>OX456986.1:147023326-147623326 GCA_949752695.1 Melanostoma scalare
TGCGACACATCGTGAGAGTATATTTGGCAGCGTGACACCCGAACATGGAGGACTGCATCCCGTAAACGAATACGAAGCTCTTAGTCCTGGCTTGACATCAAGGTGAGTTTTTTTCCTCATATTTCTTACACAAAGTGTCCTTTCCAATAAAGATAGGCAAATACTTTTAAAACTAAGAAATTGATACGCCATTTTTGAATTCGAGAGCCAGGTCAATACACGGCGTAACTCAACTCTCAACCTGTTTTATTAAATCCCCAACTGTTGCCACTTTTGATTTAAAGGCAATTGAAACTTTAACGACACTTTCTTAACTGGGACTTGGGACTTTTCACAGAAGTAAAAAAACTGTAAGTTGATTCACACTTGCTGATTTCTCAGCTTGCGAAAATAGCGAAAGTAGGAGTTCCTATTCAGTTTCTTGTAATGATGTAGTTAAGTTTCTAGTAATGTAGTTCTGCGAGTAGGTGAACGATTTTTATACCCTTGAATGATTACAATGGAATCAATAACAATGAAGGTGCCTTGCATTCAAAAGCCTGACTTTTCAAAGATTCTTCTTTGAGACTTTTAAACTTTTAGGACATTTCAATCTTTTTCGATAGCTCATAGAAAAAATTGAAACTGGAGACAAAGAGTCTACCATAATTTTATACAAATGTGGTTGTGTTTTTGTGTAGGTAGTGTGTAGTGTGTTGTGTAGGTTTTTAAAGAGTTTTTTGTTTAACTTGGCCCTTGACAATTTGTTCTTACTGATTATTTAATTGGCGCCCTGGAGTGGCCCAAGCAAAATGCTCCTTTTTTGCTGCGTTTTCCTTTACTTTTCTGATCCTCTCGGGTGGCTTAGCACGAATATTTGCACTGAGCTTTTTGTTTTAGTTATTTTGAAATGACGTTAATTAATAAGTCAAGTCAACCGATTGATAAGATCTAAAGTTACTTGCTTAGCTAACGCACCAACAAAAAAGATGTTACACCAAGAGTCTATCTGTCTAAGTTTTTCAAAGGAACTCCACTTAAAACCATTCGAATACAGTCGTCGCAGCAGTCAACACACCCACTTACCATTGAAATTGTTTCAGTCATTGCATTTGTCTGTGCCAGGAGTGTTTTAGTCTGTTTTTTTTTTGTTTCTTCGCGAATTCGTCTGAATGTTGTATGATATTGTCTTTTTGACGGGGTTCTCTGGGACTCTCCTTTTTTACATGACAATACCAACTGAGCTGGTCGTGGTATATTTTTTCCAACGCTGTGTTTTTGACGTGATATCTTCAACGGACTTTGTTACTTCTAATACGATCACGCTTTGTTACTCGTGCTGTCATATAAAGGTGCGTCCACACTATGCCGAGCGGCATCAATCGTCAGATGCCGATCGGCAATACCGACTTAGTTTGGACGTCCCGATTGGCCTTCTTCCTTACCGAAAGCTGAACCGAATTCGGACCGAATGATATGGATCCGTATGGCGGTCGGCATAGTGTGGACGCACCTTAAGGCATCTTCATCTTAGCTGCTGTCTTATTACTCTTATACTTTTTTTTTTTGTGAATCTTATGTGAAGTGCTGACTAGACGCACTATCACGGTGTAGAATCTTTCTTTCCTCCTTAGGCGAATTTTTCTATCGTAAGAACCCAATGCTCGCTTATTGATGGGACGGTAGTTTATCAAAACTGTGTGCAGTCTATGGCCTCATTAAAGCTTGTCTGGTCTTTTTTCAAAGCTCATATGGTATATCGTTCGGCACAGGACCGTTGCCTTCTTTCTAGATCTTAACTGCTTCACTGACTTCACGACTGCCCTGTCGGCTTATTCGATTAAGTAAAGTTCAGCGCCTGGAAAGTGCTTTCAAGAAAACTGTTTCTTCAATAGGCATCACAATATTGTCGTTACATATGCATTTTGTGGTCGTCCAGACGTCCACTAGAAGCTGTCTTTGAGGATCGTATCCTAAGCAAACGAATCTCCTGAGCATTTTTCCTTTTATGGGTATCTACTTTGAAGAAAAAAGGCCCCTTATTTAAGCTGTTTTCTAGCATTTCTTGAATAACTTGGTTAGCATCAGGCATCAGCACTCAGCAGCCATGGCAAAAAAGTTTTCCAGCTTCTGATACATGCCTTCCGTACTTTTTCCTTTGAGTTAGGCGCACTTCTTCTTTGCTTTTTTCTTGGAACTTCTGGATTCTACTTTGAGGTTAGCTCTTCTGTTTCTTTCCATGGAAAGCTTTGAAAGCCGCCGTCTTCTTACTTTTTACTTCTATCATCACTCTTTGACTTGTTGGTAGCGCCTCTTTAAAACCTAAACCAAACCATAATAAGATTCTGTCTGCAAGTTTGTTCTTCGAACCTTGTGTAGTGCTCCTTACATTTTAGAAAGTTTTTAGACTGCGTTGGTAGTGCTAAACAGATGTCTCTGCATATTCAAAATGCACTGTTCTACTTTTCTTTTATCGAAACTATATCACTTGATCCTTCACATCACCGCCATCAGAAGACGGTGTTTGCTGACCGACAGCCTCTCCAAGCGTCACTTGGCAGTTTTTCGCCAGAGACTTGTAAACTTAGTTAACCAAAAAAATTTTGCTATCAGAAGACGGGGCGTTTGCCAAGCGTTTCTTGACAGTTTTTCGCTAGAAAAATGTAAATTTAGCTAACTAATAGGAATCAATATGGGTCTTATTTCCATCATTGCTGTAAGTTACAAAATACCGTGTGACCTGGACATACCTACTAAGGATATCTTAATAAGTTAAAGAAGTTCAGCCAACAAGACTCCAATTTAATTGTTATAAGTCAAATGAAACACCTTATATAGTCCTTGTCCGAAGATGACTGTATAGTCGAAACGCGTCATTAAAAATAGATTAATTTAACAAGACTATGTATAAGGTGTTTCATTTGACTAATAACAATTAAGGATATCTTGTCCAGGAAGGATTCCTTGAGTTCTTGAGAAGTTCGAAGCCAAAATTAATCTTTTTCCACTTGCTCCATACCAAACTTGGCTAGTATCTTCACTGACATTACCTTGCATCTTTTCTTGCATCAACAATTTAAGGGACATCAAACTGTCACTATAGGGTGGAGCCCATAGTGTAATGGTTATCATGTCGACCTATGTTTAGCGGGAGTTCGAGGTAGTGATACCATAGAAAACGAACAAACCACGGTATTTCACTGGGAAATACTAGCGTAGCAATATCTTTACTTTATCTTTAATGGACAGTATTTGAATACCACAATTTTCATAGATGTGTGTAACGAACACAGATCACAGAGTAGTTAATACAGAGAGTGAACTTTTAACCCTTTGCCTGAATCACGCAATTACCCCGCGATTTTTTTTCTGAAGGAAAGCCATGGTGCCTCTTCCACCAGGCTACAATTTAGTTTCACTCTCTGTTTGCTCTTCTACTATTCCGTCCTATTTTTTCTACTGGAAATAATGTTTTTTGATGCGGCTTTAAATGAAGTAAATATTCTATTTACATTCTTCGCCGATCAACTTTATTACAACAAAATTATTCCCCTTTTTGAATTGATTTTAAACCAAACGACTATAATATGACGGCCAGTTCTCCTCAGCAGCATGTTTTTCCCAAAATTGTGTTTTTATCCAGCGGTCGCATTACCACACACGTGATCGAGTCATACGTGACTGAATTTATGTGTTTTTGGAATTACTTTTCACATTATGGAGCACTTTAGTACCACAATTTGACATCCTTTCATCAGTTTTTGAACGAATTGAAGTCAATAAATGAACAGCAGACTGATGTTGTGTAATATGAAGCGATATTTGAAAAAAAAAATAGTGCGCTCACTCACTCGATAGCTGATACGATAATTTGGCCCCAGGTAAAAAAAGCACTACCTTACCGAAGTCTCCTCTACTTTCTGTGATTGTGACCTGTATTACGTATTCATTTTTCATACCCCGTCAGATCGCGTAGATGTGTACCATTTTGTAAAGTTACCTGTACATGTGTTTCATTTTGACAACCATAGTAGACGGATAGACACCAGTTTCACTTGATGCTTATTGACAAAGAAGTCATAAATTGATGTACAAGGCCCCCAATCGCACAAGGCTATTTTGTAGCACCAAGCTGCAAAACATCTTCGATTTTCTTTTAATTAAATTTTTTTGGGCCTGGATTTCGAAAGACGACTATCGTCTAAGCTCAAGGAACTATAAGCGTGTTTAAAACCCTCAAAATGTTACCAAAATTTAAAAGAGGATAGCAAAATAGCTATTCTTCAGTTGCTGAAAGCGAAGTTACATGAAACAATCGTCTAAAAAGTTACGGAATCCAGGACCTGAATCATACAAACCACACTACCACAGAGTTTTCAACAATTAAACACAATTCTTCGTTGCAGTAAAGCTCAAATGAAATTCCTTAATTTTGGAAAAAATCACAAGTCGCAACCGCCATACTCATGCAAAATGAATTACTTATGACAAGTTTCTCATTTTCTCTCTAAAAATATATTTTGTTTGTTTTTCTAAATGAAATTCAATATGTTCACCTAAACATTTCAGATAACATTCGCTGCTTACTCCCTCACATAAAATGCGGACGTATTTTCATTTAAGTTCTGTTTCATTTTTTTGTGACTAACAAATAAATGGAACACAAATCAAAACTAAATATACAACTCAAAAGTCTAGTAGGTAGGTATAATAAAAAATAACTGGGTTACAGAAACATGAGAGGTAGTTTTGCTTTTTTGACGGTCAAGTTCTTTGAAAAAAGAAAAAAAAGAAAAACTCACTCGCAAAGAGAAGTATGGGTTGGAAAACTTCGAATGGTGACTTATTGAGAGTGATTAGTCATGAACCTCAAATATATGTGTACATTTGTGTATGTGCAATAAAAATATTTTAACTGATTTCTCATATTGACACGTTCCACCGATATGCTATTATAGGTACGAATGTTTGCTTGAAGAACGCATGCGAAACTTGGACATTGGATTGTAAATAAAAAAAAGTAAGAAAATAGAGTGAAGTGACGTTTCAGTTGTGATAATTGAAAACGTGTGATATTTCAAAAAAATACTATATACGATTTTCATTTGAATTTAAGATGATTCAAGAAGAGAAATAGAGAAGGTTTTTTGTGTCCTTTGTGTTTGTATAGAAAGAAATCATTGGCGATACTTATTCATTGTCTTTGTTATTCAAAATCGAACTAATTTTCTTGAGAACTCTCATAATTGAAAAAAAGTTGAGAACGTAGCTTCGATTGTTGAACTTTACCCGGCGTTGAATCCAAGATTCAATGACAGCTCCATGAGTTATCAAAAAGGGGGTTTTCGATTCCTTAAAAACACTCGACCACGAGCCCACTGCGCACTTCATTGTCACTTGAAGAAAAATAGATACCATTTGACAGCCTTGTTCATCGCCTGAACTCGTCCATCAAAAGCTTAGTTCTGGTTTAGAGCAAGTTGAGGTCAACCCCACCGAAGGCTCAACAAACACTATGTTTTTAAGATGAGTTGGGGTTTTACAAAGTATAAAACGCATTGTGGTGATCCCTAAGACAAATACACTGCTTCAAGTAGTAGTCCATTTACACTAGGATTTTTTGTTAAGCTTTAAATAGGTACTTCAACTTCTTGAAGACATGTGTCAAATGTCAAAAAAAAAAAACAACAAAATGTTTCAAATTTAAGAAAATTCACTGAAAATATGCTCTGAGTCTATTTTGTATCATAGATGGTTCGTTCGTTGAACTTTACCGAGGACTCACCCGCAGGTTTCCTTGACATCCCCATAAGTTCTCAAAAAACATGGATTTTCCAATCCTAAAAAACGCTAAACCACAAAATCACCACATCCATTTCGTTTGAATAAAAATACATGCCATTTGACAGCCTTCTACTCGCCCCAGCAAAACCTAGGGCGAGTTGAGGGCAAACCCAGGTCAACCCCAGGGCTAAAAAAACACTCAGTTTGACATTCAGGGCGAGTTTAGGTTAATCAAAAAACGATTTGTGGTGACCACAGGGCCACCCCATGGCTTCAACTAACGAACCTAGAAATAGAAAAGTTTTCCTGAAAAATACCTAAGGGCGAGTTCATACTTTAACGGCATCAATCGATACATGCCGATCCGTAATACTGAATTAGAGTGGAAGTTCCGTTCGACCTTCTTTCTTACCGGAAGCCGATCCGAATCCGAAACGAATAAAATGAATCCAAATGCCGCTGCCGGTCGGCATAGTGTGGACGCACCCTTACACCTTAACTTCAGTTCACAAGAAGAAAACGTACAACCATACCCATTCGCACTAACTTTGACAGCTATGTCAACTCATCACATTTTCCTGTTCTATTTAAAGTCTAGAAAAGAAATCTCGTGTAGTTTCCACACTTCTCAATTCATGGTCGATCTTCTAGTAACTCTTGTTTAAAAAAAAAGTTCAAATTTGACAAACTAAATCGACAGTGATATCATTGATCACTCACTCAGTCACCAAGCACATTGTTTTGAAAACATGCAGGCATATGACAAATGCAATGCATTGCACGCGTGCCCACTGCCAATTTGTATTGAACGAAAGAACAAAAAGAAATATTTTGTTTCACTTTATGCCCAGGTGTTCTATTTACTTAGAACCTGCCAGACTCATTTTTTTGTGAGGAAGTTCGTGTACTAATGCGCAAAGTCGATCGTTGTTCTCTTTTACTTTTTGTTTCAATTGGAGTGGGGGAGCAATATGGAAATGACATTTCAGCGTACCTATTTTTTTTGTCCAAAGAATTTTTTTTCTTCAATGCACTTATGTTTCTTAGCTTGGAATTGAAGAGTATGAGTTGGTGTGTAGCCAAGTTGCGTCATCTATGTAATTTGTTGCACCCGCAGAACTTGTAGTTCCTTTTGTTTGAGGTGAGCAATATCGTTCATTACTAATTATGGACGTTACTCTAGTGTTCCATACCATCGAGTCTACGTGTAGTGCATACGGAATTGAAGTGACTCTATGATAACAACTTTACGAGTGGGTATTCTTCCTCTAGTAGTAAGTAAGGAGTCATTGAACTTTTAATGAATTCAAAAACATAAAAACAACATAGGCATTCGCATGACACAGAGTATTTTGTCTTCTATTTATTGGTGGGTGAGCGTGCGAACGTTTGCTTTGTGGTAAACTAAACTCATTATGAGGTTGACTGATCTTTACTTGCAGTTTATTTTTATTCTGTGAGAAAAATGAGATATCAACAATTTGAACGGGTCTCAGAAACACTTATTTTAACTAATAAACAGATACGAAGAAAAATTAGTGGTCCCAGTTTCGAACCATGAGGGTCTCCAGCTCGTATTTTAAACCTTTCGGACTTGTTGGCTGTTGGGTTATATGTGTTCCACTCAACTCATTCCTGTCCTGGATCCTATATGTCCCACTCAAAAAACCTGTTGATATATTTATCCCAGCTTATCCAGCGCCCCCTACAATAATTTTTGAACTTTTTTGAAGTAAATGTCTTAAAAGTAAGTCATTCGACTGGATCAGTAAAATTTTTTCCTCAAAAGTTTACTAACAGCACTCCGGTCCTAAAAGGTTAACATGCTTAAGACGTTTACTTCAGTTGTTTTTATAAAAATTGGCTAAGATGACTTCTAGATGGTTGTCTTTTGTCCAGCTAGACATGTGTCTCCTAATATTTCCTTTTTTCTGTGTCATCCAATGTCATTTTAGTCAAAGTATAGTCAGGCAATAAGAGTGCCAAAAGTTAGACGTTTTAAAAACTGTCAACAATGAAAATATTAATAAATAACAATTTTGAATTGGTCAGTGTTCTAAAAAATGTCTGAAGTTTGACAATCAAATGGGATTTATTGAAAATAAGCAAGTGAATAGGGTGGCACAAAAAAGCTAGGAAGCCTAGCGCACTTCTCTAAACCACCGTGCGTTGAGAAGGATTAAAATGCAAAATGCAATGCACATTCCAATGCCATGAAAAAGTAGTGCTCTTTTTCTACTAAGAATTTCATGCGAAAGGCAACACTCACTAAAAATTTAATAAAAATTGAATGTTCCCAAGATTCGAACTATAAACTGTCACGTTACAGTTAGAGATGATATCCACTTCTCCACGGGCAAATGAAATAAGACTCCTTATTTTATAAAATAAATTATTTTGCGAATTTGACAAGAGTGTAAGCTTTGGCACAACTACCCTTGTTAGTTTTTTGAGTTCAGAATGCTCCTTTCTTAGCTTTGATTGTTTAGACTGCCTGCGACTGGACATGCATTTTTTGTTCATAGTTGTTGGTTAGGATTCAGGATATAAAGAAAGGAAAATATATGCATTATCTCAGTCATAGTTGCATTAAAGTTGCTCCCTTGGGAGATCACTCGGATTATAAAAGAAAGATTCTTTGTGATCAACCACCCTGTTTTGTTGCACTTATTCGTGCAGAAAGGTTCATTAGATATCCTTAAAATGTTTACTACACCAGCTCGCATAAGAAGTTGAGGTCAAATGAAGAAGATATGCACTGGAGAACTTTGGTTTTGAATAATGGCGCTAGAATCTTCACAAATTTTCAAGGAAACGATGGGAAATATAGTTTATACTGATTCTAAGATTAGCGGACAATTAGTTTCATTTGATTAATGTTGGATGGTCGTATGTAATTTGCGTTCAGACACATCAGATTTGTCATCCAACATTATTACATGAACTCCTCTGCTCCGTGCAGGTTTAAAGTTTTCAAAAATATTTGAAAACCATCCAACAAGTTCGACAAGTGGTCGTTTGAGGGTTCACATTATCCGAAATTGGTCGTTCAAACCAAAGTCTGTCCAACTGATTGTATACAGTGTGAACTCCGCTATTAGTCTAGTTCACACTGTACAGTTAGTTGAACAGACTTCGCTTGATGGAAGTTGGATGGTTGGATGTAGTTTGCGTTCTCACTTATCAAGCTTGTCGTCCAACTTTATGTCACATATCTACACTTCCACTCCGTTCAACTTCAAAGTTTTCAAAAATATTTGAAAACCATCCAACAAGCTGGACAAGCGGTTGTTTGAGGGCTCTCATTATCCAACATTGGTCGTTCAAACACCTCTATTTTCTCTTTATTTGGTTTCTATGTCTTTCTTCCCTCTCGATAACTTTATTTCTATGTCTCTGTTGCTCCCTCATCTTCTCTTTACTTCCCTTCATTCAGAGTTCGCTCTTTTTTACTTAATAATATTTTTTTTTCTCAGTCCATTGTTTTTTTCCACTTTTTGCTTTCTGCATCTATTCTTTCTTTCTGTTGATCTCTTTTCCTTTCAACCTCTTCACAACTCGTTAGCGGTTTTTCACTTCTTACATTATGTCTTCGTCTCAAAATTGCTAGTGCTGCATTTATTGTTTATCTGTCTCGGATTTCTCTCCCCCTAATTGAGTATCCTTTCATCTTGTGTTTGTTCGATCTTTTTCTTTTCTTCCTTTCTTTTATCTTGTGCTTGATGCCTAGTCCCTACTTCCTAGCCCTCCTGTCTACCAAAAACCTCCTCTCTCATGTTCTGGAAAGGTTTGATGGTCGACCAGGATGTCTGCCTCCCAGGGGCGCACGCAGAAAAATTTTTTATGGGGGGGGGGGGGGTTTTGAAAAAATATATTAAATATGAACGAAAAATTTGTTTTTAATATTTTTATGCTTCTTTTATACTCTGTATTGATTTGTACAATTCCTCACAACATGGTCACTTTGGCCTATTTTTTTGCAATTCTTCTCATTCAAAACACTTCGGATTCCAACACGTCAATTTTCCCTTTTTCTTCTGCAGCTAAAACTTTTTTTTCCAACATTTTGGACTGAAATCTGTGGCAAACACTTTTTTATTGCTTAAACTTTGCAGCTATCTGTAACTATCCACGTAACAGATCGCGACCAACTAACTAATTTTACAGGTGCGTCTAATCATGTGAACAAAAAAAAACTGTACTTTTTCTTGGAGCATAGACAAAAGTGAAAATAAAATGTCCGTTTACCTCCACTCACCTTGGACTTCTTAGTGTTATTTTGTTAAAAATTTAATAAGCTTTCAAATAAATGCAATTGTTTGACAATTGATACCCACACTTACAAAAAAATTATGTTTATGTAAAAAAAAATTTTTGCGTCTAATTTAGTGAACAGCAGTGTATAAATACATTGCTAGGAACAATCCTAACTAATATTATAAATGTGAAAGTAACTCTGTCTGTCCAGCTTTCTATGTTACCGTCTCCCGCCCAAACTACTTAACCGATTTGAATGAAATTTGGTACAGAGATAGTCTAGAACCTGAGGAAGGACACATGCTATGCATTTAATCCCTATATTCTAATGAGAACGGGAAGGTATACAGGAACCTAGAAAATACAGCACCGATTTTAAAAATTCTTCCACCGTTAGAATGCCTCACTATCTTCTAGTAACATAAACTTTAACTCATTCCCATATTCCTATAGGAGCGGGAGTCCTTACTACTATAATAAGTACGAAAGAAGCTCTGTCTGTCCGTCTTTCTATGTTACCATCTCCCGCCCAAACCACTGAATCGATTTAAATAAAATTTTATACAGAGATGATCTAGATCTAGCTGGTTCTTCCTCGCAGATAAGTTCTTAATCTGCGTGCGTAGACTTGAAAAAGATCGCTCGCTCGAAGCCACGGATACCGGATATAAATGGACAAATCGCAAACATTTAAGGTGTCTATAAAGTTGTTGGGCTGTTTTTCGTTTGGCATACTCAAACAATGTTCAAGGGTGTGCATATGCTTATTCGTACATAAGTATACGCTTTCCTAGCTGCCCTTGTCGATCCCATTCTTATACAGAGCCATAGAGCGACTGGCTTTTAGTATGTGTGATGAAAATTTTAATTTCATTTCGTTTCAACCTCCAAAACCCCCCCCCCCCTGCGTTCGCCCCTGCTGCCTCCTACTTATGGGAGTTCAAGGATCGAATCCCAGAAACATTTAATTGTTTTTCCACAGGTGTCATCTTTACCAAGGAATCGGCAAGTCCTCCGAAAATAGTCACATTGCCATGAAAAGGACTTTCTCTCTTAGTCGTTCAGAGTTTGCAAAAGTTTGTTAGCCCCGTCCGTTAATCTCAGGATAAGGTTAATGAGAATATTGTAAGTATCCCCAAAACTATGTTGTTTCATCCTATGTATTTTGTGTGCCTGAATCCACTCTTAAGAATTAGCTTTTAATGGAAACCTCTGAAAGATTTCCCTTTTTTTGGGAGCATTCGATGGACTTCTTTGGATCGAGCCATCGAATTTTGGACCTAAAATTCTAAACTGCTTCCACTAGACATATGAAACGTCTATAGGAATAGCATTTCTACTTGACCTACATAGAACTTAACTATAGTCACGCACTCTTTGAACATTTGACCCACAAACATTTTCTTCCCTACTAAACGAGTAGCTCTAGAACCTCATTTAGTTCTCTCAGTTTTTGCTGATTGATTTTTTTTTTTTGCAATTTTCAATGGAACTAATAATGTCGTCACACATTATTCATTTTTAGTTCGTATACAACAAGAACCAGAACCAAAACCAAAAGTAAACTTCCTTTTTCATAGAATTTTTACGCTTCACGCCAGAGAGTGGAGTTTCATCTGTGTTCGCGCCATAAAATTCGATCGTCAATATACAGAATTCTTTAGGCAATAGGTGAAAACTACTACAGCGTTTTTGCGTGCCCGTCGCTTAAACGGCACGACACGGCGACGGCAGTGTTATGATGGTAATGTGATGGTGGCGGACGACAAACGTTCAAACGCGTGTATCTCAAAAATCGAACTTTTGCACGTACTTGTTCGCAGTTTGTCGTATATTTTACGAGAATATTCATATACCATCAACTTGCACCCCGTATACCCAAGTTTCTTTGAACACATGAATACCTAGATACTTCTATACGTACGTAGAGTTAATTGAAAAGCTTCCTATGTATCTACCGTCTATTTTAAATAAACCTAATTATTATATAATAAATGCAAATACACACGTTTCGAATGCACACGAGACAAAAAACAGTAAAAAAAATACAGAAAACTCGTACATAAGACGATAAAAATTTGAAAAAATAGTGTAACCGATGCGATGACGAAAAAAAAATTGAATAAAAAAAGAAAAGAATAATAGCGACAAAAATGCATTTGCCAGAGCGCTATGCTCCAAACAAGTGAAACATGTCTTTGTTAGAACGAGATTGGCAAGTGCAGGGCAGTGTATTGTCACGGGCTTAGTTCCCTAGGGGAGGCCAACTTTGGAGCTTGTTGTGGTGCTGCTCTTCTCTGTTTGATTTACATACCTTAGTTTTTTGTTGTTGTTTCATTTTGTTTTGTCAGATGCGCACGAAATCTACCAATTCGGGTGCGTAGTTCAATTAGAGTTGTGAAGTCGATTGCACGTAAAGCATTTATCTTGTCTGGCCACTCACAAAGTGATTATAATTTGAACTGAGGTGTGTTTTATAGGAAAAGTGATCTTGATCGCTGTGTGTGATTTGTGTACCTGATAATTTTGAAATAAAATGTTTTAGTAAGAAAATACAAAAAAAAAGTGTCAACAATGGATTTACGTTTTATGGACTTCGTTATGGAGAGATGGTATGTGAGAAACAAGTTTTTAATCGCAGAAAGTATAAAACTTCATATTGCTAATGTCCTTATTGCCTGTACCTACTTATCTCATTAGTCTTTTTCATGATTGATTGTTTGAAATTTGAATTAGAAGTTAGAACCCACCCGGTGTACATTTTTTCGTTGGTTAGAATGGGGGGTTTTTAGCTTACAACCGCAGTTGTTATAAATTGTCAAGAAAAATGAGAAAACAAGTTCGGAAAAATACATACAAAGCTTTTTACTTGGTTGACCCTGATGAATGATTTAGAAAGATTCGTTATGGATCCGAGCTTTCCGTTTACTTCATTTAGTGGGCTAAAAAGTTAAAAAAACAGTTTTCATGAAACTTCACTAAAATGTTTGGAATATCATATGAAAAAAGCCCAAGAAAACCCATAACGTTATAAACAGGGTTTTCGATGGGGTTCAGGAAGAGTAGGTAGGTATTGAAAACTGAATGTTGACGCAATAGGCATATACCTACCTAACACGGTGCAGAATTAGATTTTTTTTTAATAAAATAAAAAGTAGATATTTCTAGAGTTCTGGTTAAAAACTACCAAAAGTTTTGCGAAAACTCGGGACAGCAAGCAACTATTATTATAATTGTAAATTTAATTTGCAATTTTAATGGCGGATGTCTGGTAATTTAGAAAAATTTTGTCTAGCACGGACGTCTCAGTTATTATCTGAAAGCTATTCTCAAAATGAATTGAGCTGGAAAGCAGTAATCTTGATGGATCCATAAGCCAAAGTTCTCTATCGTGGGCTGACATTTTATAGGTGGAACTTAGAAGCTAGTTATCGCGGCCTAGAAAAGCCTTCAAAAAAGTTGTGTCAACTCTTCAAAGTCTGTACTCTTATTCTGTAACTATCGCTTCGTTAAAACCCTGCAGAAAACGGCGGAAAATTGAACGAAACTCTATGAATTTAAAATCTCAATCAGCTGAAACGAAAAATGAGTTAAAATAAAAATAAAATAAATAGGGTGGCGCAACATAGCGATTAGCTCAGGGGCCTGGCGCGTTTCTCACAACCATTGTCTTTGTGAGGGAATGGAGGGGACCTTCAATTATCTGCCGATTCCGAACAACATGTCAAGGAAGCGCTTTTCATGGCATTGAATTTTTTGTCGGAGGACTTGCCAATTCCTCGCGAAAGGCGATACCCGTGAAAAACAGTTTTTGCTTCTGTTGGGATTCGATCCATACAAAGCTCCCGGTTATAATAGGCAGACAGGCTATCCATCACGCCACGGGTACCACGAAAAATGAAATTGCATTTGGAAATTAGAAAAATACTATTTTTACAGAAAGCGTTAGGTCAATTTAAAGCTTTCTTTTGCAAACAAAATTTTTGGGCTACTTGCTATCGTTTGGTGTAGGCATGGTTATAGCTGGCCTCAAGTGTGAATCTAACATAAAATAGCCTTTTTAAAAAAAAAAAAAAAAAAGGATACCTATGATAATATGGAACACTCAGATCTATAATTGCCGGCTCATTTTACTACCAGGATAGCAGCCTTCCCTTTTTGTGTGGTGCAGTAAATGGAAATAAGGTACCTACGGTTAATTTAGCATATAACCTCGAAGGCGGCGCCGGCGTCCAGATGAAACTGGGGGCTGAAAGAAAAGTAGATGCCCAGATTAGGATTTGAACCCACTCGTCTGGCCTATCTACTGAACACTCTACCACTGATCCACGGCCGCCCTTTATAACATAGACAAAGACATAATGGAGGCGAGTACCGCTCTTCTATTACATTTTACATCGATTGCGAAACGGTGGAAACCGGAACGAGTTGATTCTAAATCCGTAGCATTTCGTTACAGTTTCCACCGTTTACGGCAGGATTTTATCGATGTGATAGTTCCAGAACATTGGGCATAGGTCTTCTTATAAAAACCGGAACTAGAAATGATAAACAACCATTTTCAATATTTTCAATAAATGTATTTACATATAAGAATTCTTATTTTGAAATGTTTCATTTAAACAATGATAAAAAATTTTTGTACCAAAACTCTCAAATTAATTACTAAAAAAAATGTTTCTAAATTTTGGATTTTTTGAGTATTTCTTTTCTTCTTTTTTGTAGCACTTTTTGGTCACACATTGTATAAGAATCATCAAAAACGTGTTAATTTTTTGAAAAATGAGAACAATCTAAGACCAAATTCTGGTCACTTATTCATAGAAATTTATCTTCGATTTTATCGCCCTTGTACTGATTTATTGATTATACGTAATATACTATTTTACTCAAGACAGAAGTATTATAGGTTATTTAGGTTCCTAGATAATAAATTTCTTTTCAAGGCAAATGGTTGTTATAATTGTTTGAAAAACCATAGTTACACAAACTTGCATTAAAAAAAATATTCATTATCAACCAGCTAACTTAAAGTACGCTCTTGAAATTGCTTTTCCAACAGAATTAGAGTAAAATCACAATCAATAAAAGAAGGATAAAATTCGGTTACAAATTTCTATGATCAAGTGGCCATTTTTCAGTCAATTTTTAACGTAGGTACATAGTTCTCTGATAAAGCGTTTTAAAGAAATTCTTTCATTTTTCTTTTTTCTAACTAGATTCTTATACTGATCTGTAAACAGAAACTGTTCTATACAAAAAGTAAACGATCTCAGAAAAACCCAAAACTTTGTTTTTTCTTTTGGGTCGGAGATTCAAACGTTTTGGATAAATTTTTTTTATTATCAATTGAATGAATTTAGAATTCCTTTGCGAGAAATATAAAGTATAATAATATACAATACTGAAAAGGGTAGTTTTCACTATAATCTCCGATTTGCACCTTCTAATTTAAAAGCACTGCGGTTCATTCTATATGACTATAAAATTAAGGGGTTAAACCTATGTGAAAAATGAGGGGTTTTTAAGGATTTTATTTATATAAATAGGTTTTGAGAAAAAGGTTATACAAATTATATACATTTCAATAGGACAACTCTTCTAAAATACGATGTTCCGTGGCAGGACACGTTAGGCAGTCCCATTCCCATCAGCATATTATTGAAAAATAAAAATAAAATTTTCATAATTACATCCGTTTTATATAATTTTAATAATTAAAGTTAAAAATAAAATAAATAAATAATAAATAAAAATTAAAATTAAGAAATTGAATTTAATAAAGTTTAATATCAATTTTTCGCAATATGGCGACCATTTAAGCAAAAAGTTTCATTTTTGACATAAAAAAATTACTTTAACTGCTTATAACTTTCTTTTAAAAACTAATCGCTTGAATCGTGTGTACTTCACTAGATAATCATCTCAAAATGCTACGATTATAATTTCAAGTCAATCTGATAAAAACTTCGTTCCCGGCAAGACGCAGTTCTGAGAAAAGCGCGTTTTAATTTTCAAAACCCTATGAATTTGCATTGGAGTTGCTTCGGAAAATTGATCCTCAAATATTTTCTGAAGTATATTAGGTATAACCCCCTAATCGATTGCTACACCAAAAGCCATCCTTTTTGAGGCCCCTAGAATTTGCTTTCGGTCAGTTTTTATGCATTGATAATGTGTTGAGTGCATTACTGTTGCCTGTCAACGACGCGCCGTTCTCTGTTTTGGTAAAAAACTTATAAAGTGGCTGTGTCAAAGATACTTGCCAATTTTGAGATTGTGAGTTCGAAACGCCCCTTTCGTCCCGAAAAAGGAATAAGTTTACTTTACGAAATGAAACCTTAAAAATACTTGACTAGTTACATTAATTGTATATAAGTTGCTTTATGCTAACCTTAAAATCGGATCGTACAAGCTGATTACTCGTTGAATTTAATTCACTGAAGCCAGTTTTAATTTATGGTTATTGTCACTCACCTAGTTAGGTAGGCATTAAAGTTCGGGGTGAACCTGGGCATCAACCAACATCTTTTGCCAATAATTTCGATTTCAATTTTGCACTATGAGTCGCTTCAGATCTTCTTTCACTCGATTGCGCCACCTAAGACGAGGTCTTTTTCTTCAACGACTTCCCGCCTACAGAGTGCTTTCGAAAACTCAGAGCGTTAATTTCCATCCATCAATCTAAATACTGTACTCTGTTCATTTAAAATTGTCAGGATTGAGACATTGAGACTTGAGAGAGTATTCGCTTCTCTGTCTGACAATAGTGAATTTCAGTTCACTTCTTGCAAACTTTTTCTGAAGCTTTATTGGGCGGGTAAGCGTTTTCGCTTCTGCAAGAGTATACCGGAACCACTAACTATACGAAGAACTTTTCTAAAGGGTGTTTTTTAGAGATTTTAATTTTTTGATCCGCAACATTCTTTGTCCAATTTAGCGGGTATATTTGTGGTCAGTACGTTTTACTTTTTTTTTTTTTACAATGAATTGACTTGCCTTTGCCTTAATTGACACGGGGGTCGTGGGAATTGATACTGTCGATCTATGCCCCCAGTTGCTCAAAAAGTGGTCGAAAATTGAACTTTCCGCTTCATTCGGGCCTGCCGTTGTTGGGCCCATATGACCAAAATCGTTTTTGAGCATTAGTGACATAAAAATATGTTTCATTTAAAATTAAGATTATGCAGGCAGCCATAAGACTTGGTTTCTTCATAAGATTTCTGCAGAAGATCAGACGAGGAGGAAGAAGAGGCAATCCCACACCTCCTCTGCTCATGTCCTGCACTCTTCTTCAAAAGAAAACTGCATTTAGGAGAATACTTCCTTGATGATCCAAGCGATCTGGTGAACACAGATACCCTTAACCTCGATTTACTAAAAGCTTTAAATGGTTTAGTTAATTGAGGAACCTTCTCCCTCACACATTCCATACGGTCTTATGGGACCAATATTGGTTTAAGTGTGTCAGTTGTGATCCTGACAGCCAGTTAAACTAACCTGACAAGGCCATGATAATGAAACTTATTTTTAATTTTTTTTATTTAATTTTGAAATTGCATAGGTAGGTACTTCTAAAAAAACTGTATCAAAGCAAGAGTGACAATCTTTATAGAAAAATCTACAAGAGTCTTCATTTAAACTCACAATTTAATAGCAAAACTAAAGGATGCGTCCACAGAATCTTCTCTGAACAGAGTATGGGAAGAAGTTATAAAACGTCGTGCAATCTCTTCTTTGACGTTTCCACGACTTTCCAACAAGCATTGCAAGTTGCAACTTTTGTTGCAGAAAAAAGCTTTTTCCGATTCTTCTTTGTCCGAAGTTGGCAATGGCTTTGACTGAGCCTGACCTTCTAATAATGAATAACATTTACTACCAGCGTTACTTCACCTATTTCTTTTTGCTTCATAAAAAAAAAGAAGAAGCAATAAACAAACTAGTGGCAAATTACCTATTGCTACTCCCTCTTTTGGTTCGAAAATGCTTTGTATGGAATGCCATGCTAACCAAGCATAAATTTGACACCTTACTCCTCCATTCTCGTATAGTATCTTTTTTTTAGAGCCCAATAAATATGCGCATATAGCCATTCATCTGCTAACAAATTTTATTGCGTCCCTCAAGCCTTTGACTGAAGAAAAAAATTACATAAACACTCTCGTCAAACGGAAATTGTGACATACTCTAGCGCGGCACGGCAACGTGCAAACCTGATGAGATGACTTATTCTAAATTGGCCATGCCATCGTTTCGTCATTATTACACACTCGTATTCCAAACAAAATTCTTCTGGTCCATATTCAATTATGAAGAATGAAGCTCTGTCTTGCCTGGTTTTCCTTTTTCCCTTCCTCATCTCTGTCTCTCCGTCTCCCTCTTCGATCTTCGTCTCCTTAACATTTTTATTCTTATTGAATTCCGCCAACACTCTCACTGCACGCTTCTTCATTTTCATTTATTTACAAGTTCCGAACCGAAACTCCAAACAATATCAGTTGACATTGTGGTTTATGCAGTTTATTATTTGACATAGCATGGCAATTTTCAGGCCAGAGGAGAGACCACCAGCACGCGGAAAATAATAAATATGAAACGTTATGAAATCGACCGCAAGGGCTGGTGAAGACCGCGCGCCAAAAATACCAAAATCAAAACAAGACACCAAAAAAGAATATGCAAATTCATAAAGTTTTGTTGACAAAAATCCACTATGACCCTTTGCTGTTGGAGTATAGGTACCAAGAAGGGGGAGGGGGGAGGGGGGGACTTCAGTCATTAAAGCCGGTGAATGGAACCTAACACAAAAAGACTATTCCAAGACAAATGTCAACAAAAGCAAAAGAAAATAAAGACACACCAAGCAAATAAACGAAGAACATGGATGGGCATTGGGTATTGCAGTAGCCGGCAAGTGGTCAAGACCGCGAGTATAGTGACGAAACGGATGCTAAAGTAAACTCTGGACAGATTGAGTTGTGAATTGTGATGTGTTTCCCCCTTTGACAACAGATCATCAGAATAAATCATAGATCTGTCGTTCATCTCGTCTCGGCTGGAAGTAGTGGCGTCGTCGGCGTCCGAGTTTTTTGTAATTTAGTAGCGGTTTCGGTTGTTTTCGTCGTCGGCGTCGCCTCGTTCAATTCGATCGTAAAATAAGTGCAAGTGTTTGGCTTAGATTATTTTTTTTTATTTCAATAGTTTGTTAAGAATTTTTAAAGATGATGATAAAGTGCTGGTTTGACAGGTAAATAAATAAAAAAGTGAATTTGATTTCGTTTGGTGAACGGAGTCTAATTAAATTTCTTTTTATTGAGGTACAAGACAACAAAGAAAGTATCAATTGATGTCTTAAAGTGGGTGTTGAATGAACGTATACTGTAGTCTATAGTAAAGGGAAGAATTTTGGCGGGCAGCTGAGCTAGCACCTACTCAAACATGTCGCACGTCACTTTGCGTGAAAATCATTTTCCAATGTTGTGTTTCACTAATACTTTTATTGCGATTATCAATTGATATTTGATAATTGATGTTTTCTACATTGGGTTAGATATCAATTGTCAGTAGAAATGGTCACGTAAAAAATTTCAACACAAGCAACACAAATTTAATGCTTAAGAGCGAGTAATAACTTAAGCAACGAGTGTTTAGGTACTTCGCGACGATGGAGGCATGAGACCAAAGACATATAAGTGAGAAATTGAAAAGACTTTTGAAATCGTCTCAAAAGAAACCCCAGAACTCAGACTACATGCCAGGGCTTAGATCAGTCTATTTATAAAACACATGACTGTTGATATTTGCGCTTACATCTCCTTCGATCCTGATTTAGAGGTGATTACAGCCCTCGAACTTATCTCCTTCACACTGTGAAGTGTGCCGTTTAATCATCGTCATATTGGCAAATACCACCACCGAACTATAAATAGTCTGCAATCTTCAACGAAGCTAAACCTTATTTTTCGTGATGGTCTCGAAAATCGGGATTTCCAAGCGAACATAGGCCTTTCACTTATTTTCTTCACGCACTAATCCGCTTGTGGGGTACGCACCGCTGTCTAATTTGTTCTTCACTAGGTGTTTTTTCCGACAGAAATAAAAAAGGTTCGTTCGCTAAGTCTTACTCAGGGTTGGTTCACCTAGGTTTGCTTAGTAATAATTATAGGACCAGTTTCACAGTAAGAGTACACACTCTGCTTTTGATCAAAATCTAATGTCAACAATCAATTCGGTGTCAGAGTGTTTGTTTAAACCTTGAAGAGGGCCTAAATAAAAGCTTTAATCAGCGGTATTCTGACGTTTAAGCTTCAGTTCAATTTTCAAAAGTTCAATTATCGTATAGTCTACATTATAGCTTCTTTCGTTGAACTTCACTTTACATGGTTGACCCTGTTTTCACGAAACTACCACAATTTACTTTGTTGACTGGTGAACACGCCCCAACAAACTAGCGCAGCCTCAGGGTAACTTGATGGTAAGGCAAAGGCTCAAAATTCACTTAGTTTGGCATTCAGGGCTAGTTAAGGGTTTTCAAAAAACGTTTTGTGGTGACGAAAAAAGGGGCGTCATCGAAGGAAAATTTTATTTTGCAATAAATTTGCCACGGGATTGAAAATGCACCCAAATGTATGCAATGAAAAAAGACTAACAATGAAGAATTATATTCTCTAACGTTATATACGCAACTGAATTTCGCTCAGTTGAACTAAAGTTCTGTCAATACTATGGAACCGAGCGAGTTGAACTTTATATTTAAACTGCAGTTCAGGTTCAGTTGAGCTTCAGTTTAAACTCTCTCTGTGACACTAAAGGCCGGTTTGTTGAGAGCGGGTTAAATAAGCAATTTGGTTATCAAGGATTCTTCTTCTTCTTTCCATTTCCGGCGTTACGAGTAGTGATCTTGAAGCGATCACAACTCTCCCACTTTTCTGCTTCACACTAGTGATCCGCCTGTGAGGTACGCCGCGTTGACCTCAGAAAGCGTCGGCAAGCCTCCCGGTTTTGGATTGTTCCATGTCTGAGGCCAACCAAATGCTGCTGTTTTTGCATTTGCTTGTACCAGGAGTGTTTTGGCCTGCCTTTTCTTTTTCGTCGCGAATTTGTTGAAACGTTGTACGATATAGCCTTTTGGACGGGGTTCTGCGGATCTCTCCTTTGAACATGACAATACCAACTGAGCCGGTCGTGCTGAATTTTGTCCTAGATGGTACTTTTGACATGAAGGCTTCCACGGATCTTAGTACTTCTAATACGATCAATCTTAATCCATGATTAAGAATCTGTGATCACCAAAGAGTGTTTGTTCACCTTTTTTATAGCTTGGTTAGCAAATCATGGGTTATTCAAAAATCGTTCCATTTTCCAGTCTATTATGTCAAAACTTAATCAAGGAAATTATTGAAAATGCATACATACATTTTTTTATGATATAGTCAGTTCTTTTTTCGGTTGTAAAAACTATCGAGATTTGAATATATGTATTTAGGTAGGTATACCGACTCGGAAGACCTAAATAAAGAGCCTTAAATTAATTGCCAATCTAATATGAGTGGGTCATCAAAGTAAAAAGCATTTAGCATAGCTCTCAAAGCTGCACAAGAGACAAAAGAAGCATCAAATGCTCAAACCGCAGCCGGACAACAGGCTTCCCATCAGGTTACAGCTCAGTTGGCTGAAAAGGCTTTGCAAGCTGCTCGTGCTACAGAAGCTGCATTGGTTGGAAAACAGGGAATTGTTGAACAACTTCAAAAAGAAGTTCGAAAAGCTGAAGCTGCCCTTCAAGCTGCTCAACAAGGCAACCAAACAACTGAGAACATTGAATAAAGCATTCCTTTTTTTATTTAAGTTTTTATTTTACAGAAACTATTTATAAAAAAAACTATAATTACAGCGTCCATATGCCTCATTCAAGGTGATATGTCAGCCTGACAATTTTTTATTTTGAGGGGATAGCTCTAATTTGAACAAAAATCAAGCCTGAACAAACTGAATATCATGAATATTAATCATTGGTTAAATGGAGCTAACCCAGAAAAATTTACTAGTTAGCTAAATCTTTGATTAAAAGCTCTGATCAGAGATTCCTTGATTAAATACTTCGTGAACAAACCGAATCCATGATTATCATCTGGAATAATCATTGACTAGAAATAATCAAGCTTGAACAAACCGGCCCTAAAGCTTTAAAGCCTTGAAAAAAAATGGGATTTTGAATTCTCAAATAACGCTTCATCACATCTGATATTTGTTTGATTCAAAAACTACATGTCATACATTTCCTGAGCATTAAAGTGCGTCCACATTATGGTGAACTGCACCAATCGGCTAATACCGTTCGGCAAACCCGAACAAGTGATAAATAAGAAGAGCGGTCTTATTACTTAACGAAACTCCTATTCAAATGGAATGAAATAGATCCGATTGCCACCGGGCATAGTTTGGACTCACCTTTAGGTTTACTCTTTGAAGCTTTGATTTTGTTCGTCGTGTCTTTTGTTTCAAAATTGTCCCCTTGAAGACAAGCTTTTTGGTTTTTGAGCTTTGTTTTAAATTCATTCTAATGTCGCTTTCCATTGGTTTCACTCGGGGAAGCACTCATTTTAAAAAACCAATGAAACACCCAACATTTTTTCTATTCAGTTTAACGCAATTGCCATTGTGTGAGTGAAAAACCAATGGCTCTTAAAAAATATTCCTTGAAGAAAATTTTCTTTTTGACATTTGAGTAACATGTGTTAGTGTTTCTTGAATGGATTCTCACTTCAAATCGAGAAGTGGTCACTCCTCAGAATCATGAGAAGCGATCTTTTTGAACCAATGTGGAATGGGTTGAGAATGCTCCTGGCACTCCTGGACGGTTTTTTTCGTCCAATGGAAAGTGACATAAGGCTTCAAGAAAAGTAGGTCAATTAGATCAACGCACTCAGATATAAGGTTCGTTTGTTGAAATTTTGTCTTTTGTCCAGGGGTTGCTACAAAGCTCAACTCGCACTGGAAGCGACAATTTTTTTCAACGGGTTCGCCCTGAACACGCACCAAAGCAGCACTTATTCCTTCGTTACGGCGACTTCTGAATGAACTTGCTTCAAACACAGCCTTATGTCGTTTTCCAAAATCATTTTCACTCTTCACTCCTTTTTCAACGCTTTTGGAATTAGTTTTAAAATTGACAGATTTGGAGTTATTGCGTTTGTAGTGGTAAACTTGCTAGATTTCTTCTTTTATGTTGAAGCTAAAACCAAGACTAAAAATTGTTCACTTGAATTTTGAAAACTATTTTATTTACTTTCGCGGGCTTTTGACAAGCAGTCAGATGAAAGTTTTGTTTATGTGATGGCGTTCACTCCTTTGCACCTTAACAGAAGTGGGAGTGAAGAAATCACTCCCAAAATTCACTCCAAATCGATTTTTGGAAAACGTTTGGGGGTGAACTGGAGACTTTATCTATCAAATCTGTCACTCCAACTATCCAATTCACTCTGGATTTTAATTTTGGAGAACGACATTGATTCTCTCCCGTACCAAAGCTACTTTGTTCATTGTAAATTGTGTTTACGGCGATATATTAAAGTATCCAGTGGATACTATCCACACTAACGCTACAAAAACGCCAATACGTTTTCATACAATTGTTGTTTTCGTGGCGATCATGTGCCAAAAAAATATCTTTGGTTTGGATGAGCCTTTAGGGCACGACCTCGTACTAAGCAGCAAAGCGGCAAGTCGGAGAAGTTAGAAAAAAAAACTTGACTAACTTGATAACTAAGCGACATCGTTCTGCCGCTCAGCTTTCAATTTTGTGCTTATTTTGCCGCATTACCGCTCATAACCTGGCAGTGGCGTAGCTAGGAAATTAAATCTTCATAAAATTAGGGGTTTACATTTAAATATTTGTACGTAAGTAAAAGTCGTTGTTCAATTGTATTGATTAGGTTTTTTCCAATTTATTGATATACAATAATAAAGTGCAGAAAATAAGAACATGTGAAAATACACGAAATTATAAATCAATTCTTCTCTGCTTTGCACGAATCATTCGATAACTTCTTCCACCTTAATGTCTATGTGCCTGTTAATGCTCATAAGAGCAAGCCCATTCAGTTTATCTTCGATTGTAGAATTCCTAATCCAATATTTTAGACGCCTCAACGTGGAAAAACTACGCTCGCTGCTAGCAATGGTCGCAGCCAATGTTGCACCTATTTTCAAAAACTTGAAAATGTTTGGAAAAAGTGCATCGTTACAAAGATTTAATGATTCTATAAATTAATGTCTTTGGTTGAGTTTCTGGCCCAACCCAACGTTGTCTCCAAAATAACACTTCATTTATTACGGTTGAAGCAGCTGCCTCAGTTGCTGTTGGCCATTGATTCATTATTACTTCCACGGTTTCATCAATATTCTCAACGTCTTTCCTGACCAATTTTTCAGGGATGGTATTTCCGATTATTGACACAATTTTTTTGTGTTTAGCAAATCTGTCAGATATGGATGATATGAAGTGATCCAGGAAAAGTATGAATATTGATGTACGGTAATAATCTTCTGCTGAGCTGCTTTGGTAATTTTGTCGGTGTTTTTGACGATGCACAATCCTGGAAACTTAAATTTTTTCTCCTATAGACTCGGCTATTTTTTCAGCATTAGCGAATTTTCGTTGTACATTCTGATGATGATGAGTAAAAGTTTGAAAACAAGGATACAGTTGAGCTGAGAATTATGTTCCACAAAACCGTTTGCGCTCCGTCACAGTGACATTGAGCGCTCAGTGAGATTTTTCTTTGTGGAACTGGCGTAATAGATCATTGTGATTGAAGCATTGTATTGACTTATGATACACGGACTGCTAGTTGCATTAATTCTCTATACAAAAGTTGGATAATAATAGGTGTGTTTCTTTACTGAAAATTCGCACGAAATGCACCGAAATTCGTCGGTTTATCCCCAAAACCCCCCCCTACGCTACGCCACTGTAACCTGGCCGTCCCCCTCCCTCGAAGAAGCACTTTGTAAGAGACACACTTTAATCAAATTCTCACGCCAAACGATTCCCCAAGGAAAGCGTTTTTTAAGTGATACTTCTTTAGCACCATTAGTAATTTAAAAACTCGATGAAACGAAAAAGCGACACCAAAAGGAGGCAAACGTATTCACAATCCATAGCTATACATATCTCATTCTCTCATAGGCTATATTATGAAGTTTCACATCTGCTGCGTGTAGTTTGCAGACACACTCTTTTTTAATGGGAGATAAACCATAAACCTCGACCTCTCACGTAACAGTAACTGGTACGCATGAAATTGCCTGAGTTTTGTTTAAATTCTCAATTCATGACCAGAAAGTACGTGTTCTGCTTACACGCGCTCTGTGTGACGAAGGCTTATGAAGTGAATTCCTACGAAACCTCACAGATTGCCCTACATCGTCTTCTTCATTTCGAAACTTGTATACAAAACAAAAAAACTAAAGTTAAGGGCCAAGGCTCGCTCTCGAAATTGTAAAGTTGCTTTGGGATATCTCTTATAATCATTGCAAGGTTGTGATACGAGACTTCTTTAAACAGTATGCGGTCCGGCTAGGTTTAGTTGCCCATTAGATTCTCTGGTGTCAAGCAGAACGCGAGCAGAACTCAGCTTCGCTGTCGGAAACAATTTCGATGAAGCCCTGGCCCGCTTGATGTCTTATATTTGAATGACGCCAACATTATTCTGAACAACACAAACGCGAAGAGTCTTTTGCCCGCACTGCGTTCTTATGCTAATTTATGTGACCTTCTGATTTAGATTGCTTTAATGTAGGCCTAATGATTAGCTTGTTTGTCTGTTGCGAGGGTGTTCGAGGTTCGAGCCCTAAGAACTTCCAACTGCTTTTTAATGGGTATGGGTTTAATTTCGGGAAGAAGAGTCAAACACTCCGGGATCAATTCCACTGCCATGCAAAGCACATTTCCACTAAGACCTTCGGAATCGGTAAAAAAAGTGTAGGTCCCGTCTAATTCTCTCAAAAGGTATGGTTGAGAGAAATGCGATATGCCCAAGGGCTTCCCAAGCCCTGTTGCGCTACTTTATCAAACAAATCAATGTAGAATGAAGTACTAGATTATTGCTATCTACTCGTGAGTATAGTTAACGTTCTAAAAAAAAAATTTTTTTCGTATCAGTATCAGTGAGTAAAGTAATTTTTTTAAAAAAGGTATTTGAAATGACTGACACTGCTGACCGATTCACCCTTCAAAGTAAACAAAAGAGATCCTCAAAGAAACAAGCAATTATTATATTTCAGTTGCGTGGCCATTTAAAAAATAAAGCTCGGCTTATTCCTTGAACAAAGAATTCTGACGTTTTATTTTAAGACCAGTTCTGTGTGTCATCTTTTCATTTGACTTTTCCACTACAGACTTTTCCACAGATATCGCCTTTTGCTAGCAATTGGCTAGTCCTCCGATAGTAAAATTCTTTGCCAAGAAAAGCGCTTTCTTGATTAGTCGTTCGGAACCGTCAGAAAATTGTAGTTCCCCTCCATTCCCTCACAAGGTATGGTTATGAGAATGCGCTAGGCCCTGGGGTTCCTCGCTCTGTTGTGCCAACCTTTATATTTATTTACTACAGAAAACAAAATGCACATGTCCTTTTCGTATTACTTATTATTTATTTCATTTATAGCAACGACTTCTTTTGACCCTTCAATGTGTAGATTTGGTATAGATCCGCTTTCAGATGCTGTGTCTTGAAAAGCGAAAGCTCTCATCGTATTTTAAATAATTAAAAGGAAACCTTATCAAAATATTCCATATAAATTGTCTCTTATCAAATTTTAATCTGTAGCTGTAGCAATTCTTAGATAATGGTTATTTAATAAACAATTTCAATTGCAGTTCAGTCTACACGAGACCATTACTTACGGCGGCTGCGAATGGTATGCAATACCTGAACGGAAGTCCAGTCCATGACGGATCGCATATGTGGTCAAGCACCTCATCAAACATCATAGTCCCGCCTGGCACAACTAGTACAACTCCTGATGAATACAGCTCTACAAAGAACAACGTCGGAGGAACATTACCAGGTTTCCAGAGACTAACATCAAGTAGTGGCAACAATCATTTTGGCACAACAGGTGGACGTGGTGGTGCAAATCAATACACAGCTCTAACAAGCTACAGAGGACAGGTATGAGAGTTGTTGAGGAACTTTTCTTTTTTGAAGTCCACAAACTAACATTTCTTTTGTTTTAGAATGAAACTGGATGGCAAGGACATCATTATGAACCCACAACAGCAATTAGTTATGCCACGGCAGGAACAACCATTTCTGGTTCTATCAACTCAAATCCAAATGTTCGTGGACGAACTGCCAATGATTCAGCTACACATCTCTCGGCATCGGCATCGCTATCTGCAAGTAAGTGTGTTGATCTTTTCTTCTCCTACACATATATTGTAATTTTCTTTTTTATTTTATAAGAATTTATTTATAAATTTCTTATCAAAGTTAATTTTTAATATTTCCAAATGATTTCTAAGTTTTGACAATTTAATTTAATTAACGAGCTATTTATGTTTGTGCTCGTTTGTATGGTGGTAAAGGTCATTGAAAGCGATAGCGAGTTTGGGTTTTTGTTTTGGACAGAGCGCCGCTATTTGAACAGCTTTGTTGTTCGTGAAAATAAAATTTCCGAGTTTCTTTTTTGAGAAAAAGAAATAAACAAGACCATTGACTGACTGGCATTTGGTGGCTGTATGCTGCGCTGTACCTACGATCTAAACCTGAACAAATGTTTTTCCACGCATTTTCGAGAACAATTTAGATGTAAAAAGTGTGAAATTTGTGTGGGAAAAGGGATGTGTAGGTATGTATGAGTGTTGGACGATGAATAGTTGTTAGGTAACCACAGGATGTTTGAGTATTTCCATTATCCTTCACATGCACTTCGCCCTGAAACAAATGAACACAGTTTATTATTAGAACTACGCAAATGGAGTCCGGTTTTGAGTGTGCTATGATTTATTTGTTTGTCTGTTTCTATTTATTTCGAAGAGAAGTGCAGACGAGAGTAAAAGGTAAACACAGTTGGGAGCAAGATGTGGTTTCGAACAAATACACATCGGTTTGAATAGTCTCTCAAACGAGTTACAAATTTCGGAGGTTTATAAAATGCTATTTGGGGCACTCAGACCTAAATACCGGTCCACTGCGCCACAAGTTATAATTTAGTTCAGGTTTAATACAAGCTTTTTTCAGACTTGTATAGTAACTTGTAAGATTGTATAGATGCACTACTAAAACAACCACGAACGCCTTAATTAAGCAAATTGAAATTGCAATCAGCTTTTACTTTGCCAGCGAATGTGTTGTGTAGTTTTCTTTGGAAATTAGAAAAAATACTTTGATGCCTTTGATAAAGAAACATTCTTTTTTAAAAACGAAAAAGAAACTATTTTGGCGGGGTTTTTAAAATTTATTTATAAAAAGCCTTTGACTTTAATTGTCAAACCTTTTTTAAAAGACCTTATAGAAGCTTGTATTGGAAATGTGGATTTTGCCTTATGCTAGTTCCTTTCAAACTATAATTTATAAGAAAGGAAATACTAGAATATACAAGTTGTTGTGGCGCTACAAATAGAAAACAAAGAAGTGTAGCTATTACCGACCAGCACCTAAATTGACTTTATTGTCTATACACCTGTGGCCTATTTCACCAAATTGAAAGTAACAACCACTTATTTGTACTTGTAATTTACAATTACAGATTTGTGAACCCGTTTTTTGTTTCACAAATTGCAAGAATTTAGTTCACAAACTTGTGATCGATTCTAATAAAGTTGTAGAAAAACGAGTTGTAGGTCACAAGTCCTCAAAATTCCTGTTGCACCGGCAGCATCAAGAATAACTTGTTACTTATAACAGTTTTTTCACAATATTGTTAAACGTTGTGCTGCGTAGTTGTTGTTTGATGAACAAGGAAAATAAAATATTTGCAGCCTCTTTGATAAGAGACAAAAAAGATATATTGTTCGGAATGTTTTCCGATTACTTTAACACATTCAAACAAAGTATGAGAATGGAAAAACGTTCTTAATTCTTTGCAGTTTCGAGCGCTTCTCTCATCAATAAAGACTGAAAATATTGATGTTCGTTAGGCCAGCATACAACGTTTTCGAACATTAAGCTGACGACTGCGGTACAAACTCTATATGCGCATCTGCAAACTGTTGACTTAGATATCCCGTGCATATCGGCCACTCCATTGTATTGTCGTCCATTTCCTAGCCATCGCAAAGCTGTTAGAAACTGCTGACTTGGTGTTAAAGTACAGTTTTTTCATTCGAGTGAGTCATTTGCGGTCCAATAATTGAAATTATTTCCTCTCCATTGCATCGACAGAGACGAAATTTTTCATTAAAATGAAAAACTCAAATACAGTCAAACCTGGATAAGCGAGAGTTCAAGGGAGCACAATCTCATTCTCGCTTATAGAGGTTTCTCACTAACTCGATTTTCTCGCTAATGCAGGTACATGGGTAGCGTTTCTCATTTATGGAGGAAAAATTGAGAATTTTCCGTTTTGACATGATGCAGAACTGAACTTTCCTTCGCAATTGATAATTATAAACTGAGTAAGTCCAACAAACAGGACGGTACACAGGGACACGTTTCCATTCGAAAAGAATGCGATAAAATAACAAATTTTTTTTGGTTTCACGAAATAGAATTGGTACAATATTGACGAGAAAGCAATACAAAAACAATGGAAGAATGGTCAATGAGGAAAAAACGACTCTCTCTTACAGAGGTTTCTGTTTCTCGCTAATAGAGGTTTTGGGAGCTTAAAATGTTGGGTCCTGGGTCCTGGCTATTTCTCTCACTTATAGAGTTTTCTCACTTATCCAGTTCTCACTTATCCAGGTTTGACTGTATATCATAATTTACACGCGGCCGATAGTTTTTTTTTCACTATCAAAATGTCATCACTTTGGCTACTATCGCTGCTGCTATGACTTTGTCGCAAAGACATTTTTGTTATGCGCAATTCCATATGAAAAAAGTCAATGTAAAATCAAAATGTTCCTATACCTCCGATTTGCTCAAACTTTGTGGAAATGTTCCTTTCCTATCGAAATACGAAATAGTCAAAGGATTTTTTTTTTAAATTTTCTTCTCCCCTCCAGCCTTACTCAAAGAACCGAACATTGTGATGGCACAGGGAATGGCTCTTATGAAAGTAAAGAATTACAAATTTGTAACAAAAATTACACGTCTACCTTCACCTGTAGAATATTCTTACAAACGTAACAAATTTTGTAAGTCTATTTTCTTTGGTGAAATGAAAACTCACAAATTAGTGTTATATTAACAAGTTTGTTACTTGTAAAGTACAACTTTAATTTTGTATTGGTGAAACCGAAAGGGAAATTTTTCCACAAATTTCCTTTTGTAAAATACAACTGCAATATTGTAATTAACAAAGTTTGGTGAGGAAACATTTTAACAAAAACTCACAAACTTTGTTAAAAAACGCTTGTAATTACAAATTTGTGAGTTGGTGAAATAGGGCGCTGGTCCTTTTAAAGGCGACCATCAAACCTAATTTTTGATTAAGCTAGCAGCCATATGAATCTCCAATAAACTCAAAGCTTCTAGAAGTTTGTGGTGGGTACCCGTGGTGTGATGGATAGAATGTCCGCCTGTTAATCCAGAGGTTCGAGTTCGAATCCCAACAGAGGCAAAAATGTTTTTTCCACGGGTATCGCCTTTCGCGAGGAATTGGCAAGTCCTCCGTTAGTATTCATTGCCATGAAAAGCGCTTTCTCGATTAGCCGTTCGGAACCGGCAGAAAATTGTAGGTCCCCTCCATTTCCTCACAAGGCATGGTTGTAAGAAATGCGCTAGGCCCAGGGGCTCCTCGCTCTGTTGCGCCACCCTATTCATTTCATTCAGAAAAATATGGCGAAAGTAAGCCAATTACTGCGGAATGAAACTTTTTTCAGCTTTCCAAATTCAATGAATTCTGATTCCAGAGTGATGTAGTGGTCAAACCTAATAACTTCTGCGATGCTTCGTATTCCATCAGCTTTTCCCACTTACAATCTGTAAAACAAACAATAAAAAAGCCTACGAAGTACGAAGAGGGCCTGTAATTGCCGATTCCGAGCGTCTACATTAGAAAGTGCTTCTTCAACAAAATTTTGAGTATCGAAACGTAAGACGTATGTACTCTCTGAGGACTTACCAATTTTTTGCGACAGCCAATACCAATACGAAAGCTATTTGCTGTTTCTGGGATTCAAACCTAGAACTCCCACGTAACATGTAGACATGCTCCCACCTACACCGCGATCTCCTTCTGAATAATTTGAGCGATTTTGATAAATTACTGCTAAGGAGAATCTAAGAAACTTACCACGCGCCTTTTAGAAGCATTGAACACTTGAACTGCTTTTAGATGTCGTTCCTAAATTCAGAGTTCAGTGAACTTCTTTGACTTTAAATTTGATAGCAGCTGTCTGTGCCTATTGTTACTCCATAGACCAATAAGTTCGATCTTTCAAGCCCTGGAGTTTCCTCTGCGGTCACCACAAAGCGTTTAGGGAACACCCTCAACTAGTCTTGAATGTCAAACTGAGTGCTTTTTGAGCTAGGGGTTTGCCTTTAACTCTGTTTGAAAAAGCACTAGGTTTTTGCTGAAATAACAAACAATGATGTCAAATATTTTGGATAGTTTTATTCGAATGGTGTCAATTTCGTGGGTTAGCGTTTTTTTTCAACAAAAAACTCAGTTTTTTTGACAGCTCAAAGGACCTTAAAGGAAACCCGGGTCAACCCAGGCTAAAGTTCAACGAAGGGACATAGTATACAAGGACAAGACGCCCAAAGCACCCAAGATAAAATCTCGAGCTTTTACTGATGAACATTCTGAGGATATTTTTTCCATGTTAAAAGCCAACTAACAAATTACATCGAATTGACTTACAAACAATGAAAACATTTCTTGAGAAATTGACTAATAGAAATACTTCAATGGCCAAGAAAAATGATAAAGAATATCGGCGAAGTCAGCGAGTAATTGAAAGTATTAGACACTGTACTTGGTGGTAGTACCTACTTGTTGAGTGATGCTTTGAAAACATATTGGTAGCATTGGTCAAGTATTCGATTAACTGATTATGCTATTTAATAGCGAAGCCCTTAATTTAATGGACTAGAGTCTAGACCTTGAAAGCAATGATCTATGATTTTGCGAGTATTGATAAGTTACATCGAAGTACCAGTGCAGTAGTTGAAAACATTTACTAAGTTCTTTGAGGTATTTTCTGAATGTTGGCCAGGAAGTAGAAACCTATACTCAATATCAATATACTAATTTCCAAGAAAGTACAGGCTCCACAGCTTGGGCATGCTGACCTAGGTACAACTAGAAAGTATTGATCAAGCTCTCGGAAGTATTGTTCGAAGCATTGACTTAACCAATGACAAAAAAATAATGAAAAACTAAATACTTCGTAGTATTGGTCAAGCTCTCACAGCACACAAGAACTCATACTGCACAACGTCGCCATTCTGCCATCGAAAATTTAGGCACCAGCTACGAGTGGAAGCAGCAGCTCGATGTTGATTATTCAACTGCTGTTTTGATCTCCCCGGGAATAAGGTTTAATCCTTTCAAGTCATCTTTAGGCTCAAAGGCTTGTTGAAGTTCAGTCCTTTTATAGCGCTAGTTATTTAATCGCTTTTTACGATCAAAGCTTCGCGTCGGTGAAGTTTGATCCTTCGTTCGGCGCTTGCGATTTCTTCTCTACCGGAAGGCATGCTGTTGATTAAGGAGTCTGTTAATATAAACGGAAAAGGAAACAAAAACAAAGTGTTCCTTCTATCTTTTGAGGTGATATTTATTTGAAATCGGTAGGGATCAGATTTTTCAGATAGCATATTTTATCGCAAATTGCTCGGATCTCCCAACATCAGTAGTGATTCTGTGAAGGGCAATGCTGTCACACTTATTTGCGGTGTCGTCAATGGTTGTTTTTAAACCGTTCGATAGGTGGCCCTCTATTTGCTGACTTACTGGAGTACTAGAGAATCTCTTAGCTTATTGAATTGAATTTGGGGCATAAGAGTACTTTCGTTAGATCTTAGAACATTAGTATTAGATTAAACATTAGCAGGTTAAAGGTCATTCTAGGCAATAGACGCATCATTATAGGCCATTGATGGTCGTAAGAGACGACCCTCATGAGGCCTGACCGATCGTGCAGTTAAACCTTTACAATTAGCCATTTCCACGTCTGTACATATTCTGTTTTGAACGTTCTGAACTTTTTAAATTGGATCAGTAGGATCAGCCATAGACTGCTCACATTACATGCCTGAGCCCATGGTTATCGATGCTTATACCTTTACATTCAAGTCCTTCATTAACATTTAAACTTTACCCGGCTTTCTTTGAAGGGTCTCCTTCTGCTTTCCAGAGAAAAATTTCTGTTAGACGTAACTCCTCATGGTCTTACCAGAACAAATTTTAGTCCAAAATTGAAGTTTTAGGTGCTGTACAACTTTTGAGCTGTTTCAGAACTGAAATTAGACTTTTCGTTGCTGTTTTGAAGAGCAACAATCGAATGCATGCTTTCCTGCTAAGCCAGAAAATGATTTTCCACCCAAAGCAGTTAAGATTTGTTTTTAGTTACCCACACTTATACCCGAGCCACCCTACTCAATTTTACTTATACTTCTAAAGGTGCGTCCACACTATGCCGAACGGCATCAATCGGTACATGCCAATGGGCAATACCAACTTTGTAAGGACGTCCCAATCGGCCTTCCTTCTTACCGAGAGCCGACCCGAATTCTAACCAAATGAAATGGATCCGTTTGCCGGTCGGCATAGTGTGGACGCACATTAAGACTTTATGTTGTGTCGCTAGAATTCTTTCTCTGTTAGAAGAAATCTGATATTTTGAAATCTTTCACTTCCAATCCCGAGAAGCGTACTTACATTTTAGAATAGCATGCTTTTTCTGGTACTACAGCCCAATTACAAATTTTAGCGGAATCTTGCATTGCAAATAGGTAGGTACCCTGAGACCACCCGCCCTAAGCACGCACTTAATCGGGACAGACTTCAACGCTACTGGTCAAGTTCAGCTTTTGGACCTTCAAAATCTAGACGAATTCACGATCATTCACGATACAATCTTCTCAGGAACGTGACAATTACTTACTTATTGTCCGATGGCTGCAAATCTCTTTCTTATTTATCTTCAATCGGAATCTCGAAGGGATCACAGTTCTCCATATTATCAGCTTGACCCTAGGGATCCGTCTGTAGATTTTGAAAGCTTAAAGTGATGTTGTTAGCACAGACACTCCAGGCAGAAATCAAAAGCAACTTGCCAAAGCATAGAAAAATATCATTTGGAAATATTAAATAATTTGTCAAAAAAGTCATTTAATTTTTAAAGAATTTTAAAATCAAAACCTATACCTAATAAAAATTTTAGCTTAATATTTTTAATTCTTATAATAAATTCAATTAATATCATGGGTTGTATCACAAACAGGGAAATAAATAAAAAAAAATATATATAAAAAAAAAAAACACAAAAGCACTACACAAAGTTAAAACAAAATTAATTAAATTACAAAAAAGTATACAATCAAACAAAACAAAAAAAAAAAAACCTCAACTATGTTACTATTTAAAGCATTTTTCGACGCCGATTTTTTCACTGAGGGGCGTGAATGTGTTAATTGTGGTGCCATATCAACCCCATTGTGGCGGCGCGATAATACCGGACACTACTTATGCAATGCATGCGGTCTCTATCATAAAATGAACGGAATGAATCGACCCTTAGTTAAACAACCTAGAAGATTGGTAAATTTTTTTTCTACAAATATTTTTTTCTTTCTTTCTCTACTTTTAAATAAAATTAAAAATGAAAAAAAAAAATTGAGAAATGAACAAAATTTTTGAAATAAAAATCATCGCCAAATTAATGAATTTAAAAAAATAGAAATTAAATCAAATTCTTATAGAAATCCGTCGTTTTTTTGATTCACGGGGTCGAAAGCATTGAATTAATTGAATTTATTATAAAACTTAAAAGTAGTACTGTAGGATTTTAATTTTGTTTATTTATTATAAAAACAAAAACCTTAATTAATTTGAAAAAAGAAATAAAGTGCTGAAAAAAGAAAAATTATTAAATTCATTGAAAACAATTTAATAATATTATTACAGTGGCTGAAAATACGGATTTCTATAAGGGCTACTATCAGTATAATCCAATGCCAAGTAGGCAACCAGAGGAAACAAAATCAAGTCGGCGACTGGTAGGTTTTCAAATTTATTTATTAAATAATTTTTTGTTTGTTTTATAAAATTGATTGGAATTAGTAATAGTTAAATATTTATTTCAAAAATTTTGTTCTTTTGAAAATTGAAATTGAAATATTTTAATATTGGTTTGTAGTTGCATGATGTTTGTTTTAGTTAAATGCATTTCGATTGTTTGTGTTAAATTTTATATTCGTCGGGATATTTTTTATAAAAAGAATCTGTTTCAGGGAAGAATAAGTCTGCTTGGTGAATAAATTACAATAAGAACTCTTTTTTGACGAAACATCACAAAGCACAATGCTCTGACCGCAACAATATTGAATGGAAGGCTTTGAGTTGATTGGAATATTGTGACTAGGGAGTTATCAGCTACGTCGGGAAGATTCGGGCTGTAGAGTTCAACTATAATATACAAAAAACCGTATAGCATCTATCTTGTGCAGAATCAATCCCCCACTAAAATGGAAACAAATGTGTATAACCTCCAGCTTGCCTAATTCGATCAGTTTCGTTAAGCTGATTCGAAAGTTGTTGGAAATGCTGATCTTTCTTTATATCGTTTCGTTAGATGTTACAAATAAAGCTTTATTGATGAAGTTTGGGTTTTTAAAGATAAGTAAATAGGTGGGCACGACAGGCTTGAGGAGGACCGGATCCTACCGCGTTTCTCTTAATTATACCTTGTGACTTGTGAAATTGAAAGAACCTACAATTTTTTCCCGATTGCAAACGGTTAAGTGAGAGAGCGTTTTTCATGCCTATCACAAGATCTCTTCAGAGAAATCACAGTATGAAAAAGTTTTCTTCGAACGCCGATCCAAAAATCCTAAAGGATTCGAAACTGCCTTTGTTTAGTTTCCCTAGAAGTGATAGGTATTTTTAAAACATTTTTATCGTAATTCATTTGCCTGTCAAGCAGTATGTTGTTGTTCATATTGAGCCTTTTTTGACATCGATGTAGAAAAGCACCATACATTTCAAGTTTTTTGGGGGCTAAATGATAACAAATTCAACGAATTTCGAACTTTGTAACAGATTTTCTACTACGTATGGAACTTGTAATAGATTTTTCTGGATTCGCAGAGATTTTTCTGTTAAAGCCTTGTACGTTGCTGATGCGAAACGGAATTTTTCGTTGGTCTCCACAAGCATGACGGAATCGTGAACGAACACTCAGCGGAAAATATCTATCTGTGTAGAGTGTGATCAGCTGTTTAGAAAAGTGACAATCAAGTAAAGTCAAGTAAAGTTCCTACCACAAGCAATTTAGAAATTAATTTAAATGAACAAAATGAATTCACAAACGCTTTTTCCCACAGTAACTTGTTTTTCATGGTTTATTTTTTACATATTTTTATTTTGGGTCTACTTTGATCTCTTTTCCCAAAAATTGTACTTCCATTTTGAGAAAGTTGTTAATGTTGTGGCACAAAATAAAAAAAAGTAGCAGCGTATTGAGCTTCACGACGAAGATTTGGGCACAGAGTATATAAAACAGAGAATCAACTAGTTAGTTACCTCTTTGCCTGAAACAACCTCTAATTACTTTTGTTGTGAAATCAAAGATAGTATCCTATTTGAATCGACGACGACGGACGGCTATATCCAGCCGTAGTTGAGTTTAATTATTTCCACTTTTTCTTATGTCGTTTTCAGTTTGTTGGCAAAAAGCTTATGTTTACTGCGGCTGTTTTGAATGAAGCTTTCAACTTTCTCCACTGTTTCATTTCCAAAAATAGCGAAAACACTTAGGCTATATCCTTATTGAAGTTGCATCGCCCGACCGAACGATGAACTTCGGTCGGTCGCGTTTCTTGTAGTGCTACCACAATGCGTGTCCTAATACCAGTCGCAAGATGCTCATAAGATCGCGCGACCTTCTCGTTGAGTGCTACTTCCTACATGGAACTCGAATTCCATTTTCAGTTGCGATTTGCTAACAGCAACGCGACGAAAATCAAACTGGTTGATTTGAAGCAACCAGACTACTTTTCGTATAGCGTCGGTCGCACTCCCCTACAGTTTGATAATGAAAAGCTTTAATTATAAAGCTTGAACGACGAACAAACATGTTGGACCGTGCTACCCCATCGCGCGACCGCTTTCCAGTCTCCAGTGTTAATAAGGACACAGAATAGGGTTATACTTGTTTCATATTTTGATCGTCCGATGCAGCGCCCCTCGCTCGTTATTCGGTCGCACGATGGCTGCCAATTAGGACATTGGGTTACACTTTTTAAATTGATTTCAAACCAACCGATAAAAAATGGAGATGAGGGTTCCCGGTCAAATTTGGCTTGTGGACAAAATGGCACTACCTTACCGCTGTTGACTCTCTGGTTCTACTTTGTTGATTTGAGGTAATTATCAGAAGACTTGCCAGATCTTCCTAAATACCTTTCAAAAAAAACTATTGGATGTGATTGGGACTCGAACATGAATGACAATTACACTATGAGCAGCACTCTTCTGTTGAGTTTTGTTTGAAAAGTCATTAACAATCCGGTCACAAGTGTGTTTTTGTTTTAATCTGCAAGGTACTGAATTTAATTTCCAAATTATAAGTTCAAATTTTGTTCTCCAATGCGGGTAGAGTGAATTTTTGTTTTTCACCTCATCACATATGGGAAACGGTACTGACCGACACCTTGTAGTGGTGGAAATAAAACCCAAATTAGTTACAATTTAGCAACGAAATTTACAAGTCCCGGGCAAAAGACTGCGAAAAGAAGAAGGATGAGGCTGTCGCGCAGCAACAACGCCTTCTATACTTCTTTATTGATAAAGAAATCAAATAAGCAAGATCTACTAGTAGTGGGGGGTGGTGTAACATGAACAAGAAAAGTCGAGAGCAATTCATTTTGAATATGCAGATTGCAGAGACATCTGTGTAACACCATGACAACAAAAGAAAGTATACGAAACGCAGACAGCACAGCACAATGTATGGGGCATCGGCTTCAGCAAACTTGATCCAAAAAATTGATAAGATATTCAAAGGGAAACTATCAACAAACCAAAAAACATGGAGGTGAAATAATGAGGCTACCGTTGTGATAAATCCATAACAGAAAAGCTCACCCCTAAGTGGAGGTCATAAGGAATAGTCTGCCCAGCTAATGATGCAAACCAAACTAACGAAATAACAACTTAAATAAGTGGTCAACCATCTTCTAAGTAGCCAGACTCAAAGAATAAGAAATACTCAGTTTTTTCAAGTTAATCGACGATGCGAAGGTACCCAAAGACAAAGAAATTCTGCAAAGAAGGCGAAAGTTTTGCAATGTCCTTTTGAATTTACAGTTTCCATGAAAATCTTTTCCAAAAGCTAAATATAATGAATCGGAAAGCACCTTGCATCATAGTAGAAGAAATAGGTTAGGCTATCAAGAATTTCGAAAAAGGCTTCAAAGGTGCTGATCTGAAAAGGCGAACGAGATCTGGTAGAGACGTTTCTCAAACAACTAAAAATTCCGATGGCTTTTGTGCCTAGCTGTAAGAATAACTAGCTACAGACGGTGTACAATGTACATAAAGGCAGCTTCTTGAGTCCCGTTCGAGGAAAATGTTGTCAACTTCATAGAAAAATGTCTAATGCTGGTGCAAATTTGAAAGAAATGTGGCAACGATAGTTTTGGCAAAATTGAATGGCAACGGCTCGCAAAAAATAGTAAAATCCTTTGATGACAGATATAAAATGTCTAGAGAACAATTTGCAAGCGTTGTCCTAACGCCTGTTTCATTGTAGAATGCAAAACGTACCCAATTGTCAGACTAACAATCACTAGGAACAGTATTGCCAATTCAAAAAGCAAACCTATATTAATATGCAACCATTTTTATGGAAAAAATAAAATCTAATGTTGTCTAATCTTGTACAACGAGTACATATTCAGTTTCAAGCTTTAAGATATCCAAATTTTAAACCCCGAGAAACTTAAATGAACAAAGTTTCTAGAAACACGGCTCATTGTCATCTCTTTGCGTCATCCTACGGACAATAAAGGGCCCTTTTTTACATAGATGTGCGATCGAAGTATCGGCACATTCCATTTGCTTTGCGATCTTATTCTTTTCAATTTATGACGTTATGAGTTTGTTATCTTGCATTTTTCTCATTTCTTCCACTTGTCTGCTTCACACTTTTGTGGGTATGTGGGGTACCGTGACTGAATATTAAAATTCCTGAGGAGTTCCATAAATCTTATGCATTTAATCAAAACAAACATTTCGCTTCTTTTTATTTACTTACACAAAAACTAGTCAATCGATGTAATGTAACTCAATTAATTTTATCTTTCTTCGCTTTCACAAAACAGAGCGCTTCACGTCGTTCTGGATTATCTTGTTCCAATTGTCACACCACTCAAACATCTTTGTGGCGCCGCAATCCGAATGGTGAGCCTGTTTGTAATGCTTGCGGCTTATACTACAAACTTCATAGCATTAAACGGCCATTGGCTATGAAAAAAGATACCATTCAGGTAATTAGTATAAAAAACCTCCAAATGAAGAGATAATTTGATTTAAAATTTTCCACTTTTTTGTTCTTTTTTTTCTACAGACACGAAAGCGAAAACCAAAGGGATCGAAGAATGCCGATAAGTCAACAGGTTCATCGAACAACAGCAATAAGAATGCAAATATCAAAGGAATCGTTCAGGATAGCAAAAATGGTAAGAAATGTGACAGCTGTCACTTTTTATTCATGGCACAATTTAAATTCGAAGAGTTAATGCATGTTTAAGCGCTGTTGTGTGCTAAAAAGCAAAAGTCTGTTAGCCATCTTTTTGTTTAATCAATTGATTGCCTTTCCAAAGCTTCGTCAAGTTTTCGTTGACTTTGCAGGATGTATTCCCACTCTCAATTCAATTCAATTTTAGCATAAGCGTGCTCAAATTGAAAATAGGTTGTGTTATGCTTTATGTCCACACCTGAGACTTAAACTTGTTTAACTCAAAACTATCCCAAACCAACATGATAACCAAGTAGTTTGCCATACAAAATGAATCCTTTTTAGTCACTGATTTTCGCTGAATGCACTTTTTCCAATATTCCAGTGAATTTGACGTTTAAGAGAGTGGAAGGATTCTCTCATATACGTCGGTCCTTGACGTTCTGCTTACATTTTATGTCTGTCTCTTTTTAACTTAAGACAAAAAGATCAACTCAAAACTTTTTCTCATATGTGGACACTGCTTAGTTAACTCAAACCATACTGGAATGAAACCTATTTAAACTTCAGGTGTGGACATAGCATTAAACTGTAAACTCCCATTTGTTATTCAATAAAACAACTGGAAGAATCAAAACGTTTACTTTAAATAACGTCGCATTCGTCAAGTTTCGTTCAAATTTTTTTTCTGCTTGTCAACTTTTTCTGATTGCCTCTTTTTGAAAGAAAGATGAAGCAAAAGAGAAACAAATTCTTTTTCTTTTACACAATCGTAGTCACAGACTTGAAGAAAATTTAAGACGCTCTCGTCAACGTGTTCAAGTTGACATTGCGGTCATCTGTCCTCGTGACGTGAGTCAACTGTTGAAAGTCAGCTACAAAAACTGCTGGAGACGTAGAAATAGCTTTTAAAATATTTACTTATGTAAAAATGAACGAAAATTTGACGAAACTGTCTTGACAGTTTGAGAGTGTACAATATGAAATTGATGGCCGCATTCAGTGCATTAAGCTTTTCAGTCAATCCAATTTTTTCGGCCTCTGATTGGTCAGAATTTCTCGTTTGAGACTTTCTAACGAATCAGAGGTCGTTAAATGTTAGATTATTTGAAGGACTGGACATTGATGGATGATGCTCCTTATGTCCTCGAAAGACATGAAAATGCACAAACCGAAGTGGAGACAAGTGGCAACGTAGCAAAATAACCATTTAAAAATTCGACTTTCTGAAAGTTTTGGCAAGACCTCCGATAGTAGTTTTATTGCCATGAAAGCGATTGCTCACTTCGCATGCCAACATAAATTGTAGATCCTTTCCATTTCTCACAAGTTATGGTTGAGAGAAAAGCGCTGAGGCCAGGGTTTCCTCTGAAATTTTTTTGAAGGAGTCAAAAAAAAGTGTCCTGGCTGAAAAAAGAGTCCCATACTAAAAAGAAAAAATAAATAAACATAAAGTCGAAACAAGCAAAGAATATAGACAGTTAGACGGACCACACAGTCACAGAGGCAGAGCAACCTGACTGTTGACTGTTGACTCTGTATGCTCAATACAAATGTAGATTGTAGATTGTAGTTGGTTGGTAGGTATCTCAAATCTCATATGTCATATCTTTAACAAGCAAAGTATACATATGCTTTTACCACATTGACGTTGATTTAAATGACTGAATTCAGAATATGATGTAAACAAAAGCAGAAAAAGAGTATGCGACGAAAATGTTGTACTGAAAAAATTATTTCAGTTCTTTTAAGAGTCCCGAATTTGTAAAAGGAGTCCGATTTCGATGATTTTTAAATAGTGGCGTCCTGGAAATCAGACCCTGGCTGAGGCCCAGTACTCCCCGAGTTTTATCGTGTTGTTTATTTCACTTTCAGCTCTCGTTTAGTTTATTCTGAAAATCAAACAGTGGAAAAGTATTAATCAAATGATATTTTTATTTTTACAGAATTGAAGATTCTTACAGCGACAATCCAACCAAGTACTCATTCGAATGCCAGTAGCCCCAACACTATTTCACCACCACCAACAACATTGCCTCATACACCGACAACTTTATCAGTTTCGTCCAATCATCAAGAAGTCATGCATGGCACACCATCGCCCCCGACACATGACACGTCTCCAATCCATTATAGCACGCCACTTACAATGCTAAATGGTTCCGTTAGTTCTCCATCAACTCTTGCCAATAACAACAATAACAGCACAAGCCAAAACAATAACAACAACGTGTTCAACGCAAATATCAAATACAATATGCAGAAATATCTGCCAATTCACTCAGATTCCCAGCAGCAGCAGCAGCAGCAAATCCATCAAAATCAGCTAATGCCGGGTTCTCATCAAATGTTCGAAACATCACCATCGCCATCAGAACAACAACACCATGGCTACAGTCCGACACAGTCGCCTATTTATTTCTATGATCAACTCGCAGGTGTCGAACATGATACAAGTGCAATTAAAATCGAGAATCTCCACCAGCATCACCATCAGCAGCAACAACATCATCATCAAGTGTCACAAATCATCCAACAGGGACTTAGTCGAAGTCCGTCTATAGAAGATGAGTATGAAATGCATCAGCGGCAACACCAACAACAACAACAACAGCAGCAGCAGCACCATCAGCATATAATTCAGTTGTCACAGTTGAATCCATTTGGTGAGCTGGAAAGAAAACTCGAACGTGGGTCAGTTGTTAAGATGGAATGATTTATAAAAAAAAGAAACTAAAATAAGCATAAAATGACAGAAATCAATTTATCGAAAAACTTATGAAATAAGTTTACGCAAAATTGTTTTTCAACTTTCAAAAAACGATATTATGCAGTAGCCATGTAAATATTTATCGACTCTTTAGGACATTCCGAGAGGAGGGACAAGATACAGCGAAATAATGACAAAGAAATTTTAGTTCGTAGATATGTTTTTTTGATAAAAAGCAAAAAAAAAAAAAAAAACAAAAAAAATAAATTATGATAAGCAATATTCTTACCAAACAAAAATAAAATACAAAGAAAATATATATATATTATATTTTTATGAGAATTTATAAATTGTTAAATGAATGAAGTTTAATTGTTTAAATATTTTTATAAAGACAAGTTTTTAATGAAATTTCGATACAAATATCTAATAATAGTTATACAAAAAATATAGTAATTAAGTATATAAGTAAATCGTATCAGAATTTCTTATTTTCTTTTTTCCTTTTTTATTTTATTAATTTAACTTAATTGTTATACAATTAAAAGTAAACTTTCTCGTTGGACATAAATATTACTTGAAATAAAAATAAAACAAATCGAAGAATCGCTGACTTGTTTATTCCGACATTTAAGAATTACTAGTTTTAAGAATTTTGAAGAAGTTTTTGACCTAAGCTATTTTTGACAGCTTTCGTGTAATGCAACTGACGGTAGTTCAGGGCCCGTATTACGAATTACAATACTGGCAAAAAAACCCCTGTTATATTTCTTTTGCACGATGCACGATGGTTAGGTAAGCGTAAGGTTAGGTAGAATGGGCTGACGGTTGATCTTATTTCGGTCACACTTAGATCAATGTAGATCCATTATGATACCCTGGAGTATTGTAACGTCCTAGAAATCTATGAGTTTAGATAGATAGATAGATAGATTTCTTTATTTTTTCCAGTATTAGCTACAATATTTTATAAAAGAATACGGACGTGGCTACCTGAGCCGTCTGCCGGTATTGACATTTGATTACATTAACAAAGTGATAAAGAAAATGAAATACATTTAAACAATTTAAAATAAAAAGATTTAGAAAATAAAAAAAGGTTTGGGTTGAAAATAAGTCATATACAGTATGTACATAGATACTGAGAACTACTATTTCAATGGACAAAATTTGAATTAGCTTTTTAGTATGAGATGCCAAAGCGTGAAAGATGGAAGAGCAAAGATATTGAGTGAGCTATTTTAAATGAATTACAACATAAAGTCGATCAATTTTGATATGATTTAAAAATAAATATTTAGAAGCTGTTGCGGTAAGATAAGGCGTACTTGCAGTATTTGAACAGACACTCCCAGCCCCGACTGCCATTCAGAATCTCGTAAAGACCGTTTTGGTTGAGGAAGCTTTCGTTAAAATACAATCTTCTATCTCTTGCCGGATAGGGCAGACTACGATGAAATGGTTCACATTCTTAAGTTCCCTTCTGTTACATAGATCACAAGTTTGCTGTCTAGCATTGCGATGCGGGATAAAATTGAGATCCAATAGTTCAACTTTCGCCTTGAAAATCACACTGATAATTTCCGCAGAAAAACAGTTATTGAAGTACTTGTTTTCTGTTAGCATTAGATGATTAAGATTTTTGTAGACTGCTCTGGACTCGGAAGAGCAGGCTCTGATGATATGTTGATTGAATATTTGTTCGTCAACCTTAGCAATCACCCTGTTAAACATATCTTTCCATTCTCCCACGTTAGCTATAGACGTTGGCATTGCAAGGTTATGTGATAAGGCCATCTGATTCCATCCCCTGAAAGGAGAGGCGTTAGTTACCATTAGTCTTTCTAAGATTTTTCTGTGAAGACTGTTTTCATTTCTACGCATAACTCTGATAAGGTATTTCGAATGGGCTTTTAAATTTCGAATGTATATACTCGTAGGTGGCAAACCCGATTCGACATGAATGGCATACGTTGGTGTAGAGTTTGGTAGTCTAAACAAACGCTTAAAAAAGTATCTGCGTCTTCTCGAATTCCTCAATCGGTGAGATACCAAAGGCTTGCACTTCGTAGCACAAGCATGTGTTTACAGTTGCATCGAATATTTTGTATTTAGAGACAAGGTCAATATTTAGATTTGCGAAGAGCTTTGGCCACATCAGATTAAGAGCAACCTTGGCGTCCTGACTTTTCTGTCTGGCATGGGTATCAAAGTTAAGATTGGAAGAGATGGTTATGCCAAGATATTTGAAATTTTGAACTACTTCGATGCTCTCACTCCCGATTTTCCAGTTTTCTTCACGTTGTCTAGTGCGATTCCGACTTTCGAAGATCATAACTTGAGTGTTTGAAGCATTGATTTTAAGGTCCCATAAGTTGCAGAAAGATATAAGAGTTTGTTTAATTGTAATTGTAGAGAGAAAGAATTATCCGCTAGCAGAACCAAATCATGTGCATAGAATAACACTTTTATAAGCTGGCCAGCAAAGCTGACTTCTCCTGGGAGAATATCTACTATTCCATCAATATATAATGAAAAGAGTAAGGGGCTAAGTCTACATACCTGCGGAACCCCTGCAGATGTGCTAAACCATTCAGACATATTCGGTCCATCCCATACAGCTGCCCTTGATGTGGCGATTAGTTTGGAATAAACTTCTAAGAGCTTCCTAGAGATTCCCAGTGATGCCAATTTATATATTAATGCTTGCTTATATTTTGCTTCTTTGAAGTCAACAAAACTTCTTTTTTTTTCGATGAATTTTCTCGCTACGCTAGTCGGTGCAAAGATATGGTCTGTTGTTGAAAAACCGGAGCGAAAGCCAGCTTGGAATGCGCTTAGTCGATTAGTGTTTTCTACCCATTGGGAGAGTCTATTGTAGAGAATCGATGCAAAGAGCTTCCGAAGCGAATTAAGTATCGAAATACCTCTGTAGTTTTCAGGTTGGAGTGGATCACCCTTTATAAAAATTGCAAAAAAAAAATCGCTTTCATAAACGAAATGGATGGGCAAGCATCATTGTATATTTTGTTGAAGAATTCTACCAGATAAATTTTTAGTTCTTTTGCCTTATTTAAAAAATTCTAAAGGGATCCCATCACATCTTGGAGCTTTGTTGTTATTTAAAAGCATAAGTGTTAATGCCAGCTCTCGTAAATTGATCTGGCAGTCCAGTTCAGGAACTTGTTCAAACTGCAATGCATAGCTGAAGGAGTGCAGGCTCTCGTCGGCTGTCAATAGAATTTTAAAATGAGTTGCTATCGTTTCAGCTTCGAGATAGTTCTTTGTGTATTGGTTACGTGGATTCAGTTCCAATATACAATGCCAGAATTCTTTAGAATCTCTCGCTTGATTGATTTTGTTCGCAATGTTTTTCAGATATTGCAATCTTTTTTGTTGACATAGCTGTTTATATTCTCTGTTAGTTCTCAAGTATAACGTCTTGAATACCTCGAGGTTATTAGATCTAAAGTTTATGTTTGGTCAGTTTCTAGCCATTTTGTGGCCTTAATGAAGTTCAACAGGCTGTTTCTTGGAGTGTCTGAAAATTTTGTTAGTTTATTGAAAAAGTAATTTCCTAGAAATTTTTTCCTGGTGTGGCAGATTGCTGGGCAGTGACAAAGGAAGTGAGTCATGTTCATCTTCGTCATTGCATCCTCTGAACAGGTCATCGGTGCAAAGACCCATTTTCTTTGTGTGGTAACCTAGTAGATTGTGTCCAGTTATGATACTGATAAGCGATCGTAATGAAGGCCTATTCAATGATAGTAGCTTTTCAGATCCGTTGTTATCGTATTTCGGCCATAGCTTCGTGGAAGTAACACAGGAATCTAAGCATTCCCATCTTTCATTGGATTTTCGTATTATTTTGTTACCAATGATCTTCTTAATTTCACAGGGTGGGACCCTGATTAATTGGTCAATGAAAGAAGGGTCAAGTGCTGATCCTTTTCTCGCTAGTTCGTCCGATTTTTCGTTTCCCGGTATACCACTGTCACCAGGAACCCAGCAGAGTCTAATCCTTTTTGAAGTAGTGGCAACTTGAGACCAAGGTTTTGCCAACTTTTACTCGAAAAAGCGTTTTGCACGTCTGACGGCTTAGTTTCATATTGTATGGCTTTCGATGTTGTGAAAATTGGTGTCTTCGAAGAAAGGTTACTTCGTTTTTCAAAGGCTTCCAGAGTTCTATTTATGAGTTTTGGAAGGTTTGGAAGTTCATTTTTAGAGGATGTTTTTAGAGGATGGTGCGTAACTTTTTTAGCTGCACTGTCTGCAGTTTCGTTCCCTTTAATACTTGCATGTCCTGGAGTCCATGCAACCGTTATATGCTTCTTTGTTATAGAGGATACTTCGCATACATTCAAAGGTGAAGCAGTGGTTATTATTGTTTTTTAATCCAATCAAGGCGTTAAGGCTGTCGGTCAGTATAAGTGTTTTTTCAGGTTTTGATTGTGCTAGAGTAAGAGCTTTAAGTAAACTGAAACTGTTGATAAAATTGAGGTAAAAGGAGAGGGGTTTACAATTTGAATGGGAAAATGAAAGGAACGCACCGAAATGTTCAACTACAGTGTTCGCACAACAACAGCAGCAGCGACAACAGCAACAACAATAGCAAAACCACCAGATTGATCAAAAACCAAATATATTTTAGCAATCTATAGGGGGATATTATCTTCAAAATATTAGGCCCTACCTATCGTGAATAAAATTTCCCTGTAAACATATAAGTAATAAAAGTTGTAAATTTGTATATTATTTCTATTTTCGGCAACTCGTCTTTCTTTAGTTTGGTCACTGTGGTGTATGAGTAACCTTTTTTTCAGCGTTTTTTGACTGACGAAAACACATATGCATTTCTTACCTTTGCTTTTCAATTCATTTATTTATCTTAGATCTACTTGCTAACAAAAATGTATAAGGGTAGCAAGTATCAACGGTCAAATCCTTCAAATTCCAATGGAATCTTCCTTGCTCCTTACTCTTTCACGTTAAATATGTTATAATAATAATAGCCGAATTTTATTGGGAATTTTTATATTCACATCCCTTAGGCGCTCAATAAAACACTGTACTCACTTATACAACTTTAATCCATAAACTCCATTGGCTCCTGTTGTTCACTTCTGCAAGTGACTTATTTTTGTCCACTTATCGTTATTCACTTTAGATTTGTTGTTTTCCCATGTGCGATGTGTTGCGATGTTTTGCTGAAGTGAATACAGATTCCCAATAAAACTTGGCTATTTATTAACAACGATTAGTGAACAACGATAAGTAAACATAAATAAGTCACTTGCAGAATAACAGGAGCCAATGGAGTTTATGGAATAAAGTTGTATAAGTGAGTACAGCGTTTTATTGAGCGTATTAATGAACTGAATATAAAAATTCCTAATAACTTAAAATAATTTTCTATTGCTATCGAACTTTAACTCTCACACTCGCACATAGCATCCACGAAAATAGCATCCACATACCTAAGTGAACAAATTAAATTAAATTTATTGAGTCGATACATCCTTTAATGGAGACTGCAGGTGGTGACACCAGCGATTTCCCCGCCATGATGCTACTATAGTTTTTATATACAATAATTCAAATGCTGTACCAGCTACTGGCTTTAAAGAACACCTATAGTTAAAAGTACATATGCTTTATTTTGTAAAGGTGGGAATAAAATTAATCAATCCACACATGGAAAATAAAAAGAAATACAAAAAATTGGTTTTCACGCTTAAACCCGTACCTCCCTCCCCCTCAGTGGCGTACCTAGAAAATTTAGCGCCCGGGGCAAAAAATGATTTACCGCCCCCACCCCCTCCCCCCTTTTCGTTTTATGTGATCCTCATACATACAAACTCCGTAGCTCACGTCCTCTCATAATTTTCCAGATAATTTTTTTACAATTTTGATGATCTATTCATTATTCACGCAAATTTGCGTACATATTCTTAGGTTACTGACCAATCGCTAATACTTGGTCGGATATATTTGGTATAAAAACGATCAATACTATAGATAGCTTTTAATGATCCGATATTTTCTCGTGGCCACAACATTGTGATATATTACGGTGTAATGAAAATATGAAGAGCGTTTTGCCGGTGATTTGAATTTGAAAACATGCGCGCGCTTCTGCAAATGATATCAATCGATGTGATCCTGAAGATGACAAGAGTCCAAACGCAAGGGGTTTGAATGCTACTTTTACACAAGATGTGGGAACTTGGCCTGTTAAGATCGATTCATCTTTTTGCGATTTTATGGTTGGGCAAGGCACGAGCAAACTTCAAAATATTAATGCGGAAATCCCACAGGATGATACTGGACGATCTTTAACCAAAACTTGGTTTGAGAAAACTTTGAAAAATGGCGAACGTATCGCTCGCACGTGGATGTGTTTTTCCCTGATCAAAAATGCTTTGTTTTGTTTTTGTTGCATCTTATTCCCACAAAAAAGTTGTCAGAGCAGTTAGAATCACTTTACCAATACATTGGGGTTTTCATCGTGGCGTAAATTAAATCCACGTGTCCAAGGTCATGAAAATAGTCCTGCTCACCGCTTAGCTTTCTTAGAATGGAAGGAATTAGACCGAACTCTGAATCAAGGTGGAGGTATCGATGATGATTTACAACGCCAAGTTGTTGAAGAGGAAAAATATTGGAGGAATATACTCGAAAGAATTATCGCAAATATTCAAACGCTTGCACAACAAAATTTGCCTCTGAGAGGACATCGCGTGTCAGTCGATAATCTAAATCCTAGGAATTTTTTGTGTCTGCTGAGATATTTGGCCAAATTTGATCCTGTCATGAAATCTCACTTCGAACACATTTCTTCACAACCAGGATGCTAATCGTATCTTTCTCCCAGAATTCAAAACGAACTCATCACTATGATGGGGAACAAAGTGCGTAAGTTTCTCATTTCTCAGTGCAAAGATGCGAAATATTACAGTCTAATGTTCGATTCAACTCCGGATTCCGCACATAAGGAACAGATGTCTCAAATTATCAGATTCGTCGAAGTTAAATCAAATTCAGTAAAAAACAAAGAAGTCTTCATTGATTTCATACCTCTGAAAGTCAAAACAGCAAAAGGAGTAACTGATGCTATTACGAACAAACTGGACGAAGATGAATTAATCCTGAAAGATTGTAGAGGTCAATCGTACGACAATACACCAACAATGACCGGTATCCATACAGGAGTCAAGCAGAGAATCATCGACATGAATGAACAAGCTGTTTTCGTTCCTTGTGATAATCATTCTCTCAATTTGGCAGGAGTACACCGTACACGCAGCCCACGTCAATGTCCGAGCGGTAACATTTTTTGGAACAATACAGCGTCTCTTCACTTATTTCTCCTCCTCTACCCACAGATGGGACGTTCTCAAAAAATACGTGAGTATAACGGTCAAAAGGCATTGTGAAACTAGATGGAGCTCAGAAGCTGAAGCTGTGAGATCAGTAGGTATCAACACAATTGGACGAAGTCACTTCAGCGCTGGAACATTTGAGAGATACGGTCACAGAAAATATTGATACCAGACAAGAGGCAGCGTTGGTTATCAATGCTATAGAAACATTTAATTTCTTCGCTCTTTTGTTTTTTTGGGCAGAAATTCTCGAATCATTTGATAGAGTTCAGAAACGGTTACAAGAAAAAGGAATCAGTTTCACTTATGTACTTGGACAATTGCAAATGTTGACAGGCAAACTGAATGATTGGAGAATCGACTTGTGCGACCGTGCCATTTGTAAAGCTACAGAAAAATGTAACGAGTTGGGTGTGAGCACCGCTAAAAGAATTCGAAAAAAGCGAAATATGCCAGGAGAAACATCTGAAGATTCTGAATTGAATTCGGAAGAAGAAATGCGACGATCTCTGATTGAAATTTTGGATAAACTTTCAATGGAAATATCTACACGTTTCACAAATTTGAAGAAGCTCGATGAACGTTTTGGTTTCCTTTGTAACTTTGAAAAAATAATACAACTTCCCAGAGATTCTTACAAAGATGAGCTTCTCAAAATAGAAGGAAAATGCAAGAAACTTGCCGAGTTTTATTCAGATGACTTGGACAACGAAGACTTGTTCAATGATATTCAAGACGTCCTACTTTCATTAAAAAGAGCGAAGAAAAACGAAGAGGAAATTGGATTTTCGTCTGAATAACTTCTGTTATACATTTCATTAATGGAACGAGAAGCTTACAAGACATTAGCGACAGCTTTGCAAATTTTACTAACCATACCTGTTTCAGTTGCTTCTTGTGAAAAATCATTCAGCAAACTTAAATTGATCAAATCTTACTTGAGATCAACCATGAGTCAAAGTAGATTATCAAACCTTGCAATTCTTTCAATCGAAAGTGAAACTGCTGCAATGTTAGATTACGAGGATATAATACGTGAATTTGCAGCAATGAAATCGCGAAAAGTTAAATTTTGAGTTTTTTCATTGTTATGAAGAAAAAGTTTGAGGTTTCAATGTTTCGAGAGTATGAAAATAAGATCGAAGTTTAATTTTTCATCAAAAATTCATATAAAATGTCAACGTCATCTTCTTCATAGATTCAATTTGATTGTGATTAAAAAAATTTTGTATGAGAAATTTTTTTTGTGTATTACTTCTCAATTTTGAGGAACAGCGGAGCTCATTTTGCCGCCCCCATATCGTTGCGCCCGGGGCGACCGCCCCCCTGCCCCCCCCCCCCCCTAGGTACGCCACTGCTCCCCCTCTCTTTGAAAAAGTTGTGAAGTCCTAATGTCAATGATTTTATAAGCCTTAAGCTGCGTCCACACTATGCCGAATGGCACCAATCGGCACATGACGACGGCAAATACCAAATAAGTGTGGACGTCCAGTTCGGCCTTCCTCCTTACCGAAAACCGACCGGAATTCGAACCGAATGGATTCGATAGCTTGCTGGCATAGTGTGGACGCAGTTTTAGGTTATGTGTCAATTGCGTTAAAACTTTGGTTACATTAAATTCCATGGCTAGATGTTTACGTTTACATTTTAATTGACACTATTCTTTCTTTTTTCGAATGACAGTTAGATCAAAAAGGATTATTTTAAATTTCTGAGACATCTCACTAAAAATAGATAGAAATATAAACGGAAAATCTACTCCTTTATACTTTGAAGGCCTTCCATCGAAGAATGAGCTCCCTTTAGAAACGAATTTCACTTTTAGGTATTCAATTTTATTCTTACTCGCAAACTAACTTCCTGAAAGTAAAGGCACGGTCGATATTGAAAAAAGGGTTTCAAGATATTTGATCGTAACTAATTTTTATTCAACCTTTACAATTAATTCTCCGAAAGTCAAAAATTATTGTATCTCTTAAAAGCCTTGGAATACCTGTAGAATTATTAATCTAAGAAATCTTTGGGCAATTAATATCTGGTTTTAGTAAACAAAAAGCAAAACCATTTTCACACTTTTATTCCTTTAGGACACACTGTTGGAAGAAGCTGCAATTGACAGCATTTACTTGCACGATAATCATTCGCAGTGGAAATCGATATTTGCACAAACGAAACGTTATTTAATAATTATACGGTGAATTTTATTATTTGAAATTCAAATTTAATTTCAAAATTGCTGTTTCAGTTACAGCATTTTAGTACTTTATTTAGACCAAGGGATTTTTTTTTGTACATATAGATACCCAGTATTTCTTCTTCAACAAAGGTTGCGTTCATCGATATGGTTGTAGTATTTGCTAAAATTTGTTTTTATGCTTCAAGTTCTCGCCGATAGATGCCACAAAACAAGTTATGGCTTATGTATCAAATAAGCATAGACATATTTTTTGCTGCATTGTTTCTAATTTGAAGAGTACCGGAGCCGGAAGCTCCTTTTAGTAGATTTTATTTTGCTTGCTTCGATGTTTTATTTAATTTATTTACTTATTTGGGTCAAATCTAGAATTTGAAATTTGACCTCCTTTGTATTGACAGATGGATCTGAAATTGGAAATGGTCTGATGATAGTAAAATTTAATACGCGTAAAATGCTTTGCTGTTGTTTTGTTACCCAAGGGAAGTTTACTGTACTATACTATACTGTACTGGCTTGAGAAAAACACACCTGTTGTAAGTCCGAGATGGCCGCCTTGTTTATCTTGTTTCTTTGAATTGCTAATTCACCACTCTTCGGACGAGTAGAACTATACAAAAACAACATTGAAAATGTCTCTACACAGTCTCTAGCAGACTGTTGCTTAATATTATTCGAAGATTGATCTGAAAAAGGCAATAATGTGTAGCAGCGGAAAAGTCATATTGTTTTGCTGAGCCTTGTTCTAGACTGCTGATGCAGCATGCAGGCCAAGGCATCTAATGAATATGACAAAACAACTTGATCAAGAGTGAAACCGTCTTCAAATTAGATAAAAAGAAGTGCAAAACGCAAAAGACTCTCACCGAAGTGCGTTAATAATGCTTCTTGTTAATTACGAAAAATTATGCACAGGTGGGGACAGTATTTAGATGACCGGAGAAGTTGCTGAGGAGTTAGGGAGGCCCAAAACGGCAAGGGTGTTTTTTTATACGTGTGGTTTTCAAGAAGAAATAAAACGCATATAATCGAAAGGCTTTCAACCACTTTTCACAGCATTTGCGGCTGTATAGTATAACTCGTCTAATATTCTCTTTTAAAGCATCAAACGTTTCGGACTTATCTGCGTAGATAAGCGACTTCACAAAAATATACAAAAAATAACAGTGATGGTGACTAATCGCCCGATCTTGGAGGTAACTCACAGCCTTAAAACTCGAAATCATGTGAAAATCTACGTCAACAGCGATCGCGTTTCTAGAGATCGAGACAACTTACCGAACATAAGCATTGCCCAGTGGTCATGTGGTTTTAAGTCATCTGCGATGAAATTTCAACCAAGTGACATCAGTCGAAAAGACAAACTTCGAAAAAGTATTGCCAGATGAAAATGAATGAATAAACTCCAAATTATCCAAGTGGTGAGATCCTCCGCGGTAGTTGAAACCAATGGACGAGAACAAGTAAGGTGCATCAATAAAGCCATTCATAAGCTGATGGAGAAATATCATGTCATTGTTGATACGTCTTTGAGTAAGGGTTTGTATATGCAAAAGCTGAATACGATGTTCGAAGGGAGGTATATTAAAAGGATCATCCCGAGGAAGACACTTCAAAGCAAAGTGTATAAATTAGTGTTCTTTTGCCTCAATACGATGTTTATGAATCTCATATAGAGGAGACCAAACTTGAGTGACGTACTCGAAATGAGGGCGAACACAGCAGTTATACAAAGATAGTGATACATATAAGGACCATTAAATTCTTTTGCCCACCTCTTTATGAAACCAATCATAGAGTTTGCTTTTCTTACAATTGAGTTTATGTGCTCACTAAATTCAAGGTACATATTGAAATTAACTCCAAGGTCACGAAAACTGGAAACATTGCATAATGAATAACCAGACATGAAATACACAGCTTTAGTTTACAACTTTGAGGGGTTGAGATTAAGACCAAATTCTCACTACACTATGTTCCAGAGCTATCGATATCTATTTGAAGAAGTTCGCGATCAGAAGTTTTTTGAACGGATTTGAAAATTTTCATATCGTCCACGAAAATCAGAATTTCACTTTATGAAATACGAGAAACAACACCATTGATTGCGACAATGAAAAGGAAAGGCCCAACGTGACTGCCTTGTGGTACAGCCGACGGAGCATTGAAAGGATTCGATCAATTGTTACGAAATTTTTCTAGGTACGTTCTGTTTTCGAGATAGGAGTTAAGTCATACAATACATTACCGTTGGAAAACCAAAAGCCATGAGCATGTACAATGTAACATCAAGAAAGAGCTGATCGAATGTTTTGGAACAATCAATGTAAATGCTTTCGAACTCATACCAATTTTCAAGAGCATTGGAATATTTGCGATGAAAAGAAAGATGGTTTCTTACCGCTGATCTTTTTTGTATAAATCCATGCTGCTGGCTGCAAATAATATTGTTTGTAAAAAATGAGAGGCTGTCACAAACACCATGCTCAAACAGTTTAGTTACGCAAGAAAGTTTGGATATAGGTCTATAGTTTTTAATTTCAATCTTTTCATCCTTTTTCTACCTAAAGCAAAGTGATGAACGACTTTTTCCAAAGACCTGGGAATACACCTGATTTGATTGAAAGCTGAAATAGACATTGAAGTAGTAGTAGAACGGAACGGCATTTCTTTAATAGAATTGGTGGGATTCCATCGGGACCGGACGAGCAGTTTTAATGCAGAATAAGTAAATATTTTAAAATTGTGACACTATGCACAGGATATTATTAAAATTAATTTGAGAGCGTTAATACGTAAAGTAATTACCCTCTACTAATCTACAAGGTGAAGGGAGATTAACGAAGTTCATTAATAATGACTCTTGTCAATGACGAAAAAATTATATGCACAGGTTGCGACAGTATTGTGGTGGCTAAAGAAGTTAGTGCAACCACGCAAAATAATAAATTTGTTTTATAATCAATGCGGACTTGTCTTGATATATCGATTTTAATGGAAAATCACTGTGATTCCATAGAAGATTTGCATATTGTGTCGGTTGTCTTGGAAAAAACAAGCATTTGATGGACAACCTCGAGGTCTAACATGGGTAGTCCTCAACAAAGAGGAGGCTTAAATATTGGCGGATACTCAAGGATGTTGAAATATGATCAGTGACGAGAGGAAGATGTCCAGCTGGAGTTCTAGAACAAGTCGCAGTAACTGAATATCAGGGATTCATATAGATCCCAGTGACTGTGACTATCTCATATAGGATAACGACATCAGTCAAAGTACAAGCGTAGAGTTTATGAAGTGGTGGAAAATTCAGTCATCTTCTGTGACAGAAAAATGGCCCCCCAACCTGAAAGGAAGACTCAACATCGCGCTTGTGCGTCCAGCACTCACATACGGTTGGCAATGTTGAACAATGAACGAAAAGTAAAAGCTTTTTCAAAAGAAACGCTACAAAAGTAGAGCGACAGGGACAGCAAACGACACCATATTTCTTGCCGCTCTTTTGACATTTCTCTTCAATAAAGTTTGCCATTTTATGATGAAAACATATACGAGCCAACAACGAGTCGAGATTATTAAAATTTACTACCGAAATTCGGAGTCAGTGGCCTCAACGTTAAGAGCGCTACGTCCAATTTGCGATGAGGCTCATTTCTGGCTGAATGGCTTCGTCAATAAACAAAATATGCGGTATTGGTCAGGCAGCAATCCACACGTACTCCATGAGTCATCATTGCATCCCGAAAAAATTACGGTTTGGTGTGGTTTATTGGCCGGCCGCGTCATTGAGCCGTACTTCTTCCGTGATGATCAAGACCGGCACGTTAGTCTGACTGGGGATCGATACCGTTCAATATTTTTTGCCCCAATTGGATGATATGGACTTGGAGGACATGTGGTTCCAACAGAACAGCGCCAAAAGCCACACAGCGAATGTCACAATCAATTTATTGCAAACCTAGTTTGGAGAACGTGTTATCTCACGAAATGGTCCAGTCGCTTGGCCGCCTCGGTCGTGCGATTTGTATCGGCTGATTTATGCTTGAAAACTGTCGAAAGTTGGATTCAGCGTCTGAACTTCTGCAAGCGTGGCCGTGGTGGTCATGCAAAAGAAATCAAGGTCCATACATAATGGCATCAAACGTACTTTCACAGAGATAAAGATTTTTATTAATATCCAAAACCGTTCTTGTTTTATTTAAAGAAAAAGACATGGAACAATCTAAGAGGAGGGAGGGCAACGTCAAGCGCTCCAAAAGGCGAACCACCATAGCGTGATGCTGATAACTGGAAGAGCTATGATCTAGATTTGTGGATTGACAAATAAATACAGAAGGGGGAGCCGCAGGGCCTATCACATTTCGAACAACCTTGTGAGCGAAGGGAGGGGATATACAATTTTCTGCCGATTCTGAACGGCTAATCGAGAGAATGCTTTGCATGGTAATGAATTTTGTTATCGTGCCGATTCCTTACGAAAGGTGATACCCGTGAAAAGCATTTTTGGTTTCTATTGAGATTCCAACCATGAAACTCTCGCGTAACAGGCAGTCATGATTCTAACCATCACGCCACGGGTACCACTTTCTTTCTATACAAAATTCAAAAAATAATTAAATGCAGAAACTTAAGAGGTACGCTCGACCTAGAAGCTTAAGGCATTTTTAACTATATTTAGTGCTTTTTTTGTTTCCTATTCGTTTTCCTAGTGTGTAGTGAGTATGTACACAACTGTACACCAAAGTCTCAAGTGTTTGAAGCTTAGAAAACACTCAAGTCATCGCCTGTCGCCCTAAATACACGGCCTAGAGAATTTACAACGCCAACTTGTTGAATTTATTGTTATATTCTTCCAGCTAAAGAGCTCAAAGACTTATGGCTAATTGCGCTTATGTCTCCACCACAGAGCTGTATATTTGTGCACTTTCCTCGGCACTCAACAGCTCTATAAAGTCCGGGGAAACACAAAAACGATACAAGCGAAAATAGACACTACACCTACATTCAATTTCAACGTTGGTATATGTGTAACGAACGTTATCAAATATTTACCTGAGATAAGAGAACTGAATGAAACAACAGAGTTTACACACCACCGCGACGACTCGTTGTGGAATTTTATTTATCAAAACCTCAGAACACAAAGTCAACAAGTAAAAAAGAAAAAATCATTCTCCGACCGACTATGGTATGATCCTTCCCTTGTAATACCACAGGGAACCACCTTTGGACGCCTCTGATTCTAACAGGGTGTTGTTTAGATAGTTTTACTTTATCACGCAATCTTTACATAGAACTTCTATATAATGTGAGGTGTCCCTACTTTTTATCAAAAAATTTATGACGTATATAGAGACACACAATTTACCTTACACTGACACAAATACACAAATTTATTAAGCTGCGCACCTAACCAGAGCGGACGCTATATGTCGGTGATGTACCTACTGCTGGTCGTTATTCTGTAGTATGGCAAGGAAGATATGCAGAAAGTTCTTGTCTTATCATTGCTATCCGAGGTCTGATATCGAAAAGATATCATTAAGTACACGCGGCAGATAATAATATCAAACTAGATATTGTGTGTAGTAAAAGTGCATAACCGATTAAATTAATATATAGTATATACATATACACATACCTCCTCCAGCAGGAGATTGAATTAAAAGAGAAAAAGAAGAAGAAGAAGAAGAAAGCCGGGCCCAACAGCCACCGAATATCATTGAATACAACAACAACCGGGACAGATTACAAATTCGCTAAAGACATACAAGGTAGGTAACCAAAAAACATACAAAAATAAGAAAATAAAAACAAAGTTACGATTTTATAATCAGATCTCATGTGAGCTCACGAGATCTCGCTTACACCATATCAAAGCAGACTGTGAAAAGTGTGAAATTTTATCGGAATCACGTCTTGTATCTGTTTTCTTTTCTTTTTTGGTGATTGGGGAAACCCCAAGCACAACGGCCGACGCGACGCGCTACTAAGTGATTAAGAATATCTATCAACTATTTTTATCCTATCAGTGGTGATCTTTGGGCAGGAAAGACAAGATAACATATCTCCTTTGGTGTTATAACTAAATTAGATTAATAGTGATTTGATCGTTTGATTATAAACTCGTCGTATAGAGTTGATATCAGAATTGTTGAACTTATTGTGACTACTGGGGATTCCTGCTATTCATTTTGATAAAGTGATAAAAGTTTGTTCGTTGAAGCGCAGGGGTGGCCCACATCGTTTTTTGAAAAACCTTAACTCGCAATGAATGTCAAACTGAGTGTTTTTTGAGTCCTGGGTTTGTCCTCAACTTGCCCTGAAGTAGCACCAAATTGTTCGAGTTAAGGTAATGAACAGGGCCGTAAAATAGCATGAATTTTTCTTCAAATGACAGGAGTGTGTGGTGATTTTGGGACTTAGCGTTTTTTTTTTCACAGCTCATAGGGTTGTCAAGAAAAGCTGGGTCAACCCGGCGTAAAATTCAACGAACGAACTTAAAAACTTCAGGAAGGATGATTTCAATAATTTTTTAAGCTGCTTAGTTTTTATATTAGAAAAGAGCAACGAGAAGTTGTTGGGATATAGACAGCCATTTCTTGAACCCCAATTGCATATACCTGATTATGCTTAAAATCCAAACAAGCATTTTTGGTTGAAGTTTTTGTCAACAAAATTGAGCTCTTAACCCTACGAGTTCAATTTGGTTGTCGCTTTCAATTCAAATTTAAGATAATTTTTTAACGTAAAACAATGCATTTATGTTACAGTTAGAGGTGAACCAGGGCGTCAACCAAAATCTCTCGCCAACAATATCGATTTCTCTTTCTCCAGTTTTACACTCTAAGTCGGTCGAGATCTTCCACTTGATTGTGCCACTTAAGACGAATCTTCTAACTTCCCTGCATCAGTGTACCTTCGAAAACCCATCAACTCGGAGCGTTGCGGTACACGTCCGCTTGACATTTCGCAGCCATCTTAGTCATTTGACGCGTATTCATCTAGCTAAGCACATATCACTGCACAGCTCATATAGTTCGTTCTCGTCTTAACAACCAACAATCACTTGGGGTATTTTTAGTTTAAAACGGGTAATGATTATCTTATCCACTTTAGACAATGTGGAGATTAAAGTCCTGAAAAGGGTTACTTTGATTTTTCGAGAGAGTTTTTTTTTCTCAACTGCCTTCATAGTCCAAAATAGTTTTGCCTTGTCAACAGACTGTATCCACATCAAGTATCTCGGTGAATTCTTTACAGACCTTACGATGCAGAAGTAGCTCCTTAAAGTTACCCGGCTGTGGTCAGAATTTATGTCATCAGCGCCGCGCACTTTGCGTGTCCCTTCTAGATCCTCACTGCGCTTCTTCAATTATGTGTCCCACCCTGGCATTTGGTGAAAATTCAATTTCCTCAAATGAGTGCTGATCATGCTACTGCTTTTTTCCTTTAAAAATGGGATGTTCTTCGGTTGTTTTGACCTTGTTGATCTTCTCGTGGTGGTTTTATTTCTTTTGCACTGACTTATGGTCTGCTTTTAGTTTGATTACTTGCATTCTTTTCCCAAGAGCGGATCACTTTAGAGGGATGCAATTAAGTGGGAGAGCTGTGAACCATTCGAGATTGTGACGCTCCTAACGTCAAAAAGGAAGAAGAGGAAGAAAGAGAAGACTTGAATTCTTGATCAATCAATAGATTTTGTTTTGGGAACCGAGTGAGCCCCAGAACCCTGGAGGCTACGGTTCCGATTTGGCTAGTTGGCTTTCCTGTACCCTTAGGACGTTATCATGGGTAGCGAATAGTATATCCTCTTTCGTACCTCGGCAAGGAAATTAAGCGTGTCAAGTTGGCCACTTGGAATGTTCGAACATTCATGACTGGCAACATTGCCAATTTGGCTGACAGTTGAATGATATAATGTGGCAAGCGTGTGCTACTTATATGTTTTTCGAGGAGCTCGTAAAAACTATATTTTCAATCATCGTCTTTCTCTTTCGTATACAATATTTATAAACATAATTGCCTGGGCGGATATAAAACTTGTGTTTGCAGATTTAGTCCTTTTATCAAAAGCTTTTTATATTAAGTAAGTACATACATCTGAATAAAGAATCTTATGACCATTTATCGGATATTGGTAGATAACCTATTCCCTGGGCCTAACTCGAACGACAAATCGGTACTCAAACGAGTGTTGTTTCTGTTGTCTGTGACAGTCACCGTAGAACAGTCGAGGTTTTTTACTCTCATTACGTCCGGTCCGTTCCATTGCACTTTTTGGACGGCCTTTGCCAACTCCCCGGCCTTATTTGTAGCCATATTCTGCCCAAAATTCACAATCATAACCAGTCACAATGTTGTATCTTGTATTTGTAGTCATGTCTCGCAAAGAATTGTTAAAACTGTTGTGATTTGGTCTTTGTTCAGCACTAGCTCTTTCTAATTTGGCAAGTTAGCTTCGTTGGGACGAGTCCAGCACTTATTTGCTGTCAAATAATTGAGCTTAAACACCTTATTGTATTGAGTAAAATAACGTTTTAATGAGAGACACGGCTTATAATCAGTATAGAAAGACGACGATAAATAAAGTGGTCATATTCTGGTGCCCGTGGCCTGTGTTTGCCTGTTACACTGAAGGTTAGTTTTTCGAATCGCAACAGAAACCAAAAATGTTTTCCCACAGGTATCGCCTTTCGCAAGTCCCAATTGGCAAGTCCTCCGATAGTAAATTTCTTTGCCAAAAAAGCCTTTTCTCGATTAGCCTATCGGAATCGGCAGAAATTTCTAGGTCCCTCGACTTCCTCACAAGTCATGGTTGTGAGAAATGCAACCTATAGGGCTCCCCGCTCTGTTACGCTAATCTATTTATATATTTATTTATTTAACTGCTGGTCATATTTCAGTCAATTTTGAAAGTAGGAAGTTCTCTGATACAGTGTTTTAAAGTAATTTTTATTTGCCTTCTCTTTTTATAGAAGGATTTCCTTTTTTTTTTTTTTTTTTACTAATTTTTGAATGAACCACGTCGATTTGGAATCTAGTTTTCTACAAAAAATGTCTTTTGGAATCTATCAACACCTTACATTCATAATCAATGCCTACGAAAGCTCATGCCCGCTATCCAAAGGGAAAGGTAGATCCAACCCCATATGGTGGTCAAGCGAACTATCGACCCTTAGAAGGAACTCTAGGAGGCTCTTCAATAGAGCAAAATTTAGCAACCTTTCGGCTGACTGGGACCTATACAAGATCAGTAAAAATGAATACAAAAATAGAACTACCTACGCAAAAAGAGCAGCCTGGCGCAACTTCTGCTCAGATATTGAGTGCACAAATGACGCAGCAAGGCTAAGAAAAGTCATGTCCAAGGTCCAAAATACCCCTAGTTTTCTTAGAAGACCTGATAACACATGGACTGACTCATGCTCAGAGACCCTAGAGTCACTCATGAACACCCACTTTCCAGGGTGTTCTCAAATGACATCCCCAGAACGCGGAAACCCTAACGCTAACGTTATATCCAACATAGGAAATCTATTAGTAGATAATAGGAAGGTATAATGTGGGCCATTGACTCATTCTCAGCATACAAATCTGCAGGTCCGGACGGTATCATTCCAATGATGCTCCAAAGCCCTAAAGACTTGATTGTGCCGATTCTAGTGGAAATTTTCAGAGGTTGTCTAAACCTCACCTTTATTCCAACTAGTTGGAGGGAAGTTAAAGTCATATTTATTCCCAAAGCCGGTAAGCCCTCACACACTGAACCCAAAGATTTCAGACCAATAAGCCTATCCTCCTTTCTACTTAAGACCCTAGAAAGACTTATAGAAACGCATATCCGAACAAAACTGAATAACAATGTGATCTCCACAGCCCAACATGCATATATAAAGGGCAAATCAGTGGAGACTGCACTTCATGAAGTAGTCGGTACCATTGAACAGTCAATCCAATATAAAGAGTACACGTTGGCTGCATTCCTCGATATAGAAGGGGCCTTCAACAACGTTGAATACAATGCTATTCGCATGGCATTAAGTTCCATAAATATCGAGCCAACGCTATCAAACTGGATCGACTCCATGCTCCAAACGAGAATAGTAAAAGCAGTAATGGGTGCAAGTACCCTTAAAGTCAAAACTTGTAGAGGTACACCTCAAGGAGGAGTGCTATCCCCGCTACTCTGGCTCCTAGTAGTTAACCAAATCCTGGTTAAACTTGACAGGAGCGGAATAAAAGCAGTAGCCTATGCCGATGACATCGTCATCATGACTTCGGGAAAATTCACAACCACCCTTTGTGAACTTCTCCAGACAGCTCTAAACAAGCTCACCAGCTGGGCAAAAAACTGTGGGCTAAACGTAAACCCTACTAAAACAGAACTTTTTCTGTTTACGAGAAAACGTCACATTCCAGATATACTTCCTCCCTCCATTAATGGAATACCAATAAACTTATCTGGTACGGCAAAATATCTCGGAATTGTCCTTGATCGTAAACTTAACTGGAAAGAATATTTAAAAGAAAGAGAAAGGAAAGCTCAAATCGCTTTCTACACTTGTAGTAGAATTTTTGGAAAAAAAATGGGGACCTGGTCCCAAAACCATTCACTGGATGTATACATCCATAATAAGACCAATCCTCACATATGCCTGTCTAGTCTGGTGGCCATCATTAGAGAAGGCTTCAAACCTTAAGACCATGACCAAAATCCAAAGGCTTGCATGCATTGGCTCAACTAGTGCCATGAGAACAACACCAACTGCAGCTCTGGAAACCTTCCTGTCGCTAGCCCCCCTAGATCTTTTTACTAAGGAGATGGCGGCCAAAAGCGCACTGCGACTCAAACAATGCAACAATTGGAAAACAGGCATATCAGGCCATAGAACCATCATGAACCATACAGACATAGACATTCAAACAGACTATACCCCCCCGCGTATTGACTTCAATCCAGTGGCCTTAACAGTCTTTCCGACGAGAGAAAGCAGGGAGGAAAACAGGGTTATAAGAGGAAATCACATTTCCGTCTTCACAGATGGTTCCAAAACGGACGAAGGGGTAGGGTCAGGCATCTTCTCAGACTACCCCACCATGAATAGATCAATAAAGCTTCCCGACTTCTGCAGTGTCTTTCAGGCAGAAGTACTTGCAGTGTGCGAAGCCGCGAAGCACTTAGCTACGCAAAACCTGATCAACTCACAAAATCCAGACTAGTAGACAGCTGTCGCAGTAACCTAAGACTGCTCAGTGAAACAAACACAGTTAGTTTAACCTGGTTTCCAGGACATCGTGACATAATTGGTAATGAAATGGCGGATAAGCTGGCTAAAATCGGGTCAGCACTCGAATCCAGCGAAACGAACACCTCAGTTCTAAGGCCACTTGAGCAAGAAAAAAACAGAATCAAACACAATTTTCTAAAAACCGCCAATGACAGGTGGTCATCTTTAGAAACATGCCGAGTCTCTAGAAACCTTTGGCCAGATAAACACAATGGATCCTCGAGATCCGAGTGAGGTGTTGCCACTTTAGGCTGCACCCCCCATTCAACCTAACCTATCAACCTAGGGTGGGTCAAAAAAATTTAATTTTTTTTTTTTAGATCCGACACACGAAAACTTGTTCTTTGGTACCTCTAGAAAGTACTTACAAAATTTGAGCTCTTAATATTAACGGGAAGATGATGCTCATCGTAGTTTTCCATTTTCAGTTTAGTGTCATATAAAAATGGTCATATCTTTTTAAAAATAGATTGTTCAACCAGTCGCAAAAACAGTATTTATAGGAAATTAAACGGTCTACAAAAATGATCTCTTATACTTTTTTCATTAATCTAACCATTTAAAAGATATTCAAGGTCAAAAATTAAAGTATTTTAAAGAAAATAACTTTTTTGTTTTGAATTTTGTACCTCACTTAAAAATAGTTATTATCAAATGAGCATCAACTATTTCAATAGAAAATTGAACGTTCTACAAAAAAGGTATTTTGTTGTTAATCGATTACTCTTACCATTTAAAAGATATTCGCAGTAGAATTTTAATTCCTACTAATTTTAATAATTTCTTAATAAATATTTCCAATACATCTATTAAAAAAAAAATTTAAAGATATTCGCAGCAGAATTGCAACTCCCACTAATTTTAATAGTTTTTTAATTAATATTTCAAGTTTATCTGTTTAATTTACAAATTTTAAGGTAATTTATGATCTACTGCAAAAAATATCGTTAAGAAATTGAGTCCAATGAAAATATGAAATATATTCTCAAACAAAAGATACGACATAACTTGCAAACTATAATTTTTTTGGAATAAACTCAAGTTCACATGAATATTTTCAAAATTCATATATTAAGTAGATAAATTGGAAATATTTATTAAGAAATTATTAAAACTAGTAGGAATTAAAATTCTACTGCGAATATCTTTTAAATGGTTAGAGTAATCGATTAACAACAAAAGACCTTTTTTGTAGAACGTTCAATTTTCTATTGAAATAGTTGATGCTCATTTGATAATAATTATTTTTAAGTGAGGTACAAAATTCAAAACAAAAAAGTTATTTTCTTTAAAATACTTTAATTTTTGACCTTGAATATCTTTTAAATGGTTAGATTAATGAAAAAAGTATAAGAGATCATTTTTGTAGACCGTTTAATTTCCTATAAATACTGTTTTTGCGACTGGTTGAACAATCTATTTTTAAAAAGATATGACCATTTTTATATGACACTAAACTGAAAATGGAAAACTACGATGAGCATCATCTTCCCGTTAATATTAAGAGCTCAAATTTTGTAAGTACTTTCTAGAGGTACCAAAGAACAAGTTTTCGTGTGTCGGATCAAAAAAAAAAAAAAATTTGATTTTTTTGACCCACCCTAATCAACACCTTGGTTCATTTCGAGATTCATTGAAAAGGGTTGATTTTCAAGCCTATTTCCGATTTGCATCCTCTCATTTTATAGCACTGTAAGATTTTTTTCTTTATGAGACCCCCATCCATCCATTTTGAATTCCTAAGGAATTGACATAACCAATGATTGTTAGTTCATTTTTGGCAGGTATTTCCTTAACCAAACGGAGTGTTGTGTAACAGCCCACTTCTAAAATACAATGCAAGGATTGCTTCATAAGGAGGATTCATTTCGAATATTTTTGCAGTTGTCGCAGTCAGCTCAAGCAGGTAACTGCTTAACAAATGTCAACTAAAAGCTATGGCAATGCAACGATACACGTCTAATCAACTCACTGAAGCTATTTAAAGTCTTGTGGTGACTTTAAATAGCTTCAGTGAGAAATGGTTAAAAATTCGCTGTAACAGTTCGGCAAACTAAACCATTTTTGGGTCGTCGTGTAGCCCTCAGCTTTTTGTACAAGGTAGACCAAAAGAAACCACTTGAATTGAAATCGGTCAAGTAGTTTAGAGTTTTCTGTTCTTGTTCCTGTTTCGGTTTCCGTTTTTCATTGAAATTCGAAAGATTTACTCTCAAATCGAGAACTACTCCTTTCAATGAAACGTGCTTTTAAGTTTTTTCCTGGTAGAGGTTAAACTGATGTTCAAATATTTATAGGAACTCATATTTTCATGATTTTTTTTTACCTGCAAATTACTGAATTCCAACTTATTTATTCGTTTCCTCATAATTTATAGCAATTTTTTCAACCTAACGCTCGCACAAGTTTAAAATAATCAAATTATTTTTCATTTAACGTTTGACAAATGTTTTTGCATGTGTGCGGGAATTCAAAGTATAGATCTCCCAACCAAATGGGAGTAGAGTTTTGGCGTTTAGAGTAACTCCGGATTTACTCCTTTTTTCAATGAAACATGGAAAATAGAAAAGGAGTAAATCTTTTCACAAAAGGAGTAACTCTTTTTGTCAATGAAAAACGATATAAGTTACTGAGAGATGATGAAGAGATGATGAATTTTCATTAAAAAATAAAAAAAAAGAGACAAGCAACATCGAATGACATCTTTCGGCCAACCCTGTACTACTGGTTGAATTTTAGCTGTTAGCAGGACAAGCTAGTGTTGTGCAGAATCGAGCTCGTGCAGGCTGCTCAATATAAACTGAGAGTATTGATGTTGTACCTTAAAGTTTTCGAAAAAAGCCCTATTTATGTTTGTCCATTTCTTGTCAATTTTGGACATCGCACCGATTTGCTTAAAGACTAAGGTTTTAATTAAGGCTTTCAAAGCTCAGTTAACGTAAGAATTCGAGCCAGCCGACCATCAAAACCATAATGTCTGTGCGAATACGTCCTTGAAATGTTAAAAGTGATCCGGAATTTGTTACTGAAAAGCCTTTTCAAAGTGTGACTGTTTGGTATGCGTTTTCGGTCTGGCGGGGTTATTTAACCTTACTTTCTTCAACAACGAGGCTGTAACAGCTTCGGCGAATGAATAGCACTTTGAAGCAAAAATGTATTTATTTATTTATTTCACCTACGAGCAATGAGCTCAGCAGATTACACATTATAACAAAAATAGGTTTCAATTTCTTAAAAATAAGTAATACAATTCGTTTCGAAATTTATCTCTGGAGAAGGCTAAATCAATATGACCACAAATTTCATTAAAATCTCTAACTGATCTTGAAATTGGTTCACTCATGCCATAATTAGTTCTGTGCTTTGATTGGAAAAGAAGATTTCTATCCATCAACGGCCTCTCTGGAGCATAAATACAAACTAATGACAACAAGGAAGGACACTTTATATGATAACATAAAATGTCTCGCACGAAAACTATGTCATGACTAGTTCTACGTGATTTGAGCGACTGCAAACCTAGAAGACTCTGCCTAGCTGAGGAATTTGGATGAAAGCACCATCGCATTTTGTAAAATGCATACTTCGTAAACCTATTCTGAACTTTCTGAATTCGATCGGAAAAACATTGTTAGTGAGGGTTCCAGATGATGTCTGCATACTCTAGGTTGGGTCTTACTAGTGAGGTATAAAGAGACACAAGGGTGTAGGGGTTAGTAAAGTCTGTTGAGTTTCTTTGGATAAATCCTAACACTGAGTTAGCTTTTGATACCATAGCTTCAATATGTGGTTTAAAAGAGAATTCGGAGTCAAAAAGTACGCCTAAATCCTAAATTTTTCAGTTCTCTGGGTTGCAATCAAGATAATATGAAAACTCTTGCGTGTGATTCTTTCTTGAGAAAGAAATCACAAAACATTTTTTGGTGTTAAGATTCAAGCGGTTTCGTTTAACACACACCAGCGAGATAGATTATCAAGATCCAATTGGAGTTTTTGGCAATCACTAATAGAGGTTACTTTCAGAAAAAGTTTCAGATCGTCTGCGTATATGAGGCATTTGCTGAAGTTGACACAGTTAACAATATCATTAATAAATATGATATGAGGACCTATATGACTACCCTGTGGAACACCAGAGGTACAATTTATCTGCCTTGAGGTGAATTCGTCAATTTTGACTTTTTGAACCCTTTTTATGAGGAAGGAACAGATCCATTTAAGGAGGCTTGAGTGGAAACCAAATGATTCCAATTTTTGAAGCAGTATTTTGTGACAAACCGAATCAAACGCTTTGCTAAAATCGGTATAAATAACATTCACTTGATCTTTGCTTTCAATAGCGTCAACAACGAAAGAAGAGAAACATGTTAAATTGGTGATTGTTGATCTTCCCGAGATGAACCCATGTTGGGCATCACTTATTATGTTCCTTCACGTTTTCAATCAAGTTTTTTTTTTGACAAGGCTTTCAAAAAACTTAGGAATTGCAGATAGTTTACAAATTCCTCTGTAGTTCTCTACATTGTTTTTGGAACCCGAATTAAAAATTGGAATAAAGAAAAAGGATTTCCATTCATCTAAGAACAGTCCAGATGACAATGAAGAATTGAAAATGATTGGTAATGGAAGAGCCAGAGAACTGGAACGTCTTTTCAAAACTATCGCAGGAATATCATCAATGCCAGGTTTTGCGTTTGGCTTGAGATCATGTAATCCTTCTAAGACATCCTTGAGATCTAACTGTAAGGATCCTATACTAACTTTAGGATTATAACCAGAAAAGTGAACTAGATTTTCATGTGAGTTAGAATAGACCGATTCAAAAAACTGAGCAAATAACTCAACCGTGTTTTCAATTTCATCAGACTCTTGATTTTTAAAAAACATAGAATTCGGAATCCCGACCGATTTATAAAAGACCAAAAACTTTTTGGGTCGTTTTTTAAATTGAATTCAACCTGCATAATATAATTTCTGTGCGAGAATTTACTTAACACATTGAACTCCCTGCGAAGGTTACAAAACTGTATTTGGTCAGCCAAATCATTTAATTTCTTAAACTTAGCAAAAGATTTATTTTTTAAATTTTTTAGGTCCATGGTATAATAACAGGCTGACACGTTATTATACCATGGAGGTTTGGAAATATTCTTTTTCTTTTTGTGTGGCACTAATTGATTGAAAGCATTATTTAAGATCTGCGAAAAGCGATCAAACATATTTTGTAAATCTGAGTTCAAAAATTCAGTTTTCCAGTCAATACTTTCCAGATAATTATCAAGTTCAGTAAAATTAGCCTTTAAAAAGTTAAATGATAATGAGTTGTTACTATTAATTTTAAAATAAGTGTATAATTGAATTTCAATATATAATTCCTTATGATTGATAGAATTGTTTAATGATGACAAAGGAAGCGTATCATACACTGAACCCTTGAATTCATCATGTGGTATGAAATCAAGATCAAGAATATTATTCAAACTATTGACAACGCTACTGATTTGACATAAGTTTAGAACAAATAAATGGTCAACAAAAGTTATTTCGATAGCACTTTTTAAGTTACAGGGCCATTTCCATTTCACATCAGTTAGATTTAAATCACCGATTACAAAAACCTTCTGCGGACAGTCATTCAAATTACTTATACTTAGATGGTTTATTTGAATGGTGACAGAGTTGTTCATTTCGATATTTGCATGAGATTTTGCAGTTCACAAACACACATATGTCAAATTGAGGACATTTGTGAAAGACTTTCATTTTCAAAAGACGCCTTTCTCTTTCGTATACATATGCCTGGGCGCAAATGCTTGCAGATTAAGTCCTGACACGATTTATCAAAATACGACCGTTTATAGGATATTGGTGGATAACTTAGTCCCTGGCCCTACCTCAAACGACAAATCGGCACCCAAACGAGTGTTGTTTCTGTGACAGTAACCGTAGGCGTAGTACAGTAGACATTTCTTACTCTCATTATGTACGACCCGTTTCATAGCACTTTTTGGATGGTCTTTGCAAACTCCTATATTACGGCTATATTTCCAGCCATATTGTGCCCGAATTCACAATCATAACTAGTCACCAAATGCTGAATCTTGTATTTGTAGTCATTACTCCCAGTGTGAAGTAAAATTTCAGTGTTCCAGAAGCTCAAGAATAAAATATAAACGTACGAACAGTTTAGAGAATTTAATGAGAATGAGATTTAAAAATATTTTCTACAAATAATAAAATACAAAGGTTGCTTAGATATGAATTGATTATGAAAAACAAAGTGTTTAAATACAAAGTATTTCAACAGCCCCACTTAATCAATACATATTATTCATAGAACTAAGCTAGCAAGTTAAAAATCAAACAACTAAAAACATAATTTTAGAACCAAATAAAGAATTAAAAAAAAGAATTTAAAATTGTTTCTAGGATAAACCCATATTAATTGTACAAAAAATGTGTTTTTCCTTGCTAACGGGCTTCGTCAAATTATCTGCAATCATCTTGTTGGTGCTAACAAAGGTCACTTTAATATCCCCTCTGTCTAATCGCTCACGGACAAAATGATGACGAATGTCAATATGCTTTGTTCTGGGACTATAAATTTGATTCTTAGCCATATTGATGGCGCTTTGATTATCACTGTAAATTTCTGTTGTATCTTGATAGTTGCCCAGTAACTCTTTTAGCAATTGTCGAATCCAAACCGCCTCTTGAGTGGCTGCTGAAAGAGCCATATATTCAGCTTCTGAACTAGAGAGTGCCACGGTCGGTTGTTTCTTGCTTGCCCATGAAATTGCACAGTTTTCAAATTTGAAGATATAGCCTGTGAAGGATTTTCGATCATCAGAATCTGACGCCCAATCAGCATCACAATAACCATGAAGATTTGAAGTGTCTTCATCAGATATTTTAAACGTTAATTTGAAGTCTTTCGTCTTCTTCAGGTAGCGAAAAATTCTTTTCACAGCATTCCAATGTGGACGTCCAGGGTTATTATTGAATCTACTAAGATTTCCAATCGTGTATGTTAAGTCAGGTCGCGTACATTGAGATAAGTATAAGATGCATCCGATAGCCTCTTGATAAGGAACGTTGTTCATATCATCTTTCTCATATTGCGTTTTAGCTGACATCTCTTTTGTTAATTTAGTATTCGGATCAATTGGTGAATCAATGGGATGGCAATCGGCCATTCCAAATCGGTCAAGAATCTGTGTAATATATTTCGTTTGGTCCAAAGAAATCATACCGGTTTTACTGTCTCTGGTTATTCTCATTCCAATGCAACTCCCAGCTTCACCAAGATCTTTCATGTTAAAATTTTTCTTAAGATTTGCTTTGAGTTGATTTTTCCATGCATTGTTGTTAGAAAAAATCAGTAAGTCGTCTACGTAGACAGCAACATAGACCATACTCTCTTTTTCGCGTCTAAAGTATATACATGCGTCTATTTTAGAGCGAGTGTATCCAGATTTTATTAATACATTGTTCAATTTGACATTCCATTGGCGGCTTGCTTGTTTAAGTCCATAGATGGCCTTTTTAAGTAAACATACCTTTCCACTCTCATCGTCGTAACCTTCAGGCTGCCGCATATAAATGTTTTCTTGAACATCTCCTTGTAGAAAAGCTGTGATCACATCCATTTGGTCGATAGCAAGATTGAATTTGGAAGCAAGTGCCATCAAAAGTCGTATAGAGGAATACCTGACCACTGGTGAAAAGGTTTCTTCGTAGTCAAATCCAGGACGTTGACTGCAACCTTTAGCGACAAGTCTTGCCTTGTATCGAGAAATATTTCCAGTTGAATCCGTTTTTACTTTAAAAACCCACTTGCAGTGTATGGCCTTCCTGTCGTTAGGTAAGTTTACCAATTCCCACGTTCTGTTATCCATTAAAGATCGATATTCGTCGTCCATTGCATTTTTCCATTCAACAGAGTTTGATCCACCTAAGGCTTTTCCAACAGTTAATGGTTCTTCAAAAAAGCTACTTGCCAGATACGAAATGCAATCAGGGAATTCCTTTTTTTTTCGTAATCTAGATGACCTTCTTAATTCTGGGTTTTCGCTTTCTTCATCAGTGTGTGACAGAATATCAACAGTATCAGCATCAGGATCAGAAATATCATCATAATTTTTCAGATCATTCGTGATAGAACTCACTTCCCTAACTTCAGTTAGCTGATCATTTGTAGCAGTAATACTACCAAATTCTTGATCATCAGATTCAAAACTTGCAGGAAGAACATTTGTATTATTACATGACTGAGAAAAATTACCTTTTTCAATAAAAATGACATCACGACTTATAACAGCTCGATTGCGGGATGGATCATAGATTCGATATCCTTTGGTGCCCTCACAGTACCCAATAAAAATCAATTCTTCTGATTTTGCATCAAATTTTTTTCGCTTGACACCAGGAATATGCACCATGACACGGGAACCAAAGATACGCAAATGACTTAAATTCGGCCTTGAACCAGTCCATACTTCAACTGGAGACTTATCATTTAAGACACGAGATACAGAATGGTTCTTTAAATAAGCTGCTGTCAACATAGCCTCAGCCCAAAACTTTTTTGGTAAAACTGCATCTTGCAACATACATCTTGCACGTTCGGTCAAAGTTCTTATTGTTCGCTCTGCGAGCCCATTTTGTTGCGGGGTATACGGTGTTGATGTTTGCCTTGCAATTCCACATGTCTTAAATAACTTGTCAAACTGTCGATTACAAAATTCAGTTCCATTATCTGATCTAAAGTTCTTAATCTGTTTTCCAGTCTGCTTCTCGACAAACGCCTTAAACTCGCAGAACTTTGAAAATGTTTCATCTTTTGATTTAAGAATATAAACAAATGTTTTTCTACTGAAATCATCAACTAGCACAAACGCATATCTAGCTCCACCAATTGAAACATTTTCCATCGGTCCTGCTAAGTCAGCATGAACAGTTTCCAATAGTTCAGATGCTCTTGAACCAGAATTCTTAAACGGAAATCTTGACTGCTTTCCTTTTAAGCAAGTGACACAGATATCTTCGCATTTGTCTTCGTCTTTAACAAACGACATACCATCTACAGCACCAGACATCATCTTCTTTAAATCTTGGTAATTCAAATGTCCCAAACGTCGATGCCAGGTTTCACAGCTTTGAGCAGACGCAGTTGCAATACACCCAAATTGTTTGAAACTTTTCAATCTATACAAGCCGTCAACTAGCAAAGCTGTTGCTAAGATGTTATCCTGTGAGTTCCTAATTTCGCAACGGTCCGTAAAGAATTTTACTTGATGTCCATGTTTGGTAATTTGACTAACAGACAAAAGATTTGCAGCTAAGTCCGGAATACATAAGACATTCTTTACATCAATCATCTTCGGTTGACCATTAACATCAGAAATTAATTTAACGACTCCACAAATTTTAACATTCATTTTAGTATTATTTGCAGCAGTTATTTCACATATTTCTGGCTTTCTCGCATTATGAATCCAATTTTGATTCATGGTGAGATGTTGCGTTGCCCCAGAATCAATATACCAGTCCTCACGGTTAAAATTACCAGTCAAAAACACAGAGCTGAAAGATGCACCAGCAGTTTTCTTCTCCCCATTATGTTTTACTTTCTTCATTGGACAATCTGGAGATTTGTGACCAATTTTATTGCAACTATAACATCGAATTTCTTTCTTCTTGAAATTCTTTTTTCTGTTTCCACTGAAGAACGCACCATTATCATTCGTATAGGCGACCTCTTGTAATAGTTTGGTTTTTACTGCATCGCTAGAAAGCTTCGTGTCAACATTATCCAAAGCCATCACCATTGGTGCGAACTTTTCCGACAAACCGCACATCAAAAAAATAGCAAGCCATTCATCATCGACTTTGAATCCTATAGCATTCAATCTCTGAGCCGATTTGATTATCGTTGACACATATTCCTCCATTGAAGTGCAGTTTTCCAGTTTAGTTCCTGTTAATTGTTGAACCAAAGTTATTCGGCGTGCACGACCTTTGTCTTCAAATGTGGACTCTAACTTTTCCCAAACTTCCTTAGCTGTTGAGCCATCCTGAATATGCACATAATTGCTTGGATCAACACCCAAAATTATTGCTGCTCTTGCCTTCGTTAATTTTTTTTCATCTTCTTCGGTCCCAAGAACTGCTTTCCATAAATCGTTCCACTCCAAAAATGTCTTCATGGCAAATTTCCATGTCGTATAATTTTCACGTCCTTGAAGACGATCAAAAGATCCAAATTTATCAACCATTTTCGAACGTAATAGAAATTATTGGGATAAGACAAAATAAAAAATCGTTAAAATTTATTCTAGAAAATTTTCTGGGCCCATAACCTGAAGTAAAATTTCAGTGTTCCAGAAGCTCAAGAATAAAATATAAACGTACGAACAGTTTAGAGAATTTAATGAGAATGAGATTTAAAAATATTTTCTACAAATAATAAAATACAAAGGTTGCTTAGATATGAATTGATTATGAAAAACAAAGTGTTTAAATACAAAGTGTTTAAATACAAAGTATTTCAACACAGTGCCTTATAAACTGTTGTGATTTGGCCTTTGTTAACACTAGATTTTTCTAGTTTGCCCAGTTATCTTCGTTTGGACGAGATCAGTACCCAGTGTATAGCCAAACAGAAAGCACCATAGACAAAATAAAAAATGGCTTTGATCTTTTATATCTAGCTTAATATTGTTCTTAGAATACTTTATAAAAAACCAAATTGTTCATTGTTTTACCTGCTACAATTTTGTTCTTTATAAAATTTTTGATAAAACGTATAGGTTTGGAGATATTTGCAATAAATAGATGAAAAACGTGAAAAAATTGCGAATTTTCAATTGCCAATAACTCGAAAAGTATTGGACTTAATGAAAAGCTTTATATTTGATTTTTTGCTTAAAATTAGACCTTTTATCGATATCCGAGGTTATTTTGAAAAAAAAAAAATCGCCATCGAAAAGGGATGGCAACAACCCCCAGGGTGGTGGCGGTGTTCAAATCTAGCTGCATGCTTTGCTTTATAGTTAGATAAAAACTTACAGACTATATCCACCAGGATAAGGAATAATTAAGTGATACATCACATTTTTTTTTAAATAAGTCACGACTAATATTATTTAGAAATTCAATATAACTGCTTACTAGATTTGCTTGTTTCAAGCACCGTGTTATCGGTTCATTGAGTCCATAGTTATGTTAGTTATCTATGAAAAAGTTCAAAAACAATCTATGTACTCGCAGCACTCTTAGAGGAACATATATTTTTACCAACGAAAGTAGAAAGGAGCAATCAATTCCATAAACAAGAATATCGCAAATAAAAACTATCTCAAAGTAACGTCTTCGAGTTTTAAGTTGTTGTACCATAAGAAGGCATTCGAATATTTCAATTAAGTCTATATATTGCTTTTCTAGTAAAACATTTTTGGATGCTATCAACTCGATTAAAATGTACAGCATAGTATGGGTTCCATACTACACAGCAATATTCAAGTACGGCCTAACATAGCAGTAATATAACGGATCCGAGAATTCTTTGGAATTTCGGGATATAAACAATGAAGTCGATATGTAAAGTTAATGTTAATTTAGATTAGAATCAAAGATGACTCCTAAATCCTTTTTTTTTGAAACCATTTGAAGATGGATGCCGTTTATTGAATAGGTAAAATCTGACAATTCAAAGCCACGACGAAAGATTATATAGTCACATTTAGACACCTTAAGATGTAATTGGATGTGCAGAACACCAGCAAAGTAACCTATCTAAATCGTTTTGAAGTAAAACTCGATCAGATTCCGTTCTAATACATTTTAGTAATTTAATATCGTCTGCAAACATAAGACAGAGAGACGATTCAATGATATGAGGGATATCATTAACAAAAAGAAGAAAGAGCAAAGGTCCTAGGTTGCTTCCTTGAGGAACACCAGAGGTGACAGATATTGGAAGAGATAAAACCAAAATTAAGTTGACGTATTGGGTTCGACCTACCAGATATGATTCTAGCCATAGCAGGAAGCTCGAATGAGAACCTCATGCAGATAGTTTAGCTACTAAGATATAGTGATTAACTCTGTCAAAGTCTTTAGAGAAATCTGTGTAGATAACATCAGACTGAAAACCACACTCAAGGTTACTTATTACCTCATTACAAAGAATTGTTAAATTAGTTACTGTAGATGTTCCAGAGACGAAACCATGTTGAAACGGGGAAATGATTAAAAAGGGAGCCAAACAACATCGGATGACTTCTTTTGGCCAACCTTGTTATACAACTGGTTGAATTTTAGCGTCTAAAAAATTTTGGTTGCTTTTTTAGGGTTTTACGGAATCCAGGCCCTGGGGATAACCTACAATCGATTAAAAACCTCAAAAATCGAATTCTTGAAACCATTGAGCGCATACAACCACAGATGCGTAAATTGGTGATGGAACATTTCATGAAATGCATATGGTTCCTTACAGCGAAATAAGCATTCGATGATTTTCCTTTAAAATAACTCTTTTTTTCACACATCAAAATGAAAGCTCTCATTGAAGACTTTGTATATATTTTCTTTGATCAATTGTAGACACTCTGCAAATTTTCCACATTTTATGTGAGATGTTTTGTATAGTACGAGTACCTACCTATATTTGAAAAAGGTGCGTTTGTATTCCCAAACTAAAAAATAACACAAAAACAATTATCCACGGGATACGGGAAAGACGCACATGAACAAAGTCCCTCTTAGCTTATTGTAAAAAAAACCTCACATTATATACCAATTGCTACATACGTGAAACTCCTCCAATCAAGTTGCACACCTCACCAAAAAAATATTTTTTTTTTATCACATTCATACACAAAACGGGCAAATTAATCATCGTTTGCATTTCAATTTTATTATTTTCTATACCCCAGTAACGGGCTCTCGGGTGGTATTTGTGTTGCCATAAAATAGTACCTATGCGCACTTAACGAACCATGTTCTCATATTATAAATAATTTTTTTCGTCTATCAGAGCACTTTATTGCGCTGTGACACAAAACAAGTATTTCACATTTATCAGGCACACAGCACACTCCACAATGAATATCAGAAAAAAATCTTCTTTTTTTTAACGTCAGATAAAATACAACACAACACTAAAAAAATTTAATTAAGACTTGCGACGAGCGAGTTGATACAATTTATTTCTGCATGGCGAAAGATCTTCAAAAAGAAACTTTACTTTTTACGAACACAAAGATATTTTCAGTAAATTTGAATAAAAAAAATCTCTTTTTTGAAACTATGTAGTAGGCCATTTGAGTTTGAAGTTTATTTTTATTGTGGTAGGTTCCTGATGTGAACTTGAATCAAATGGCCCGACGAGAAATTGCTTTCTACTAAACACTTAGGTGGGTATATCCGGAATATAATGAATTTTTGTCGCAGTTTTTATTTGTCGGCAATCTTTTTCTTTTTTAAATATTGTATTATAGATAGGGAAGAGGAGAAGACATTTATAAACTCAAAACGATAATAAGTAAGATAATTATGTTTGATAACGGTATTTACCATACCCAGGGTAGAAAAAAAAAATTATTTATAATCTCCCAGAATGAAAACTATATCTCGTGTAAGGAAGGAGGGGTGCGTCGAGCGCACTCGAGGGAGGATTTCCCACAACACAACTATAAAATAGTCATATAAGGACTGAGGAAAGTTATGTGAAAAAGACTGACTGAGACTGAAAGTGAGACTGAGACGTATGGTGGAAGACGGTAGAGGGACTGTGTCAAGGAAGGAAGGTAATCTTCCTAGGTTTTCGTGAAGATATTGAACTTTATCTGACGTTAAAGTTGTGCTGGTCTATCCATATCTTTGCGGAACGGAGGGGCGAAAGATATGCGATAGAGCAACACACGGGGCTATCTTTATCTTAATTTTTTGTTCAGGGCTGATGTCTGTCCTTTTCTTATCGAGTTGTAGGAGAAAAAAGTCAAAAACATTTTAAGTAAATGTTGAGGTTCACTGACTTGGAAGGTATGAAGTCATACCTTTTCTATCTCTTTCTGTTGGAACTTCATCCTTTTCAATGCTTTTGGGGCTTTGAATTGGAGAGGCTGGTAAGGTATTTGTGTTTAAATAAAGGAAAGCAAGGGGCCTATTGTGTTACTCGATTCTACAATAAAAGTGCTACAATGACCGAAATTCTTAAAGCATAGAATTTTTTCGCTGGGAATTGGTGTCCTCGAACGCAGGCGCGGATCCAGGATTTTGATAAGGTGCCCCCCTTTTTTTTTAAATGATTTGCAGATATTAAATATAAACTCAATCAAATATAAGAATACATTTCTTATTTAATTAGCATTAGAAAAATTGTTTAAAAAAATAAGTTAAATTAGGTTAAAACAGTGAATTAAATGATAAAATCAAACTTTTTGTTGGAGCCGGTTTTTGAAAACCTTGTTATTACTTTTTCAACATCGATCGGGATTTGTCTGTAGATGTGCATAAGTATAAGTCCCAGACCGCAAAGGCGATTTTAACTCATTGTAGACCTTAAATAGGTTTTAAAGCGCCGCAATGAAGGAAAAGACCGGTCTGCCGAAGAATTCGTAACCGGAAGCGTTGCAAGGATAAAAAGATTATTGTGTATAATGCCAAACACATCCTTATTGCATTTATCCATCAACTCAAGAGCAGTAACGGGAAAATAATTGTTCTGCTTCTTTTCCGTCAACCATTTTTACTGCCACAACACCAGTTCGTCTTTGAGCAAAAAGCAGACTGTGTCTGTATTTAGCTCTAAGAGTTGACCAAAGCGATTTATTAGCGACTTAACGGTGGTATCCAACTCATCAGTATTATATCGAATTGTATTTTCCGGCATAAAAATTGTAAGTTTAAATACATCTAAGGTTTCCGGTCGAAATCTTTCATGCAAATCGGTCAGGACAAAGTCAATTAGAGGTGCATATAGCGAGATTCTGTAGTATACCTCAGCTGAATTAGTGTCAAAATTAGCTCGGTGAATTTGGCGTCCACCATGACTTGGAATACGAGGAATTCTCAACTCAACATTAAACTGATCACATAAATTCGTTGCATGCTGCGAGATGTTGTGGAAACTGGTATCTATGTTCTCCCGGCGACCTTAAAGAACGGAAATCGTGTTCTTCACCAGCATTGCGCTGCTATTCAGGCCAAGAGATTTAGATTGTAGTGACTTGCTCAAGGACTGTGTTAAAGACAACACATCACTCAAACACAAAACTGATACAATAAACTGTGAATTGCATAAAGATGTTATAAGTAAGGAAGCCTTGCCAGCCGTGGGGCTTGGGTCACGCCATGGAGTCCTAACGGCATTTTTTCGTTTCTCTCTGAATTTCTATGACAGCAACTCGAACTTTTGAAAGCATAACAGCACATCCGTCTGTCCCTATTCCCACACAGCATTCAAGAGGAAGTTTGAGCTTTTTCTTCAGTTGCAACAATATAATTTGGCCGATGGCTTTGCCAGTTAGAGATAACTCCTTAGATTTAGAAATCCCTTCCAATTTCTCTCGGGCAGCTAGTTTTTTTCTAGTTTCCGTCCAGCTTTCCTCATCAAATTCGTATTCATCAAATGCATCCACGAAAGAGACCAAATCGTCACGAATGCTACCATTGTTAACGTAGCGTAATATAATTCTCAGTGGTCAGTTGGTAGAGGTGAGATGTATCAGTTGTTTTATCAAAAAGTGTTGAATAATATTGTGAATCCCCAACGTTACTCAAAATTTGATCAAAAGCTTCTTATTTGTAGCGAATACGTACAGTTTGCTTCAGACTTAACATTTTTATTGACAGAGAGGGGGGGGGGGGGGGCAATTGCCCCCATTGCCCCCCCTGGATCTGCGCTCAAAGAGTAATAACAGTGCCATGAAAAGCGCTTTCCAGTTAGCCATTCGGAATTGGCAAACAATTCGTAGGTCCCTCCATTCCTGACTGGGTATGGTTTAGACTTTAGAGAATATCCCGTAGCTCTCTCTTACTTGTTGCTTGTTAATTTATTTCGCTTAACCTGTACGAAACTCGAGACATTTGTCCTAAACAGTTGAACGAATTCAAAATTCCATTTCATTCTTACGTCCGTTTTTGTCGCAACTCAGTAGTCCTACAACCAGCTCAGCAATGTAATTCCACTGAAAATAAAAGCAAATCAAAACTGAGCTAAAAGTAGTCATTAGAGTACAAAAACAGAACTAAAAAGGCTCAGTACAGATTTTTTTTTGTGAGCTCAGCAATCCAATGGATTGCAATGCAACAATCAATTTTACCACTGAACAGAGAAAAAAATCAATATTCAGCTGAAACTGCTCAAAACAGTAGATACAATACTGAGTTACAGAACTCAGAACAGATTTCTTTTTGTGTTCAGTGCAACTGAGGAACTCAGCAGTTCTATAATCCAGCTCCGTAATATACTTTACCACTGAACTCAAAAACGTAACGATATTGAGCTAAAAGCACTCAGTACAGTACATAATACTGAGCAAAGGAGTTGTCACTCGAAGGCATCGCATTGGTTCCCTTTAGAATACCGCAATCAAGTCGAGTTGAGCACTATTAGCGGTAAGATGGGGGGGCCGTCTTTAGTCACAACTCACAACCGCGTGCTATTGTCATTTGGTAAATGTTCTGTTGTGTTTCTTGTGAGTGTATCAGCCGACGGTCTTTGTAACCAGTATATGTTTCTGCTGCAGTATGTTTCGTTTCGTTTTCGTATAATGAGCTAAAATTGCTCAGTACAGATTTCCTCCAGTGTTTAGCATAATTTTACTAGCTCAGCAATCCCATAATCAGCTCAGCAATGGATTCTGGCACTGAAAATAAGAGCAAATCAAAACTGAGCTAAAGGTCCACATTAGAATACATAAACAGAGCCAAAAGCTCTCAGCACAGATTTTTTTTTTGTTCAGTGCAACTCAGGATCTCAACAATCCTATAATCAGCTCAGCAATGGATTCTACCACAGAACAGAAAAACAAATGAGCCCTGAGCTACAGTTTTTTTTCTGTTGGAGGTTTTTAAAATACGAGCTGGAGCACTCACACCTAAATACCGGTCCATTGTACTATACCAGTTAGCCACCTTCGACGCTGCCTAAGTTACCAGTTCTCACCATGTCCGCGCAGAGTATCTGTAACCTCATGCGAGAAACAGCAGGACATTCACAGAGGAAGTGCTCTGCGGTGTCCTTATCTTCTCCACAAGATTCACAGAGTGTGGTATCACTTAAGCCTAGCACGTTTAAATGCTTGGTAAAAAAGAAGTGCCCGCTGGCAACGCCAATAAGCTTTCTACAGTCTTATCTGCTACGAGCTAGCAAAAATGTTGCTGTCTTCTTATTTACGTTGGGGAGCACACGTTTGGTCTGTCTGCATCCAATGGAGGCTTGCCATCTACGGTTGTGCTCTTCACAGATCCAATCGTTGATTGAAGCCCTCACTGAGGACGCTGGCAAACCTAGCGACTGTTCAGGTCCTGAGAAAGCTGTCTGAGATCCTTGCCTATCAAGTTCATCGGCGATCTCATTTCAAGGAATTTAATCTTCCGATTGCATTCAGAGAGCTCTTGCATTCCTGGATCACTTTGGAAGTGGTTAGAGGGTTGAGAAGGACTTTAAGCACAGCTTGGCTGTCGTAGCAAACGCAGATACTTTTCCCCGTCCATCCATTACTCGTAACGTGGCCTAAGGCCATTAGGAGAGCATACGCCTCCGCTTGGAAAACGGATGCGTATGATCCTAAAGAGGCGTGAAGTCGTATGTCGTCGTTCTCCACAAACGCATTAGCGCGAGAACCCCCGTCGGTTTTGGAGCCATCTGTGAAGATTCGATAACAGTTCTTTCCAGGCTCAGATTCTGAAGCGAACCAGTCCTTAACCGAAGGAAAGTTGACTGAGTATTCTTGACGCAGTTTTTGGGATCATCGTGTCAGACAACATATCCATTAGACGTGAGACAAAAGATATGTTGCTTGATGCGAGTTCCTCAAAGTTCCAGTGCGAATTATGACACAGACCACATCTCTTTAAACGAGAAATGGTCTTGAGAGTACACGCCATGATGTAGGTATCAAGAGGAGGAAGATTCAGCAGTGCGTCGAGAGCAGCTCCCGGTGTGCTGGGGAAGGCCCCAGTAACACAAATTGTTCTTTGAAGTTTGGCAAACGAGACAATAACGTATTTACGCTAGAGCTTATTCCACCAAACAACTGACGCATAGGAGATGATTAGTCTTATCATAGCCGTATAGATCCAAAGAACCCATTTCGGTGAAAACCCCATGTCTTGCCAAAGGCTCCTTTGAGCTACAGTACAACACTAAATTGAAAATTTTCAGTACAGAACTGCACTGTGCTAAAGGTAATCAGTACAGTACAACACAACGCTAAAAGTTCTGAGTACAGATTTTTTTGTGTTATGTGGTAAAATCCAGATGCACTACTGAACTGAACCGCCTGTTAATCCAGAGGTTCGTGGTTCGAATCTCAACAGAGGTAAAAATGTTTTTTCCCGGGTATCGCCTTTCGCGAGGAATTGGCAAGTCCTCCGTTAGTATTCATTGCTTTCTCGATTAGCCGTTCGGAACCGGCAAAAAATGGTAGGTCCCCTATATTCCCGCACAAGGCATGGTTGTGAGAAACGCGCTAGGCCCAGGGGCTTCTGCTCTGTAGCGCTACCCTATTTATTTTATTTATTTTACTACTGAACTGAATATTAGGACTGCCGAGTTGCGACAAAAATGCACCTCTTATCGTTGTATAAAGAAACTTTGGTACCTAAGTTCAAAAGGTGATTTAACGGTGGCGCAGCAATCGCTTTTTTACACACAATGGTGAAATCAATAGCTTGTAACGGAGACTGCTAAGTTGGACCGGAGACAATAGGTTCGTCACTACCCACTAGTCCAAAAGTCTACACTATAGTTTCTAAATACAATGCAATTATTAGACTTTGTAAGTAGAATCAGAACTTACTTTAGAAAGTTCTCCAAACTAGAACACCTACAGTAGTAAATTTGTAATATTTGTGCTTTGTGAGTGAATCATTAGAACATGGTGATCACATTTACATAAAAAATTTACTTATGCATCACGAGGTCCTCCTTTGTGACTAAATTTTTCTCAATAAGAAGAAGAACTCTTGCCTTGAGGAAAGAAGCGTTCATTTTGTTTAATATAATCAGGCATCACGTTTTATTTTGAGATTTAAAGTCTTCCAGAGCTGATTATTCCTTCACATTCATTTTTTCAATTGAAATCCATTGAAACGCTTTAAGATCTAACTTTGAAGGTGCCTTAAAATCATTTACCATTTAATCCCCCAATCAAAACCATCATAAGCCTCAGGCTTTACATAAACGAACATCTTATCTTTGGTCGGTGCATTTGTTAATACTTTTACCCGCCTGGCGTGCCATATCCATATCTTTGGACAGCTACTTATTCGTTCTTACACAACAAATGTTTCATTTAAAAATATAATCAAAACAAATAAATCAACTCTGGTGAGGTGACAGGTTGCCTATACACAGCTACTGGTAAAATGTCACCTGCTTGCTCTTGTATATGAGCAAATTCTTATAAAAAATTAAAATTCAAAGCAAATAAAACCTCCAAGCCGTTTATTGCAGTCCAAAATGGCTCGCAAAGCGCAATGATTAAAAACCATAAATTGCTTTTAATTATTACTCTACAACAGCGAATTTATTTGAAGTAAACTCAAATCGTTTGCCAAAACGCAACCACATACAAGTCGCAAATTGAACAAGAAAAAAGAAGAAAGGAGTTGCATGTGTGCATTTTGATAGGGCAACTATTTATACGGAACATTAAAAGGTTTTTATTTTAATTTTTTGTTATGTTTCTAAATTTAATTCAGCTGGGTTATAATTTGCTTTCTGCGTCATTCGAAAATAAAAGAAGCAGCGACACGTTATCAGTGACAATATTAAGACGGATTTTGACTTTGGAGACAAAATTGTTTTGACCGAATGACACTTGTATTCTTAGTATTTACCTTCTATGAGAAAGTAGTCAAAAGAATGAATATAAATGTTTATATAAGAATATCCATATAACCTTTCCCGCAAAATCATCGTAAGCGACATTTTTAGCAAAAAAATTTTTTTTATACAGTTCGAAAGCTTACATTGATTCGCAATTTTCTGCATTTTTGGTTTTACATTATGTTTTACGAAGAGTTACAGCGAAAAGAATTTTTATCGTAAGTGACTAACTTATACGCTTATGATAGAATGGCGGAAAGGGCTGGATATATTCAACTGGATCGATATAAGCTGAGTTTTATTATATAGGTGATAGTTCAATCGTAGAATCGATTGATTCTCTTGAACATCGTCGAAACGTTACCTGCCTCACTCTCTTTTATCGCTTTTTCTACAAACAGTGCTCTAGTGAAATAGCCAGCTGCATTCCTCCCCTGAAACAATTTAGCCGCAACACTCGCCTCGCTAGGAATGCTCATCAGTTTTACCTTGAGCCCAACTTCGGACGTACAGTCTGTATTTCTCCTGCATTACGATTCACAAAGGTTCAAAAGCAACGTGCATCGGTGCCTCCTTTCAAATCCTCTCCTATTTTCCTAAATGCTCGCACTGTGTTTTTAACATTATAAGGGTAGTCATAACCCCTTGATGTGCGCGTAAATTATGAAAAAAAAAAAAAAAAAATACGATACTGATGTACCTACATTACTTTTTAATTTTTGTGAATCATAACGTGGGGGAAAACGGAGTATGGTATAACATTCCACATTCGGGTAGTACGACTAAAATATGAAGTAAATATAAATTCTCACTGAAACACGGCTATAGTATTCCGGGGGACGACTGAAAACGCTCTTGGTTATTCATCGCAATTTGGGCTGGATTATGGTTATGTTATTTGTGTCTATTCGGCTTGGATGACATGAAGTATAATTATTGTAATTTGTAGTCAAAGTTGTAGAGAGTTCACCAAGTCTCACTGGATAGAACTCAAACGCAAAACAAAATTATACTGCGATGTAGCCAATCGATTCGCCTAAAAATAAAATACCAAATTGCCGTGTAAGCAAATAGGTCGCCAGCAACAAGGTATCGTTTAGGTGTCAAAATTAGTCTCAAGATTCATGTAAAATAAAAGGATTCACTAGGCAAATGAAAGATTTGTTTTTTTTACTTTAAAACAGATGAACAAAGCGCAATTTGTAATTTAACACAATATTTCCACCTGAAGTCGAGCTAGGTTTTGCTTCAGGATTCATATTTTAGTCGTACTACCCGAATGTGGAATGTTATACCATACTCCGTTTTCCGTTTTCACAAAAATTAAAAAGTAATGTAGGTACATCAGTATCGTATTTTTTTTTTTTTTTTTCATAATTTACGCGCACATCAAGGGGTTATGAGATGACTACCCTTATAATGTTAAAAACACAGTGCGAGCATTTAGGAAAATAGGAGAGGATTTGAAAGGAGGCACCGATGCACGTTGCTTTTGAACCTTTGTGAATCGTAATGCAGGAGAAATACAGACTGTACGTCCGAAGTTGGGCTCAAGGTAAAACTGATGAGCATTCCTAGCGAGGCGAGTGTTGCGGCTAAATTGTTTCAGGGGAGGAATGCAGCTGGCTATTTCACTAGAGCACTGTTTGTAGAAAAAGCGATAAAAGAGAGTGAGGCAGGTAACGTTTCGACGATGTTCAAAAGAATCAATCGATTCTACGATTGAACTATCACCTATCAATCTTAACGCTCTATTTTGCACCCTATCAAGTAGGCGCAAAGATGTTTGAGAAGCACCTGACCAGATATGGGAGTTATACTCCAGTTTTGGGCGGATGAAAGCCTTATAAATTGTAGCCAGATCAGAAGGGGTAAAGAACTTCCTGCATCGTCTTAAGAAACCTAAGCATTTAGCAGCATTTTTGGCGACTTCAAATATGTGGTCGTTCCAACGAAGATCATCGTTTACACACATGCCAAGTACTGACAGCTTTTCGGTTTCTTCGATGCAGGTACCATTCATGGATAATGGCAATGGGGGAATGTTAAGCTTCAACGACAAGAGACAGCATTGAGTTTTCGAAGCATTGAATTCTACTCGGTTCATAAGACCCCATGCAACAATGCTGTCAAGGTCAGAATTCAATGAGCTTATCATACGCAACCGTTCCAGTTCCACATCCGAAGAGCAGGGACGTGAATTTGGAAACGAATATGAAAAGCTGAGGGTCGAGTCGTCAGCAAAACAGTTAAGCGGATTAGAAGTTTCAGACAAGAGATCATTAATGAAAATGAGGAAGAGAGTCGGAGACAAAACGGAGCCCTGGGGCACACCAGCATTTATTAAGTGGGTATCAGACTTGAAGCCATCCAACACAACTTGTATTGAACGGTCGGAAAGGTAATTTCTAATCCAACGAAGAAGAGACTCATCGATACCAAAAGCACGCATTTTCGATAAAAGAGCCTGATGCCAAACTCTATCAAATGCTTTAGAAATATCAAGCGCAATAATCTTACTTTCTCCAAAACAATGTAAAGATTGGTTCCACTTTTCGGTGAGATAAGCCATCAAATCACCAGTGGACCGTTTGCTACGAAAGCCGTACTGCCGGTCATTAAGAAGCTTTCGTTCTTCAAGATATTTCATAAGTTGACGATTTATCAACGTTTCCATGACCTTGGAAAGAAGGGACGTTAGTGCAATTGGACGGTAATTGGAAGGAGAGGAAGATTCGTCTTTTTTAGGGACCGGCTGGACAAATGCAGTTTTCCATCTGCTCGGAAAAATCCCAGCAGAATAGGAAAGATGGAAAAGTTTACGCAGTGGTTTTGCCAGCGTAGAAGAACACCTCTTCAGAATAACGGCGGGGATACCATCTGGACCAGCGGATTTATGTATGTTGAGATCTTTGAGGACTCTCGCAACCGAGCGAGTTCGAAAAAATATCTGCTTCATCAAAGAATTTGCAGACTCGAGCTCAGGTGGAGCCAATATGCTGTAAGGAAGTGTCGAGTTGGCAGCAAATTGAGCTGCCAGCAAATTGGCTTTGTCGATGGAGCTGACATACGGAGAGTCATGGAAGACGAGCGTTGGGACCGATGACGTGGTCGAGTTCTTAATGTTCTTGACAAAAGACCAAAAGTTTTTACTTCCTTTTGGACACAATAGTATTTTTTGCCTTACTTTTTGGTCATGTAAAAACTTGGCCCTTTTTATTTGAGCATTACAGAAATTTCTGGCCCGTTTGAACAAATGTCGGTTTTCTACAGTAGGGTTATCTTTAAATTCTCGAAAACTACTTTCGCGATCCCTAATCGCCTCTTTACAGCTTAAATCGAACCACGAATTCTCTTTGGGGATGATACTTTTTGTTCTATGAGGAACAAAATTTCTCATGCCGTTGAGAATTACGTTAGATATCATATCAGCTGATGCATCAACGTTTCCGTCGAGAAAGCACAATGACCAATTAAAATTTCGAAAGAAATTATTCAGTCCGTCCCAATTGGCTTTCTCGTATTGCCACACAGTTCTTTTGGGGACTTTATCTTTTTTTACCGTGACGGAAGACGAAAAATCTACCGATATGACACAATGATCCGATGTGCCTAAAGGAGATGATACTATAACCCTATATTTTTCGGGATGAGAAGTGAGAAATAAGTCAAGAGTGTTGGCCGCATGGCATTCAATATCTGGAACCCGAGTGGGCTCATCAACAAGTTGAGTTAATTCGTTAAACTCAGCGAAGATCTCAACATATTTTCCTTCGGGTGTTGTCTGGCCAGAATGTCGAAGCCAACCTGAATTGTGTACATTGAAATCGCCCGCAATTGCGATTTCAGTGTGAGGATAAAGGGAAACAATTCTTATTATGGATTCAGATAGCGCATCAAACTCGTTAGAGGTTGAATTGCTATCTAAATTGGGGCTTCTGTAAATAAAACAATAGTGAATGATATGCTTACGGACAGTGAATTTTAACCACATGAAATTAAAGTTCGTATTAGAACAGAGGCCGTATTGTGGCTGAAGCTGGTAAGCAATATCATTCCTAACATATACGGCGAGGCCATGGGAGGAAAAGAATAATGGCACTAAGCTATATCCAGGCAGGTTGAACTCTGAGGGATCAGAATCAACACCAACCATAATGTCCTCTCCTATTTTCCATAACCCCTTGATGTGCGCGCTTATTTATTATAAAAAAAAAAAACCAAAAAGGATGGTTTAAGTTAACGTAAAAATGTTTATACTAAAAAAAAAAAAAAAAACAATATATGAGCTGGTGTTTTAGTTTTCTGTTAAATAGATACTACACAGTACACATAAAATGAGAGCAGACCGTCACCGATGCGTGGTCTGAGGAATTCCAATCTCCCACCCCTCACTTCCATTTTTTAAACGCGAGTTCAATGGAATATTGGAAACAGTGCTTTCAGCACAGTTCCACTCAAATCAAAACAGTTTCAGTTTTGGCGGACGAAAGGTTTTGCCAGTTATTAAATCAAATACCATTTGGTTCTTCAGTTTATGTTTACTGATTTCCTATTCATCCCCCGACATCCACCCCGTTCAGTAACAGATTAGAATATCATTTGACAAGCGCGTCGTTGCTGGTTACAAAATGTAAAAGAAAATTCAAATCTTCCAGATTGACATCAAAAGAACATCGAAAGGATTGGATAACCTTCCTCAATTCAACATAGCAACCTAGACACTTACGAAGCCTTGATCTTATCTTGAAGTTCGGGCTCATATAATAGTCCTGCCAAGGGAACAATATCCTGTGAGAGTAGAGCTTTGTTTTGTTATACAAAGAAGGTGTTCTAGTTTGGAATAGAGATAGACTAGCTATAAATTTCATTGTACTGACAGGACAGACACCCTCCCTGAAAATGAAAATAAAGTGGTTGTAATTTTACTTATAAGCTCAAGGACGGCGCGGCGCGGCGCGGCGTTCAGATGAAAGTGATAAAACTGAAAGAAAAGAGGATAACCAATTCAAGATTCGAACCTGCGAATCAACTGATCACTAGACACTGCACCACTGCTGCCAATTTTATCATTTCAATTTATTCGTTCAATACTTCGACGGCGGATTTCTAGTTAACAAACCGCTTTGTCGGTTCTTGTGTGGGTAAATGTTAGCATCTCTACCTGTTACGTTAGATGTTTGAGGTTCGAGTCCCATCAGATAAAATTCTTTTTTTTTTTTTCAAGTGTAGGTATAGCTTTTCACAAGCAACACTCCAAAGCACTCCTGGCAAAAACAAAGCAAAGAAATCTATACATTTTGTTGTCCTCAGACATGCAACAATCCAAAACTATGGGAGACATACCGACGCATTATGAGGTCAACGAAGCGAGCCATACGAGCCAATCACTAGTGTAAAAGGCAGTTAAGTTGGAGAGTTGCAGTCTCTTCGAGATCGCGAAGCTCGTATAAAGCGGGGAATACACGATGCAATCGTCATAAGCGACTTGGATCGCATACGATCGAATTTGGTTTTCACTTCAAAGCATTCGACATTGAAACATCGGTACAGCCAGCGGTTCACTTCATGTGCACACACGGTACAATCATACCATGCGATGTACGATTATCGGTACGATAATTGTACCGTGTATTCCCCGCTTAACGCCGAAAAGGAAGAAGGAAGATCGCTTTTTGTATGTCCTTGAAATACGTTAGTTCCCAAGGTTTTTTTTGTGCCACCCCATGTATTTATTTATTTAATCACCTTGTATTTGCACAATTAAAGCCAAACTAAAAATCTCTTCTACCTTCTCAACGTGAGTATTGGTCCAGCCCCAAATATCAGGCCATAGGTTGAGGTCATAGATCTTGCAGTGTGAATCAGTTTTATAATAAAGTTGTCGATTCTATTTATCTGCGCCCCGTTGTAAAGGACTTCTGCAATGCAATCTAAAAGTGCTACGCAGACACTGTCTCTCAAGCACCCGAATCTTTTCCATTTGAGAAACTGATACTGGAGAAGACCTGCCACAAATCTGTGACTTATGTAATAGAAGGGAACTAAAAATGTTCATCACTTCATTGTGATATGCCCTATATTGCAAGAGATTCGGCGACTTTATTTTCAACTTCTATATGAGGTACTCAATGGGGCAGCAGGTTGGCTTAGTCTATATCAGTATTGGCACGCGCTCTCTTATCGCAACAGCTTTCCTTAAACGAGTCAGTTATTGCAATTTAATTTATTTAACTTTGTGTTTCAAATCACTTAAAATTGGTATTTTTTTGAAGTTGAAAAGAAATAGTCAAATTATAGCTTATAATTATATAATTAATAAGCCTTAATCTTGAATTGTAAGCTTTTACTTTTATATTTACTTGTTTATGTTTCAAATCATTAAAATTGTTATTTTACATTCCTAATAATTTTCACACAAAAATTTGTCTGAATCATCATGATATGTCATATCAGGCAAACGGCTAAATTGCCATGTCCTTAATCTTAAGTTCTCGCTCTATTTGTAAACTTTTTGATGAAATAAAGAATTTATCTTACATCACTGTTACGTTGAGCCACAAGGGACACCCAAACATAATCATTGGTCTTATGAGGGCCATGTAGCAAATCACTTTCATCCCGAATCCTGATATATCAAGTTGTCTGCTACGAAACAGTCACCTTGTGAGTGTGAGAACTCCTGTAGCCCTGGCCACAGCCGCATCCATATGTTTGTTAAAATATAAATACTGATCTAGAGGCCGAGGAACTTGACTACTACTTTGCTTGGCAGTGGGTGGCCTTATAGATCAAAGATCACCAGCTTTCGCCAGTTCTTTCTCGTACCCCATGAAACCCGAGCCAACGGGGCTCTAAACTCTTTTGCTTCCGATTTCTGGAAGTTGATTTTAAACATTCAGTCATCGGATGATTGCTCAATCTTATCGAAGTCACGTCGCAAGAGACTTCTGATGACCGGCGGCGGCGTACGCTATTAAAGCATGGTGACGATGAGGAGAATCTATTAGATCGCCAGTGAAAACGCAAATTAAAAAAAGGCGGACCGTTCTGCTTTTGAAAGTTCTGGTAGAAGTTAAATTGACACTTTTTACAATAAACGCTCTACTATGAAGTATGTCTTTACGAATATACAGCAGTGGTTTACTCTTGCCATATCTGATCGATCAACTTAAATAAAAAGCCGTCTAACCAAACTGAGTCGCATGCCTTCTCCAAGTCAACGTGACATGCTCCCGCACAATGCTCTTAAGCTTTGTTTTACTGAATATCTATTATCTATAACTAGTTTAATCGCGGCATGTATAATATCAGGACCCGCCTTAAAACCGAGCTGATTTTCTGAATTAAAATTTTTGTCCTCAGCTCTATTGAGAACTTTCTCGAATACCTTGCTGATACTCGAAAGAAGACTAATTGACCGAAGACTTGCTGGATTTGAACCATCCTTCCCTTTTTTAAGGAGAGGATGAACCACTGCAGTCGTTCAACGTACTGGATAGTATGCATCTTTGTTAAACGTGGTGTATAGAGGTCCACCATTTCAGAAGCGAGATTTTGCAGCACAATATTGGGTATACTGTCATTTCCTGCTGGTGAAAGAAAGAATGAAAGATGTCTACCACCTCCACCTATCCATATGAAATGTATAGAGTATAAGTTCTTATTTCCTTAAGTGGAACGGAAAACAGTTTGTGAAATTGTAGGATTTGGACTTCCAGACTATACCAGGATATACTAGAAAGCGCACATACTTAAAAGTACTGCAATCCTTATTTAGTCTTCTGCTGAAATTAAATGGTCTGAGCTCATATCCCCACTCTGAATAAAATAAAATAAGTAAACAGGCTGTCGAAAGAATGATCGGTGAACCTCCAGGCCTAACACATTTCAAGCAACGGATGAGTTGCCAATTCTTCACGAAAGACGATGCCAGTGGAAAATCAATTTTGTGGAACTCAAACCTCGAACTCCCACGCAACAGTTAGACATCCTAACCATTTTCCCACTCTGAAGCTAAACCTAAAATAAACCATAACTGCACTACCATCAACAATCACACCATCTTTATCTATCCCTCAGAGGAAGAAAAAAAGAACCCGACCCTTCCTCAATCAACCGAAAGACAGACAAATAAAGTCAAGGAAACGTACAAAATCATTGAATAAAAAACGTAAATTTTTTGCGCTTATATCTGGTGTAAAACGAAATCTCTGAAATGATACGTTAACTTATCTAATGCCACTATCTATTTTGAGATATTCGATTTTTTGTGTACTAATAACACGATAGGAAAAATCATCGATAGGGAAGTTGGTTTCACTTAAAAGCCAGAGTGAGGCACGAAAAAAAATTATATTCGAATAATATACGGAAAATGCCATTTCATTTAAACATAATCAAAATTGTTCAGTTGAAAACCGACAACGCCGAGAAGGCCGCCGCATTCAAAACCCGCCGGATGAATTCGGAAATGAATTAATTGTAATCACGAGAGTATAACCTCCAGGTGTAGATTGAAGATTTGATTAAATCTGACGTGAGTCTGAACAGAAAAAGAAAAAAAAAGTGAGCCACTCTCAGGAAGTTGTTAAATAAATAAAATTCCGCGCAGTTGTTCGGAATTTTTAATTATTTTTCGTGTGCTTATGGAGATGGCTATCGATCAGTCCAAAATAATAATTCTATCGCTTGAAAGTATCTCACGTCTGAAATTGAACAAAGTGAAAAGGTAAAAAGTCCAGTGACAAGAGTTTCCAAGAAAAAAAAAAAATGAAAAACATGCCAAGCAGCCACTCAAAGTCGACGAAAATAAATTTATTAAGGAAAGAGAAAAACAACGCCACACGGGCATTTCTTAAATTTCGATTTTTATGATTGATAATAATAATTTAAAATTTTTTTTTCCTGTCCACCTTGCGATGTCGACCATTTTTTTTTTTTAAATAAATAAATGTCATTGAAGTGGTTCGCCTAAAGAGCTACGTGCTCTGAGTCGAGTGTGAGTGATTGTTTTTTGTGTCGCAATATGGCGTACCGTTGAATTGGAAATTTTATATAGAAGCTTATTTATATTTTTTATGACAAACAACAGCAGCAATTCAATCGATCGATCGATGAGTTATGAGTCGTGGCTCATGGAATGGAATAATGGCTTTATGACCCCATTTTCTGATTGGCTAAAAAAGGAACAGAGGCAGGGAGAGTAGTAAAGAAAAAAAAAGTCAATTATGAACAATAAAACGGCAAGGGACATCATACACCGCACCTTCGCCTTTATTCTTTATTTTGGACGGTTTTTTCTGTTTTATTTCGTATAAATGAGTGGACACTTTTCTTTATTATATTCTTCCCTGCCCTTTTTATATTCCACCTTCGGCGATATGATTGTGTGCGACAGAAAAATAAATACTTGAATCGTAAGACCAGCAGCTTATTGATGGATTTATTAGCCAGCGATTGGGAACGGCGATAAAACAAAATGGCTTATCATCATCGATGGACGGACGGGTGAGTTGATGTCACATGGTTGATATACACGTTTTGTGTCAAATAAAATAAAAAAAGAAAGAAATCTATAAACTAATCTGGAGCAATAGCCATAATCTACAAGAGTGGAATTCAAGTGGTTCACTTTTGTTTTCGATTAAAACATATTTTAGGTTATCTTTCGTTATCCGCATTTTTTTCCCCAAATCAGGGCGCTAACTTTTTGATGTTTTGCATAAAGCACTAAAATTCTAATCTTCATTACGCCGTAGTAAAGATCAATCAAGACTGTCCGCGTCTGAAGCATGGTTGAGCTGGTTTTTATGTGTAACAAAAGACTGGATTGATTCTTAAAAGTAGGTACAAACCTTAACAAGAGCGTGCATTAAAGAGTAAAGAATTATTTGTCTTTTGATTGCTCTTAAACAAGTTGATGGATTAAACCAAGAGGCAAGACGCAACTCAACTTAACCAAACAAGAAAAACCAATAATGTGATCAAGTAAAATTGTTTATCTTTATAAGAAAAATAAAACCTTAGATTCAAATGACTGCCGCAGTCAAAGAATAAACAAATAAATGGGGTGGCGCAGCAGGGTCCTTCAACTTTTGCCGATTCCAAACGATTAATCGAGAAGTCGTTTTCATGCCAGTGGAATTATTATCGGAGGACTAGTCAATTTCTCAAGAAGGACGATACCTGTACAAAATACAATGCGGGCCAAAAGCAGCCGTCCGATGTTGTTCGGCTCTCTTTTTTTCTAAAAACTAGAAAACTTCCATTCTGTTTTTTTGATTATGTTTATTTGAACCTTTAGAATTTCATTGGGCAAGTCGAGAAGATTATATCGGGCAGATTGGCGCCATCACAATTGATTGTCGTACGGGCTCGCTTTAGGTATGGCATTTTCTATAACTTCGGGCGACATCGAATTCTCGTACTCGTGTCGAATGTTGCCCTTGAGGGTTTCGCAGGGTCTCGGGCTTGTAAGCACGGGACGTCAAAATCCCACAAAAAAAGTTTATTACTCTTAAATCGAGTGATCTTGCGGGACAGTGCAAACCGCCAAAACGACAGATTAGGCGACCCGGGAACGCCTTCTTCAGAATATCGGTTGCGTGGCTCCCGGCAGTGTGTGCTATTGCTACGTCCTGTTGGAAGCACATGTCCTTCAGTTTTAATTCGTCCAATTGTAGCAGAAAAAACTCGGTCAACATGGTCCTATAGCGCGCACCGTCCAACTTTGTTGTTTGGCCAGTGGCATTCTCAAAGAAAAAAAAAAAAGACTCGATGACTTCTCCAGCGTGAACAGCGCACCATGCAGTCACCTTGAGCAAGTGTAATTGCTCCTCGTGCATTACTCGTTGATAAGCGATAGTTTTGCTTGTTCAGGTACCCTCTAAACGGGAATTGGATCGGAAATCCGAAAGTAAAAGCTAACCTGTTTGCAGAACATCTTGCGAATGTTTTTAAGCCATTCCCGGCAAATACATCTGAAATCAGCTTACAGTTTATTGATAAAGTCGATGAAGTTGACATACCAATTGTCACACTCAAAGAAATAAAAAGTATGTGTCGAAATCAACTATCGAACAAAAAATCACCTGGGTACGATCTAATAACTGCTCAGGTTATGAAAGAAATGCCATCAAAAGCCTTCATAAAACTCCAATTCATAATAAATGCATGCCTAAAGACCCAATATGTCCCACATCATTGGAAAATTGCTGAAGTAATTGTTATACCAAAGCAAGGTAAGCCACCAACAGAAGTGACGTCTTACAGACCAATATCGCTTATACCAATAATGGCAAAAGTCTTTGAAAAATTGCTACTGAAGAGACTAAGCAAAGTCAAAGAAGAAAGAAATCTAATCCCAAATCATCAGTTTGGATTTAGAAATAAACATTCCACGATAGACCAAGTTCATAGAATAAAGGATGCAGTTGAAAAAGCAGTAGAAGAAAAACAAGTATGTTCGGCTATATTTTTAGATGTTGCTCAAGCATTCGACAAGGTATGGCATGAGGGGCTAGAGTACAAACTGCAAAGGGATCTACCCAGGCAGTAGTACGAAATACTAAAATCTAATATCTCAAACCGGCTCTTCAGAGTACGGTATGATCAAGAATATTCAAAGCTATGTAATATACAAGCCGGTGTTCCACAAGGAAGCGTCCTAGGACCTACCCTGTATTTGCTATATACAAGGGATATTCCAGTGGATAACAACACCATTATGGCTACTTTTGCGGATGATACCGCAATTTTGGCATCCAGTAAGTGCGTCGTCAAGGCTGCTGAGAAATTGCAAAATGCCGTCGACACCGTTAGTGATTGGACCAAAAAATGGCGTATCAAGCTCAATGAAGCTAAATCTGCACATATAAACTTTACAAATAAAAAGTTAAGCTACGTTCAAATATTCATCAACAATCAAGCTGTACCCTACGCCAATACGGCCAAATACCTTGGGATGAATTTGGATGCAAAGCTAAAATGGAAAGAGCATATCAAAAAGAAAAGGGAAGAGCTCAACTTGAAATATAGAAAAATGTACTGGTTACTCGGTAGAAATTCGGACTTATCTGTCGAAAATAAAATAATGCTTTATAAACAAGTACTTAGACCTGTTTGGACCTATGGAATCCAATTATGGGGCTGTTCAAAGAAAACAAATACTGAAATCATCCAAAAGTTCCAAAACAAAGTCCTTCGTGGAATAGTAAATGCACCATGGTATATAAGAAATAGCGATTTACATCGTGACCTAAAAATAGAAATGGTTACAGAAGTTGTAAGAAAACATGCTGTATCACACAATCAGCGACTGCATAGTCATATCAACTCTGAAATGGAGTCCGTATTAAATACGAGAGGCAATGTTCGGAGATTAAGAAGAACCAAGCCACACGAGCTAATGGCCTAAAAGTCATGGGAAGCATTAAAAGTTTAAGCTTCCCTTAAAGAGATAATATTATTGAGAAAGAAAAATCTGTTGTCGATCGTTATAGATTGGTTCTGATTATGAGGAGTTTTTAGTGGGTAAGAATCCCACACTACTTGGTATCGAATACTACTAAGTGTCTTTTGAAGATTTACTCCTGACAAAAAAAAAAAAAAAAAAAAAGGTACCCACTGATTTGGAAATCGCTCATTATGATTTAGGTCGAAAAATCGTCCTATTCTCGATCGAGATTGAGGATGGCTTGGGCGTAGGTTACGCTCGTTTAGCGGTCGGCAAGCAGCAGCTAATGCACGCGGACTGGACTTTGCAAGGGAACACGTGCCTTACGGAGGTCCGACTGATGGCTAATTGCGTGTCACGGCGTCTGGTCGATGTTTCCGGCGACAGCCCGACATCCACGGCAACGATGTTCTCGGCAGAACCACAACCAGTGCCAACAGTCCAACGTCTCGTGTTGTCCCATACACTTCAATGTTGGACGGCTGGGAAGTCGGCGTTGGAGTTCACTCTGCGCCAACACCACAGACGAATTGTTATGCAAAAAAATAGACACGATTATTCAACTTTCTTGGCAGGGCCGGACTAACCCTCAACGTGGCCCTAGGCAACCATCAATTTGGGGGCCCTTTTTCACGTCTGTTCCCTTCTTTTTACGATTAAATTAAAAGCTTATAGCTTTCATAAAAATGTAATTGTCAAAACGAAATAATATATCATTAAAATTACCATCTACATTTTAAACATGTTTTTTCAAATTTTTTTTTGTTAAATTCATCAATTATACTATCAATATCAATTGTCTTCAATAAATCTGGCTCAATGCAAAGTATACCTAACATGTCTAGTCTTTGATTTTTTTTTCTTGTTAGGAAAAAGCTAGATTCTTTCTCAAAGAATAGAGTGAATTTCGTGATTTTCATTGGTGAATAAAGAAGCCAATTTGGTTTGTTTTTTTTTTCATTTGGTTTAGTCCCAAAAAAATAAGTTGGACGAACATTATCTCGATGTTGATTCGTTTTCATACCGACGCTTAGATGATTCGAATGGTCCAGTCGAATTTCGACATGTGGATGGCCCATGTTCAATCCAAAATCTTACATCTCCATTAGTGAATTTTTCGCATTCTAGTGGATCGTTGGAACGTTTGGAATTTTCTACAACTTGATACCCTTTCGCCCACAAGAGATTGGTTTCAAGATTCAGGTGTTGAGTTGACTGTATCATCGTTCAATTCAAGATTAGTTGCAAGTCCTTGACTGCCTGATGAATTTGGTGTTATTACGTTCTGATGAAAATAGGAAGTCGAGGAAATTGATGGTAACAAACTTAACCAACAATTCATTTCTTCCCTACCGTCACAGGTCTCACAACCTCCAATTTGTTTCACTGATCAACGCGATCGTAACGCGCCTGGTTTTGAATTTTCTGCAGTAGATAGTACTGATGTTGTCGAAAGTGTTCTTTCCATTAAGTCAAAAGCTGTTGGGCTCGATGGTATACATCCTTCCTTTTTGTGTATGATATTGCCAGTTGTATTACCATATATCACTTTTGCTTTCAATACTATTTTGACGACCGGCCTATACCCAGAGTTATGGAAAGTTGCTAAAATCATTCCACTTCCCAAAAACGCTAAAAGAGATGAATTTAGACCTATCTCTGTATTGCCATTTTTATCAAAAGTCTTTGAAAGGATCCTTCAAAAGCAAATTAATGTTTTTCTATCTAGTAACTCATTACTCAGCCCTTATCAATCTGGCTTTCGGAAGAAACACAGCTGTGTAACTGCCCTTTTAAATGTTACTGATGACATTAGAAAAGCGGTGGATAAAGACGAGGTTACATTTCTAGTTTTGTTGGATTTTTCGAAGGCTTTCGATTCTGTTAACCATGTTAATCTATGTAGAAAGCTCATGCGAAATTTTAATTTCTCATCTAGTGCAACAAAGTTAATTTTTTCGTATTTAACTGATAGGAAGCAAGCAGTGCAAGTTGGTGACTCTCTGTCAAATTTTTTGCCGAACGTAACTGGTGTACCTCAAGGTTCAATACTGGGTCCTCTTTTGTTTTCTGCCTATGTAAATGAACTTCCATCTTCATTAGTAAATTGTAGCTCTCATTTGTATGCTGATGACGTTCAGCTGTATTTCAGCTGTCCACTTGGCCTTATTGAACATGGTGCTTTCTGCGTCAATGAAGACCTGAAGAGAGTGGCTAATTGGTCATTGTCAAACGGACTAATTTTGAACCCAAAAAAATCTAAATGTCTTGTCATATATAGAAAATCTCTTGACCTTTCTTATTTTCCACCGATTGTTCTGAGTAATGCTCCAATCGAATATGTGGTAACAGCAAAAAACCTTGGTGTGACTTTTAATCGTTTTTTGAATTGGGATGATCATATCAATGGACTCGTTGGCAAGGTTTATGGTTCACTTCGTACGTTATGGGTAGCACAACATTTCACTCCACTAAAAACGCGTTTGCTTCTTGCTAAAACTTTGATAATTCCTATCCTGGTCTATGGTTGTGAAATCTATTGTAACTGCAATTTCGCGAGCAAGCGAAAACTTAATGTAGCTTTCAACTCAATCGTTCGTTACGTTTTTGGACTGCGTAGATACGATAGGATATCTGATTTTGCTCCGCGCTTACTAGGCATGCCTCTCGATAAATATTTCGAGCTTCGTAGTTTGATTCTGCTTTCCGATATACTCCTCACACGCCAACCACAATATTGTTTTGAAAGAGTAAGAACTGGGTCCTCAACCAGATCTCGTCAGCTAATTATCCCTTCTTACACATATTTAACATCGGAACGTCAGTTTTTTGTAAATTCTGTTAAGCTTTGGAACACTTTACCTCGTAATATAAAACAAAATCTGAACGCAACAAGCATAAAAAGAGTGCTTAGATCTTATTTTTCAATATGAATATTTAATCTCATTTTTCAATATGAATATTTAATAATTGATGTTTTTTCTTATGATAGTTTTAATAATTAAATTAACTTTTTCTTTTATTTGCTCAGCAATATTATTTTTGTAAAATAAGCTTACAACTACCTTATAAGATTTTAAATCTTACAGTTTTTAAGCATTAACGATATTGAAATAAATAAAAAAATAAATTGCACTAAGACTATCACTGCCGAAAAATGATGGTCTCACTACGGTAAAGAAAAAAACGCAGACTTTTACGTGATAGTAACAAGGATATTTTATTCACTTATTCACTTTACACTATGTAATTGTTTACGGAGAGTATTCGCAGACTTGACTGTATCCCCGTGCAGCGAATTCTCTGTCTTATATACAAATTCAAATGTTCCAGAATAATATCGAAAATTCCAGTCATTTATTGTTCTCGAATATTCTCGACCTTTTCATTAACTTCTATTCTCGAACATTCACGAAAAGGTATTTGTTAAATGATACTAAATGATACATTCATTTATTTCTCATCCATCATTAATTAAGTATTCACTCATTCATCATTCTAGTTGAAATTTCCGCTTGAGAGCTTGTTTACCCTCTGTTCCAAAAATAACTAAAAATTTTCAAAATAAAAACAACCAGTAGGTAGATGTACATTCTGAGATAATTCTTTTTTATTATTCAATATACTCTCATTTCACTTTGATACACTTCTTTGACCGCTCATACAATTTGTCAAGTGTGTCGGAAATGTCCTTTGTAGGAACCTTGTCTATATCGTCAGTCGTCGCCTTTTGAATGCGGTCAATTGAGTTTTATTTATTTGAGTAAAATTTTTTTTCAGTTCTGATTATATTTTTCTTTCACTCTCAAGAATTTTATGTTTGTAAGAAAATTTTAAAAGTCTTTTACATTTTTCGGGGTCCCCTTAAAATCGAAAAGCCCCAGGCAACTGCCTATTCTGCCTACTTGTTAATTTGGCCCTGGTTCTTGGCGAGTGTATCGCTCAATGGCTTGTTCACTTGTATTCTGCATCTGTCTAGTCTACAAATGTCAAAACAGATTTGACATTGGTGGCCATTTGCAAAAATGAGAGCACCTTCCAATAGGGTGATTTCCTTTGGCCCACTTTATAGTTGTACATTTCTAAAAATCAAACTGTGTTCCCATGACACACTTAGATTTTACCTGATGTCAAACATGGATTCATTCTAAGACGATTTTACTTAACTTGGAAGTGTTTCCATCTAAAAAAAGAAGTTTTGAGTTGATGCTTTGGTTTTTGTCCTTTGTTAAATAAAGGCAGAGATCATTAAACGCAGAATATCGCCGACCATTTTCTCTCCAATGACTTCCTCTCTCTGAAACGTAAAATTAGCTGGAATATGGCAAATAGTGCATTCAGCACAAAATTTGTCAATAGGTATTGAAAAAGCGAGAGAAGGGGTTTCATTTTGTATTTTAAACCTCGTAGCTTTTATGTTGGTTTGAAATAGTTTTGAGTTAAAGTTTTTTAAGTGCCAGGTGAAAATGTCAGACATGTTAACCATCACTCTATGAGCACCACAGTCAAATACATCATCAAAATATGGATCACTTGTCCTTCGTTCGAATACAATTTTCTTAACTCTCGATTTTTCTTGATATGCTGTTCCAACACTAGCACATGCGATGCAGCGACCGTTGTGGAGTTTCTTAAGGCCTCTATTTCTATTTCGTAATTTTCAAGGCGACTATCGCCTGTCGATAACTAACATTCAAATAAGACAATGTCACTAGAAATCAATTCTACCGCTTATTAAAAGTTCTTTTACGTTTTTTGCACCACAAACTAAACATTATTCCACTTTTTGCAGTCTACTTTTCCAATGGAAAAAAATCTGCATAAAAACTAACTATTCCGCCTACACAAATCACTCAACAGTTTTGCATTTTGCGATTCGAATCGCCATCGATGTTTCAGTTTGATACAATATTCCTCAAAAAGGCATATCCTACCCCCGACAAAGAAAAATAACTTAATCTGTCAACCCACTTCAAGCAAACGAATTCGGATTTGACAAAAAGAAAAACAAAATAACATCGAATGACATCGAAAATCAATCGGCTACTGTGGCTCTTAAACTTCAAAAGATAATTGACTTTGTTGTATGATGGGGGCAGACAAAGCCGACAACTCGGTTACCATTATTTTGGCCTGAACGAATGAAATATTTCATTCTCAAACACCGGCAATCTTTAGTGTTGTTTTGTAATAACAATAAAAGCCATTTTATCTGTGGCAAGGGATCCGCGGATTCTTTTACCGAGTACACTATGGGGCGATGCGATGTGGTGCTCCCATAAAGCTGGTAATGTCGAATTCATGTTTTACCATTTGTACCATTTGTAATGCGCCGCAGACGGCAGATGGATAGATACTTTTGTGCCACACGTTAATTAATCACATTTTATAGCAAAATCGGACAGAGATCTTTCTTTTGGCTCACGACGATGATTGCAAGAGGTTTTGTCATACACTCTTAGGAGGAATTCAACCAACAAAATTGGTTAGTGTTGTGGTAAATTGAATATACATAACGATGTTTCGAGTAGCGGAACCGGCAGAAAATTGTAGGTCCCCTCCATTCCCTCACAAGGCATTTTTGGGAGAAATGCTCTAGGCCCAGGGGCTCCTCGCTCTGTTGCGCCACCCTATTTATTTTTATAGTTTCGAGTAGCTATTGATTGACAGTAACATCAGGGGCTGAGTTAACGCACACGTGATCGATGGATACGTGACTGAACTATGTGTTTTTGGCATTACGTCCCGCGTTAACGAGCATTTTATACCATAATTTGAAATTCATTCATCAGTATTTTAATGAATTGAAGTTGAAGTTGAAAGCAGACCGATGAAAAACAGTACTCAATCACTCGATCACCCTGATGCGCTGATTCGACCACAAGTTTCAATGCCTTTAAAACCTACACAGCTAATTAGGCAAAAATGTTTTTCCACGAGTATCGCCTTTCGCAAGGAATTGGCAAGTCCTCCGTTAGTAAATTCATTGCCATGAAATGCGCTTTCTCGATTAGCCGTTCGGAACCGGCATCAAATTGTTGGTCCCCTCCATTCCCTCAAAAGTTTGGTTGTGAGAAATGCGCTAGGCCTGAAGCTCCTCGCTCTGTTGCGCCACCCTATTTATTTATTTTTTATTTACTCGTAGCAACAAAATATTTTTAAGTTTTCCAACAAAACTACTGGCGAACTTCACCTCAAATAGTTTCTCAGCTAACTGGCGCTCGTGTTGGCTAGATTCTTGGGGTTTTCATCGTTTGAGATTCGCCGAGAGCGTGAATGGATGGATAGATAGACGAAAGGGCCAGTAAATACTAAATGATTGCTGATTGTTCTCGTGAATCGTGATTCGTTTTCGTTTATATGAAACTGACTGGGACTTTATGGTAAATAGTTTCACGTTGGGCAAGAGGCAAATGGCTGTGCTCTCCCATACGTGTGTGCACTGTGTGTAATATGAAGTATGATGAATATGATGGATGGAAGGTTGCAGAATCTGAAGCGTGGTTTTATGAAAATATTACTAAAGGGTAATCTATTTTCTTTTTTCAATATAGCAAATACACAGTAAGCAAATGGGCTGGTGATAAAGCGTTTTGTCTTATTAAGTGGGTTGGTTGATAAATGGGAAAAGTGGGTATAAGGAGTATAGATTAGTGTTCTTTGGACAGGATCGATCATAAACGAAAAATGGCTGGTTAGTCTTTCTGTTTCTCTGTTCGTCCATAACTTCAAATGTGCCCATTGACTGTCAGATCGCATTGCGATTATTGGGTTCTTGGACTAGTTTACACACATTTCCACGTGTAAGATGTTTAAATAAATGGTCCTTGTGTAAAAAAAACATAGTTGGTATAGCAAGTGTATGTATAGTAACATGCAACTAAATAAATAAATAAGGTGGCGCAACAGAGGGGAGCAGAGGGGTGCCCGGAGCCTAGCGCATTTCTCACAACTATACTTTGTGAGGAAATGGAGGTGACCTTCAATTGTCTGCCGATTCCGAAAGGTTAATCGAGAAAATGCAGATATATATACATATATATATATATATATATATATATATATATATATATATGAAATATCGGAGGACTTGCCAATGCCTCGCGAAAGGTGATACCTGTGAACAAATTTTTTGGTTTCTGGAAGAATCCAAGCCACGAGCCGCCCGCGTAACAGGAGGTTACGCCACGGGCACCACGAAATAGTTCGGACATTTTATGTGATGCTTTCTAGCTTAATGATCTATAGAAACTTGCCGGGCTTATTAGAATGCATTGGCAGGCATCTCCCAGAGTAAAAGCAGACACTTTTACCCCAGCTTAGCAACCATGGTTCTCTCCGCATTGATTGCCATTGTCAAGGATAACTTATTGGATACACTTGGGGTCGATTTTTTCATTTTATCACTTCATAAAAACTTCTGATGCGATTCCTGAACTCACAATGGTGAATCGCTGCGACAGTAATGTACTAAAAAGTACCTACTAAATGATAAATGTTGTCATTATTGTGTCAATTTTATGCTATTTTCATTCGTAAAAAAATATTTTGAAACTTGCCGGGCATAATTATTTAGCTGATAATCAACAATGGAGGCCATATTGAAGAAAAGTAATTTCATTACGAAAATGTCTCTTATTATGAAGAACTGTTTTTAATATCATTATTTGCCCAGGAAGAAAATGAAGATCTGGCGGCGTTCAGAACTAAGGAACCTTTCATTTGGTTATAAGTGGCTGTTAGGGTACGTAATCAGACATATTTAGACCATTAGGGGGTCCATTATGATACCACTGAGAAATCCATCTAGGGGATTGATCACCCTGTAATCGAAACTGGACTAACATTCAAACCATGCAGAACTTTTGCGCTTTGTTGGTTAAATGGTTGGGGGAGATTAAAAGGATTTTCCCATGTAAGATCTTTGAGAGCGAACGTATATGAGTCTGTGCTGTATTGGTTCGATTCGAGATTTATGAAAAAATGGTGCCCACACCTGAGATGCATTCTCTAGAAGGGGACGAACATAAAAGATGTATAAAGAGAGGGTAACATTAGGGTCATTAAATTCCTTTGCCCGTCGCTTAATAAAGCCACGCATTGAACTTGCTTTGTTGATAATGAAGTTGATGTTTTTTATTTGTTTAGGCCGGCATTGCAGTTGGGGATGAACTTGAACCTCAACCAACATCTCGATTTCGCGCGAGCTCTCTCCTCAACTGACTAAGAGTGCAACTTAGTCGGTTGAGGTCTTCTTCCACTTGATTACACCCCCAAAGACGAGGTCTTGCCCCTTCGCGATTTCCCTGCATTGTCGTTTCGAAAACCCCTTTGAGCCTTCAGCCATCGTAGCCTCGCGATGTTTACTCTTCTAGCTATGCCCATGTAGCGGCACAGCTCATACAGCTCGCTGTTATATATCTTCTTCTTCACACATTTTCTCCGCATACAGGACCAAAGTTCAGTGAGAGTATTTTTCTTCCGAAACGACCAAGAATTTCCCCATCCGCTTTCGATAAAGTCCACGCTAAAGGAGGGCTGGCATGTGATTAAGGTCTTTGGTTTTCCAAGAAAGGGTTTTGTTTGTCAATTGCCTTCTTAGGTGCCAGTCTGCCAGTTATAGGGACAAGGAAAACGAATCAGGACAAATTTTCAAATGGAATAATCCCTATGTTTTCGTCAGAATCTTATAACAAGTGTAATACCAATCTATAGTAAATAACCCAGAAAATTTTTTTTGACAAGAAAATGTTCAATTAATTGAACAAATATTTTCCGTTAAAATTGTATTTTTCCACTTATCTGATGAAATTGAATGAGGAAAATAGAAAATACAATTTTAACAGAAAATATTTGTTAAATTATACGTTTTCTGGGCACAAAAAATACTTTGAGTGATTTGCCATCTCGGTTTCATCAACTTGTTTGACCGGAAACAGCATTTGGGGTACAAAACAGTATATAAGCTGTCCTTTGAGACCAATTCAAGTTTGTAATAGGTCTAATTTCTAAAATTTAACTTAAAACTAATATAATTAAAAGACAACTCTAAAATTTTAATAATTATTTATAATTTGTATTAAAATTAAGATCACATGAAATTTTTTTTATATGCTATTTGAAACAGATTTCATATTTCACTTCCGGGAATAAAGTTCAATCAGCGGGAAATTAACAACATTTTGTTTTCAGGAAAAAAGTATCTTTCGGTTTTTTTAAATTTCTTTGAAACCAAGAAAAAAAATTTCGTTCGGTTTCTTGCTTTTGAGTAAAAATTAATAAAAGCATTAAATATGGAAAGAAAAAAATGGGGCAAAATTTTGTAAAAAAAAAATTAATTAGGAAAAAAATAATTTCTTTTATCAAAATTTTGACTTTGAGGCTTGATCTCTCAAAAACTTTTCATTAAGTGAACTCAAATTAAAATTTTTATTAAAGAACAAAGCAAAAGCTTTCAAAAACACTAAAGTAAAAAGTAGCTTAGTTGATTTTTAATAATTTTTTAAAACATTGAGTCAATTTTGTATAAAATTGCCCCTCGTGCCTACACGGAGGGATATAGACCCCCCCTCCCATACAATTTTTTCTTGTCTTGGCCCAACCTATCTATACTGAGTCTTTCGCAAACGGTATCTAAAACACCCTACACAAATAAAAGAAAATTCTAAAAGTTAATAATTAATTATAAAAATAATTTAAAACTTGAAAGCGTTGAAAATTTTTTTTTTTAGCTTTTTTCTATACGCTATTTAAAATACATATCCGAAAATTTCATGAAAATCCACGGACTGGCCCTGGTATCCTAGGTGAAAAGCTAACCGCCTTCCACTAATTGTGTATATCAATATTTTATTCTCGGGCTTTTTAAGAGATCAGAAATAATGTGAAAATTTCGTCAATTGTGTACTTTTCTGGTCCACATTGATAAAGACCTATCAAGCTGTTGACGTGGGGTTTCAGACGTTCACATATTACAGCAGACAAGATCTTATATAAGCGACGGCGACGTTAAGGATGCTTATTCCTCTATAACTGGCCCAATTGTTAGTGTCTCTCTTTTTTAAGATGGGACATACGATACTGAGGATCCATTCATTGTGCATGCTTTCTTCCGACTGTATCATATAGATCAGATGTTGCATGCTTCTTTTCAACTGATCTCCAGTTGTCTCCTCCTTGTCTGACTCCTTCTAGGTCGGGAGGACGGCATTCTTGGTCATCGTCCAAGTTGATTGGGGCATTCTGCCTGACAGCGGATTCGTCGCTGAAATGGTTTTTCTAGATCCTCAGTATAGCCACAGTAATTCTACCACTTTACTTCCTTGCGCTGGTCTTTACAGGCTTAATTTCGACATTTGCCCCACTGATATAATATTTTTTGGTAAAATTTTTTTTTGGTCTCAGAGAGTAGATATGGGGGCCAAAATCATTTAAGATGAACTTGACTTTTCAAAGCAGTATATAGTAAGTTAGGGGATTTTCAAAAATACGATATTTTCGTACACCACAAAGCAAAATGCAAATAATTTTAAACCAATTTTTTTGAAAAGCTGTCATTTGTTAGTAAAGAAGTTGCCTTTTATGCAAAATTCTTTAGTCCCTAAAGCTTAAGTCGTATTTCGTTTCAATATATCACATAATATCTCATTGATGGCTTTGTACTCCTGTACTTAAACATCATTTTTCCAGCCTCTTCTGTAGTTTGGCATTGGAAAGTATTTTGGCTCATTCAGCATTTGCGGAGGGACTGTTGAAAAGACACAATAAAAAGTCAATTTCCTTATCAGTGGCCTTTTAATCTTAGCTGGTATAAACTCAGAAGGCTTCTGTCTTTTTTTATGTTTTACAACATTTATTTATAAGTTTATTATCTTTGCCAAATCATTGGGAGTCTATATGCAGGTGAGTGTAAGATAAGACAAAGGAAGACATGTTTTTTACAATAATTGTGCAATGCCGTGGTCAACTTAAAAGACTGGTTTGGAGTGCTGCATTTTCTTTCGTTGAATTTTTCACTTAGAACTTTCCAAAGCAAATTTTCATGGCAATGCAAGTCAACTTTTTACTCGCCAACCAAAAGTGACGTCTTTAACCGCTCGTCTTTTTAATCTCCTACATCCCGGATGAAAGTTCTTCACATTTAGGCTTGAGCTATTACTTTGAAATTCTTTCTGACGTTCTGCTATTTACTTATTTTCTGAGTCAGCAGAAATATAAAATATTGGTGCTCCAGCTCCACCATTTTTAACAATCAATCCAGCACGTGCACCAAAGTGAGCTTCTATTCCACCTAAAGTAGAAACGGTCGTAAAAAATGAACGAGCATTAATTGGATTTTGGGTGGGAATGTAGGAGGTGGTATAAACTTTTGGCAGGTGTTTGCTTATATGTATGTAGGTATTTCAAAAAAAAAAAAAAAAAAACAACTAATAAATACAATATCACTCTCTACCTACATTCAAACCGTTCGCTGATAAGTGATAGTCAAATATAACAAACGAAACCCTCTCGAGCGTCATGGAACATTTTCATTTACTGATGGCCCTCTCCGATAGTGACTGAAAAGTGGTAGAATTATTATTATACCTATAAGCCCGATAAGATAACGCACACTTATCAAACTCAACTCACTCCACTTGCATGTGTTTATATCTATGTACTTGATTTATGTGTTCTTCTTTTTTTGAGGTATAGAAAGTATGTTGGAATAATATTGTGCTTCTTTTTTTTCTCTCTGTCCATACCACAAAATATACACAAAAACTGTGTGTGTTTTTTTTTTCCTTCTTCATTTGCGCCATCGATGAAGTTTTCGAACTCAGTTTGAGGGAAAAAATTCGCGTCGCCAGATTGATGATCGATGGATTGCCATAAAACCAATCGGTAAAAATTCCAAATACAGTTTCGCGTTAATCCGACTAAGATTACAAGTTTCGTGATTTGGAGAACCCGCACCGGTATATTGAAGTAAAAGTGATAGTGTTTTTGAAGGTTTTCGTGCGTGTTTTTCCAAAAGGATTGTCTCTAAGTACTAAGAAGTTTTAATTAACTAAGTGAATTGGTGTATATTTGAATTAATAGTGAATTTTTATCAACACCTCGCCGGAGCTATTTGAATAAACAACAATCTTGAAAATGAAAGTAAGTTTGAGTTTAAAAAAAACTGTAAACAAAAACAAGATAATTTTTAGTGAATATCTTTGAGAGATAGAGAAATCGAGATAAGTTTGGGGGAACCTTTATGGAGTGATTGCAATAGTACGGAAAATAGCTACTGAAATAAGAAAACAGATCCCAGACGTGTGAGGGAGTTCGAAGGATTCTAACCTCTTTAAAATGATCCAAAAATCCAATACGTTCTTAGCCTTGTTTCGTTTGAATCTAGATACGTTTGATTCATCTTTGTGCACTGTTTTTTTTTTTTGTTTTGAATTTTAGAAAAAGTGAAGAGACCTTATTTAGAGCGGGAAGGGTCTGGCCTTAATATAGTATAACTTGAATATTTGGACTGGGTTGCTGGTTTGCATTTTCTGTTCTTTCCCAAAAGTCTGTATACTGTTCATATAAATTTCCTCACGATTTCCTCTCCTTGGAAAATAAAGGTCCAATAAAACTTTAAACAAAGAAATAATTCCAAAAACTTCCGTTTCACCGAAAATATTTCCAGTTTTTTAAGAAAAGCGGTCTGTCAGAAAGCTACAGAGGAATTACTGTTCTCAACTCACAAAACTGCTTACGCAAGTGGCTTATAATAAACCTAATTTTTGTTTTATACACGTTAAATAGACAAAAAAAAGTGCTCGTACGCATTTTTAGTTATTTTAAAGGCAGCGACCTAGTCGTCGGACACTGCTTTGAAAACTTGTCGCTATTGGAACTATTCAACGTTGTAAATGTTTGCAAAAAGTCCTAGAAAGAATGACCGTATAGTAGTTTCAGCCCCCGAAAATTTATCAAGGATTTAAAATTGTAAAGAAACCTTTAATTTTTTTGCTGGCAATGTTTAAGAATATATCCCACATTGCGTCAGTTTTTAAAACCTGACTATACATATACGCAGACGATTTTAGTATATTCTGCCAGAGAATCCGCACTAAAGTTAGTAATGTTGCGATACTTCGGACCTTAAACTTAATAGCTCAAATCTTTAGTCAATGTGTTTTTAAGTGACAGTGCCGGCTTTACTCGATGTGTTTCTAATTTTAAAATGAGGTTATTCGTACGATTTACAAACGTTCAAAATTAAAAACAGCTAAGAAATAATTTTTATAAAATGTTTAACAATTGACAAACGTCAAAGGAGCTAAGGGAAAGTTTTCAGAAATTATTAAAATAGGGTCTACATAATTTTATTTTTAAAGTGATTCTAAGAAAGTGTTGAGTTAAAGTCAATTATTAATTATATTCAAGAGTCAAGTTCGTTTTTAAGGCCTTTTTGAATGACTGAGGATATGATTTATGGTTCTGCCCTAATAGCATGTTACGTTGAAGTTTCAAGGCTCGAGTCCTAGAAACATCCTTCGCTAGGATTTTCCAAGTCCACCGACAGTGTTTAAAAACTGCAATGAAAAGCGGTTTATTACTCAACTTTTTGGAATCAGAATAAAATTGTAGGGTACTTATATTTATTCAAATAATTTGTAAATCAGTTTACAAGCCATTTTGATAAGTCATCAGGGCAACAAAACCCATAAACGATGCAGTTTTAAAAAAAAAATCAAATATTTATAAAAAGTAAGCGTAAGTACGGTAAGTGTTGAATACGAAGATGAAACTTTTGTTAATTTCGAATATAAGAATAAACATTTACCTTTAGGTTAGTGAAAAGAGGAGTTGAATTTTCTCAACTTTATTATGAGCATCTAAAAAAGTATGATGAAGCTCGTTCGCTGTGTCTCACCGCACTCCATTTATTTTCTTTTTTATAGATTCAATCAATTCAAAAATATTGGTCTTCACATCTCTTAATTGTTCCATTAATTTTAAACGTTCGACAGCGAAGCCATAGAAGTGGTTAACGAATTGGGTTATATGCTTTCTTCGAACCTAAATTCAACAGGACACATGGAGCGAAAATTAGTAAAAAAAAAAAAATAGTGCGTGGAGTCCCTTCGCGCGGAAGAAGTGAAATTTCCTAATGTGGAAATGAAACTAGGAAGGGGTAGAAATTGATTTTTAGTGAACTCGGTATTGTTTCTTTAAGACAAAGTTTTCAACAAATTGCGAGCAGTGCCGAAAAGTATGCAATCTATAATCCGCTTTAAACGTTTAACGCAACCTTGTTGTAAGTCGCATAAAAAGTTTCACTTAAAAAAAAAAACAGCTAAGGTATATGGTTGTGCGATTTTACTAACAAACACGTCAGCTCAACTACAAAATTATGAGTTTTCAATGCTACAGTAAACAGATGTTGGACGTTTTTGTGGTGGAAACGAGGTCTACAAGTTTCAACAGGTAGAAGAACTAGAGGTAGTACAAAGATATTTCTTTAAACGTGATTTTAAGTTGCCTATCACATCACATTTTCACGCTATTAATAGAGAATCAGACTTACTTACACAACTTTTAGGAAGTTTTAAGGAAAGCAAGCACAGATTATATTGTTGAGGTTAAGAAGCGTTCCGATAAGAACAAACAAAAGTAAAATCCTTTACATTGAATATACAGCCCTATAAAATAATATAAATATAAATAATAAATAACTTGGCTATACCATCAAGGCCAGGCCAAACATGTGTGTAAGATGCTGCAATCCCTTGTTAGAATTGTTTAATCAATCCTTTTCTAAGGGAATTTTTCTTAATGAATGGAAGATTAATGACACAGCTTTTAAATCTGGATCAAAACGTCTGGGTTCTGGAGCCTAACTATACACAGATTACTAACTCTCGGTTCTTCCTTAACTTTTAGAAAATCTTGTACGTTTGCAAGAAAACAACAGGTCAGTAAATATCAACATGGTTTTTGCAAGGGTATAGGTCAACGAATTGAAATTTAGTTGAATTTTCAAATTTCTGTGTTAACTCTCTAGAAAGTCTCAAGCCAATTTAAAAGAATTTTTTAAGATATGCTCTACGAAACTTCTTCGATATCAAGGATAATGGTATGCCGTATGCCCATCACTCGTACCATTCAGAACGTCCCTTTCTGGAATCCAAACTCTTGAAACGAGAAGAAATGTGCATAGCATTATGTTCATTCGAGATATACATATTATGTTCTACTATTCAAAATTCTTTCAGGTATTTTTTTTAAGGTAGTAGTCTGGTAACTTATGAATATTTTCATGACTTCTTTGGAGGGTGGTTTTTTTGATAGGAAAATAAAAATAAATGGATTACCTTGAATTTTCAGAGTGTTTTTATTTACATATTGAAAAAATAAAAATAATTTATTTGAAAGAATTTAATAGTTTATTACTATTATTATTGTCACTCGACAACATCATAAGCGAGGATCCTACATCCCTGCAACGAGCACTTGACGTTTGGATTGATGTTCTGGAAGGAAATGGGTACCGTATTAGCGCTAAAAAGACTGAATACCTGTGCTGCTCTTTTTCTGATCCAGACAAGCCTATTCCAGACATTTATTTGAATGGAAATGTGCTTCCCAAGTGTGAAAAGTTTAAATATCTGGGATCTATGATCAATAGTGAAGCAACTTGTGATGACGACATCAATCATCGAGTAAGCGTAGGGTGGATGAAGTGGCGAGAAAACTCCGCTATCTTCTGTGATCGAAAAATGCCCCCTAAGCTGAAGGGAAGACTCTACACAGCAGTTGTCCGTCCAGCTCTGACATACGGTTCACAATGTTGGACAATGTACAAAAAGTATGAGAGCAAATTGACGGCAGCCGAAATGAAGATGCTTCGGATGACAGCAGGAGTAACAAAGCTTGATCGAATTAGAAGTACTAAGATCCGTGGAAGCCTTCATGTCAAAAGTACCATCTTGGACAAAATTCAGCACGACCGGCTCAGTTGGTATTGTCATGTTCAAAGGAGAGATCCTCAGAACCCCGTCCAAAAGGCAATATCGTACAACGTTTCAACAAATTCGCGACGAAAAAGAAAAGGCAGGCCAAAACACTCCTGGTACAAGCAAATGCAAAAACAGCAGCATTTGGTTGGCCTCAGACATGGAACAATCCAAAACTGGGAGGCTTGCAGACGCTTTCTGAGGTCAACGCGGTGTACCCCACAGGCGGATCACTAGTGTGAAGCAGAAAAGTGGGAGAGTTGTGATCGCTTCAAGATCACTACTCGTAACGCCGGAAATGAAAAGAAGAAGAAGTTCTTATTTTATTCTAATCACGTGAATCTTCTCAACTTTATATTCGAAACAAATTACAAGTTAAATTGTAGTCCAGATTTTATTGAAAAGTAATGTGTTCCTTAAAAAAAATATTGGTGAACGTCCAATACTGAAAAGCAAAAAAAAAAAATGAGTAAAACAAATCTATCTTCTACATATTTAACGACAACGCCTTATAAGATATGCGGTTTTGAAATGGCGGTGGTATATGCTTTTAAAAAACAAAATTTAAATACTTAATATACCAACATATATCTAGTAATGAAAAGTGTGCAATGTAAGACAAAAAAGCATGGCAATAAAGTATGGTTGAGAGGGGAATACAGTTGTCAAATCAGAGAGGATGATGATTTTCTAAAAGAAGCTGTGGATAAACAACAGGATCTGCAAAGTTTTTGAATGAAGTCATTAAAAAAATAGTTTTAATAAACTTGAAAAGAACTTTTCAAAATAACTTTTTGAAACTGTTAAACTAAATTTCCGAACTTCTAAAAGTTGATAGCTTTCGAGATACAATCCTTACTAATATTATAAATGTGAAAGTCACTCTGTCTGTCCGACTTTCTATGTTACCGTCTCCCGCCCAAACTACTAAACTGTTTGATATGAAATTTTGTACAGTGATAGTCTAGAACCTGAGGAAGGACATAGGCTATATATTTTATTCCTAAATTCCCACGGGAACGGGAACGTATACGGGAACTTAAAAGCTACAGTGCCGATTTCAAAAATTCTTCCAACGTTAGAATGCTACACTATCCTCGAGTAACATAAACATACATTCATTCCCATATTCCTACGGGAACGGGAGTCCTTACTTATATAATAAGGGCGAAAGAAGCTCTGTCTGTTCGTCTTTCTATGTTACCATCTCTCGCCCAAGCTGCAGAACCGATTTAATTGAAATTTCATACAGAGATGATTTGGAACCTGAAGAAGGACATAGGTTGCATTTCATTCGAATATTCCCACGGGAACCGGTCTTCACTAATATTATTAATGCAAAAGTAGCTCTGTCTGTTCACCTTTCTATGTTACCATCTCCCGCCCAAACTAATAAACAGATATAAATGAAATTTTGTACAAAGAAAGTCTAGAACCTGAAGAAGGACATAGGCTATATATTTTATCCCTATATTCCCACGGGAATGGGAACGTATACGGGAACTTTGAAGCTACAGCACCGATTTCAAAAATTCTTCCACCGTTAGAATGCTACACTATCCCTGAGTAACATCAACTGTAAGTCATCCCCATATTCCTTCGGGAACAATCACCATATTCCCATGCGGGAATGGGATTCTTTACTAATATCATAAGTCTGAAATGAAATCTGTCTGTCTAATTTTATTTGTAGTCAAAAACCGCCCAAACTATTAAATTTATTTACACGAATTTTGGTACAGAGTCATAGTCTTGAGCCTGAAGATGGACATAGGCTATAAGTATATGTTATCCCTGTATTCCCACAAGAATGCAAACGTAAACGGGGCCCTACAGAACTGATTTCAAGAATTATTTCCCCGTTAGAATGCTACACTATCTCAAAGTAACATTAACTTCAATTTATCCCCATATTCCCATGGGAACGGAAATACTTACTAATATTATAGATCCAAATCAACTCCGTCTGTTTTACTTTGTTACCATCTACCGCCCATACTATTGAACCTATTTGTATGAATTTTGGTGCAGAGATAGTCTTGACATGGGCTGTATTAGTTTTCCCAACATTCCTATGGGAACGGCAACGTAAACGGGAACCTTGAAGATACTGGACCGATTTCAAAAGTTCTTTCACCGTGAGGTGATTTCTGTCAAATTGTTGATTTCACAGTTGACCTGAGAAGAAATTTCTATCTTGATCTTCAAATAAATATTGGCAATCGGTAATGACTGTGTGGAAAGTCGATTTTGGCGCCGACTAATGAGATAGTTAACCATATAAGCGAATGTTTGACGTATTGGGGGATGTTGTCGAATGTCTATCAATAGACAATACTATGGACACTGAGCAAGTCACATCATACCCTATAGAGTTTCTCAATTCCTTAGAATTATCAGCAGTGGCTGCAAGTTGGTGTTCCAGTGCCAGTAATGAGTATTCTAGAATTGTACACAGCTACAAATTACACATCTGGGATGGGGCATTATAAAAGTTTTAATAATGACTGGAACAGCGTAATTAGAAAACTATTGATTCCCCGTATTTCTTTAATTCCCACTGATTTGTCACTTTAGTTTAAAAGAGTGTATCAAACTCGCAAAACCTTTTTAATTGGCAAAAAGAAGGAAAAAGTAAGAACGTCGTGTGCAAAAATGCACTGAAATAAAATAATATAAAAATAATTTACTAAAACGCATGAATATGTCTTATTTGCAAAATAAGTATTCCAAAAAATTAAAAATGCTGCCGAAAGTCACTATCAAGTAACGCGGACGAAGTCGCGGGCACAGCTAGTAATTATATATTCGAGTATTGCTTTCGAACTCAAATTACTTTTAATCTGGGTAACTTTTTACTAATCCGAAATTTTTGGAAAAACATTGATTTTTGGGATTAGAAGTGAATATTGAAGGGAACTTAAAATTTGGTTCCAATGCAAAATGATATGAGAACACTTACATTTATATGAATAAACCCTCTTCGTGTCCGTGTTTGGAGTCAAATTTGTGATAAAAAATAGTCCCAATTTTATATACTTATAGTAGACCAACAACATTTCTACTATTACGATGTGTAATATAGTATGTTATGTTAACATGTTCCGAAAAGTCACCTGCTAACAATTTGACAGGAAATGTAGTAAAGTATGTCCCAATAAGAGGTTTCACTTTAATGAAAAAGTAAAGGACCTCCCAAACCGAAACATTTATGCAGTCGCGGTAGCGGCAATTGCAGTTGTCAAAAATAAGTTATACTTATATCGACACATGAGAATGCTCACTCCGACGTGAAAAAAGCGCAGCATTTCAATTCAATTCTATCGCCTCTTCCGCAACTGGCAAAAACGGTTTGGGAGATCCTTGATCGTCGAATAGTTGGATTGGATCAGGAAGCTGTGATCAATTCGAGATCACGGTGCTCGTGATGCTTACTTACTTACTTACTAACTTAGGTGGGCATTACAGTTCGGGTGAACCAGGGCCTCAACCAACATCTTTCTATAAAGATTTCGATTTCGGGCGAGCTCTCTCCAGTTTTGCACTCTAAGTCGGTTGAGGTTTTCTTCCACTTGATTGCGCCACCTAAGACGATGTCTTCCACTTTCGCGATTTCCCTGCAATGTGCTTTCGAAAACCCGTCCAGCTGGAGCGTTTGGGACAATCCGCTCTGCATGGCCCAGCCATCGTAGCCTCGCGATGCGTACTCATCTGGCTATGCCCATGTCGCGGTACAGTTCATACAGGTCGTTGTTGTAACTTCTGCTCCACACATTGTCTTTGCATACGGGACCAAACATCGTTCCGCCGTAAAGCAGGACTGGGATGATCAAGCTCTTATATAGGGTAACCCTGGTTTTTCTAGAGAGGGTTTTGTTTCTCAATTGCCTTCTTAACCCAAAGAAGCAACGGTTGACAAGAGTTATTCTCCGTTTGATCTCCGCACTGATGTTATTTTCCGTGTCTATAGCGTAACGAAGTAAAAGAAAGAAGGAGAATCATAGGATAGTTGGTGGCTATGGCTTATTGATTAGCATATCTGCTTGTTACATGGGCGGTTCCAGGTTCGAATCCCACAGAAAACAAAAAATGTTTTTCCATGGGTATCGCACTTTGGGAGCAATTGGAAAGCCCTCCGATAGTAAATTCATTGCAACGATTAGCCGTTCAAAACCGTCGTAAAATTCCATGTCCCCTTCATTCCTCACATAAGAGATGGTTGTGAGAAAATCGCTAGGGCTACCCATTCTGTTATGAAACCCTAGTTGCTCATTTAAAGACCGAATAGTCGTTTCATGGTAAAGAAAATTCAAACGCAGGGCCATATTCCTTTCATGAAATTTTCGCACCAATTTGGACATATGCCGCTGTATGTCCTCAATCTCTGTGAAATCAATTGTTCATAAACCTATTCTTCCACGTAGCTTTAAAGAAAAAGTCTAAGACTTTTAAATCATAAGATCTCGGTGGCAAATTGTTATCGCCTCTTAGAGAAATTACTCACTCAGGAACCTTTCAAAAGACCGACAATGTCATTGCTCTAAATGCCCTAAATGCTCCCTATTGGACGCAACATAGTTTAGGTTTAGGCTTATAAGCTATTCACACCGCCTCAAGAACGAAATACGTTTAAGAAAGCATGTTATGTTATTCAGACCAATCGTTTACAGGTTTTAGAGTTTGACATCTCGACCACTTTTCCATATTTTTTGACAGAAAACCCATTTTAATAACTTCAGAGTCACTTTTGCTTATACGAAACCAAACTTCTCCTTTCCTAATCACCTGTTTGCAGCTCGAATTAAACAACAAACTCTACTGGTTGTACGGAATAAAGTTTGGCATACCGTCGAGAATTGCGTTAGACATCAAATCAGCTGATAGATGTATCAACGCTTCCGTTTCGAAAGGAATCGTGGAATCATTCTGAGTTGAGGACTTTTCCTGTTTTTTACAGTAAAAGACTGTTAAGCATGCGGAACAATGGTCCGGTTTGCCGAAAGGAAATGGTACCCCAACTATGTTTTTTTTGGGATGAGAAGTAAGTCAAGAGTGTTGTCCAAATTACCTTTAATATCTGGATTATGAGTGGGCAAACCTATAAGCTTAGTTAAATGCCTCATTTCGGTGTAGATCTAAGCATACCTTAATTCGGCTGTAGTCTGGCATGAATGTCGAAGCCAACCAAAATTGTGATCTCTTCATTCTACAATGAAATCGCCAGCCAGAATTTCAGTTCATGGATATTGGTAAACAATTCTCAAGAAGGAGTCAGTGATAGCGCATGAAAGTCGCTAAAAGTTTAATCAGAAACTAAATACGGCTTGAGACAGTAGTGGATGAACGCTATAACAGGTGAACTTTATGATGGTTCCTAGGCATATGTATAATAGATATCACTTATGTATAAATCCTCTCAAACAAGATGGCCAGGAAGAAGTTTTTCGTGAACTGATCCAGCTACGTGTAACATTTGTGTACATATCAATAAAATTAGCAACTCAATTTTATAGCTTAAGACAAACCCTAGAGAACCATGACTTTGACTCTTTAGAATGCACATTTCATTTCTAAACACACCTAAGTTGTAAATTTAATATTCAATTCTGCTTAAGTTCTTAATTGATTTCCGCTCATTTGAATCGATTTTGATCTTTGACTGCCCAAATGTATGACTCATGTTCCTAGAAATTGATTTATTTAACAAGATATCTTCAGCTGGGCGTTTTCCTTATCAATTTTGTGTCTAACTTGCCAATAAGCTAATGATGGTTTTCGGTTATAATCAAGTTTATAATGTTTTGAGCCAGACAAGGACTTTAGACATATCAAGGCATGTTGTTATATACCTATAGAAATTCTTGGTATTGGAGCTGATATTCGAAAAAACAGTCGATATGACGGGCCACCATCCGAAAAGTTTTAACTAATTTCTGACAACCTAATCGGCCATGATTAGTTTATATCAATCAGATAGAGATAAACTAATTAACTACCTGCCCCCAATCAGCGATAGAGAACTGTTTTGTAATTTAAAAGATATGGTGAATTTGATAACATACCACCCAGCACAAAGATTCTCTCTGACTACCTCATCAAAGATAAATTATTATCTGTTAAGAAAGCACAATCGTTCGTATACAGTTGTGAATTGTGATAAGTCCACCATCGTATGTGGGTCTAGGACCCTGTCTGGCAGTAGTCTACCAAGTTGTCTCACAACACAAAAATTTACATAAAAAAAAAGAAACAAATGACAACAAACCACAGAAAGCAGTTGAAAAAGGCGATAAAGGTCTTAGATATCTTTGGTTACGTGGCAATCTGCTGATATGTGCGTTGCAGCACCTACTTATACTATATCTGTAACGGGAAAACCAAATCTTATCTGTCAGTGTAATCACTGACAGATATACTTTTGGTTTTCTGTCTTTTTTTTTATCATTCGATATGACCTCCTGCAGAGAAGATAGACACAGGAACTATTTAAACTTTGAATTGTTACTCACTATTGACGTCAAGGGAAATGCGGTGTTGAGGTGTCTGTCTACTCTTTCTCTGACTAACACGCGTCATGGTCATTCACTTCCGGCGGGAGTGACTTGGAAAACACACCTTTGTGCAAACACTTGTCGTCGTGTCATGTTGTGCTGATTTATTTGACAACTCATAGTTGGCGACGACTTAATAAATTTTTTGGGTGCAGTATGGCGCAGTTTTAGTCAGTCGGTGAGTTGAGTGTTGTTTTCTTACATTAAGTACCTCTTTTTTTTCATCGATAGAAACTGGACGGCACTTTTAAGTGGCGCTTATATGGAAGTAGTCCTATGACACACATGCAGAGCATTTTTGAAAATGGAATTACACCATACGAGAGCGGATTTGTTTGTTTACGATTTGTGATTCATTGGATAGGCGTACAAAAAGTAGGCAATCGGTTCTACTTAAATTCTTGCACATCTCACACATTACTCGCAAAATCACAGAAAACAAATGGTCGCATATTACTAGGGTCCATGCCACACCATGTGCAATGTGCATATGCTAGCTCATTGTTGCTTTGGTGCGTCGTACCATGAAATGATTTCAAAGCAACTGAATCTGGAGGCAAATGTAGCTTACAAATATTACTTACTTACTTACTTAGGTGGGCATTACAGTTCGGGGTGAACCTGGGCCTCAACTAACATCCTTCTATAACGATTTCGATCTCGGGCGAGCTCTCTCCAGTTTCGCACTCCAAGTCGGTTGAGGTCTTCATCCACTTGATTGCGCCACCTAAGACGAGGTCTTCCCCTTCCGCGATTTCCCTGCAATGTGCTTTCGAACACCCGACGAGCCGGAGCGTTTGGGTCCATCCGCTCTACATGGCCCAACCATCGTAGCCTCGCGATGCGTACTCTTCTGGCTATGCCCATGTCGCGGTACAGCTCATACAGCTCGTTGTTGTATCTTCTTCTCCACACATTGTCTTCGCATACGGGACCAAAGATCATTCGGAGCATTTTTCTTTCGAAACGACCAAGAGTTTCCTCATCCGCTTTCGATAAGGTCCATGCTTCCGCTCCGTACAGCAGGACTGGGATGATTAAGGTCTTATACAAGGTCACCTTGGTTTTTCTAGAGAGGGTTTTGTTTCTCAATTGCCTTCTTAACCTAAAGAAGCAACGGTTGGCAAGAGTTATTCTCCGTTTGATCTCCACACTGATGTTGTTGTCCGTGTCTACAGCGGATCCTAGGTAGACGAAGTCCTGTACTACCTCGAAGTTATGTCTGTCTATTGTGACGTTTTGTCCAATTCGTCGATGTTATGTGTCCTTGTTTGACGACAGCATATACTTCGTTTTGCCCTCATTAACCATCAAACACATTTTTGCCGCTTCTGTTTCAATACTCGCAAAAGCACCTATGACATCACGCTTTTTTCTTCCCATTACGTCAATATCGTCTGCATATGCGAGTAATTGCACAGACTTTTGAAAGATTGTTCCTCTGGTGTTGACGTTTGAGTTTCTTACAATCTGTTCAAGTATGATGTTGAAGAAATCGCATGACAGTTTATCGCCTTGCCTAAAACCTTTTTCGACATCAAAGGTCTCGGTGAGTTCTTTTCCGACCTTGACGGAGCAGCGTGAATTCTCCAAAGTCATCCTGCATAGTCGTACGAGTTTTGCAGGGATGCCGAAACTAGACATGGCTCTGTACAGCTCGTCTCTGTAGATACTGTCATACGCGGCCTTGAAATCGATAAAGAGGTGGTGAATATCGATATTATGTTCTCGCTTACAAATATTAGCAAGAGGTAAAAAAAATAAGCATTAAAAAATGCAACACTTTAGGCTCTTGATTAGAAATGCAGCACTCGCATGTTGGCAGAAAGAGTGAAATCAGGTAGTTGACATCTTGCTAACTTGTGCTTGTTTGAATGCAATGGTTGGTGAGTCGACGATTTCTTCTTTTTTGCTAGTTTGAGAGAGGATATGGCTTTGCTCCAACCCTTAGGTTAGGTTATGTGGAAGTGGCTGTCAGCCAATGAGTAATACATACGTACATTGCCTGACACACTTAGGCCGCAAGGGTCCATTGTAATACCACAGAGATCAGCAAGTTAATCACCTACTGATCTCAGAAGCCCGATGTAAGGTTAACGAGTTGATCATCCATTAGTCTTTCATTACGGGACTAGAAGGTCAATCACCTGCTAGTCGAACCACGTGGAACTTTTAATGTATTTTGAAAGACTCTTAGGGTCTATGTAAGCTAAGTCGCTAGTATCATCGAAGAAGAATTCACCGAGATGAGTTTTCCTCCTATGAAGTAGTGCAGGGCATGAGCAAAGAAGGTGTTGAACGGTTTCTTCCTCTTCTTCGTCCATGCAGCTTCTGCAGAAATAATTGGAAAACATACCAAGTCTTTTGGCGTGTCTTCCTATTAGACAGTGTCCCGTAAGAACACCTATGGTAGGACCTAGATACAGACGGTTCAGGGCCAACAAACTCTTCGAGCGTTTTGAGTCTACACACGGCCAAACTTTTTTGGTTGCAAGGCTATTGTTACTCTCAGTCCATCTAGTGTTTGCTATCCTTGAAGCTTGAAGCGTCTTGTCTAAGTAGGAGTTTACATTACGTTTAGCGATAGGTACACCTATGTTGTTCCATTCTGAGCGTAGGGAAGTGGTCGTTCCCTTTTTGGCTAGTTCGTCTGCCATACAGTTGCCTGGTATGTCCCTGTGCCCTGGCACCCATGAAAGGTGAATGTTAAACTGATTTGACATCTCCCTCAGAGACATCTGACAATTTTGGACCGTGATGGATTTTGTAGAGACAGAGGCAAGAGATTTAAGGGCAGCTTGGCTGTCTGAGAAGATCCGAATATCCGTGGAGGATATGACGTTTTCTTTGAGCCAAGACAGCACCTCCTTAATCGCCAGAATTTCCGCTTGGAACACACTACAATGATCGGGTAGGCGGAAGAAAAGACTGAGATTCAGTTTTTCTGAGTAGATTCCACTTCCCACACCTTCGCTGGTTTTTGAACCATCATCGGTGTAGAAGTGTATTGCTTCATTTTCCAAAAGAGCGCCATTTTCCCAAGCTTCTCTTGAAAATCAATAAAGAAAGCATGCAATTTTTTTTTTTATTAATTTTAAACAATAACAAAAAAATTTGTGGATTTGGATTTTATAAGTGTTGGTGTAAACCGAACATAGTTTGCGTCTTAGAAGGGTACGGCAACATCTAACTGATGAGCCCATTGCCGTACCTGGGCAAAACGCAAAAAAGGAGTTGAGGTCGATCTTCACGATCAAACAACTTTTCTAATAAGAAATTTATTTCTTTTTAGATTTTTAATCAAATGCAATTTTTTGCACCGATTAAGGTAGCTTTGGGCGATGCTTGTTAGATTGAAGATTTGATCTACTGTAGAAAAACCTTCACTAAAACCAGATTGGAATTAGCTTAACCTATTGTTTTCCTTGACCCATTTTGAAAGTCTATAGTATTCAACAGACCAGTAAAGATTTTTGAAATCGTATTCATGAACGAAATCCCTCTGTAGTTCGCTGCGTTATTAGGGTCACCTTTCTTATATATTGGGAAAATGATCGATTTTTGGAGTTCTTCTGTTATATTATTATTTCGTGATCTTAAGACTTTTTCAAGGAAACTTTTCAGAGCATTTTTGAAGAACTCATAAGAGATTCGATCTTCCCCTGGTGCTTTGTTTTGTTTAGCTTTTCTCAAAACCTCGCAAAGCTCTTGCATGTTAATTGACTTGTCGCATTGCATACTTATATGATATTTATGGTTCTACTGAATTAAGCATTGTTCGGAAATGATGAAAGTGCCTACTTTGTGTTTGTTCCCTTTAAGTTTTTTCGCAATAGTCCAAAAATCTTTGCTATTGCAAATGTTAGCTATTTCACATGCCATTCCATTGAAGTGCAAGGTGTTCTTTTTATCACAAATAGCCTTGTACCGACAGTTGGCTTCAATATAGATTTTTTCGTCGTTGCTGTGTTCAGCTCTCTTTAAAGAGATTAAGAGATCCAAGCGATTTTTTCCTGGCTTTGGAACAATCTTCCTCCAACCACGGTTGTTTTTTTTTTAAGGTTATTCCTGTTGGTTTTAGATTGTGCTATATATTGGATTATACTAGTCAGAAAGCTTGGGTATTAGAGTGCGTTGTTCCAGTCGAATTCCAGTATTCTAACGTATTCCTCAAATTGTTGTTGATACTGATTTACCCAGGTATCTTTCCAAATGAGTTTTGGCATTAGGGAAGGGACACATTTTTAGTCACAGTAGTATTGCTATTCATTGTGCCTTGGATGGACAGTGGTATGTGGTCTGAAAAAGTTTGGGATGCTACATGCATGTCCTGTATCATTTCGTGCCATATTCCGCTCATAAGTGCATAATCAATTACTGAGCATCCATTTCCCTTTATAAATGTATATTCCCCATAGCGGTCACTTTTTGTTCTTGCGTTTAGTAAACATAAATTAAAGGTTTCGCACGCTTCAATAAGCTGTTTGCCCTTAGCATCGGTGATTTCATCCTCCGATTTCCTAGTAACATTGGCAAACACTGAAAGAGCATCCTACATTGAGAAGAAAATCGATGAGCTCATCATATTCCACTTGCCAGTTGGAACAGTTTAAGTATATTGGACAATTTTCCATGCTTGATCCATTTAATTTCCATTTTTACAAGGACTCTACCTTCTTTCCTTATAAAACAGCAATTAGTTTGAGACGAAAACTGTTTATTTATCCAAAAAACCATTCCTCCACTTGCTCTACCATATGTTTAAGTTCGGACTGCAGCGCTTCATAACAATTTGAGTTTATTAAAATAATTTTCAAAGTTTTCATAATTCTCAATTAAAAAAGTTTCATACAAAAAGCATATTTCATATTTTTTGACATATTCAAAGAAATCTAAATATTTACTTAAAATTTTTAGTCCAGTCACATTATACGACAATATATTAAAGTTTAATTTTAAATTTGATACAGGGGCTCTAGATATGCAGCACTCGCATGTGTATAGGTAGAAAGGAGTGAAGTCAGGTAGTTGACATCTTTCTAACTTGTGTTACTTTAATTGCAATGGTAGGTTCTCGCGATGCAAGCAAAGCATGCGCTTGCTATAGCAAAGCATGCGCTTGCTTGCTATATACATATTTGTGCCTTTTGACGTTTTCTTCTTTTTCGTTAGTTTGAGAGAGGATAGGGCTTGAGATAGGGCCCCTAGAAATGTTGTAAATCAGTCCTTATGGCTAAGTTTTAATAGCTTCTTACGACAGGTGCTCTCCCTTCCAATATAAACTGCCCAAATCCAGAAGGGAGATGAAATATGCAGCACCTGCATGGCGACACAAAAAAGAACAAAAGGCTGTCCCAAGCCAGCTTCAAGAGCTATACAGACTAAACTCTGTTTCTGTGCAACTAATAGCTTCTTTTCAGAGCAGTTGAGCCAACTTTGCTACAATGATTCCAGCTTAAAAAAAAAAAAGAACTTTCTGTGTAGAATTTGAAGTTTTCTACTAAATATCAAACTGATACAACATCGAAGTATCAAATGCCAAGGCAGACAGCAAAAACACGAGTGGGATGTTGTGACGAGACTTCTATCGTAGACGATACCCTTTTTCAACAGGACACTCAACAAAAGTGCGGTAGTTGGGATTGAGAGACACGCAACCAACTGAACTGACGCTAGTTGCAACTAAGAAGTGACTCTTATAGATGAAGGATGACAAAATGTTTCACTGCCTTCTTAAAAATCTGCCTAGTGTCCATGTTCAAGGCCATGGAGGAATTCATCTCTTTAATTTTCGGCGCTACAAGTATAACATTCCCCCAATGATCGCAACTCTTCCACGTTTCTGCTTCACACTAGTGATCCGCGCAGAGTACCCTAAACGCACATGAAAAAAGATGAGATTCCTAATTAAAGCCTTTCTTCATTCATTTTCCACAGAAGTCACTACCTCTTAACCTCAACGCTCTCAAATCAATCTGTTCAAGCTCGTGAAAGTCATAAATATTCCTACCCGTCGCGTCGTCTGTTCACGTTTGCTTTTCCTTTGATTCTTTACGCCCGCCTGATCTCATTCACTAATTAAAGACTCAATTATTATAAACTTTGCTAACGATCCTAACTTGTCAAAGCCAAACTTGAAATATTTAAACGAAAACAAAGTTGTAATTAAGTTGGTCTTTGGTCTCGTCCCATATAGACGCACACTTAGACGAAGGGGGCCCTTATCAAAAAAACATTTCCATCGCACATAAATCTTTCCAATAGTCCAATTAACTGATATCGCTATTTTCATTACGTTTTGGGGGACTTTTCGAATTCGAATAGAATGAAACGGCCATTGCATGTTGTGTGCGAGTAAGCAAAGCACCCTCTGCTATAAAAATTTCTCACTGGGTCTACGTTCTATGATATGTGGAAATGCTCATTCGGCCAGCAGTGGTTTGAATGGCTTTATTTTAAGGTCTTTTCGTAACAATTTTATTTGTCTGTTTGAGGCGCGTGTCTAATCCAAATAATTTCTGTTGTTAGAGAAGAAAAAAAGAGAAACAGAGGCGGATGGGAAGGTTAATTTGCCGTCGGTTATTAGATCAAGGAAAGGATCAGAGGAGGTCCTTTTTCTATTACTTTATGAATGAAAATACCTTAAAGTACTACCTGAAATTGACGCCACAATTTGACGGCCATCAATGGAATTGCCATCAGTGAAATTTATCAACAACTGTATCCTGTTTTTTGAAGTTTTTTAGATGACAAAGTATCTCAAAAAAGATAGCTGATCTTTACACCGGGTTTACGGAGACAGTTTCATTCTATTTTTATTTGTTTCTTTTTTTAAATTACTATCCCCGCCTTCTGCTCGAGCTATACGATGAAGTAGAGAAAATAAATCAAAAAGACCTTATCAGACTGTCTTCAACACATTTGCGATGAGCTGCCAACAGGACACCTACAGTGCATGTTTGGATGGGTTGATGGGAAGTCATTTTTTACTATCGTGACGCATATATAGTAAAGCTGCGAAGATGGATTTTAATGAATGGCAACGTTGAATGTTTAGTTTGATGGATGTCTTCACTTGAGGTATTTCTATAACGATAACCTTACATTGTAACCATAAAAGGGGTGATGAAGGAAAAGAGAAATTTTAAGAGGAACTTAAGCTTGGTGAACCAGTATAGTGAGGCTAACAATTTTATCAGTTGTGGGCGATAGAAGTTTTGTACTGTTGGTGAGAGTTAAATTGTAGTGTTTTTCGTTATAAAAGTTAGATGATTAATGTCTAAAAAGAGCAACTAGAACTGAAAGACTTCTTTCTTCTTCTGGTAGCTTTTTAGACGATTTGATTTAATTTCAGAGATTTATGGAGGGAAGGACTAGATACGTAAATTAAAAAGGTGGTGGATAGCTAATTGGACAGGCATTTTTATTTAACAGAACTGGAGACTTTTAGAGAATGTCCTTGAGCTTTAATGCTACTTCCTATTTTTGACACTACTTGGCTATTGAAAAGATAAAAAAATAGTAATAAGTAGCTTGGCACAACAGAGTTCGGAGAAGACTGGGGCCTAGGGTTTTTCTTTCAACCATGAGACGAGACCATTGGCAAACCGAATACTGCGATATAGGCAAATTATTCTCAGGAGAATCACCTCTGAGACCAGGAAACTACAGATATTTAGATATTTAAAGATCTAAGCCGTATCCTTGATAAAACTTAGCATATCACATCATTTTTACTTTTTTACTTTAGGTATTAGCATACTACGAGCAATCTTAAGAACTGTCCTAAAGCTATCACTTGTCTAAAAAGTAGAGACATAGATTAATGGGCAGATTCAGGAGCTATGTAAGCTGTAAGCATTTCGTAGCATTCAGGCAGAGGGCTCATTAATGAATGCCACAGTTGGTTCGGTAAAAGTGAATGTGGTAAAAAGGTATAAATCGAAGATTATTCAGTTTAGTTTAGAAGGACACTTTTTGATTAAAAAGGGACTGTGTGAAGGCGATATGCGTTTATAGAATTTTTTTATCAACGGCATGAAGTGAAATTAAAGAGTTTCTTATACATAATTGTGTAGGTATATATATACAGGGTGTCCCGTAATTCGTTTTACATACTTTGGGATATGATTCTTGGTCATATTCTAAGAAAAAAATTGTTCTACAGTAAAGTCCGTTTCTCAAGTTTGACATCACTTTTTGACAATTTAAAAAAAGTACTTACTTTGGTGTACCCTGACCTTTGTTAAATTCGATATCTCTGTCGAAACTGATGATAGGAGGAACCTAATCTTAGACTCAATTTTTTGTAGAAATAACAACCTTTAAGACTGTATTTAAATTAGGCTTCCATAGGTTTAGGGTTGCCAGATTTTCAATTTTAAGTGGTGTTCAAATTTTCTTCCCAAAACAAAGTTTTGACTTTGAGGTCATTTTTTTGGAGAAAAGGCCTGATAAACATAGAGTTTCTTTATTTTTTACAGATGAACAAAACAATAATAAAGAAAAAACTCAGCATTAAGTTAGCTCAAAAACCCCTACATTTTATGATACTTGGAAAAATACAAAATGGGAAAAATTTAAAAAAAAATAAAAAAAAGTTTTTGCTTTGAGGTTTGTTTGAATAAAACAATAATATGATCACTTTTAGTAGTTTTTTTTATGTATTTAATACAAATACAATTATAACAAGCGCTCAAAGCGCCCTCCTTCGTTTTGAATCCATGCCAGAGCCCGTTTTTGGATTTCATTGTGGATGTTTGCTTTAAATTTGGGGTATGAATGTTCAATAGGTAAATAAGTCGTATAAAAGAATAAGAAAACAAATTTGTTCATTAGTTTGTCAAATTAAGTCACGATTGCAGTTTGATCAGAGAGTTTTTTGAAATGCTTTCATTTACGAGAGAAGAATACGCAGACATTTTTTTTCTTATATGAGTTTTTAAATGGAAATTGAAGAAAAGCACAACAAAGGATACCAGGAACTTTATACTAACTGAAAATCTGGCAACCCTTAGCCTATAGGAGTCAAATTTAAATACAGTTTCAAAGATTAAGACTACAAGTAAGACAAGAGTTATCGACAGCAAACACCCACAATGAAATCCAAAATCCATGTTCCGTCCCAGTTGTCGCAGGCGTCCCTCTGCATGGGGAGGTGGTAGGGGGTGGCATTAGCCACGGAAATATACTGACCCAAAGTCAGCGCAGAAATTGGTGGCTTCGTCGTTGGCTGGTATTATTTCTTCGTTCAAAGTGTTCATCACGCTTAGGTATCTTGGCTCGGGGTGTTGGTCCACACTGGTCATCCTTCTCATCAAATTATTCGAGTGCGGTTGTTGATATCTGCAGCCGTTTTCCTTACTGTCAATAACACGTAGTGATCTAAGGGCATCACTTTGGCTTTCTCGTACACAAGCTGGTTGCTGTAGTGTCTTTGCTGGTGGTTGAAAGTGAGGCCGGTGCAGAGTCTCAGAATTTTCCTTTCGAAAAGTAGGAGCTCCTTCATCACTGTCTTGGAGATGGCAAACCAGACTGGGCTGCCGTAGTTGATGACGGGTCTCAGCAGTTGCTTGTACATCATCGTTTACTGACTTTGTCCTGTTTTTCTTCTCATCAAAGGGTAAAGTCGGTGGAAAGCGAAGTTGGCCTTCTTCAGTACAGCGCGTGAGTGCGGGTTAAATCTAATTGATACCTACCTAAATACTTCGTGTTCAGTTGGGCAGTCAGTCTGGTTCCATCGGGTAGCGATAATGATATTGCTCTGCATCTTCCAGCAGTACGGCAGCCTCTATAAACTCCAGGCCTTCTGAAGCAGACGAGTTCAGATTTGGTTGAGTTGACCCGTATTCCCCACTTACTATAATAGGCATATAGTCTGTGGATGTGAGTTTCCACTCTCCGTGCAGCTATGGATGGCGAAAAAGAGGTGCAGTATGTTAAGGAGTCGTCAGCGTAAAGCAAGTTTTCGCAGTCGCTTGGGGTAGGTTGGTCCGACGTTATTATGTTGAAGAGGAATGGCCCTAGTTTCGATCCTTGAGCAACTCCTGCTCTGATACTTTTGGTGGCTGATTTTGCGCTTCCGATTTGAACGAAGAAGTTCCTGTGGGAGAGAAAGGAAAAAATTATTTTTATTAGCGGAGCTGGAAAATTTAGTAGGTGGAGTTTATGGATGAGAGCATCAATCCATACGCTGTCGAATGCTTTTTCGACATCCAAAAAGCAAGCGACGGTGACCCGATGGCTGTTGAGGGCTGCGGTTACGTCTTTGTGCAGTTTCATCAACGGATGTAGGGTTGAATGCTTTTCCCGGAAGCCGAACTGCATGTCTGGGAGAAATTTGTCGCTGTCATGACAATTTTGTCACTGTCAGATAATGATATAATTGTCGTGACATTTTTGTCACTGTCCGATAAATTTGTCTTGACAATTTTGTCATTGTCATATTTTGACAAATTTCTTGCAATGTACCTACACTGAATTTAGCTACAATATTATTTATCTTTAACTACCAACCTAGGTGTTGATTAATACACATAAAACTCCTAGGAGAAACTATATACGACGCAAAATTTTTCATTAAATTGAAAATTACTTGATGCAGCAAAATCATTGTTTTCTGTCCTTAAAAATTCGATCGCGACGTATTTCGCGAACTTGTATCTCAGACTCATTATCGCTTTCACTTGAAAAAATAATATTCGACATTTTTAATTCAACTTGTCACTTTTCGACCGAAACTCAATTGCCTGTCACAATTGTCAATTACAAACTGACAAAATTGTAATTTGTATAACTTTTTCTGTTCAATAAAAAAAATTTCACTTCAAATTTGTCGGGGAATTTATGACAATTTAAAAAAAATCCCTGACAGTTCATTTGTCATGACAATTTTTTTATGATCCGAAATTACGACAATTGTCGCAGATTTCCCGTCAATTCTATAAAATTGTCAGTTTTTCTATAGCGCCCTACAGACGATCAATGTTACTTGACAATATTACTTGAAACAGTTTCTGTTCAAGTAAAATTGATCGTTTGTAGGCTCTTCAATGTTACTGTCAAGTATAATTGAAACATTGACGAAAATCAAATCTGATTTGGATTTCATCAAGTTTCGCTGTCACTCGTGTCATTGTTTACTGCGATTAGGAAACTACAGAAGAAAAAAATTGTCAATATTCATTGAACGTGTGGTGACGATTGTTCATCAATTTTACTTGACAAAAGAAAACGTCAATAATTCTTGTCAAGTAACATTGATCGTCTGTAGGGCGATTATGGGACAAGATTTAGACAACTACCAAGTTGTCATTCACAAATTGTCACCTGTCGCAATTATCAATGTTTATGAAATAGGGCCCAGATTTTGATAGTATGGCTTCAAGTTAAGAATATCTGAGCCCTGAAGATTTATTGTCATTTCTTGAGATTGGATTGAATAAGTGCAAGCGATATGAGTTGGAGTACCAAAGCACTAAGTTTCAAAAGAAACAGAGACTGGGAGGTTTTGTCGAAGTCTTTGCTAAAATCAGTTATAGCAATAACATCAACGGAACTCTGCTAGATGTTAACAAGAGGCAAAAAGGTGTCGCCATATAGTGGGTGTTGAGTGTTTTAGCTCGAAGATTTGACAGAAAGTCAGTATCATACCTTCATGGAACGTGAACCTTTAACGCATGAGTATCATTGGGGAATATACGAATTTTAGTCTTAATGACTGCTGTGTTGCCCAAACAGTGCGTACTTGGGAAAACAGTTTTGGTCAAAAGAAAGCACCAATTGCACTTTCTGTGCTAAAATGTTTTTAGGAATGGCATGCTAACGGAGTACAGCACACTTAAGCATCGGGAAACCCACTCGTTATTGTTGTGAAGCCAATGCATTCACAGAGAAATGCCCCGATGCCCGATTGGTGAAGTGGTTACATAATTGAATACCTAATTTTTTTTTTTTCGAAAATGAGGCAGGGAAGAATGTTTTGGTCAGCAGAGGGCATTTCAAAGTCATATCAACCGACATTTTGTTTTATTGAAATTGGTGACATGGATTGGCTAAATGCTGGTTTAAGCCACACATATGCTATACAGCCGATCGTTTTCGCAAAAAATTTCCAAATCGTGTTACCAGCCGTCTTGGCGATGCCCATTTTCTTCCTCGAAGCTGCGTTTTGGACTTTTGTTTTGAAGGGCTGATGCAAAACAGACAATCCGGAAACAATTAAAGCACTTGAAGTAACTATCATCCAAGCAAACAGTGAGCTACACTTCAAAACCATCAATAAAGTTGAAAAAATTGGAGTGACACAGTGCGCTGCTGTGTTGCTAATTGAATGGCCACCGCAACGTTGTGGTGCCCATGGCGTAATGCATTCCATGTCTGACTGGAATGTTCGTGGTTTGAATTCCAATAGACAGCAAAAATGTAATCCGCGGTTATTGCCTTTCTTGAGGATTTGGCATGTCCTTATTCGATAATAAATTCATTGCATGACATAAGCGTTGCTCCCCTCTCTGTATCGCCATCCTATTTGGTGATGAATAGGGGAAGATTCGGCTGGAGACAAAGTTATTGGGGTTGAGAAAACTCTGAACCATTCGGAGCCCTCAATGAACTTTATGTTGCTGTTCGGTGCAAGGCTTGAGATGTCGCCCAGTTCTACGATAAAGGGAACTCTCTCTCTGCTTCTTCGCCCTGAAACCCTCTACATAAATCGGATGTGCTAATGCCCATTCCGATCATGTGGGCCCCCGGTGAGTTGTGACCCATGAGAATGCCAAATCAACGAAGAATTCCAAAACCTGCTTAGCTGGAGTTTATTTTTTTTTTTTTCTTATATTGGAAATATCTGACTACAGTTCTCTGGAAACCCGACAAGCTTCCTGCAAAAACCACCCATCATTGGTTTTTAAGGATTTTCGTTGCATTCGGTTTTTTCTTACTCTAGTTGAGAACAGAGGATTCGGATGATGATTCGATTTTGGCCAGCTTATTGCAATTTCACCAGTCACGGTATCCTAGAGTGTGATTAATTGTTATAGTTTGCATTCTTTGAGGCTCAGTGCGCTTTTGGCCGCCATCTCTTTAATATAAAGGGCTAGCTACAGGAAGTTTCAAGTTTTCAAAGCCGCAGTTGGTAGTTCACACCTTTATTTAGTTGTATATAATGAAAACGATTTAAAAATAAAATATTTCTCTAAATTTTTAAAATTTGTATGCGTTCTTTTCTCAGGAACGTCAAAAGTGGTCTAAGCTACACAATTAGTTTTCTTGGAATGCTTTCTCTGGGGTGGTACGAGCTGTAGTTCATTGATGGACGCCCCTCAACTTGCCTTGTTGTTAACTTCAAATTTGATTGCCACTGTCAATTATGATATACGAGAAACTTCAAATTTGAATAAACACGACTAGCTTTAATTTACTCTTTAGGAGTTACGATTAGTATTGGAAGGCTTCTAAAGTCATTTGTCTACCAAATGCATATCAAGGTATTAAAACACTCATGGAAGTCAAGAGAATTTCGTTCATACACGCCCGACGAAATGGGAGGGGGGGATATGAGATCGAAGTTGATAATGGGTCGGTACACGCAAAAAATGACTTTTATCATACACAAAGTGCATAATCTTCTGTGCTATACTCTATTTAGGATAAAGGAAGCTATACTTAGGAATAAAAAAGAGTGAATATCTAGCAATTGAAAGAGCTGCTCTAAGAATACCCAACAAAATTGGATTTCTGAGTTGCGACCTTTTAAAAAAGTATAGGTATAGGTCATGGATACCAGTTTACCAACACTGGCTCTGGAGTCTCGAGTTAAAGATCAACTCTTCTTGAAAAATCACTATTGACACCCTCTCTTGTTGGTGAAGTACTCAAAAACAATTTCTTCAAGAAACTCCCACTTTTAATCAAACATCCGACTGCGATGACAGTGATTTCCGTTTGACACATAAAACAAATTAAGCAACGACCTCAGATGAGACCGGCACGCACCGTCAAACCACAAATGGAACGCTAAATGTGACGTTCTGTAATGTTTGTTGTCCGACAAAAAATAAGAGTGTCATATAAAAAATAGTAAAAGATAAAACAAAGCTACACCGACGCCGACACCGCACCGGCATGGCACAGCAACAAAAACAAAACAAAATGTCAATATTAGTTGATACCAATTCGTACTTCAACATTTCTGTTTCCAATTTTCCTCTTCGCTGGTTCCTCTTTACGAGTGTCGCTCTTTTGACTCCATTTGTGGCTCTTGGCAGTTGCGTTTAAGAAAAAAACATAAAAAAAGTTGTACAAAAACAACTCTCATTGGCAAACAAATATGTTGGTATATTTCCTGTTCTAAATGACAACGGCACAAGAGACGCGACTAAGAACCAAGAATTCTGGAGCATGGCACTTTCTCTGTTCTTAGGTAATCGTTAAGATAGACGTCCGTTTTGGTGGCTCAGAACCAATAATTCTCTCAATGATTTCCTGTTGAACATAAAAACCCAACACAGATCTTGGTATCATTGAACCAGACTAGACCGGCAATTGTCAGTCTCTGTAAATGACGCATACGTCATACGTCAACAGCACCAGTACACACCTCGCTGGGGTGCACTTTGGTTCGCTGTTGTTACTTTTTGGTCTTGAAACATTTTTTTTAACTTAGTGTTTTCTTACTTTCGCAGATGGATGGCGGCCAGCAACATCAGCAGCAGCAGCAAAAGCCTATGGAGCTGATAACTGAAATCAAAACTGAGCCAAATCATGAGCAAGTACAAGCCCGGACGCCAACAATTGAAGAGCAACATCAGCATCAACAGGAACAACAACAACAACAACAGCAGCAGCATCAACATCTGCAACAACAGCATCAGCAACAACTTCAACAGGAGCACCAACAGCATCAGCAGCAGCACCAGCAGCAACAACAACAACAACAACAGCGCAAGGAGAACACCCTTAATGTATCTAGACTTTTGCGTGGTGACCTTATCGATCCAACGTCAGTGCCAATTGTGAGAACCCAACAGCGACGTATTTTGACAACTGCTGGAACTTTGAGGTGAGTCCTGATTGAGTGAGTAGTTTTAGTTAAAATTGAAGCATTGCGTGATAGGAAGACGGGTTCCTTCAGTTGCATTTGACATTTTATAGTTACATAGTGGCGGTGATGTGTGTGTAAATAAAGAGACTTGTTCTTAGACGACATCTTCTCAAGTGGGAAAACTGAGAGAAAGATGTGTGTCATCATATGATTTTTAATCATTTTCTATTATTAGTGGGGAGCTCGCGTGTGCTAGACTACTTTGAATAGGTAAACGTGAAAGTTTGCATATTACAGTTAAATTTTCTGAATCTCACTTTGTCAACTTGGTAAAGCACAGAAACTACATATTAGTTTTTTTTATGAGTGATTGGATCAATAACATTGACTTATGTTCAGTGCAAATGCTGCCATCAGTTGGTGGGAGTGTGATTAAAAGTTTTGGTTGCAAATTTCACTTTGATTGGGAGTGAAATCACGGACTACTCTGACCAGATATAGTAAGACACTGGGTCTCATTCACGTTTTTTTTTTTGAATTGCAAATTTTAAAAGATTAACTGACAATGCGGGAAGCAAATTCATAAAAAGAGAGCATTGAGTCTGTTAGGGTAAATAAAAGTGAACAACAGCAGAGCAAGTACAAAAATTAGACTTAAATAAGAGCGGATCTCGTATATATTTTTAGTATTTACTAAAGAACACATCTCAACCTAAAACTCATAACACTCAATTTTATGATTAGATATTTTTTGCTTGTTCTTTTTTCGTATTGTACAGCTAAAATTATTTAAAATGACTTTCGTCATGGCTTTCTTTCGGTGTGTTTTCTATTTTCGTTTGGATGCAGTTTTCAGCATGGGTTTGAGAACAAGGGGAAATTTAGGAACGTCATTTAAGAATCTCTTCCAGAAGCCATACTTTGTTTCTAGCTTTCTGACAAAGTTAGGCTTAAAATTCAATTAACATCAAGCAATAAAGTACTGTCTCGATGAAAGACAGTCTATAGGGCCATCAATTTCCTTACGAAATTGCATATTCAGGTACAAATAAAAAAATGGGCACGCCCGGAGTCGCACAAACTTGTAATTTTTTGCTAAGCTAAAAACAAGTTTGAAAGTCAGATGTGCAAGTTTTGAGATCTTACCAGAAAATACTTTGAAAAGAAATTTGAAAAAAAAATTTGAGATAAAATTTTGAAAATATTCAAAAACTCAAAACTTTGCCACACTGACTGAAGAGAATCGGTCGAGCAGTTCAGACTGTAGATTCATATACGGACATAAAGACATACAGACAGACAGACAGAATTTCAGGGCCCACTTTTTTCGTATTCTCTATTATCGTATTGTCATATTTAAAAGTTATCACAAAAATTTTTTTTGTACGATTGCCAAACTAGTCTTATAATGGTTCCGCCATAAATAACATTTTTTTTTTTAAAACAGGGCGCAAAATGTCGAGTGTAGCTTCGGCTGTGTGGCTTGTGTGTTGAAACCAAATGTTGCCAATATCCTCCTCTTCAATTTTTGTGAACAAAAATTAGTTCAACATGGCCCGATAACGATCGCCATTGACTGTAACGGCCACTCCTTTCTCATTTTCGAAGAATGCCTCTGGACCAAAATCCGCACTAAACAGTGCCAGTACCCAAAACTCGTTTTGGGTGTATCGGCTTTTCAATGTATGCGTGCGGGTTTTCTGTGCCCCAAATGCGACAATTTTGCTTGCTTACATACCCGCCAAGACCAAAATGAGCTTCATCTGAAAAGACGATTTTTTTTTGGCAAAATCGGCATCGGATTTTCAAAGTAATGTCGCCATATTTCTCAGCGTTGTTCAAGCATATACACAACCATATTCGTTTAGCGGAAAGATAAAAGTAATTATCTGTTAAATCAGACATGTGCTTAATGTTACCATTCACGAAATAAGCACTAGTTGAAAAAAAAAAAACGTTAGATGGTAGACCCTTACGTATGTACCTATAATCGCAAGTAAAAATTAACTGGGCTACAACAAGGAAGTGTTCTAGAGCCAATTGTGTACATTTTATTTTCTCTTTCAGCACTATACAAATGCTATGGTCCGACATAGACGTACGTTAAAAAGAAAAATATCAAAACTTTGCCAGCTAGTGCATAACGTCATGCTTCGATTAATGGTCTTGAAGTTGAATTAGACCGTATTTAATATTTTGATAACTGACTCGAAGAAGAACTTGCTTCAATATTGACAACATTGCATTCAAATAGTTTTTAAACATATTAAGAACGTCATCTAGCTATCGCCCTCTATGTGTCGATTCCATCGAAAAATCCAATTTGCTGGGTGTTTGCTGCAAGTTTTACAAGACGAAACTATAACTTAGTCTCCCAACCTCAACAGTATTAATTCTGTGATGGTGATTCGCTTGGTATAGGCGAATTTATTTTGTACACAAAAAACAAAACCATTGCAACGTAAATGAGATGAGGGCTTGTTTTCGAAAAGAGAAGGAAGAATGAAAATATTGGTACATACATATATAGAAATAGAAAAACGTTTCAATGACGGAATTTCCATTGTTTTTAGTTTTTTTCTTCAACTCTATGTGGAGAGTGTTGGAAGAAATAAAAAAAAGCCGAGTTCCTGAATTTGATGCTCAGATTTATCCCGACAAGATCTTACTAAGACAAAGAAAATCATTTTCATGAAGTCCGAGTTCTTCAATCGGGGAAACCAAACCTTCAAGATCTCAGTATACACAAATCCGTTGGTACAAATATCCTTACATATATCTCCAGGTATCTTCGCCGTTATCCTGAGAAGTGTTCTTCTACGTTAGCAAAACCACTCCATATGCTTTTCTAACTATCCTCTTATTCTGGGTGCTTTCCCAGCATATGAAAAACTGAATTCGTCCAGTCGTAGGTAGATTCTCCTCCATTTCTAATAACCGGCCAGTTGCACTAACTTCCCAAAGTCATAAAGGCGTTGATAAACCGTCAACTCCAAAAAAGGGTGCTCGCTGCTCAATGAAAGCAGGCAAACCTTCGTGAAACCCTCATGAAGTATCTTGAAAAACAAAAGCTTCTCAATGTTCGATAGTACCTACGATTTATTTTATCGAAAAGTCTGTAGGAATATTTTTGTGCGCCATTTTATCTCAAGCTGTAAATCAACACACTTTTAGGTATTAACAGAATCTATTTACACTATAAACTCTATTCCAAATGTTTAACTTTCTTTTCTATTATGCCAAAAGATTCAAATAAAAAGTACAGTTGTTTCTCCACCGTTATACAATATACATCTACTTTGATAATCTTTGCTTTAGTCTCCTTTATTCTGCAAAAAAGTCTACTAGTGATTTTAAGATATTGTATCGATTATAAGATATTGTACCCGTGGTGTGATGGATAGCATATCCGCCTGTTAATCCAGAGGTTCGAGTTCGAATCCCACCAGAGGCAAAAATGTTTTTTCTACGGGTATCGCCTTTCGCGAGGAAATGGCAAGTCCTCCGTTAGTATTCATTGCCATGAAAAGCGCTTTCTCGATTAGCCGTTCGGAACCGGCAGAAAATTGTAGGTCCCCTCCATTCCCTCCATTCCCTCACAAGGGATGGTTGTGAGAAATGCGCTAGGCTCAAGGGCTCCTCGCTCTGTTGCGCCACCCTATTTATTTATTTATAAGATTTGAATTGAATTGAATTGTGTCTTACAATGCAAGTATACAAATAAAATAAAATAAATAAATAAATAGTGATTTGATTGCATGTATGTATCTCAGCGAAACGTTGGACTAATCACTATATTGTTGTGCAGAAATTAAAAACTTTTGCGCTTAATGTCCTTAGAACATTTGATAAAGTTCGCCATCAGGCTTTCATATCGAAGAATCGTGCTTTTGGTATAGATGAATCATTTCATTTTTTTCATAACTCGATTAGAAACTACCATTCTGATCGTTCATTACAAGTTGAGTTACGGTAGGTTAAAGTGGCTGTCAGCTCGGCTGACGCACTTAGGGCCGTTGGGCCCATTGTGGTACCACGGTGGATCTAATGTATCCTAATGGAATCATTTTGAGCTTATAAGAAAGAGGGAGAGACGCAGGGCATCGATGTGAGTAAGATCACTAGGATCATTAAAGAAACACGAACCTAGATGAATCCTATACGTTTGTAAGCCAAAGCAGGAAATGGACAGAGAAAATGGGAAGAGTCTCCTCTTCCTCCTCATCCATACATTCATTACAAGTTATACTTTAAAGTTTTAGGTCTGAAAGTCACTTCCTAAGCATTGGGGTGCCACAAAGCTCCATTTTTTCTCCGATTCTCTTATTTTTTTGTTAAATGGTCTTAACCTTTTAAAGTTCTCAATTGTTTTGCGGATGAGTGACGACTCAACCCTTAGGTTAACATATTCGCTTACAACTTAACGCCAATTCTTCGAGTGAGGAGCCCAAATGAGAGCCTTTTGCTGATGGAGTGAATATAAACTTTAAGCCACCTAAAAAGAAAAGTGCTAAGGTTCCTTGAAAAGATGCAGTAAACTTGTTTTCTCTTCTGATACGGCTTCAATTCATAAAGCCCAGATCTGCTCAAAGCTAGAAAACAATTCATATGTGTGGCCAGATTACTCCTTAACTTCCTTGTGCCAGCTTGACTTTTACTCAAACAGTGTCCTAGTAAAATGGTTCCTATTATTTAAGCAAAGCTTCTAAAAAATTTTCAGCTTTGTATGTTCTAAAAAATCTCAATCAAATCTTAACAAAGTGCTAAGTATGGTTCACAAACATTGCTTGTTCGTTCACTCTCAGCATTTTAAGGTCCGCAATGACTCTACATGGTTTACTTTGGAGTGATATGAGCATTGTGATATCAAATGGATTACAATTCTCTCCACACTCTCAGCTTCACATTAGTAATCCACCTACGCGGTAAGTTGCGTTGACCATAGAGGGAGTTTCACTGCAATGGGGTAGAAGTGAAATTTCTGTGCGATAAATTATTTTGATAAGTTTTAAGTAATTTTTTTGTTTCAGAAACTTTTATATTTTGTTTTGAACATCTTTATAGGAAGGGAGCATATTTTTGGTATCGGTTTTTATAATATTGTATTGATAAAAATGAGCCATCAAAACCTAGTAAATATTTCCAAAACACTCAATGAGAAGAATAGAAAAAGATCAGCTATTTGTTGATCTTTGATTAAGTAAGTATTTTTCACGGTAATATGAAAGCTTTGTAAAGTCCTTGCGAATGTCCATGTCGGCAAAAACACAAATTTTTGAATCAGGCTTGAGCCTCAAATACTGTGTCCAATAATAAGGCATAGAAAGGCACCACCCATCGGTAAAAGTGTGGAAGATACAATTTTGTTTTTTTTTTTTTTCAATAAAAGAGAAATGCATTGACAAATTTAGAGCAAAAGAAGGTGATTAACGGTTAAAATATCTGAATGCTTCACTACATTCAGTGGAAGAACTTGTTAGACGAATAAATGAACTGATGAAAGTTTTGAAATTCAAGAATTCATAACTCTTTTTATAAAGGAATCTAATGAAATTTTGTTTGTTTCGTTCACACTTACGAAAGAAATAAAAAAAAAGTGTTGCGTCACGCGAGTTTTTAAAAACAAAAGAGCTGATCTACGAACTTTATTTTAAATGACATTATTTATACTTTGTGGGTTTGTTGTTATCTTCTTGATGCTACCATCGATTTGCAACACTGTTGCATTCTTATTTTTATGAAACTAAAGTATCTCTTACTATACCATTCCAGAGAAGTCAACGATCCCGTGCGTGAGAACGAAGCCGATTCGGAATTTAATAGCCATCAGCATTCTCCATCGGATTTTGTTCAAATGCCTCCACGAAGCGAAGAACCCACCACTGTGTACACCTACGAGTCTACTTCTACAGGCACCACTTTAATCGCATGCGAAAATCAATCAATCAAAATCGAATCCCTGGACAAGGAACAACAACAACAACAGTTGCAACAACAAGCCGAACAACAGCCATCGTCTGGGTCTCCTGCTGTCTATGCCGAGTCAACAGTAGTGCCAGCTTCATCCCTGCATGCCCACCATAGTCATTCGCAACACCATGCCACTTTGCGAGCCTATGACGATGAGCGCTTTACTGCGACAATTGAAAATGGTGACCAAACTCAAATCATTTACTATGACCCTAGTGGCCTCAATGGAGCAACTGTCGTCGATGCCCATAACGAGGGTAAGACATTCACAAATTTGGGTCCGGCTGGTGGTAGTCTCCCTAGCGCTGGCACCGAATACTCTGTCTCTGGCAACTACAGCCAAAACAGTCCATACACTGGCTTGACACAAACCTACATGTCCAATGCCAATCCGCTTCTATACAAAACTGATCCCACGCTAAATTCCATGCCAATGCGGCCCAACAGCCAATTCCCACTGACAGTATACGAAAATCCCAGTGTCTCTGAGTCTTATTGGCCCGGCGCAACTTCCATCGAGTTTCCCAACATTGTAAGTTGCATTTTGAGTGTAAATCAAGTGTAAGAATCTTATAATTTTAATTGTATTCCAGAACACCTACAACCAGGTGATGACTGACGAATATGGTTCACCAAACGGCGGTCACTGGACAACATCCTCTGGAGGCTCAGGCGCAGCAACGTTTGATCCAACAGGAGATTTAAAATGCCAGTATTGTGGAGCTCTATTGATTAGAAAGGACAACGAATACCTTTGCATTTCATGTTCGGCATCACGTATGCTAACCCGTCTGCCACCGCGTCAAACCAAACCGAAAGCAACAACTGCTAACAACAATCGAAGGAATGGTGTAAGCTGTGCAAATTGCTTCACCACATCGACCACGTTGTGGCGACGCAACAATGAGAGCCAACCGGTTTGCAATGCGTGCGGATTGTACTTTAAATTGCACAACATGAATCGTCCACTAACGATGAAAAAGGAAGGCATCCAGAAGAGGAAGCGCAAGCCGAAGCTAGCGAACGGAGCACCAATGAGGAATACCCTACCAAGTGAGTTTTGTCTGAATTGTTTTTTTTTTTTTATTTGTGAAAGGAAAAGAGGTATCCTTTGGGGTGTACGCCATTTTAAAGATGGTGGCTGTGGGCTGGAACGATTTGGAGCCCAAAGAGGATTTATTAAAGTGGGCAGAGTCTTGGGGATGTGTTGAGGGCTTGTATAAATTCCTCTTGTGATGGATGAGCGTTTGTTGTGGTAAAAATAAGTGTGCAATATCACAATCGAAAAAGGTAGAAACAAAAAGGCGCATGTTGCTGTGATGGGGATCGGTTCAAATAAATCGGGATCTGATTTGGATCTTAGAAAGTAAGAGAAGCAAGGACACCTGTTTGTAGAATGGCTATTTAGTAAATTTATGGTTTGAGAGGCATTTCAAGTAGTTTTCGCCTTTCAAAGAAAAGTTCACACGATTTTTTATTAAAGATTGGCAATTCTTTATTCTTTTGCTTATTTCAAATAAATAACGAACATTTCTTTCTATTTCCAAAGGTATTCTTGTGCCCTCACATCACGCTATGTACCCTTCGCAGGTTCAAAACATTGGACTCTCAATTTCAGCACACGAGTTGCATGACATGTCAACTGGCGGGAGTAATGGCAATCGAATAAGTATCCACAGCGATGTCAATTCAATCAACGTTAGTCGACATCACCTTCAATCGGAGGTACCAACTTCGGTCGGAGATAACCATTCGTCGCCATTTAATTGCTGTGAGCCACCTTCACAGAGTCAATCGCCACATTTGCCAAACTCCAGCACTCTCAATCGTCAAATTAATCAAACGTAAGTCATTTTTCTACTTCTTTCTGGGAGAAATATCTCTAATTTGTTTTCTATTAAATCTTTGTAGAGTCCCACCGTTAGATGGCGGACGATCAAGCAATGGCGAAATTGCTACCAGCGTCATAACAAGTACTGGAATTCCTGAAAGGTCCTCGAATAACTAAACCAACCAACAAGGAGCGATGCGCAAATACTTTTCTTGCGAAACATTCCAACACCAAATATTAATTTTAATCAAAATTTTGTAAAAAAAAAAAAAAAATTAAAAAACAAAAATTAGAAAACAAAACGAAAGACCAGTAGAAACTTTTCAAAGTTAAATGCCAAATTTTTAAAACCCAGTGCTTGTTTTGTGAAAACAATGAAGTTTTCATTAATTTTGAATCAGTTGATTTAAAACCAGTTTTGTTTTGTATTTAACATTTTATTTTATTTTTTATTTTTATTTTGTAAGTAAATAAAATGTTTAAGGTTTTGTCAATAAAGTGCAATTGTATAAATTTATAGACAGACAAAATTTTTATAAAACAAAATCTTTTTTAAATCTTTTTTAACAGCCTATACGTAAGCAGATTGAGGAAAACTTATGTTTCGAAGCTCATTAGATGGAGAACAAGCTTATTCTATGTATAACAGTTCCAAAATATTTTAATTTGACATTTTTGAGTCTGTAAGCAGCCGTAATTCAATGTGACAACATATTCAGTCACATTGAGTTGGGCATCATAATTGGAAGTGCTTAGTTAAAAACTTCTTCTATCGAATGGTTTTTGAAGAGCTCCCTTTAGAGTAATAGGGAGGGAGAGACATATAGCAACAGAATGTTGCCCTGTACTAACAGCACATTAGCCGGAAGGAAAATTACAGTCGGAAAAATTAAAGTACGGCCTTTGGTCCACTCACTTCGGTGTTGGTATCATAAATGATGATGATGTGTCTGGCCCCTTGTGTTACTCAAGCAAAGTACTCTATACCTAACACCCTTTCCAAAGTCGGTCTTTGATATTTCTCAATTCTGCCACTGCGGCTGAGTATTTTGCGATTGGTTAAAACAATGCCTAACTTCGAGGCATCTACAATTGTTTCACTTCCTCTAACAGACAGAATGACCGCATACAATCCCCAATAAAAAATAGAAGGTAATATAATATTTACTTACTAGGCATTACAGTTCGAGGTGAACCTGAGCCTCAGCCAACATATTAAGCCAACAATTTCGATTTCGGGCTAGCTCTCTCCAGTGTTGCACTCTAGGTCGGTTGAGAACCCTTTCCACGATTTCCTTGCAATGTCCTTTCAAAAACCGGTCGAGCAGAGCGTTTGCGTCCAACTGCTCTACATGGCCCAGCAGCCATCGTAACCTCCGATGCGTACAGCTCTTGCTATGCCCATGTCGCGGTGCTGCACATACAGCTCGTTGTTGTATCTTCTTCTCCACACATTGTTTTTGCATACGGGACCAAAGATCATTCGGAGTATTTTTCTTTCGAAACGACCAAGGGCTTCCTCATCCGTTTTCGATATTTTCGTTATTATTTATAATTGAGAAAATGTTAAACTTTGTTTCATATACATATATATTATACGTTACTGTTTTAAGACTAAGTCAAATGAAAAAGATATAAAATGTTTCAAATAGCGTTCGCAAACTGGGACAGAATCAATCGGTTGTAATAAATCATGGTAATTTATTTTTGAAGTCAAATCCTCTACTGTTAAGACTACTAAAGTGGTATCCAGTTATCATAAACCCATTGTTGTAGTTTTTCATTGCAATGGCGGTTGTGGTATGTATTTTAAGCTACTTGACAGCTCTTTTGTGGAAAAGTGATTTTCATTATATAAAACAAAAATTGTTGTTTTGTAAACGAAAGAACGTTAATTCTTAAATACCACTTTTAGATCACGTAAATAAAAAAGAAAAAATCAAATTTTGATTACTTGTTTTATTTTAAAAAAGTTTCGGACAATTGTTTCGGTATCGGCACGATACCATCATTAGCGATCTTTCCATATTATTATATGATATGATTGATTCATATATTTATATGCATTAAGAGTGTTTTGCATAAAATGCGGCTAAAGCTCAGGACAGATAAGTTTGGTGAGGTCAAGAAAGAAATCACAGGGTAAGGGGGTTTTTCTCTCTCCGATTAAGGGGAGAGGCAGTTTTCGAAAAATTGAGTTAAATTTCTAAAAAAAAATATTTAAATCGAATAAGCTACTCACCACCTAATACTCTAATGTTTTTAAAAGCCAATACTTTGTTTTTGGGCCGAAGTTCCTTATGGCACGTACATTTCTAAAAAACTAACATAAAATGTTATGTATTTTGTGTCTGTACATTCAAAAATTAAATCCCATACAACACAAACAAAAAAAAAAAAAAACAAGAGTTGGAGAAAAGGGATTTTGCGAAATTTTTATTTTATTTAATTTTTCAAAGTGAAAGTACATCAAACGAGAATTCTTTGAGGAAAAAACTAATTGTTTTCTGAACGCACTAGAAACGCAAGCGTCGCACAGTGGGCCGGCTCATATGGAGGAGTCGGAATAAATTAAAGAAAAAAAAAGAATTGTAAGCTATGAAAATAAAAACTGGGTTTTCCGTTAGCACACATTCTTATGCATCATTTGCAGAAACAGTTTTGTTTTAAAGTTGCTTGTTTACTCCATTCGATCGAATTGAAAGTCACATTTCATTTACTCTTGATAAGTAAGTACTGCTTTAGTTATTGCCTCGATAATATAAAATTTGATAACGTGAAAACTTAAAAACAAATTTGGACTTATTAGTTTCAAATATGTACTTTATTTCTAAGTATATTTTAAGGTTCTACGTTTTTTCGTCTACATATAAATGGTGTTTAAATAATATTTCCAATTATTTAAGGTATATTTTATATATAGTTAAAATAAAAGTAGGTTTCTAGACGTTTCTACTCGGACATTTTTATTTGTAAGAATAGTGCCCTTCATAACTCAGTACTGGATCATCCGAAGTCAGGAACCCAAAATTATTTTCCCCAGGTAACAGATTTTCTTGATATTATAATTTTTCACTTTTTGAAAAGAAAAATTTTATAGGAAGCAATTGGAGCATTTGCATTTGTTCAAAAAAAATATATAAACGAATTTGAAAAACAAAACTCCACAGCGTTACCTTGTAAATTATATACAGAAATAGTGTTCAAAATTTCAAAAGAATCGGTTCAGGTGTTGAAGTTAAGAAGGGTCCCGATTTTGAAACGTGAGTTGTAGAAAAAAAAACCGGTGACAATAGCGCTCTTGAGCCGAGTAGGTGGGGAAGCACTTTCAGTTGTGGTAGAGGCCAAGCTAACGAGACACCAATTCAATATTATTAGAGCCAAGGACCCTGAATGGTTTCCTTCCAACAAAGTAGTTCAAAATGTGAAAAAAATGTGCATCCGAAAAATGTATCGATGCTCAAATTCAGACTGACTTTATGCCTGTCATAAGGTTCGCTTAAACTTGTTTTTTACAATGGTTGACCTAAAAGTTTGTATTGCCCTGACGGACACCAGCCCTTTTCAGCGCTATTACATTTGTAGTGCTAGTTCTAAGGACTTCAATGAAATTGGAAAGTTGCTGTTGAGATACTACAATCCAAGCGCATTGCTTTTTTTTAATCACAAAAAATTAAAAGAATATTTTTATTTCTCTTTTGCTTCTTTTATATTCAATAAATACTAGCTGTGCCGCCCGGCGTTGCTCGGGTCTGTAGTTTTAAGGTTCCCGTTCTCGTTCCTATTTCTGTTCCTATGGGATTTTGGGGATGAAATCTTTGCTTAGTTACTGAGGAATTTTGTGGCATCCCAGTGCTGAAAGAATTTTTGAAATCAGTCTAGTAGTCTCTAAGTTTCCGTTCCTATCCCGTACCTGTGGGAATTTTCCGTTCCCATAGAAATATGTGAATGAAATGTAAATCTATGTCACTGAGAGATATTGTAACATCCTAGAGTTGAAAGAATTTTTGAAATCGGTCTAATAACTTTAAGGTTCTTTTGAATTTTAGATGAAACATTTCGGAGGAAACATGTATGTACTATACAACATGTACTATATTTTATCCGCATATTCCCACGGGAACAGAAGGATGGGAACCTTAAAAATACAGACCTCAACAACGCCGTGAATGTCGAGGGATAAGGGGTATATGAGTATGTCTAAAGCAGCCCAGGGTGTTGAGCGAAGATCTCCGCTGACTCATTAACTTGCTGATATTTGGACTATGCACGCTTAGTCTGACACGATAAGTCAGCTTTTCTTTTGTTTTTTTTTTATAGAATATTGTTTTGTTTATAACGAAAGCTAACGCATTGCATTGATGTCGTCTCTGTTGCACGCTGCTTTATTTTTATTTGAGTCAATGAAACGATAGTCAATGCCCAATGTCGGTTTTTTCTTTTGCTTACTTTTCCTTTTCTGATTTTAAGCATTCCGTTTACATTTTATGTCTGTGGCGTGATAAAAATGTTTAAGACGGGGTCGTCTCCTTGTCCTTCGAAATTGGTCAAATAGTTATATAAGTTTGCGTTCCCAATCACGTTCGAGTATGATCCTTAATTCGAAAGAATTTTTGAAATCGGTCGAGTAGTTTTGAGGTTCATGTTTTCGTTCCCGTAGGAATATAGGGATGAATTATAATCTTAGCTACTGAAGGATAATGTATCATCCCAATTCTGAAAGATTTTGTGAGATCTTTCCAGTAGTATCTAGGTTTCCGATCCCAATCCTGGATAAAAAAAATATATAGCTTAGCCTTCTGGCGTTGCCCGGGTCCCGTGGGAATATGAGGATGAAATAATTTATGTAAATGTGGGATATTGATAATGCACCATCTTAAAGTTGAAAACATTTTTGAAATCGGTCATGCGGTTTTAAGGTTCCCGTTTCTGTTCCCGCGGGAATGTATGGATGAAATATAGTCTATGTTACTGAGGGATTATGTAGCATCCTAGAGCAGAAAGAATTTTTAAAATCTGTCCAGTAGTTTCGAAGTTTGCGTTCCCAATCCCGTTCCCGTGGGAATATGGGGATGAATTAAAGTTTATGTTACTCGGTGATAGTGTAGCATTCTAAAGGTGAAAGAATTTTTGAAATCGGTTCAGTAGTTTCTAGGTTCCCGTTTATATTCCCGTTCCCATAGGAATATAGGGATAAAAAGTATCCGTCCGTCTCCTGTTCCTAAACTACCTCCCCACCAATTTTCAGACAAATCCGTTCAGCCGTTCTTGAGTTATAAATAGTGTAACTAACACGACTTTCTTTTATATATCTAGATATATAGATTGAGTATTCATTACACATATCGAGTTTTCATTGTTTTTAAGATGTATTATGCTATTGGGGGCGGAGACAAGTCCAACGAATCAATAACCATGAATATTGGTTTAGCAGATCTTGAGTTATAAGTGTTGTAACAAACCTGTCTTTATTTTATATATTAAGATTAAGGGGCTATTAGTGTGACACTTTTCAAATATTTTTCTTTGATAGTTTATATCTTCAAAAAAACTTCAACTGTAATTGCGTTTTTCTCGAAACGACATTTTTTCAAATTTCTTTCATCATAACTCAAAGAAAAATTGGTCGATGGACTTAAAATTCAAACTGAGTATTTTCGAATATATTTACGATACAATCCACTACAATTTTATTGATTGGTTGAAAATTACAGAAATGTCTAACCCAAAAAAGACTTTTTTGAAAAACTACACCATTTTGTTTATTTTTTGATATTTTTCAAAAATTGTAGGTCATTGTATAAGAAATACCATCAATTTTAATTCCCTTCTTGAATTTTTTTGTTTCAGCTACTCGTTTGACAGATAAACGCCAAAAGACTTGGTGTGCTTTCCAATGATTTCTGCAGAAGCTGCATGGACGACGAGGAGGAAGAAACCGTTCAACACCTTCTTTGCTCATGTCCTGCACTACTTCATAGGAGGAAAACTCATCTCGGTGAATTCTTCTTCGATGATACTAGCGACTTAGCTTAAAAAGACCCCAAAAGTCTTTCGAAATACATTAAAAGTTCCGCGTGGTTCGACTAACAGGTTGATTAACCGGCTAGTCCCGTAATGGAAGATTAATAAGTGATCAACTCGTTAATCTTACATCGGGTTTCTGAGATCAGTAGGTGATTAACTTGGTGATCTCTGTGGTATCACAATGGTCCTTTGTGGCCTAAGTGAGTCAGGCAATGTACTCATTGGCTGACTGCCACTTCCACATAACCTAACCTACTGGTTCGACAGGAATCATGTCAGAATTTGGGGCAATTTTTTTCGGCACCTTTGAAGACAGCAGATAACTCCGTTGTTTTTCAATATTCTTATAAGACAAGAATCATAAAATACAGCTGAAAATATACCTTATTATGTCCAAAAAATTTCAAAATATTCTATCCAGTACTTTCCTTTGAAAAAATTCTCAAAAATCGCACAATTTTTCATGTGTTACACTGTTATAGCCCCTTAAAGAAGCTTTAAAACAAACTTTGAGAGCAAACTATGGTTCTCCTATTCATGTTTTGATTTCGATTATTGGGGTATCTTGCCCCACCGTGTGTCGGAGGTACGTTTGGAATGTAGGATACAAACTCAAGACTTAAAGTTTGATTAGCTCGTGTAGGTATAGGGTACGAACTTTTCTGTTCGTAGTCTTGTATATCTGATTACTGATTTTTTAAAGTAAAAATTTTTTTAAGTAAAGAGCAACTTAAAATCTATTCTTATTTAAAAACAGTTTATTATTAAGTGTTCATAGGTTCAACATATGCAAAGAATGTTTTGTACAATCTACTAGTCGGAAATTATAAGCTGTTGTTTTACCAAAAAAATTCTTTTTTTTTTCTACTTTTCTTACATCAATTTCCAGCTGAAACACCTCGAAATCTTCCAAACTGATTCTGAAAATATTTTCAATATACGTTCAGCTAAAAATCAGATTTCAAAAGGTACGTATCTCACTTCTCACATGTGTGCGCACTGGGCACGAAATTTTTCCACGAAATGTTCAGAAAAACATAAATACATTGAAAGTGCCAAAAGGAGGCTTTTTTTTTTTTTTTTTTTTTTTTAAGTTTGTTCATGCTCTAGCCCCTGGGGTTCCTCGTTCTGTTGCCCAACTCTATGCGTTTATTTATTTATTTACTACTCAATCAATATAACCGTCAACTAACTTAATCATCTGATAATAGCTAAAGTTTAATACCTATTATAATCCATACGAACAATACCACGATTTATAGCACATTGTCCTATTTCAAGAATTGGTTGTGAAAAAATAGCGATACAGATTTGTCTTTGCTTGCAATTTCAGGATTTTTTGAGGAAAAATTATTATTAAAAATTTTGAGCAATGATTTTTATAAAAATCTATTTCTTTTTCTTTTCCCAAGAATAATCTAACCATTACCCCCACTTGCATCCCCTTACTTAATTATTTGTGGTGAATATGTTTCAATTATGGGTTTTCATCACAACTTAGTTTCACTTTCGGTCTGATTAGAAAAGTGTGTTGTGTGTTTTGAAATCCTTGAAAAGATTTTCAGCGAACCAAAGTGTGTATTATGATTGCTCTCAACTGTACATTGCGCCCTGTGAACATTGATCATAGTTCCATTTCAGTTTCTAAAAATATTTTTTTACCGTCGATAATGTGACCTGTGCACTTTTGCAACACACTCATAATTCCCGCAAATGCATCACTCTTTGAAATCAAAAAGAGTTTCATTTAACTGCACCAACCATTATGTTCACATTATTGCTCTGCCCATATGGAATTTCAAGCCCTCTTCTCAAATCAATGCACCCACACATGAACGCATAAAAGAGGCGCCACTTAAGATTCCACCACTGACAAGACAACGACGAACGCTCTCTCGCATCGCTACACAGAATCTATGCATGAGCATACGATCATCTCATCTACGGCCTGAGATACCAAAGACTCGACTGCTGCACCAAGCACCACAACACCAGACTCCACCACCCCTCTGCATCTGATCGTGATGCAAGTCCATTACAAATCAGTCTACACTGGCGGCTATTGCGATAGAAAAACCAAGCACAACAGCCAAGGAGCATTATCAAATCCAGATTTTTTGTATTATTTTTTTTTTTTTGTTAGGAACTCCACTAGCGAATGCAGAGTCACCATCACCAGCGTCATCATCATCATCGTCGCTCGTCGTCAGATTCTTCTAAATGTATCTGCGAGTATCTCTCTGAGTGCATTTGTAATGATCGTCGTATAAATCTTAAGCTCGATTAAATCCCCCGGCTTTGAGAGTGGGAAAGAGACCAGAAGATAGATATGCGCCATCCGTACTACCCAAATGCAAATGCAGCGCATTCTATACACAGATACAAGATTGTAAAACAACATCAAGCACAAACCACAAAGGAGATGGAGCCGCTTTGGCTTGCAGAAGGCATACCATGGCAATAGAAGGGGTGGAGAGGGTGGAGGGACACCAAAAAAGGGGAAAGAAACCAAAAGAACAGATGGAATTATAAGATTTTTGTGATCATGTATCAAAGTCGGCTCGGCGACGACAGGCTTTTAACCGATGACACCAAATTGCTATTTAAATTCGAAAGGTTTTTTCTTTTCTGTGCGTCGTCCAATTCAAAGCTAATATGTGAGTGGCTTTGGGCTATTGGATATACGGGGGATGAATTGAGCGCGGCGACAAATGAATTAACCAAATCGATACATATGTACGAGTGTCGTTTCGAATATGGATATGGATATGGATATTTAGTGGGGCCTCCATGGGCTCAACGCCAGTGAGTGTATTTTCTTCGTTTGAAATAGGGCAACACGTTGGAATGAAGTAAACTAATTATTGACGGCCAAGGCCAATATAAGTGAGATGGCTTGTTACCGGAGATTGAGGATAGTTTAAGTTTGATGGAGAACAAGATACTTAGTGATAATTCATAGATCGAGGCTTGGTCTCCATTGGCCAAGTAGATCATTAGCTTTTAACTTTGACTGACTTATTTGTATATTTTTATTTCAATCGTTTTTATTCTGCTGAGCGTGTAGGAAGAAGGAGCAGTTGACCGACAGCCTTGATAAGATATTCACAATACAGAGTTTAAAAAATTGAAGCTTTGCCTTGAAATGATAATGTACTAAATTATTGAATTAATATACATGTGAAGTTGGAGACTGAATCAAAAGTTTATTGCTGAATTTTTCGTTCCCTCTCTTGTTTTCTGGTATTTGATACACACAAGTATATTCTACTTCTTCTTCTCTTGCAGCACAATAGGTTTCAGTTAGACACCGCACTGCCAAGAGCTACATAAGCTCTACACACCATAACAATCTGCAGGTGCGGCGCTACGATCATCGTGATCTTCGCCTGTCGTACAATGTCAACAAATTCACATCAGGAAACTTCGGCAAGATAAATAAAATAAATAATCTCGTGTTTTTCAACTAATTGGAGTACAAAAAGCATATCCCGTATGGAATCACGATGTTTTTCAATATGAATCCTTATTACATTTGGATTTCGTTCACGTGAACGCTTCAATTGCTAGTTTTCCTTGTCCAAATTATAGGACTTGATTATTCCTGTTCAGTTTCCTTCGCCGCTTCCATAACTTATTCCGTCAGCAGAAGACGCTGTTACTATGCAACAATCCTCTTCCAGTCCATTTCGTAGTCTTTCAGCCGAGATTCCATGAGATTGGCTAGCAAATGTAAAAACAACCAATTTGGATTTTATCTCCACTACTGGGTTTGCTGTAAGTGAGAAGTTCTCGGTCCTGATGTTTTCATTTCAAAACTGTACCACCACCAATTATGATCACAGAATTCCCAAATTTTGGAGATCTTAAGAAAATTATTGAGAAATGTACTAAAAAGGCATGCAAATATACATCGTATAACAAAGACAATTGAAAAGTCAATGTCGAGGAAGATGATGACTATAGACTGGTCACTGAGGAACTAAGCAAACATAAAATTCAGTGGCACTCCTATGAAAACAAATCCACAAGACCAATAAAAGTAGTAGCCAGAGGCCTACATTCCTCATGTTCTCCAAAAGAATTAGTAGAAGACCTTGTTGGCTTTCAAGCCCTTGATGCAGTCAATCTTATTAAGAATGAGACTACAAAGAACTCTGCTGGGGAAGCAATAAAAATAAAGAGATCCCTGCCTTTATTCAAACAAAGTCTTGAAAATGTCTATAGTATTCGATCAATCTTGGGCATAAAAATCAAAATTGAACCACTGCGAAAATCAAAAATTGTTCCGCAATGTAAACGATGCCAAGCATTTGGCCACACCCAAAAATATTGCAACCGCGAGTTTGCTTGTGTTAAGTGTGAAGGAAAACACGCAACTAAAAACTGTCCATCAAGCAAAGAACAGAAAGCAAAATGTGTAAACTGTCAAGGTAATCACCCTGCAAGCTATAGAGGCTGTCCAGTTTCTAAAAGATTTCAAAAATCCAAAAGCAAAATTACATCCGTTGAAATAAAGCCTAGCAATTCAGCAAACACAAAAAGAACTCCTGAAGCTGAAGATAAAGGTAAGAAAGAACCTCCGAAGGAAGCTGTTAAAAGCAAAAGCGACGAAAATAAATCCTATTCAGATTGTTAAAAACGTGCGGAAGAATGAAGAAACCTCCATTAAAGAAATTCTACAACTTATTCTTAAAAGAATTGACATTCAGGATTTGAATATCAAACGGCTAAGTAAAGAAGTCACTCTTAAAAAACAATGATTATCAGAATTAAAAATCTTCTTAGACATCGAACACATAGATAGTCCTCATCCAGCTGATAAGGCTAGAGGTGGATCGGCAATCCTGACAAAAAAGAGCTTAAAACACCATTAAGAAGCTATGTTTACCAACGAGAATATGCAAGTAACAATAATTAGTATTGGTATGAAAAAGAAAGACTTCAAGTTGGCATCAATATACTGCCCGCCAAGGCATTCCCCGACTGAAGATGATTATACAGAACTGCTAAATCTGCTAGGGCATAACTTCCTTGTTGGCGGTTACTTCAATGCTAAGCACACCCATTGGGGATCCAGACTTATAACAACAAAATGCAGAAGGCTTTACAAAGCATGCCTCAAATACAATTGCGAGTTTTATTCTTCCAGATCACCAACTTACGGGCCATCGGATACTAGTAAAATACCAGACCTTGTTGACTTTTTCATAGTTAAAGGCATCAAACGAAACCACATAAGAGTCGAAGGTAATTATGACCTATCATCAGATCATACACCGGTGATTTTATCACTTAATGAATCAGAGATAATGGAAAAAAGTAATCCTAAGCTTGTAAACTATAAAACAAACTGGAGTGATTTCAGAGAAAAGCTTGAACGCTATTTAAATCTCAGATCCCCTATGATAGGGAAACAAAAGAGCTGATCTGCGAACCTGCTCTGTTCCCGGAAGTTACTTTCACCCTCAACAAATGGTATACCGTAAACCGGGGTTACTTTGCGCCTGCGGGTGTAACTTTGCGCCATTGTTATAAAGAGTTTACAATTCGTTTTATGTTCAGACACGTTCAGTTTTGCTCACCGGTCTTACTGTAACATAATGTAGTGTTTGTGTGTGTGCGAAATCATGTGCAGCCGCATACCTAAGTTTATTTTTGATTCAACCATTGTAGTCCGAAAAGGAGCTACCTAATTGTGAGTTTTTTCGGGGTAGAAAATTTGAAGTGTAAAAGCGAGTGTATCCAAATATAAAAAGTGAGTATTTTTGTTACCGTTTAAGTGTCTTTTTTTCCTTTAATTTTACACAAAGTTAACTTTCCTGGTCCCAATATATATTAATAATTTTTAGTTTTTTGTGAAAACATACCAATTTTCGTAATTTTGGGGTAACTTTGCACCGGAGCAAAGTAACCCCGAAAGTTGGTTTTGGGGTTACTTTGCTCCAAAGCAAAGTAAAAAAAAAGTAGAAAATTTGAAGTGTAAAAGCGAGTGTATCCAAATATAAAAAGTGAGTATTTTTGTTACCGTTTAAGTGTCTTTTTTCCTTTAATTTTACACAAAGTTAACTTTCCTGGTCCCAAAATATATTAATAAAAATTTTTTTTTGTGAAAACATACCAATTTTCGTAATTTTGGGGTAACTTTGCACCGGAGCAAAGTAACCCCGAAAGTTGGTTTTGGGGTAACTTTGCTCCGGAACAAAGTAAAAAAAAAGTATGTTTCGGATTTAGTTATTTTTTTCACAGAAAGGATGTTTGGAGCATTGTTCATAAACTGTATGAATATCATTACTCCAGCACTTCAAACAAAAGCATAATGATGGGAAACGCAGAACGGAGCAAAGTAACCCCCTCCCTTGAACAACTTTGCTCCACTTTTAAACAAAAAAAAAAAAAATATTTTCACTATAATTTAAAAAGTTTTTATAACATAAATGTATTATTTCATATCTTTTTAATGAAATAAAAAAAAAGTGTATAAAAAAAAAAATTCTCTGATACTTTTTAGAGGCTTTATAAAAAAAAGGGGGAAAAAACGGTGCAAAGTAACCCCGGTTTACGGTACCAACACACTCATCTGGTGCGGCAAAATATCTCGGAACTGTAAACAAAAAATTTTTTTTTAAAGATATGTAAAAGGTAATGCTGTAACAAAAACAGAGTTTTAATAGTAAATCATATCTCCGTCTTCACTGGCGTTTCCGAAACGGACGGTGGGGTTGGTTGAGGAGTCTTCTTAGATTGATCCAGCTAGAAGGACATCTTTGTACTCAAGCCCCTCTGTACTCAAGGCACTTCTACAGCAATATAAAAAGCAGAATCCAACGAAACTTTCTAAAAACCGCCAATGACTGGTAGTCATTGCTAGAATGTCGTAAGATATTTCAAAAAAAAAAGAAAAAAACCGAAGTTCATGCGTAGATGACGCTAAGACAAAGAAGTTGGAAAAGGATCATTTTATTTCTACGTCAGTGCCTAAGCTTCCCACACACTAAGAAAAAAGCAATCGGAAAAAAATTCTTCGACGAGTTGGGTGAGATCTCTAAAACCCCACTAAACATGGAAAGGCTCAAAATAGTTCAGTGAGGGTTCTCAATTCCAATGAATTAAATACCATCTCATTCATCGCCTATTTGAAGTTTTATCCTCCCCAAGTCAATAATTATTTCTTGGGATTGTCTAGGAATCTGTAGTTGCAGTTCCAGAAACATTTATTGAATTTTCCTCGTGGATCACCTTTCGCTACGATTTTGTTAGTAAACAGAGATATAATTACATTGCCATGAAAAACGTTTACCTTGTAGTTTCCCTATAAGTAGTTTTTTTTTAACTATATTGGGCGAAGGTAGATCACCTATACTAGCACGTTGACCTGAAAGATCTTTTGTCCAGCTTTCTTAGGTTTAAACACGTAAAGTTTAAGGTTGTTCATTCGAAGTTGAGGTTGTGTAAGAACATAAGAATATTGGAAGAAGAGGTGTTTCTGATGTCAAGGAGACTAGTGAATCCTTTTTGGAAACGTTTTCGACTAAATCTGGCAAAGGCAGGGCATTCTTATAAAATGTTTTCAGCTGCTTCTATGTCTTCGAGGCAGAGACAGCAGGTGTCATCTTGGCTGATGGCCATGTTTTTAAGGTGATATTTGAGAGAGCAGTGACCAGTGAAGATGTTCGTTCGTAAGTAACTACGTCACGTTTGCTCATGTCAAGAATTTCTTTCATACGTCTTTGAGATAAGTCGATGAATAGTTTTGACTGGTGGTGGCCATTAGAATTGTTCCAAGTGTGGATCATGTTCTGCCGTTCCCAAGTAACCAGTTCGGGTTTAGTACTACTGATTGGGAGACCGCAGTAGGGTTCCGGGCCTTTGAATTGGGATTGAGAGCCAAGTCTAGCTATGCAGTCAGCCTCTTCGTTACCCTGTATCCCTTCATGTCCAGGCACCTAGGAAAGAGTGATTTTTTTGTGGGTGCCTAATTGAGATAGACAAGTTTAAATTTAATTTTTTTTAATTTAATTTTTATTTAAACATACATAAGTATAGTAAAACATAATGTTTCTTAGATAATACTTAGTAAATGAGACACAATTTCTGGGTTACACAAGAGGTTTTAGAATAGAGACATAAATAATTTACAAATAAAACAAACAAAAAAAAAAAAACTGTTACGTAACTACTTTAACATCAATAAAAAGATAAGTAAAAATAAAAATGACAAAAAGAAGATTTTAGCACCTTAAATGATTGAAAAGATCTCTTTAAATATAGCAAAGTTGTAAATTCTCCTAAGATTTGCAGATAAAGAGTTCCACAGACTAACAGCGTAAACAAAAAATTGTTTGGAAGCAGTACCTATACTAATGTGTTGGTATGGTACAATAAGTATTCTACTACTCTGCGAGTGCACCAAAACTATTTTGCCGTATAGGTAACCCGTGGTCCCAGTTTGTATTAAGTTCAACAGAAACAATAACACCTTGCTGTCTAGGTAATTTTGAATTCAGACCAGTTCCAAACTAGTTTGGACTAGATTCTGATTGAGGACAACTCCTTTAGAGCTGCCTGACTGTCAGAGCAATTAGAATGCAAAATCTTCGGAGGTTTTTTTCAGTGCATTCCCTTACACAGAATTCTATAGCCATTACCTCAGCTTGGAAGATAGGTATTGAGCTACCAAGGGTCAAGGGATATAGATGATTTGAAGTTGGCACCGAAAATCCTTGCACCTACACCGTTGTTAGTTTTTGAACCGTCACGTCAGTGTGCTAAGTGTATTGGAATTTACTTGAAAGAATTACAGGGTTCTTCCATGCTGAGCGTTTAGGAAAGATTACTTCGAAGGGATAGTGTAACATCATGCGTTCAGGAATAAAGTCCGAAGAGTGAGCTGCAGGCGATACCAATACTGGGAGCACCTGCATAATGCTCATATGTCCTGGTAAGTGTTCTTTACTGAAGTTGTTTATGAGATGAAGCTTTAGTCCGCTTAGTGCAGCAGTCTTCTTTACTCTTTGGTGTAGCGGATAAAAATTCTATAAACTTTCTAGCGCTGAAATTGGGCAGGTGCACCTGTGATACCTATACGCAGGCTTATCTTTGTAGCTTTTTTAATCTTTGTTAGCTCTAGGTGTGCTCTAGGCAACCTGATGGTTATCGTAGCCTATCTTCAAAAGCCAGTTTCACAGTGAAGTTCAAGGCTGCGTAGAGCGCGGGCTCTCATAAAACGTATAATACGTTTATCTAGTTGCCACAGCCTGATTGCCTAGAGTCTACATATTTAGTATAAAACAAAATTAAAAAGTTACCATAAACTTCTAAACAATTTATAAATTACCACTTCAGTGAATAGTATAAGTCTTCGTTTCAGTGTCAACACTGAGCAGGTGATATACTTCAAATCAAGCATGCAAATAACACAAGCATTTTAATAATCATAATTCCATCAGAGAATACTATTCCATAAGTAAGTAACATTCCATTGAAATTAAATGGCATTTCCATTTGAGTAACTGACACATAAAGTGGCTGGGCATGATTGGTACCTACTTGCGAGCTGTGTAAGTCCCGCGTGCTTCTTTTATCTTAATTTTCAGACATGCAACTTTAATCAATTTTGTTGAAACTATGCATTGCTTATGTCGACATAGGTGCACACGATTAATGCAACCATAAGATTACGACTGCAAGTGAGAATTAAATCGGATACTTTCTACTTTGGCGTTTTTCAATGGATATGGTCTTTTGAATATAATTTTAAAATGATTAATTTTTTAACTTCATTTTACAAAATCACCAAAAAAACAACTTTTTTATGAACCCGCAAATTACCACTAAAACTCTCAAAAATCAATTTAAAAGTTCGATTTGCATTAGCCATTGGATTGTTTTATTGAAAGTCATAAACTTTTTTATTGCTCAATACTTTTTGATGCTGTTGCCTTTATTGACCATCCGTAAATATTTACACCTCTCTTCATAAAACCACGAAAAAAATCGTAAAATATAACCAAAGACAAAATTTTTTCTCATCGAGATGTGTCAATAGCCGAAGGCTTTTATCAGACTCGAAATCAAGAGATGGTGGGGATTCGAGATCTATGTTATCTAACCTTTATGGCGTGTGCTTCTTGTGTTTAAGTCGTGTTTGCGGGTGATCGTCAGTCGCCACACACAAACATTAAGGAAGTTTTATTTTGTGAGCCTGAATTTATACAGGCATCAGTTTTGAATGCTGGTGTCGAATTAAAATGGGTTACAACTTCAGGATATAGCGAGTAAAAAATTAAATTTTGTCATGATTTCAATTCATTTTATCCAACGGGGCAAAGTAAAGTATTCCAAAGACGAATAGAGTTTAAAAAAATTGTCTTTCAGAATCCAATGATTTGTGACGTGGATAAATCAACTGTCCAGACCTGCTTGAAGAAGGAGATTGAATTCTTTAGTAAAGGTACATTGGTTTACGAGTAAGAAGAATATCTGAAAAAAAAACTGAGAGTACGAAACTGTAGAAACTTAACAAAAGACATGTTAAGCGAAAAAGAAGAGAAGTTTCCGATTCTGTCATACCTCCTTAACCCAAAAGTATAGCGAACTTTATGTGATTAAAAACAACATTTAGCTAACGTTTTCTATTATAGTAAAAAAGAAAAATATTAAAAGAATTTATTGTTTTCTTACGGAGTGTTGATTTTTAAGGTACAAACAACATCTAACTGATGAGCCCACTGTTTGTACCTGGGCGAAACGCATAAGGAGTGAAGGTCACTTGAAGTTTTCTATTATAGCTGCATTTTGAATAAATCTCGCAGCCATACGTCAACACTGGTAGAATTAAGGTTTTTGCTAGTAGAATTCGAATATTTAATGGTATACGAACAATTTTGTGGTCCAGAGTACACGAAGTAAACCGTAGGATTTACCAACAACACAATTGATATGGTAATCCCAGGTTAGATTCTATTGAAGGTTACGCCAAGATTTCTAGCAGACTCAACGAATTCGATGTGGGCGTTATCAAGGTAAATACTTGGGAAGTAGGATAAATCTAGCGATTTTTTCGAGATTACAAGATATTTTGACTTCAAAGGTTTAACAGAAGACTATTTTCAAGTGGCCATCTGACCATATGGCTATTGCAGAAAGGTCTTCGTTTACACAACCTGTAGCATGTTCAATTAAACCTAATGGGAAACTTTTGTAAAGCTTTACATCGTCAGAGTACAAATGTATGTTACTATGGCGTATAGTCGATGGCAGTTCATTAAGGTATAATGAAAACAACAAAGGTCCCAAAACAGACCCCTGTGGTACGCCACGTGCAATAGGCAAAAAGTCGGAAAGGTCTTTATTAGATTCCACAGACATCATCATATCTATCAGTCAGATATGATAATATCAGTTCGACAGCAGAATATGCGAACTTATATGATTCTGATAGCTTTTTACATAGAACAGATTGATTGACCGTACATCTTCTGTAACATTAAGCAGCGCTGTGATGCAACTATACTTTGACCGAAAACCAGATTAAAAAGGAGTCAGAAAATGAATTACATCAAGAATCGGCATATTTGTCTCTGAAAAAGTTTTTCGAAAACTTTGCATAGAAATGGAAGAATCGAGAGATGAAGCGGAAATCATCACCCTTTGAATTTTTTGGAACAGGAATGACCTTAGCTAATTTCCATTGAGAAGGATACACGCCAGTCATTTAAATGGTATTGAAAGTGTGTGTGATATAAGGCAGTAACAGATAGTATAATTTTTATAGATTTTGAACGAAGGTCATCAAGTCCAACAGCGTTAGATTTTACTGAGAGGATTATTCCCAGCATATCAGGACAATCTACTCCTGTTAAACCGAAGCTGGACGATTTTCAGTACCGTTCACAGCATAAGACGTTTGATAAAAAGCGCATTTTTTATTAAGCTGATTTAAATCAACAGTTTCTAACATATTGGCATTGACTTTACCAACTCCAGTTGAGCGCAGGTTCCTTCAAAGCGTTTTTCCACTGGATGAAGGATTGAAAATATTGGAATACCTACCTTTTTTTACACGACGTATTTCCTTCACGACCTTATTACGAAGCAAGCAGTACTTACATCTGACGAAGTTCTACCAAGCGGAAGCGCTTCCAAAAACTATCAGCTTGATCTTGTTGAAGTATGAGCTCACGAATATGATTGGCGAACCAGGTATTATTTTTAAGAGTATATATTTGAGATTTAAGGGGTGCACGTTCAATACACAGATCATTAATATTTACTCTCATAGGAAATCTACTTCTGATTGAGAAGATTGCATGTAATACATGTTATCCCAGTTTATACTACGGACATCATACTCTAATAACGGAGCATTGATGCCTTTGAAATTTCGATATTCGAAAATTTTGGGGAGTATATGAACATTAAAGTCAAATGTCAAGCAAATCAGGTCGTGCTTTGAAAAAGCTTTCACCAGAAGCTGATCATAGAGGAGTATCTTCCCCTTATCGCTGACTAAAAATAGATCAAGTAGCGTTGCGAGTGGTCCGAGAATTGGGTGGGTTCAGTTGTATTTATACCGAATGCAAATTTATGGCCATTCAATCATCGGTAAATCTATATTTGAAAGAATTTAAATCGATAAATGAACAGTAGACTGATGTTGCGTAATAAGGAGTAAATTTTGAAAGAAAAAAAATACTCACTTACTCGATCACTGATGTGGTAATTCGGCCCTTGTTTTTCTCTTTGGATTGAGGAAAAGTTTTTTTTTTTTTTTATTCTTTTATTCGTACTAAATATTTTTTTAAAAAGCCTATGACCGCACGTTTTACATTCAGATATTTGATATATTAAATCTTGTTACTGAGACATTATTTGAAAGATACAAAATACATTTTGGGGAAAAGAATTATAATTGAAGGAAAATACGTCAAAACCTTCATGCGAGTAAAAAAAAAAAAGGTATATGTATATTAATACAAAAGAGATAACAGAAATATAGAATATAATGCTTGAGTATACAAATCAAGAGATTAGTAAAGGAAATGGTTAGATAAATTAGAAAGTAGAAAGATAAATGAATAAATAAATAAATAAATAAATAAATAATTAAATAAATAAGTAAGTAAGTAAATAAATAAATAAATAAATAAACAAATAAATAAATAAATAAATAAATAAATAAATATATAAATAAATAAATAAATAAATAAATAAATAAATAAATAATGAACTAAATAAATAAATTAATTAATAAATAGAATAAATAAATAAATCTATATATAGGCAACGAACATTAAGTTATCACAGATTCATAGAGCTCTCGAATAAGCGGATTTTCGGCAATATCATAGCTATTGTTAAAGTTCGTGGACAGTTTGTTGATTCTGTCAAAAATCAATTCAACACTCGCTTCTTCATGCAGATCATGAGTGGAATGATGCCAAGGAAGGTTAAGCATCATTTTGAGGACTTTGTTTTGGGAAATTTGTAGTTTTTTAATATGACATTTTGCCGCGTTTTTCCAAACGGGACATCCATATAAAAGTATTGCCTGAAAAATTACTTTATGAATTAATATCTTGTTATCATTTGTAAGTGGCGATTTCCTATTGATAAAAGGATAAAGCATTTTAATTGCAATACCCATTTTCTTCAACGTACTATTTATGTGTTCCCTAAAAGTGAGTTTGGTGTCGAGATGAACTCCTAGGTACTTAACAGACTGATTCCAGGCTATTGTGTTTCCATTAATTTGAAGCTGACTGCTGGGAAGATAACAAGATTTTCTTTTTCGCGAGAAAAAGATGGCTTGCATTTTTCCGGCATTAAGTTTAATTTTCCATTTGTTGTAATAAATTTCTAGCTTTTCAATCGCATTTTTTAAATTTGTCTCAATGTTGAGAGCAAACTCATGCGAAGAAAAAATAGCTGTGTCATCAGCAAAAATAGCTGAATTGCAATTTGGAAGTACAGGTAGATCTGCTGTAAATAAATTATATAATGGCGGTCCTAGGACTGAGCCTTGAGGAACACCAAAACTAAAATAATACACACTTGAAACACCACCATTAACATGGACTTGAAAACATCTATCAGACAAAAAACTACGAATTATTTTACACAAGTAAACAGGAAATTTAAGTTCAGACATTTTATACACTAGGCCATCATGCCAAACCGAGTCAAAAGCTTTTTCTATGTCCAACAAAAACATTCCTGTAGAATTTCCTCGTTCGCGTTGTGTTTGGACATAGCTACAGATTCTTTTTATTTGATGAGTAGTGCTGTGGGATTTTCTAAAACCAAATTGCTCGTTTGGGAAAACACTCTTTTCTAAAACTATTTTCAAAATTTTTTCTTTCAACACTTTTTCATAAACTTTGCTAATGTTGCCTAGCAAACTAATGGGCCTGTAGCTGGTAGCTTCCTCCGGTGCTTTTCCAGCTTTCAATATAGGCACAATCTTAGCTTTTTTCCAGGTACTAGGAAAGTACTGGTGTTTAAGGCATGCGTTGATAATAAAAGTTAAAAATTTAATTCCGATTCTTGGTAGTTGTTTCAAGAAAACATTTTTTATTTGGTCTAGCCCACCTACCTTTCGTATTTGTAGGCTATCTACAATTTTTCTTATGCTTTCTTCTTCTATTAAGGCGTGTAAGGGTGTCATTTCGAGTGAAGCATCTAAGGTCGATACAGCAAATCTTACAAGGTCATCGGTTACACTGTCACCTAAATTTTGTGAAACTAAATGGTTTGCCGAGAAAATCCTTGCAAGTTCTTCCGCTTTTTCATTATCTGTATAGAAAGTTAAGAATGGGTCTTTTAAGAAAGGAATTTTCTTATTTTTGCCCTTAACTACCTTAACAATATTCCAGAAAGGTTTCCCATTCTTTTCAAGCACTGTTAGTTTTTTATTCCAATTTTCATTGCGATAACTAAGAAGCTCACTTGCAATAATTTTACTATAGTAAGATACCATACTTCTTGAAAAAGTTTGCCGATATCGCTGCCAGTTTCTCTTGTGAAGATTTCTTACTTTAATTAGCTACAAAATCTTCAGAGGAAGCTTATAACAAGTATTTTTAGTTACTCTTTTAGGAACACTTTCGTTAACTGAAGAAATAATAGCTTCTGAAAAATCTTGGATCACGGAATCTATTTTTTCTTTAGAATCAATGCTTCCAAGGTCTACGGATTCATTCTGTAATTTGTTTTTGATTTTTGTTCTAAAGGAATTCCAATTTGCATTTTTGAAATCCTGGAAATATTGCACTTTTTTTTCACCCGACCATAAAAAGACACAGAAAACGGGATTGTGATCTGAACTGAGAGCAGTAAAAGAAGTTGGTTGTGTCACTAGACTTGGGACATTTGTCACAAATAAATCGAGGACAGAAGGACAGCCACGAGAACCTGCAGGAAAGTACGTCGGACAAGAAGGGTACAAGATATTTATTGGTAATGTAAGTGTGAGGTCTTTTAAAATATTGCCCCAAGCATTTGCCCTTAGACAACCCCATTCTCTATGACGGCAGTTGAAGTCACCACCTACCAGAAAATCGCCACTCAATGTAAATAATTTTTTTAAGTCTTGTTTCAGCCACCTTCTTTTAATATCTGATGAAGAACCACCAGGAAAGTAAACAGAAAAAATCTTAACCTTCCTTTGATTCCTTAAAAAAATCTCTATCCCTACATTCTCAACAATTCGTGTTGATACAACAGGTAGAAGCGAATGCTGGATTGACTTTCTTATTAGAATCGCAACCCCACCGCCCAATTGATCAATTCGATCCATACGGTAGCATTTAAATTCAGATGACGGCAGCCTGACCTGAGATGTAAGCCATGTTTCGTTTACCAAAGCAACATCAACGTCGTTGCAGGTTAAAAAATTTAGAAATTCAATATATTTATTTCTTATGCCTTTAGCATTCCAAGTAATAATTTTTATATGTGTGTCTGCCATTTTACTTATTATTAGGACTAGAGTATAAAAACTTAGTTGCTAAACGTGCGATCGCATTGAATTGATCTAATTTATTTTTACAAAAAGATAAACTTGTTACCATCTCCATGCTTAGTGAATTTAGTTCCTCTATGGAGAACAATGTTGAGGTGTCGTTGACTAAGTTGTTGTTGTTGCTGCTTGGCATATTTATTACATTATTAGAATGTGCATTAGCTTCCCACACATTACTTTTCTGCTGTAGATTTGGTGGCTGCAAGTTTGATTGCACGTAGTTAATATGAGGTGCAGTGACCTGTCGTTTGTTTTTTTGTGCGAGCGATGGAAATTCAGCCATCGAAGCAAGTGAAACCGGTTTTTGCGATGGATTAACTAGATTAGCATGTGATGCAGATGAGGTGAGGTCGACTGTTGGTTGTAGATGGGATCTTCTTCCAGCTGATGATTTCTCTTTTATCTGTATGTACCTTGCCCTGTATATACACGATGTGTCGGTAGACTTATGGCTCCCGCTGCAGTTTGCACATTTTTGCACAGTAACATTGTCACATTCGGATGTATTGTGTGAACCGGCGCAGTTAGCACAAAAAGTTTTAATATGACAATTCCTCTGTCCATGTCCAAACATTTGGCAATTGTGGCATTGAGTCAGCTTACCTTTAATTTTTCTTTGGAAATTCCAACTTACTTGGGTGTGCAAAACAGAGCGAACATTTTTTTTTAGATCGTTCAGTTTAATGGATCCATTAACAAAGGAGACAAGATAAAAAGTGTCACTGTAATGACCATAGTTTTTTGTTATTTTCTTAATTTCGGTGCATTGCAAACCTAGTGAAATGAGTTCAGTTTTAAGCGCATCCACATTCATGTCTTCTAAGCCATACAAAACTACTTTAAATGATTTTTCACTCTTTAAGTCATGAGAAAAGTATTGGCAATTTTCATCTTTTAACTTTTTGATGATAACGTTGAATGAATCAATAGAATCACACACAATTTTAATTCCGATCGAAAGTTTTTTAATTGAATAGTTTAACACTTTAAGGGATTTCATTAAGCTATGCACATATTCGGCTGGCTTTTGTAATACTTTTATAGGGGGCACATACACTTTTTTAATGATCGGAGACTCTATGTCATCCATATCTGAATTGTCAGTATCTGGGTGACATTGGAGAGGGGCGAACTTATTGTGGAAATGCGTTTTTGGGAACATTGTAGAACAAAGTTTTTTATCCGAGGACAAGCTATTGTCCCCGGTTTCAGGCGATCTATCGCGTTTGGGAATGGTGGTATAATTACTTCGAACTAACGAGAGAGATGAACACGTCATGCGCAGTCGAAAGCTCGAGGTGAACAGAGGAAAAGTTTATCCAGACCAATTCAATTTGTTTTTTCTATTTTTCAAGAACGTAATGGAGCAGGTACCTACTTGATACTATCAGTTTTTTACCTATGTTCGTTAGCAAACCGCAAATATAAGCAGAAAATTAGCTCCAATACACATTCTTTAAGGACGCCTTACAAGGGTTCCACTCATAAACAGACATAGACCATCCCTCATTAGAAAGGTTCCTAATACAAAAAACATATATCGATGCAGTTTTGAGACGAAAATGCGTCCTTAAAACTTCAATCTTCAATAATACGACTACGATATCCATAAGAACGAGTATACAAAATAAATGCATGGCCGTTAGCTTATCCGAAAAAGCATACTTCGATTATGTCCCTTTTCCCTCTCTCTCTCTCTCTTTCTCTTTCTCTCTTTACAAATGTGGCGCTCTAATAAACCAAATTTTATGTTCATCTTAAAGGTGGCGCCTCACCTTTTTCGGTTCCGAAAGTGGTGTATTCCCATCGATATCCACTCAGGCACCAAAACAAAACAACAAAAAAAAAAGAAGAACCAAACCAAAAAATGTATAACATTTATTTTTGCTCCTTTTCAAAAGTAATAAATATTTTTTGTGTGATACGGGCCATACCGCGGAACTGATAACAACCAAGATTACGCTTTCATTCCGTCGTCGGTCGTTATAAAGTCTCGTCTGGGCCAAGAATTTTTCAAGCTGATGATGGTCAAGAGAAAAAAGAGAAAATAATCAGACAGATGATGGTGGTGATGATGATGGTGGATGCAAAGAAGGCCAAAGAACAGAAAATGAAACACAAAAAGAATAAACGAAAGTAAGAAAAAAAAATAACAAAAAACGGAACTGAATAAACGAAGGCGTTATCTTAATTTCGGACACTTTTTGTCCTCGAATGCATTAGCGGCGAACAAGGCACGAGGCGTCAGTTGGATGGTTTGCCGCACTCTATATAGGAACCCTCTTCGGCATGTGAGTGTGACTGTGTGCCTTTCACCTGGGCACTTTCGGCCATGCATCGTCCAGTCAGCCAGCCAGCGCTTCTATTTGTTCTTTGTTGTACGGTGTCTCTCCCATCATCCTTCTTTGGATGAATTCCATTTCCAAGTTCCAAACGTATAGGTATCCACTACCGACGCGACGCTCGGTCGATCGTCTGTCGTCGTGGTAATGGCAATCGAAGAGACTCAACTTCTATAGATAAGCGCAGATGAACTCTTTCGAGAGATAAATATTCTTTTGGATTGTAGTGTGTGGCATCATCATGATTGGAATTGGAATAGTTTCTCAGGTAAAATTATGGTGGATTCTCCTTGGGTATAGCATCGTTTTTTTTTTTCTTACTTGAGTCTGAATTTCTAAGAAATTGTGGAGATTTTCTGGGAATTGTTTAGTGAATTAGGAATGGGATTCCCCATAAGGACAAAAAGTGTTAAAAGTGAGCATTTCGTTGGGAGAAGAGGAAAATTTTGAACATTTTCAGAATAGAAGTTGCTTCCGACTTCAAAAAGATTTGTAAAAAAAGGTTTCGCAAACACAAAAATAGTTAAGTTTTGGGAAAACATTATTAACTGAGTCACGAGTTGATCACAAACGGCTTATAGGTTAACGCTTGACAATGTATCGAACAGAAGAGTAGACTTTGATTTCAATGAAAAACTTTATGATTCAATGATTACAACGCGGTCGAATTTTGGTTGAGATTGCGTTTCAGAATGTGAGGGCGCTCTTGAGAGTTATATAAAGTGGTATATTATTCCAATTGAAAAAAGTGTTAGCTAAAATAAAATATAAATAAATTGGGTGGCGCAACAGATCGAGGATCCCCAGGGCCTAGCGCATTTCTCACAACCATGCCTTGTGAGGGAATGGAAGTGACCTAAAATTTTCTGCCGAATCCGAAAGGCTATTAGAGCAAGCTTTTCATGGCAATGAATTTGCTATCGGAAGACTTGCCAATTCCTCGCGAAAGGCGACACCCGTTTAAAAACACATACATGCTAACCATCAGGCTAAAGTTAGCTCTTTTGATTTAGAATCAATTAGAGATAGGGTACTAAGACTATCCGTTCCATTTGAACAGTTATATACGTATAAAGTATTTTATGTGTGCACATTTCTTTTCAGGTGAGGTCGAGGTGATTTTGGCACACTTGAATTAGCAATACGTTGCCTCAATCTATTTCTAGCCTTTCATAATCTCGGGATGTTAATCGATTTCAGCAAGTTTCAGTTCGTTTCAGTTTGCCAGCTGTGAGAATCAGAACTTTTGACTTCTGAAAAGGTGCCAATCGGAGCTTTTTACTTAAAGGTATAGGTTGTCGACATGATGTTTCCAAAATATCGTTAGGCCTAAGATAATTTTACCTAAGGCCACAGAGTAGGTAATACAGAGAGTCAACTGATCGTACACCCTGCGCATGAAAAACTATCAATTTTTGTCTGAAGGAAAATCAGAAATTGCGTCTTACTTAAATTAAAGTCTATTCTGGTTCGCTCTAAGCGATACCAAAAACACTCTTTGAATCCTGTGGAGAAGACCACTACACCGCACAGCACTTATTCTATGGAAGTCCTGCATTCTTTCAAATCAATACCCGCCGTAGGTATGGTGAGGGCTGGTTACCAAGGCTCCTTATCATAGCAGCGTCTTCTGGCTTTTCTAAGAACATCTAGGAAGCTATAAAATATGAAGGTTGCTATCTGGTAGTACAATGAACCAGTATCTAGGTCAGGGTAGGTCCACTAAGTATTTAAGAAACCTACGACAGAAAAAAACCATGAACCTCAACTAAGCAGACAACGTATCAATATAGAACCAAGAATATCCATAAATTCTCTAGAGCTGTGTAGAGAGAAATTGAAATTTGGTGGCGCCAAAAACTGCTTAAACAGAAAGAAAGAGCCTTTCCTCAAAGTGAAAAAAGTCCAATATCTTTGGTCAATTGTCTTTCATTCAGAGAGCAAGGACTACGTTTGGAAATTTTTCCAAAACATAAAGAAATTCCTCTATTATAGCCTTATTAACATTCAAAGACTGTTTCTTTCAAATTTCGTATAAGATCACATAAGTCACATCAAAGTGAGTCCAGCAACACCTCAAAACTTTCACACAAATGTGCATGCCGATCCTAGTGCTAAAGCAACTAGAGATCACCGATGTTTTAAAAGACAGAAACGCTCGGTTCAAAGCTATACGGATTACGGGGGCTAGCAAAACAATGAGATAGATTGAACGAGGCTTAAGAGTAGCGAGTTGAAACATTGGAAGTATAACTGATTGAAGTTTCGAAGTGGTAGAGATGAAATTTGAGGTGAAATAGGCGAGTAAACAACTTGTGCGCCTAAGAAACAAAATGAAGGATGGCTGAAAACAGGCCCGTTTTTCGTATGTAAAGACAAATGCTTACAATATGTTCTACAACGGAACGGATGAAGGTAAGAACAGATTCGGTATCATCATAGCGGAAGAACTATACTTGGCAGCGTGTTGATCATTTCGAAGCCTAGTCACCGCTTGATGTCTCTTTTATTGGTACTGCAAGGAAGGGTGTGGAGTGTGGATCCATTGACAATGAATATGTTCCCCAAATTGGATGTGAGTAGGTGGAAAAAGATTCATAACAACATAATAGTATCCTAAAAGAGGTGCTTTTGTTTGGACATACTGGGATGACAAACGAGGATTATGAGGACTGTCATAGAGGTAGGAACCCATACCTGGTGAAGATATCCTAAAGTATTTTTATACAAATCACATGGTCTTGTCGAATTGAATACCACGTTCATCAAATTAGACCGACACCACAGTAGTGTTAGAAATGAAATAGAAATTAACGACCGTTTGGTAGCCAAATTTATGAGTCCTAGGGGTGGAAGACTACAAAGTAGTGCTGTTTGAAGCTGTCACCCAACAACACCGTCTTCTACTAAACGAAGTCGAACAAACAATGGCTACGAAGAGAATCAAGTTGTATATTTTGTCCTAGGGAAAAGGTAACCAATTGGATTTTAATATGCAGGTATATCACTATGTGCAAACAACATTTGACGGAGCTCAAAACACAGGTAGTACAGCAGACGGTATTTGGGGTTGCCAGCACAAACTTGTTTTAAGGTAGCCAAATCATTTAGGGGCTTCAATGGGACACTACTAACATTCCAAAGAAACATGGTTGTAGAATGTTGAAGTCAAAGTTAGCAATGAGTAAGAAAAAAGTAGACTTTAAAGCATGATCAAAGTGCCACTCAAGTAAAAAAAATTAATAGGCTCGCCTCGAAAAAGAAAATCGAAGCAGCAAAAAAGAACCAAAGAAGAAGTACGCCGAACTCCTGGTAAAGAGAATGGAAGGCATGTGTCCAGAGGTTTGATCTAACTTATCGGAGATACCCGACAACACAGTCGCAGAAGTTGGTGAAGCAGTTAAGAACTTTAAAAAAGGCAAAAGTGCTGGGCCAGACTACAAACCACATGAGCTTTGGAAAAAGATGGGAAGCATCGAATGCAGATGGCTCACGATTCTCATCTCCAACCTTGTAGAAGATGGTAGTCTCTGCTAAGCAATGAAGGGAAAGTTATCTATACCAATACACAAAGGGATGGGAGATACACGAAATTGCAATAACTACCGTTTGATCAAGCTGATGTCCCACACATATCACATTGATGGGTAGTCGACAGCGGAAAATAATAAATTTGTGATGGGCAGGTCAGCAACAGATGCATTTCAAAGTATAAGGATTCCAGCGGGAAAAATCGTGATTCTTTAAAAGGTTTGCATGTTGCCCTTTTAAACTTCGAAAAAGCATGCGATTGACAACCGCACTTGATCTAATATATGTAGATGGCTTTTAGAAAACGAAAATTTTCAGGGATCTATGTATGTGCGAGGACGACAAAGGATATGTCTGAAGAAGGAGTTATGACCACCCTTATAATGGTTTAGAACACAGTGCGAGCATTTAATATAGTAGGAGAGGATTTGATATAGGAGACCCCGATGCACGTTGTTTTTGAACTTTTGAAATGCTGGGAAAAACAGAGTTGGGTAAAGCATCCCACATGCGGGTATAAATCGACTTAAATATAAATCTCTATACATACTTGGCTGTTCGTCCGAAATTGAGCTTAAGGTAGAACTGATGGACATTGGTAGAGAGGAGTGTGTTGTGGCTAAATTGTTACAATACTGACTATTTTTTTATTTTTACAAAATTGTTAATTTAACTTCTTTACCAAAATTTTAAATTGTTAAAATATTTATTGCCAACTAAGCTGACGGCATTGCCATTGCTTTTAATTCATTTCTTATTATGTTATTGTGTTTACTTTATAAAGTCAATAAATGGATTACTTACTTACTTACTTACTGACTATTTCACTAGAGCTCTGATTATGTGGTGGATAATTGTCGAAGCGAACTAGAATTGTGTACATTGAAATCGCCCACAATTGCGGTTTCAGAGTGGCAGTGAGGATATTGGGAGCTAGAGCACTAAGACCTAAATACCGGTCCATTGCACTACCAGTTACCAACCATCTATTTTTTATAGCTTTCCAGATGTTTGGAGAAAAGCCAAAAGACGCTGCCATGATAAAGAGCCTAAGTTACCAGCTCCCAACATGTCTGCGACGAGTGTCTGTAACCTCATGCGATAAAAAGCAGAACATCACAGGAGAAGTGCTCTGCGGAGTCCTCATCTTCTCCACAAGATTCACAGAGTGTGGTATCACTTAAGCCTAACACATTTAAATGCTTGGCAAAAGAGAAGTGCCCGCTGGCAACGCCAAAAAGCTTTCTACAGTAGGGTGGAGTGAAATTTTTTTTCCGGAAATCTTTAAGGCCTATATGCGGAAAAGTTGAATTTGGGGACCCAAAGGTTGGGTGCAAAATTTGGTCAATGTGTGACGTCATCCTAGGGTTCCTTCATGACGTCATTGTTTTGGATTTTTTGACATACCTACTGTAAAAAAAAAATTAATTAATGTCGTTGTATATAGAGTTAATACTTATAGTACCTAGTCATATCGTCGCCCGAGAATTGTTTTGTCGTATCTCCCAAAAACACAATTTTGGGAAATCGCATTTAAAGGTTTACGTTACTATAAAAAGAAAACGAAGCGATTAAGTTGTTCTTTTTTTAATTAGAATATATTGTGTGGAGTATCTTCTTTTTATTTATGTATTCAGAATTGTTCTAACTGTTTTGGTTTTCAAATTATAGAGCTTTTTACCCAAAATGAGTTTGTCGTATACGCCACCAAAATAAGCTTTTTGTTTCCATCCCATACACGTACGGCAAAGTGAACGCACGTACGACATTTCAATATTCAAGCGTCTTGTTTAAATCGTATAGAAATTGGTATGAGAACCAATTAAAAAAATTTAATTTTCAATGTTAACAACTAAATTTTATTTATTTTATAAAGGTTAAAATAGGATTACATATCTACATCACAAGAGTTTTTGTGTTCATAGGCAAAATCTTGGTGTGAAAAAAATTAACTTGAATAGTATAATAAAAAGAAATACAATAACAAAAAAGGCATCCTATGACCATAAGATATCAATGATATTTACATTTACAGGTACAAAATTTTATTCACATTTCGAAAAAGTCATTTTCTGACTATGAAATATAAAATTAGATCTTTGAGTAACACTGTATGATTTATAAGCACACCATAGTATAAAAGTATAGTTTCAAATAATAAATTTATTGATGATTTCATTCTTACGCTCTTGATTTTAACAAGGCTTCGTAGTAGTTTTAGTCTACCTTTGGCACAAAAACAAATAAACTTTTAAGATAATTCATTTTGTCATTAAATAGTTTTGACTTGTTACCTGCTAAAAACAAAACGATTTTGAGAAAACAAATTAGTTGGAATTGCCCGACTACTTTTGTTTGACTTTTTCTATATTAAAGCTTGTTTATACCCAATTTCTCTTCTGTTCGTTTTATAATAAGTGTAAATTTTTCGTCCTTAATATGTTTAAGAAACTTTATTTTGCTAAATGCAATTGCCGAAAAGTTTAATTGGCCCGCTCTGGTTGAAAATGCTTTGAAATCTGTTGGCAACATTTGAATTAATTTTAATTTTACGTTCTTAAAGTTCATATTTTTAAGATGTCGCATAAGCGAAAACTAAATATTTCCAAGCTGCCTCTGGAATTAGAGAATCTCCAGGCTCTGAAAATTTTTGTGTAATTTATTTTAAGAATGTTGAATTTTGAATGAGAAAAATCACAGCAGTGGACATGGCCTTGTTTTATTTTGGGGGACACAGGAGTCACTCCAAAGAGGCAGAACTTCAACAAAAGGATTGTCAGAAAATATTTGATGCAGCATTTTTAAAACTGCGCTGGCAATATAATTGAAAATTGAATACTTCCTGCAGCGCCGCGCCGCCCCAGTTGAAATATCTATACACGTACGACAAACCAAATCGCAATCCTTTTTTTGGAACGAAGTTCCTTATCGCGCGTTATGAAAGGGGGCTAGACGGAAAAAATTCTCACGAAAAGTTGTCACGACATAAAACGACATAAAAAATTCATACGAAAAGTTGTCACGTTTTTTATAGTAAGCTATTGTAAGCTGTGCGGCGTTGCATGTTTCTCTGTCTGTCTGTCTCTCTCTCTCTCTCTCTCTGTCTCTCTCTTATAGAAAGCAAGCCAGATATTGGAAGGGAAGGGGAAGGGGAAGGGGAAGGGGAAGGGGAAGGGGAAGGGGAAGGGGAAGGGGAAGGGGAAGGGGAAGGGGAAGGGGAAGGAATACTAATACTAATACTAATACTAATACTAATACTAATACTAATACTAATACTAATACTAATACTAATACTAATACTAAAACTAATACTAATACTAATACTAATACTAATACTAATACTAATACTAATACTAATACTAATACTAATACTAATACTAATACTATTACTAATACTAATACTAATACTAATACTAATACTAATACTAATACTAATACTAATACTAATACTAATACTAATACTAATACTAATACTAATACTAATACTCATACTAATACTAATACTAATACTAATACTAATACTATTACTAATACTAATACTAATACTAATACTAATACTAATACTAATACTAATACTGATACTAATACTAATATGTACCAATATAATACTTGAAAATTTCTTTCCCTGTTGGAAAGCTACACTATCCCTGAGTAACATAGGCTAATGAAGTCTACGTTAAGTTACTGAGGGATTATGTGTCTGTCTCTCTCTCTCTCTCTGTCTCTCTCTCTCTCTCTCTCTCTCTCTCTCTCTCTCTCTCTCTCTCTCTCTCTCTCTCTCTCTGTCTCTCTCTCTCTCTCTCTCTCTTATAGAAAGCAAGCCAGATATTTTCATTCTCACGATTTTGAACTTCGTTCCATCCCGGTGTCCCTTGACACCTCTCAACTTTTTTTCTCATTTTTGTCGTACTTGCATACGATCAGTCCTACATTATATGTGAGTAAGTGTATGTACGACAAAGTAATTTTAAGGTTTTATTTTAAATTTTTGATCGTATGTATTAAGCCTATACACTTACGACAAAACAACATTAAGAAAAAAAAGAGGGAAAACACATGGAATTTTTGTCGTATATGCCGAAAAATGGCGGTTACGACAAAACAAAACTCAAGGGGTGATTATTTTGTGGATATACGACAAAATGCATACTAATTATCTCAGCAACGGTAAGAGATAGGCAAACTCTGACAACAGAAATGAAAAGAGCACCTTTGAAAACATAAGACTGCATATCCAGTTTAAAAAACCCATTTTGGCGCTTACGACAAAACAATTCTCGGGCGACGATATGCACTGGCAGACATTTATAAAGGGGGGCGGGGGTAATTTCACATAGGGGGAGGGGGCAAATCATGGATCCGACAAAAAAAATTAGTAGGTATTGGTGAAAAGTCCATAGAAAACATAATATTTATGTAGGTAGGGTAGTATTTTCCAGTGCCAAGGTGGGGGGGGGGGGGGCAATGTTCCCCTTTGTCATCTCTCCGGATGCCTACGACAGAACTTAAAATATTGCATCTAAACTGAATGAAGGTGGAACTAAAAGTGGTCGATATTATTTTAATTTTAATCTAGTTCTCCTTGGGCCGTTTCTCATTTTTTTTATACTTTTATTTTCTCGTTTTGACTTTTTCCACTTAAATCGGCATTCTATTTATATTCTTATTTGTGAGTGCCGGTTGTTTTATTTTAAATTGTAAAAATGCCAAAAATGCGAAGTGAAACCGAGTGTGAAGTTTTTGGAGCACCCTCCGAGCTTAAAACCAATGTTCTTCCAACTTATCGTGATGTCATGAAAGCGTATTTGTTCATCAGAAATGCATTGCAGGAAAAACAGAAAGGATATGATCCAAGTGCTTTTGAAGTGTGTTCGAAATTATTGATCGATTTAAAAAGTGTTTGGCTAACAGCATCTCTGCCTATTGTGTCAGATCAGCAGATTTCACATAAAATTAAAACATACAATGAGAAATATAAAGCAATAAAAAAAATTATAAAATCAAAGAAAAGCTCATTTATTGAAAAATTTTATTTATTTAAATCGAGCAGCAATATACTTTTTGATTTATCAGCTTGTAAATGTAATGACTTTTCAATGTGTCCTTGCCCAATAAAAGTTCCTCAAGCAGAACGCTGTTTTTTACTTGACCAAAGACAATCAAGGAGTATGGTGATTGGTAGTGTTGACTCTGAGTTGACGAAAAAGATAAAAAAAAAGAATGATCGCAAAATTCAAGAGGATCTAAAACGAAAAAGGCATGAAGAGATGAAAGAATCTAAGAGACTCAAAAATGATCTTCAAATTTCTGATGAAAGTGGGGATGATCCAAGTGTTTTAAGTTATGACGAGGACGAGGGCGATGTCGACAGTGACGTTCCGATATTACCCAGCAGAAGTCCGTCAATTCCAAAATTACAAGCTAGGATAATTTTAACGAATTTAGCATCAGCCTGCGACAGGACAGGAGTATCCGACAGGTCAGCATCAATTCTGGTAAGTTCTCTTTTACAAGACATTGGTGTCGTTTCCAAGCAAGATTCTTCAAAAGTAATTGACAGAATCAAAATAAGACGAGAAAGACAAGAATTACGCCAAAATCTTCAATGTCAAATTGAAAATATAACAGGCTTATACTTTGACGGACGAAAAGACAAAACAATGATTTTGGAAACAATTTGGGCCAGAACACATCGGCATCGGAAGATTTCAGTGGAAGAACACATTGTACTTGTTTCTGAGCCAGAAGGACAGTATCTGGGAAATGTTACTCCATCTTGTGGGAATGCCAAAACAATATCTTCAAGCATAATTGACTTTGTAAAAAACATCCTGTGTGTTAATATGGAAGAAATTACAGCGGTTGGATGCGATGGAACTATTGTGAACACTGGATCCAAAAATGGTATTGTATGTCAGCTCAAAGCAGCCATTGGTAAGCCAGTACATTGGTTTATTTGTTTACTCCATCTAAATGAATTCCCAGTTCGTCATTTAATGGCACATGTTGATGGAAAAACCAATGACCCAAAAGGCTTTTCTGGAGTACTGGGAAAAGCTCTTGAGAGCTGTGATAGTTTACCAATTCAAGCTTTTGAAAAGATAATGGTAGAACTGCCTCCGATAACTATAGAACATTTAAGCACGGATCAGAAATATCTATATGAAATGTGTGGAGCAGTTTCTAATGGGAATGTATAGCTTTAGAGCTTGCAAACCGACAGCCAGGAAGAATGTCTCATTCAAGGTGGCTTACAACAGCTAACAGGATTCTACGGCTCTATGTAGCAACTGAAAAACCTTCAAAGGAGTTATTGGTTCTGGCTACGTACATAATAAAAGTGTATGCGTTTGTTTGGTTTCAAATCAAAACAAAACCATCTTTAGATGGACCAAAACACATTTTAGCACTAGTAAAAATATCTACCCAAAAACCTTAAGGCAATTGTTCATCCGGTAATAGAGCGTAATTCATATTTTTGCCATCCAGAAAATATTTTACTTGCTATGTTAGCTGATAGCCGAAGCCATGTCCGGGAATTAGGCCTTAGAAGGATTTTGAAAAGCAGAGCGGATATACAAGGTAGGAAAATGAATGAAATCCGACAGTTTAAGATCCCAAAAATAAATTTTGATGCCGATGATTACATCGATCTAATAAAATGGGATACAGTTAAGATCACCGAACCACCTTTAACTAGAAAGATATCAGATGACGACTTACGCACAATGGTTCAAAATGTTCCTGAAAATATAGAGCTATCCAAATATCCATGTCACACTCAAGCCGCCGAAAGATGCATTAAGCTGGTGACAGAAGCTTCATCTTCAGTGTGTGGCCGAGAGTCAAGAGATGGATTTATAAAAGCAAGAATCTCATCTCGAAAGCTGTTGCCAAAATTTGAAACGAAGAAGGAATTTGCTAAGGCTTTAGAAAAATGATCCATCTTTTTTATTTATTTGGTAAATTAAATTTTTGAACTTGAATTATTAATTACACAGGTCTGCAATGGTTTTCCTCTCTGAAATCTGAGAACCGTTTTCTATAGATTTTGATGTGCTGATTACGAGAAAAATAATGAAAAAAATCCATCACGTCAGGATTTTTTGATATAGAATATTGAAATTTTGGGTACACCGAAGTTAGCCTTTTCTTAAATTGCCAAAAAGTGATGTTAAAGTTGAGAAACGGTCTTCAGTGTAGAACAATTTTTTTCTTAGAATATGACCAAGAATCTCATTCCAAAGCATGTAATACGAATTACGGAACACCCTGTATATTAATGAGCTCATTACTTAATTAAGCCAAAATGCCCCTTTTTCGACATGTTTATTACGAATTACTTATACTCATTATGTAGTAGTTAACAAATTACTGATTTGCATTGATGTCTTTGTCCCTCTACACTAATTAAATGCAATAAAAACTAAGCTAAAGCAATTTAATGACGTTTTCTAAATTTTAAAACTAAGCTAAAGCAATTTAATGACGTTTTCTAAATTTTAAAGGGGCATTTTGGCTTAATTAAGTAATGAGCTCATTAATATACAGGGTGTTCCGTAATTCGTATTACATGCTTTGGAATGAGATTCTTGGTCATATTCTAAGAAAAAAATTGTTCTACACTGAAGACCGTTTCTCAACTTTAACATCACTTTTTGGCAATTTAAGAAAAGGCTAACTTCGGTGTACCCAGACCTGTGTTAAATTCGATATCTCTGTCAATACTGATGATAGAAACCTAATCTTAGACTTATTTTTTTTTGTTAAAATAATGATCTTTAAAACTGCATTTAAATTAATAAAATTCTTCCAATATATACTTTTTTATTGCGAAAACTTGTGACTTTTTTCCTAAAAGATACAGATAGAAACTGTACCTTTTTTTGAAAAATCTGGAGGTGATGGAGAAAAACTAAGGACATATTCGTAATCAGCGTACCAAAATACCCTAGAATCAGCTATCAAATTCCAGAGAGGAAGTTATGACCCTCATTTTGCATGCCTGTGTTATCAACATAGCTTTTGTGTGGGATGGAGAGTCTGTTTCGGAAGAATTTTCGACATCAATGGGGGTGAAGCAGGGCTGCATTCTGAGTGCATTATTGTTCATTATTTTCATTAATGACATACTTGAAACCGTAAAAGGTGGAATCCAATTTTGCGGAGAAACAATATCGGGGCTGATGTATGCGGATGACATCGTTTTTCTTAGCGATACGGTAAACGGTATGCAGCTCATGATGAACCGGCTCTCCGAATACTGTAATCTTTGGAATCTAAAAGTAAATCTGGAAAAATCCAAAGTGATGATCTTCAGAAATGGGGGAGGACGATACTGCAACTCAGAGAAGTGGAAGTTTAATGGAGAAGTCGTAGACATTGTAAGAAAATACAAGTATCTTGGCTTGTGGATTACATCAAACCTCTGTATGAATGTGCACCCTAATGAAAAACTCTCAGAAGCAAAAAGAGCAATTTCGTCAATCTGGAGACGCTGTATAAGTAACAGGCATGTTTCTCATAGCGCCAAGTATAAGCTATTCCAATCAACTGCAGCCTCAGTGCTTCTTTATGGAGCACAAATATGGGGATACAACAAATATGAAGCTGTTGAAAAATTTCTTCGCTATTTCTTAAAACGGGTTTTTCGTCTTCCAAAAAACACCCCAAACTACATGTTACATATTGAAACCGGAACTCCACCAATGTTCCTGCGCACATTAGATCTACATTTTAAATACGTAGCTAAGGTACTAGAGATGGACGATCAAAGACTTCCAAAACTAATTATGTTGAACTCAATTAAATCCAAAAGTGGAGTCTGGGAGGAATGGGAAAAAGTTGCAGCCGATTGTGGAACCAGTCTTCAAGTTACGCCCAACGAACATCCGTCTTCTATTAGAAAAAAACTCAACGACATGTTAGAAAACTTAGGGCGTGTTATGTACGACAAATTCGCAAATGAAGCGTCATCGTCGGTGTATAGGTGCTACTACAGCAAATTGAACCACCACCTGAAGGACAACACTTACTTCCTCAATAATTACTCGACTGAGAAAATTAGCACAATTTTCAAAATAAGGGGCGAAATAGCACAACTAAATTATATCCCTCACCGATCGGATCTCCCCATACTTTGCGATCTTTGCAATATGAGAGTAAGAGAAGATGTTCTACACTTCTTAGCTATCTGTCCAGTTCTGAAGGAATTTAGAATAAGATTCTTTGGAAAGTCGGCCCTGAGCGAAAATGAGTCAATCAACATTTTAAACGGAGCAAATGGCTGGGATATCTTAATCAACTTTACAAAGACTGCCCTGAATTATAGAGAATGTATTATAGAAGGCAATTTTTAATATTTTCAAATTTTTCATAATTTCTTTATCTATTGCATTTTTTTCTTTTTTTTCTTTTTTTGCGAAACTAATTTTGTCAATATAGAAAAAACAATTGTCATTCTGGTAGACGGCCATAGGCCAAACCAAATAGACTTAGTGAATTCATATATAAACAAATTATATTGTAAAAAAAAACCTTTTTTTGATGAAAATAAAAGTCTAACTAAACTAACTAACTAAACTTGAATTATTTCTTTACTTGATAAAAATGTTATTCTAGATTAAAAAAGATTTGTAACCTCAACCCCACACCCAAAACATGAATTGAATAGAACACCTATTGGTATAATAGTGTAAGGTAAATTTAGAATTTTTTCCATCATCAATACAATTTTAATAATGTTTTAAATTATAATTTTCAGGGGATTAATTAGGAAAATGTATTTTTGTTTACTAAAACATCTAATTTATTTTTTTTTTGCATTCAAAATGTAATCTTAAGATTTGTTCATTATTAAAATGCGATTTTTTTAAAGTACGTAATACAAATCTGTTTTAATAGTAAGGATTGAACGATTGAAAGGGCATTTTTGTTTGCGAATAGAGGAACCTTAGGACATAATTTTTTTTTTGTTAAAAACTTGTGGTATCGTTAAGAAAAAACCAAATTCAACTTTTAGTACATACGAAAATTAAAAAAAAAAAAAGTTCAAATTCACTCCGGCCTATTCTACAGTATTTTCTGCTACGAGCTAGCAAAAATGTTGCAGTCTTCTTACTAACGTTGGGGAGCATACGCTTGGTTTGCCTGCATCCAATGGAGGCATGCCATCTACGGTTGTGCTCTTCACAGATCCAATCGTTGATTGAAGCTTTCACTGAGGACACTGGCAGACCTAGCGACGGTTCAGGTTCTGAGAAAGAAACTCGTTAGGCTAGTCACTGATGTTGTTTAGATTTCAGTGGCAGTTTCTCTTGTTTGGTACTTCAGTTGTGGGCTAAATACGTGTACCGTCCCTTGAACAAAGGCGCCTCAAAACCTAATTTTTAAATTTAACTTTATAGCCAAATGCTTAATGACTACATACAAGAACTTCTTCTTTGCCATGCTGCTTATGATTCTTTATTTACATTTGACGTTGAAGTATATGTACACATAGAGCTGATAGAAGGCCGTCTGACCGAAATAACTTTAACACCAAACATTATAGGCTTATGTCTGAGTCCCTATACACACAAATCTAACTCAAAATATGCTAAACAAAGAGTCCCAATTTGCAAAAAATAAAAGTCTTTCGTTTGGTGATGATTGTTTCAACCCATTAGAGCAATGTTAAATTTATGTTGCGCATCCAACTTAGCATTGGAATTCAAAAACGTTTTTGCATTTGCTTAGCAACAATTTTGCTCCGCAGGTCTTGACGTATCTTTGAAAACATCAGAACAAAACTGAATACACTTAAAAGCCCTCATATCCGATAAACAAAATTCCTCCACAATGTTGGCCCTAATTTCAACCCCAACCATGTCAGAACAAATCACAGCAATAATCTAATCCTATGTAGAAGAAAAGTCCTAAATTTTCCCAGTCAATTTTATGTGTCAAATTTAACAAAACTCACATGGAGATTAAGTGCAACAGAAATAAAATAACAAAAAAAAAAAGAAGTAGAAAATTTACAACAAGCCAGAGGCCATTTCCCAAAAGCGTAATAAATCTTAACATGAAAATCACGAAGCATTCAGCCAGAGATTTAATTACAAAAGGTCCCCACCATGGAGATACCCAAAAGACTGCAATCCTTTGGCTTGCACCATATACCCTATACCTAGGCTTACACTCGGGGTCTCTCTTTCTCTATCCGAATCGTTATACCTACTACGAGTTAGATGACCAAAGTTGGGGCAGTAAAATGCGATAACGCTGACTAGCACGTTGCGCACAGAAATACATTCTGCACTCGTTGTATGGTCTCTTGATGTGCCTGTGCTCCTTCTGGACGGACGACAGGCAAAAAACATAAACTGTAACCTTTTTAATTAAGCGTCCAAGAAATAACGATCTGACTATGGAGAGATGAAATTACTAGGCATCGCATACGAGAGCAGTATGCATCGAGTACGACAAAAGCACAATCACATAGCTCGTTTGTGGGTGTTTATGTGTGTGAGTTTAGTGTGTGATCAGTGTGTGGCGGGAAATTTATGCCGTCACAACTGAATGATAAAATAAATTTTCCAAAATGGAAAATGTCCTGGCAAGGCTATCGGAGTTACATTTTTGCAATTAGAAATCACTTCGCGTCGTGCTGGGATCAGACTTTACATAAAACAAATAAAAAAGCTTTTATTTGTCAATTAAAATATATTTTTTGGATTAATGGAGGTTAGGTAGGTAGGTATGCTTAAACATTCCACACACTTGTAATTTTGTGATAGATACACGTTCAAAATTTATATTAAGTTGAATAATATTACTACTAGCTGAGCCGCCCGGCGTTGCTCGGGTCTGTAGTTTTAAGGTTCCCGTTCTCGTTCTTCGCTTCCGTGGGAATATGGGGATGAAATATAATCTTTTTTACTGTGGGATTATGAGGCATCCCAACACCGAAAGAATTTTTGAAATCAGTTCAGTAGTTTCTAAGTTTCCATTTGCTACACCGTTCCTGTGGGAATCTTCCGTTCCCGTGTAAATATGTGAATGAAATATAAGTCTGTATCACTGTGAGATAATGCAACATCCTAGAGTTTAAAGAATTTTTGAAATTAGTCAAGTAGCTTTAATGTTCACGTTCTCGTTCCCGATTATAGAAATGAAATATAATCTAAAGTTATTGATGGAGGAGGATAATGTAGCACCCCTAATGCTGAAAGAATTTTTGAAATCTCTGTTCCGAATTAAAGGCAATAAATAAGCAGATTTTTGAATTTATAAAGTTTTTTTTTATTTGAAATACCTATACAAAAAAAACTAAGTACCTACATTAATCATTCATTATTTCTGTATTTTATTACATAGGCTGCCCTTCACTTAAGTACCTTGTGATACACGACATTTTTTATTTTATTATAAGGCACAAAAACAAAGAACGCAGATCGTCTTCCGACCCGTGAACATGCCACATATAATTGACCATGGGAAAACATGGATATTCTAGATTCAAACCACAAACTTTTAAGGATTGGCCTTGTGATTTGTTGATGGTCATGACCAGTGGCGGATCCAGGATTTGGTCAAGGGGGGGTTGCATTACTCAAAATTTTATTTATATACATAAATATATATTTATATTAGGGTGGTCCTTATGTAGGGTTTGTCCGAATTTTTTGTCACGATAGTCCTAAATCGGTTCTAAATCTATTAAAAAGAATTCATGCCAAGTTATAGCTCTTAATTTTAATTTTAACCCGATCCCCCCCCCCCCCCTGTTCTGTTGATTTTTAAAATTTTTTTTTTTTCATCATGAAATAATAAACAGATCATGTCGACCAATAACAATTCTTATAAAAAATTTAACGCTCTACGAAAAAGGTCCTTATAATTTTTTGGTAACTCTAACGGTTTCTGAGTTGTTTAAGGTCATAGTTGAAGTTTAAGTCAATTTTACGATTTTTCTATTTTTACCGTCTTTTATTGATTTATATAATTTAATGAGTCAATGATAAATGATGGATGACAAATCAATAAATGTATCATTTAGTATCATTTAACAAATACCTTTTCGTGAATGTTCGAGAATAGAAAGGTCGAGAATATTCGAGAACAATAAATGACGAGAATTTTCGATAATATTCTGAAAAAAAATGTTTCGTTCATCAGGCGCGGATCTAGAATTTTTTTCCGGAGGGGGTCACGGGATAAAAAAAAGTCAAATATAACAAAAATAAACTGTTGTTTATATTAAATTATAAATTGTTGTTGTGATCAAGAAAGGAAAGGAAACAAAGAAGTACGCTCAAAGATCTCATCTGGAAAAGTTTCCTTGGCTAGTGCTGTCCCATAAAGATCAAGGTCTTTATTGTGTGTACTGCGTACTATTTGCTTCGAGCTCAGGAGGAGGTTACCAAACAAATACTTCTCTGAAGCGACTTGTTCGGGAACCACTTAGAGCGTTTGATGACTTGTTGGGTGAAAAAGGAGCGCTGACAGTCCACCAACGCAATCAATATCATCAGAGAGCGGTGGAGACTGGGAGTGATTTTCTTAAGACTTTCCACAATCCAGCATCTGAAGTGATCAACCAGGTTCATGTGCAACGAGGTGCACAGGTCAAAGAAAATCGAGATCGATTGAGACCTATCATTAAAACTAATATTTTTTGCGGTCAGCAGAATATTTCTTTACGTGGACATAGGGATGATGGACCGCTCTTGAATACGACCGACAACAGAGATAGTCCGGTAGCTAACGATGGAAACTTCAGGGCACTCCTTCGCTTCAGAATTGATTCTGGTGACTCAACTCTTCAGCATCATTTAGAAACTGCAGGTGCGAACTCGACGTACATCAGTAAGACCGTCCAAAATCAACTGATAGAAGCATGTAAAGAAGAAATTCAGCTAGTCATTTTGAATAGAGTAAGAGCGGCTAAATTTTTTTCGGTTATATTGGACGAAACAACCGACATTTCGCACACGGAACAACTAAGCTTGTCACTTCGCTACCACTGGAACGGAGTTACCAGAGAAGACTTCATCACATTTTGCGATGCCTACTCTGCCATTCGGCCAGAAGATGTAGAAGGGAACGAGCGGCGTTTAACTGGAGTGGCATTGGCACATATTTTCATAGATTTGTGTAACAAATTTGATTTGGACTTGCAATACTTGGTTGGTATTGGTACAGACAGTTGCTCGGTTATGGCGTCTGATATGAAAGGGGCATGTCACGAGTTGATGAAAGTGGCAACTCACGCTCGACGCTGTCCTTGCAATAATCATGTTTTGAACAACTCTTTGCTAAAATCATCCAACGTCACGAGTTGCCGAAATGCTTCAGGAACAATGAAAACCATTGTAGCTTTTGCAAATGCTTCAGCAAAAAGGCACAGCGTCTTCGAAAAAGAGCTTGGTGGAAAATCTCTTCAAAGACTTTGCGAAACACGATGGGTCGAAAATCACGAAGGACACATGCAATTTCAAGGTGAAAAGCTGATGAAAATTTGTAATGCACTTGAGGAGATTTCGGATTGGAAGGATGAAAAAAGTGCATCTGCTGCGGCAAACCTTCATCATGCTCTTCTTAATTCAGCGTTTCTGATTTCAACTTCTTGCTTGAGTGATGTTCTAGGCATGTATAGCTTTTTTACCATCTTCTTTATTCTCTTTGTTTTTAATTAAATGCCTCAGTTTATGCCATCACTACAAAGTTTTTTGTCTGATTATTAGTTTTAAAACTCAATTATTGTTTTTGTAGGGGTAACTTTACCTTTGAGCCGAATACTGCAAACACCATCATTAGATCAGAAAAATAAGCAACCGGTTACATACAAGATACTTTAACTGTGCTTGAGAAGAAAAGAAGCGATGCTGATTCTGTTTTCCAACGGTTGTTTTCTGAAACTGAAAATCTTGCAACACAGTTGGGTGTCGAGTTGAAAGTACCACGCGTTGTTTCTCGTCAAAAGCATCGAGATAATCACCAAACAGAGCAAACCCCGGAGGAATATTTTAGAAGGGGAGTTTACGTTCCTCTTTTAGACAACGTTTTAACGGACCTCCGAAAGGCTTTCTCCAGACGTAATGAAGCTTTTTGGGTTGAGAGTTTTTCTGCCTCGGACTTCTTATACAGAGGAGGAGGAGGACATTGAAGAAGTTAATCTCGTAGCAGTCATGTACCAGAAGCTTCTGAACACTCCTCCTGCAAGCGTTATTGCAGAATTTGAGTTGTGGGTAGCAAAATGGAACCGAATTGTTGAAAAAGGCGGTGAACTTCCTGATTCGGTTTCTGCCGCCCTTGATGCGTGTGATAGAGTAATGTATCTGGCTATTTATACCCTGCTTTGGATTTTGGTGACGCTTCCTGTTACTACAGCCACTGCAGGAAAGAGCTTTTCAACTCTCCATCGCCTCAAAACTTGGTTGAGATCGACTATGGCAGAAGACATACTCACCGGTCTTGCATTGCTACACATTCATCGCGACATTGAATTGGACATCGATGCGATCATCAACAGATTTGCGAAACAAAATAGAAGATTGGATTTTGTGTTATAAATTGTTTTTACTTAAAACTTGTAATCAAATGTTAAGATATTAAGTAAAGCTGCTATCCAAATATAGAGAAATTGATACAAAAGTCAGTATTGTGTGAGAAATTTATTCAATTTTGAGTCAGTCATGTTGAGTCAGCCATTTTTTGATTGCAAATTTTCCATAGTGCAATAAAGTGAGTTGATTTTGGTCGCTTGGTTAGCTTCTGTTTTTCAAGTTTACAAAAATTTGATTTTGTTCGGTTATTTTTTTTTGATTTTCAGTTTCAGTTTCGATTGGTTTAGCCCTATTTTTTGAAATGCGGGCTGTTTTGGGGGGGGTCATGACCCCTGTGACCCCCCCCCCCCCTTGAATCCGCGCCTGTCGTTCATATATTTAAGTGGTGCGCGAAAAAGAAAGGTTGCCGAGAAAATGATCACAAACAGAAATAGAATTTTCGCCTCGTTTCCTCGAAATCATCGACAATCTTCACAGTGAAATCAAACGGCGGCGGCGTGCGAAAGTGTATATGGAAGTTTCAGAGAGCTTTGCATTTCTCATCAACTATATTCCCCAAGTGATGGATCCCTCCATGTAGTATAAATAACTTAGTTCGCTTTCATTTAAGAGATTTGGAAGAATTTTTCATTGAAATGAAACAATTCCAAAGTCACGTGAACTCAACATAGGTACCTGATGCACAAAAACTCATAGATATTTTTTTTAACATTGATGATCACAAATTGTTCTACCAAACGATCCTTCTCGCAATTAAAAAATTCAAAGATGCTAAAAGAGCTACAACCTACAACACGACAAGAGCGACTTGACTAGACATATGTTAGGTATACTTTAGCATTGAGTCGGATTTATTGAAGAAAATTGATATTGATGAATTTGCTGAAAACGAACATTTCATTAAAAAGTTGTCAAAAGTGTATCTTTGGCTTCCTAAATGAATTAAAAAAAAAATCCCAATAAAAGGTAGGTATGCTTTTCGAGGCTCTGAAACCTTTTAGTAGCTCTTCGTTCCAATTACCATCGACTGTGATGAGGTAGGCGTAGGACGACAAATGTGGTTACTTTGCAAGGACCAAAAGAACACGAATGAGAGTCATAATCTCAAAATTTCGGTTGATTGCTCAGCCAAATATTAAGAGAATTGTTTATTATTATTTATTATACCTATATAGTCCGTGATCCCTGGTCCAATTTTTTTTGTGACTACTATCAAGCTAATTTTCCCTGAGTGGCTTTATTTTGTTGAGACGCCCAACAATTTTCTAACGAAAACTTTCGACTGTGGTAGCTAACAGAGGTAGAAAGGGTGAAATATGTCGATTTCATGATACTAAAAAATTTATTAGTAACAGTTTCTTTCTTAGTTAAGCTTCTAGATAATTATCTGAATTACGTAAAAAAATATTTGTCTTACAAATTGTATGGTTTGATCTTAAGAGTCCCCTTCCTCAAACATGTATCGATTACGAGGTCAAAAAAAGTGATTACTAACAAGCTGATTTTTTTGTTTTTACTTATTTAATATTTATATAATCTAACAGTCGGATTGTCCTACAAATTCCGTGGTACGTTTTTTCAGTCCTACGCTCAGAAAATGCCAATACCACCAGATTATTATTTTCATTACTAACTGTAGGACAAAAATATTACATTATAGGTTAGTGTGTTATCTGCCCAATTCAAACAATGTCCTACAAGAAAACAGGTATGCATCGCTAGTCCGACAAGAATTGTAATTTTTTTGTTTGTTTATTTGTAACATATGGTACAAGAAAAAATCTTGCTCTAATTTTAAATATTTAGCTTTATTTTTTCGTAAATTAAGCACAGAGATTTCGGTATTTCTAAAAAAAAAAAAATCCTCCTCAGATTCATCCGACAACCTTTCGCTGCTATCGCTACTATCGCAACTATCGCTGTCATCGGCATGTACTTCACTTCCTTCATTCGGGATATCTGACTCTGTAATAACATAAAAAAATTAAGTAAATCATAATATAATAATGAATAGTCAATCATAAAATAACAATTGTATAAAAAGGGTACCTTGAATGTCGGAAGATATTTCTTCAAAAGATGGACTTTGGGACCAATAATATTCATATTTGCCATCAATTATTGTCCATCCAAAATTTTCTGGCAATTTTTCCGTTGGGCACCGCATGTGTGCATTACACCATACATTGCAGATAAATACAGTTCTTTTAATTTGTTGCAACAATTCTTGTTTTGTTGTTGGCAAACTGGAAGGATCATATCCTACGATTTTTTGTTTTAAAATATCTTCGTTTTCATTTTTTTATTTATATCCTTTCTCAAATAACTCATACCGTCCTTTGTTAATATCATTTTTTGTTTTTAATGAATAAAGGGTTGGGTTCGATATCCCGTTTTTTATAATCCTGTTTTTTATTTTCCCGCATTTAAAATCCCGTTTTTTTTAAGCCCGTTTTGTATTATCCCGCTTTTTTAAAACCCCGTTTTTAAAATCCCGTTTATTAAAATCCCGTTTATTAAAATCCCGTTCTTATAAGCCCGCTTTTGTATTCAACACCAGGTGTTTTATTTTAAAAATCGCGCGATTTTTAAAATAAAACACCTGGTGTTGAATACAAAAGCGGGATTAAATATAAAAAAGAAGAAGAATATTTGGTCTAGATAATTTTATTGCAAACATTATTATTGTTTCAAAAGAAAAGAACATAATACATAACAAAAATGTAATTCCAAAAAAGATTACAACAAAAAATAACAAAAAATTAATACAGTTGAATATTGTGAGCTATACGACAAAAATATTAAAAGATCTGTCCCAGTTTCTCTGTATAATGGTATTAATAAAAAAAATGTTCAGACAACAAAACTTTCAACATTTGAGAACTGATATGTAGTGTTTAAATGAACAATATTGAAATATAAAATATAAATATAAAACGGGCTAAGCGGGATTAAACGGGATTTTAAAAGACGGGCTTTTGATAAACGGGATTTTGATTAAACAGGATTGTCACGAACGGGATTTTAACAAAACGGTATTTAAGAAGACGGGATTATAAACTTTTTTTTGTCGGGATTTTAAAAAACGGGATTTTAAAAAGCGGGATTCCGATACGCTCCCATGAATAAACTCTGCATACATACTCTTCGATTATTTGAAATACTTCATTCGATGTTGTTAATGCTGTAGTTTCAATTCGTAGGAGTTTATTAAAAGCCTCTTGAAAATTGTTATTTTTCTTCAAAATAGTGAAAGGTCTCTTTTTTCCTTTACGAAAGAAAGCAGGATTATAATCATTTCCTGTAAATATATGGCATATAGCGAGTGAGCAAGATAATTGATCCCCAAGGTTTTCATAAATTTCATTTGTGTTTAAGTACAGTTTTTTTTTACTCGTGCTTAAATTAATTATTATTTGAATTTGATCTTTTAAATACTTAAAGTTTGCCAAAATTATTATTGGTATATCAGAATCTGTACAATGTATCTGCACACTATAATTAGTATTAAGTTGACAAATGTGGTATACAATTTTGGTATCAGCTTCTTCATGATAACAAGAGAGGTTATAGTCAATGACTCTTATTATTTTATTTTCACTAGACAGCTCGTAAGTGTAACATTGCTCATAATTAAGTTTAACAGTCTTTCCGATGATCAATGCAATAAATTCGTCCCTTGTCCAATCTTCAATTAAAAATTCTACAAATTGTTTCTTAAAGTTGTTGCTCTTTAATAATTTGCAAAAATCTGCAGGACGATTCGAGTCTTTACGTACGTCATACTGTGTGTCCTCTTCACCTCTCAAATCATGTTCAAAATCTTTAATACTAGGTTTTTTGTACTTGTTAAGTGGAATCTATCAAAAAGTCAAAATTTTTTTTGTCACGCTTGAAAAATAAATTGATTTCTTATTTCATGAATTTCAAATACATATATATTCAATTTGAGCACCGCTATAGCGTAGCGCGTTATTTTTTACATCATGCATATGTACTGCTACTTTTGGGCGTAGGACTGAAAAAACGTACCACGGAATTTGTAGGACAATCTGACTGTTAGATTATATAAATATTAAATAAGTAAAAACAAAAAAATCAGCTTGTTAGTAATCACTTTTTTTGACCTCGTAATCGATACATGTTTGAGGAAGGGGACTCTTAAGATCAAACCATACAATTTGTAAGACAAATATTTTTTTACGTAATTCAGATAATTATCTAGAAGCTTAACTAAGAAAGAAACTGTTACTAATAAATTTTTTAGTATCATGAAATCGACATATTTCACCCTTTCTACCTCTGTTAGCTACCACAGTCGAAAGTTTTCGTTAGAAAATTGTTGGGCGTCTCAACAAAATAAAGCCACTCAGGGAAAATTAGCTTGATAGTAGTCACAAAAAAAATTGGACCAGGGATCCCGGACTAATAGGGAGTAGAAGCTGCTAGCAACATCCACTCAACGGATTTGCGTTCATAAGGGTACCTACCAATCTACTTTTTCAGAGCATTCAGGCAAAAGGCTGCAATTGTGTGCTACCAAGCCCACACTGAAGAAAATCGCAACATTCAGAGTCCACCAGTTGCAGAGTTTCAAAAGAAAGAAATCTTTGCGAAAAGTCCTTAATTATTTTATTAGAAAGTAAACCTTCTTTCAAATGTTTACAGCCATGACAAATATTATCCTCCAGATATTCTTATGTATAGGATGAAATGCCGAAACCATCCACAAAAATGTAATCGACAAAATGTCTTCATGATGGATGCCCAACCTCTGAACTACATTACCCGCATAAATTTATTCCTATTTCCACATCAACATACCTACCAAAATCCAAACAAATTTTTTGCACCCAACTTTTGGTGCCCATAAGAATTTCATACAATAGCTAACCTTTGAAGGGTGTATCGTGTAGGTATAAGTAAGAAAAAAGCTCAAGCCAACGCACCTTCCTACTTATTTTAATGGCTGTCGATTTCGATTCTCCTCAATACACACACTCTCAGTCAAACACAATTACCCACCCTATAGCAAACTAATTTATTACCACCCCTCCAATGAAAATTTATGAAAACTTGCCAGGGGAAAACCTGGATCGACTCCATTATTCATTCCGATAAGCTAGCATTGGTGGTATCTATCTATACATCTATGTATCTACAACCTGTTATCGAATATCTGAAGTGTGCTTCTGTTGGAACACGCACAGCTAATGCGTGAGAGAGAACGAAGCCAAATCAAGGCGGAGTTTAGTTTTGACATGAAAAACATACGCCCCAACTGATGTTGATATGAAGTACGGGTTCTGTTTTCTTTTCGCCGACATTTGTATTTCTTTACTTTTCAAGTCTAATCAGCCATCGAATGAGAAAAGTGTTAAGTGGTGTGAGTGAGAGAATGGGCGGAGTATAGTAAAAGGTAGGAAAAGTATTGAATAGTGAGCGAAATATTCATAATTTAGTACCTTTTTATGATTTCACTTTTAATTGTAATGTTATTGTGCATTGAATGCAGTTATGCTTACATTTCATGACATAAATAGTTACCTACACTTTTACAATGACAGACTTCGGAATGTCACCCTGGTAACATTCGGGCCTACCAATCAGGCACATGGTTACCAAACGACAAACCAAATACAAACGCCATGACAAATCTTGAGTTGGATTAAGAAGTGGGTAATGAAAAGATGGGAATTTTAAAGAGAATACCTACTTCTTGACATATTAAATATAGAATACTTCTTCGTGTAATTTTTTTTGTTATTAAATATTTAGAGGACATATGTTGTCACTTACCTACATGCGATGAATCCAGATAGCTACTAGCCTCTTAGCCCAACTTTCAAATACAAATCTTCACAGCAACAGTCAGTTGTAGAATAACTTGGTAGGTATTTAACTGATTTTGTCTTTTTATAAGAAACTTTCGGTTTTTCTCTACAGATGCATTTTGAAAAATAGTTTAGCTTTTGCCTTATCTGCAACGCAATTGGTGTATTGCGGATTGAAAATGTCAGAAAAACGCTGCGCTGTGCGTATGAAGAGTGTTCATTCGACTTGGTGGTTTTGGTTATGGTTAGCATGCCTGCCTATTGCTCTGCACTTCAGCAGGTTCGTGGTTCGAATCTCAATAGAAAACAAAAAACTGCTTTTCCACGGGTACCTACATATTGCCTTTCGCAAGGAATGTGCAAGTCTTACGATCATAGGCGGATCCACGGGGGGGGGGGGGTTTTTCGGGTCCGGACCCCCCCCCCCAATCGGGAAAATAAAAGATGTTATTTGTAATATTTATCGGCTTCTAATGTTCAAATTTAGTTACGGGACGGAAAAATATAGCATGAGCAAGACAAAAAAGTAAAGGAGTAGTAATATTATTATTTAATTAATTTCAAGAACTTTATTGTACTTATTACATTTCATAAAAAACTGAAGAATATGCTACCTCAAACACTAGTAAATTTTCGAGGTTTTTTGAAAAACTACTGATAACCTGAAAAATATCGTCAGATTGATGTTTGCATATGTGTCTCGGTCCGATAAAAGTGACTTACTTGGCAAAAAATCGGTTGTTGGATAATGATTGCTTACACAAGTTCTTTTACTGAATATTCATGAAGCGCAATCAGAAATTGTAACATCGCTATTTTTTCACAAAATATAAATTCAGAGAAACGATTTTTCACATAGGTTTGAATGCTACATCAACGCCTTTCAGAGCGTGCCGTGTAAGCTTTCACTTTTGCCTAAAAGGTGCCTTTTCTCGGATCGCGTCACATATAAACTTTTGTACATGTAAATTTTTGATCGAAAGATACTAACCAGTAAAGCATTAAGCGCATTTTGGATGTTCTGGCCGTTGGATCTGGATTCGTTGCCTCCACATCTTTTCTGACAGAAAATTTTCTTTCGATCAATCCGATATATTTTCGTAAAACGTGTAGAAGTCAGCGCATTTCTTTTTGTTAAATTCTTGTTTAAAAAACAGTTGCCCGAAACTTTGGAAAATGGATTTGTGTTCCGAGAACCGACTTTTGAGTTGAGAAATGAACGTATCAAGAAACGGAATGTAGAAAGAAATTCTGTAGTAGTCTTCAATACTTTGTGCTTGAACGTTGCAACGATTTTTTTGTTGATTGCAACGGTGCAGCGGCGGCGTGGCAATTTCATCAACTGTATCCATAATGTGACAGGCGATTTGGAATTCAACAGTCGAAATCGCTGTCAAAAGATGGAATGCATTTTACGAAGTATCTCGATATTTTCAGGTTTTGATTTCTTCCAAAGATTCAATAACAGCCGGTTGCAATTCAACGTACGTTCCAACTACTTCATGAGACTGAGCCCACTTGATAGGACAAACAGACTTCAACTTTTGTTTTTTTTTTCTCACTTTTGTTTTTAATTTTTGAAATTTCTTGGTGTAGAACGTCTTGTCTTTTAGGCCAGTGAGAAAAATGCTTCAATCGCTCCGATAGTTCCTAACGCATTTTTGATTCCTGACACTTCGCACGCTGCATTGACTGCCAAACTAAAGCTATGTGCACCGCAATGTACATAAATTGCCAGGGGAAAATACGATCTCAGTTGAGCCTGTGCACCAATGCATTGGACACTCATTGCCGGAGCTCCATCGAATCCTTGGCCATACATATATGAGCAATCGACGCCAACATCATGTAAATAAATTTCTGATTGAATCTGCTAAACCTCGTATATATAAATAAAATTTTGAGTAATGGATCCGCCACTGCTTACGATGATAAATTTGTTGCCATGAAAAACGCTTTCTCGATTAGCCGTTCGGACTTGACAAAAAATTGTAGGTCCCCTCCATTCCCTAACAAGGCAATCTGTTGCGTCACCCGAAAAAAAAATGTGGACTCCGATTGCGTAACTTTTTAGGTATGGTCAAAAGATTTTTTCAACCTTCTCTGAATCTTAAACACTTGCTTCTTGAACCCGCTGGTAGAATCAATACCAGAGATGTGCTGTTTATAATCATAATGGGTGTAGAAAATGTGTGTGTAATGGGCAGGGCCGAATTAACCCCCAACGAGGCCCTAGGCAACCATCAATTTGGGGGCCATTTTTTCAAGCCTGTTTCCCTTGTTTTTTCGATTAAAACAAAAACTTATAGCTTTCATAAAAATTCTATTGTCAAAACGTAATAATATCAATAAAATTACCATCAACATTTTAAACATGTCGTTTTCCACATTTGTTTTCGGCAAATTCATCAATTATATCATTAATATCAATTTTCTTCATAAATAATACTCAATGCAAAGTATACCTAACATGTTTAGGCGCTCTTGTCGCGTTGTAGCTCTTTTAGCATCTTTGATTGTTTTTTTTTTTTGTTAGAAAAAAAACCCGATTCTTTCTCAAAAAATGGAGTGAATTTCTTGAAAGAAGTTGATTCAATTACCTTTCATTAGTGAATAAATATAAGCCAATCTCGGTTTGTTTTTTCTCCATTTGGTTTAGTCCCAAAAAATAAGTTGGGCGAACATTATATCGATGTTGATTCGTTTTCATACCGACGCGACGCTTAGATGATTCGAATGGTCCAATCGAATTCTGACATGTGGATGGCCATCAATGTGCGATCCAAAATCTTACATCTTCACTAATAAATTTTTCGCATTTTCCTGAATCCTTCGAACGGTTGGAAATTTCTAGACCTTGATTTGTATGTACACTTTTGCCCACAAGAGATTGGTTTGAAGATTCAGGTGTTGAGTTGACTGGATCATCGTTCAATTCAAGACTAGTTGCAAGTCCTTGGCATTCCTGATGAATTTGGTGTTTTTGCATTCCGATGAAAATAATGCACATGTTCGTGATCTTTTTCTTCGGCAACCTTTCTTTTTTGCGCACCACTTAAATATGAACGAGACATTTTTTTTACATAATAACAACTTTAGACTCTAACGATAGTTTGAGTATTTACTAGTGTATTGCACTTAACTATCACTCCCGAAAAATGATGGTCTCACTACGGTAAAGAAAAAAGCGATAACAACAAGAAAAAAAAACAGACTAGACTATTCTCGTACAGTGAACTCTCCGTCTTGTATACAAATTCAAATGTTCCAGAATATTATCGAAAACTCCAGTCATTTATTGTTCTAGAATATTCTCGACCTTTTCACTAACTTCTATTCTCGAACATTCAAGAAAAGATATTTGTTAAATGATACAGAAATATAGATTCATTTATTTGTCATCCATCATTAATCATTCACTCATTCATCATTCTAGTTCAAATTATCGCTTGAAGGCTTACACCCTCTGTTCCAATCATAACCGAAATTTAAAAAAATAAAAACAACCAGTAGGTATACATTTTGAGATAGTTCTTTTTTATTATTCAATATACTCTCCTTTCACTTTGATAAACTTCTTTGCACGCTCATACAATTTGCCAAATGTGTCGGAAATATCCTTTTTAAGAATCTTGTCTAGTTTGTCGGTCGTCGCTTTTGAATGCGCTCAATTGAGTTTTAATTATTTGAGTAAAGTTTATTTTCAGTCAGAATCTTTCACCCCTTCCAATTACCGTCCAATTGCACTAACGTCTCTTCTTTCCAAGGTCATGGAAACGCTGAATAATCGTCAACTCTTGAAATATCTTGATCTTGAAGAACGAAAGCTTTTTAATGACCGTCAGTACGACTTTCGTACCAAACGGTTCACTGGTGAATTGATGGCATATCTCACTGAAAAGTGGAACTAATCGTTACATTGTTTTGGAGAAAGTAAGATTATTGCGCTCGATATTTCTAAAGCATTTGATAGAGTTTGGCATCAGGCTCTTTTATCGAAAATGCGCGCTTTTGCTATCGATGAGTCTCTCTTAGAAACTACCTTTCCGCGTTCAATACAAGTTGTATTGGATGGCTTCAAGTCTGATACCCACTTCATAAATGCTAATGGTGTGTCCCAGGGCTCCATTTTCCGACTCTGACTCTCTTCCTCATTTTCATAAATGATTTCTTGTCTGACGGCTCAACTCTCAGCTTCTCATATTTGTTTTCAAATTCACTTCCCTGCCCTGTGGAACTGGAACGGTTGCGTATGATGAATTCTGACCTTGACAGCATTGTTACATGGGGTCATAAAAGCCGAGTAGAATTCAATGCTTCGAAAACTCAATGCTGTCTCTTGTCGTTGAAGCTTAACATTCCCCCATTACCATTATCCATGAATGGTAGGTAGGTACCTGCATATAAGAAACCGAAAAGCTGTCAGTATTTGGAATATCTGTAAACGATGATCTTCGTTGGAATGACGAATCACCCAATATTTGAAGTCACCAAAAGTGCTGCTAAATGCTTAGGCTTCTTGAGACGATGCAGAAAGTTCTTCATATCTTCTGATCTGGCTACAATTTATAAGACTTTCATCCACCCAAAACTGGAGTATAACTCCCATATCTGGTCAGGTGCCGCTCAAACATCTTTGCATCTGCTTGATAGGGTACAAAATAGAGCGTTAAAATTTATAGGTGATAGTTCAATGGTAGAATCGACTGATTCTCTTGAACATCATCGAAACGTTACCTGTCTCACTCTCTCTTTTATCGCTTTTTTCACAAACAGTGCTCTAATGAAATAAATGAAATAACCAGTTGTATTCCTCCCCTGAAAGAATTTAAACGCAACACCGCCTTGCTAGGAATGCTAATCAGCTTTACCTCGAACCCAACTTCGGGCGTACTGTGAAGTATAGACAAGACATACTTATTTTAGTGGCACCACCCGTATGTGGAATGCTTTACTTGTCTCTGTATTTCCCCTGCACTATACGATTCACAAAAGTTCAAAAGGAATGTGCATCGGCGTCTCTTCCTCTCTTATTTTCCTAAGCACTCGCAATGTGTTCTATAACATTATAAGGGTATTCATAACCCCTTGATGCTGCGCGTTAGATATTATTAAAAAAAAAAAACAATAAGTGTGAAAAATTTTAAAATGATCGGTTGAACCGTTTATCGCGGTCACCGACTTCAAAAAAGTGGTTTTGAGATAATCGCATCGAAAGTTTTAAGTTGATGTAAAACATAACACAACACGCTGTAAACACGACTATACGTCAATGTAATTCCGTTAACCGTCGCCACTTTATACAGTATGATGGCTAGAGCTACTTGTCAAAAGTTGTCGGTAAGCTCGTAAGTAAGCATTGGCGGCACTGACTCGAACGAAAGGCACAAACTTTAATTAAACGGCCGTAAGTCGGAAACTATTCATCAGATCGACTTGAAACTTTTAGGAGATATTCTCCAAATGTTGAAGGTACTTTAATATATATATGTTTCTTAAATCGTTTTTTTCGACACTCCAGATACGACAGTGCCCTTAATTAACTTAAACTAAAACTTTAACTAAGGCTTACCTTAGAAGCAAAACATTAGCATCTGGAAGACTTATCAATTTCCACTCCAACCAGGCTAAACACATTAAAGTGAACACTGCTTCAAACTTAATTAACAAAGTGTTTACATTGAGTGATACAAAGTTTCACTCTGAAAACGAAACAATAGTTACAAAGATCCTTTCCAATAACAGTTTTCCGAATACTATTATAAAAAGCTTAATTTTCGACCGAAAGAACACACCACAAAACGTAAAAACTCAGATGGAAAACACTCATATATTCAAAAGCATGCAATATGTTCCAACTTTCTCCGAAAACTTCAAAAAAAATAGTCGCAGATCAGTGTCAAACCACAAAAATCGCGTTCAAGTCAAATTCTACCTTGAGACGACATTTCTCCGTCCTTAAGCCAAAAACGGAAACGGATAAAAAGACTGATGTGGTGTATAAAATAGACTGCAAAGGCAATGAGTCTGCGACAATTGTAACCTTTGCTACATAGGCACCACAAAACAACTTAGGTAACAGAATTGCCAACCACAAATCTGACCTAAAATTAAAAAACACAGCCAAAATCGCATTGACAAATCATTGTGTCGCCTCAAAACACCAACCCGATTTTGAAAATGTCAAAGTATTACAAACAGAAAAACATTTTTCAAAAAGGTATACCCTGGAAACACTTCACATTTTAAGAAACAGCAATAGTATGAATAGGAAACAGGACACACAGAATATATCAGCCATATATTGCTCTCTCGTCGCTGCAAAGAAATTTTAAGTTTTGTTTTTGTTTTTGTTTTAATAGTTAGCAGATCCATGACTCATATTAAGACTAAACTCCAACAAAGGAAGTGTTAATATTTCTATTTTGTTCTTCTTTTTTCAATTTTCTGTTAACGAAATATAAAGTTTTATATTTTATATTTATTGTGTTATGTAATTTGTTAAAATAACGTGTTTAATTTCTTAACGTAAGTCTACCTATTCAATGTAAAATCTCAAATTTGTTCAACTAATTTTATGTTCTCAATAAAGATTCCCTGAGGAAGACAGCAAACCCTGTCGAAACGTCGGGAAAGTAAATGAAATAAATTTCATTGCGTTAACTAATGACCAAAGAAGCCGAAGAGGAATCAGATTCTTCAACAATACATATAATTCCAAACTTGGTCAAACCTTATAAATTCTACTTTATTTACTAGGTATTATGTCATTTCCAAACTAATTTTCAAATAATTATTACATATATATTTTAAATGCAGTTTCGCAAAACACTGCAGTTTTTGACTAATGACCCTTTTGCCTAACGTCAAATAACAATTGTTTTTTTTTTTTTTTTTAATAAAATCTTTCAACATTTGGAAAAAAGAACAGAAGAAATAAACAAACTCCTTCTAGTTATATCTGTCTAGCTCAGCTTTATGCAACTTCATGCAGCCTGATTTTACTTAGTAAATATATGTATAGGTATAATGATTCATTATCCGTTGAGTTTAGTTCAATGACTCGTGAACTTTTTTTCTGCTCAACTTAAAATCGAAAAAGTGAGCAAAAAGCAGTAATCCAAAAAAAAAAAGAAATAATCTAACAACTGTAAGAACTTTATATAGTCCAGTTTTTTTATTGTTTTTGATTTAACATTTAAGTGTATGAGCATAAGTAACAAGTAATACCTACATCAACAAAAAAGTTATACTTTTAAGACTCTCTTTCAATTCTCCACGCTCAAAGCGAAACACACAAAAATAAAACTTTTTTCTTACTATGAATGATATTTTCATTCGAATGATATTTTCGATTTTTAGACCTCCAAACATTTCTTAATTCAGAACTTTTGTTATACCTAGACCAACTCAAAAAATGGATTTTGCCCATTTTTGCCTAAATGCTCCACTATGCCCCGGGGGTGGGTAAGGTAGATGCTAAATTAAGCTTTAAAAATGTATATTCTATCAAGGACATCTGTGCGATCTAAAGGTGCGGGGGAAGAGGCTTTCTTAAAGCTAAAAGAATGGAGCGCTGCCTAATTTTTTTTTTTTTTATTTGTATCTACCTACCAAAAACAAATCTAATTAAAGACTTTCCATTCGACGTACCCATCTAGGTGATTAAATCAAACTTAATGAAGTACCTACCTTTAAGGTCCCCTTTTTTTCAAAATTCAGAGCACTCTGTAGTAAGATTTACCGGGTACCTATACGAATATACCAAAACGAACTTAATTTTAACGCCAACACTAGTCTCCAGCACCCTATTCGCTATACCTACCAACAATAACGAAACATACTTCTCGTCATCGTCCTCTCACACTCTCATTTATATCCAAACACCCGACAGCAAAGGCACATAGTGGGTTGTGCTCTACGTCAGTGTTAATTAAAAATAAAAAAATATCTGTATCAAAAGCAAAACACGAGATATAAAAAGTAAGACAAAAAAAACTAAAACACCAGTGTAATAATAAGCACGCAAGCACAAGAAAGAATTCCATTTCGACAGAGCAGGTCCCTCCCATCAACAGCAAGTTACCATTTCTGGTTGGACAAACCGGAAGATAATCCCCATAGATACGATCGCTGTTAAAGCTGTGTGCGCGCAAACAGCGCATTAGTATGTGTCAAAAAGCGAGACACAAACTAAGCCCATAAACAACAACAACACAAACAGAAAAAACCTCTCAAATGTATCCACAGAAGTCAAGTTTACCCCGTGTAAACAGTGCTGACCAGTTTGAGTTTGCTATTGGTATGCTAAGGAACCTCGCCGTCGCGCAAACACATTTTTTCTCTATATTCCGTGGTTTCGGTTGTTGTTGTTCTTGTGCTGTGTGCGCACCTTTTCTCAATCTGATGCTGATGGTGGTGTTCATCTTTGAAGAGTGGTGATCTTTCAATCGAAATATACTCGTACCTACCTACAACAGATACCAATAGATAGGTCAACAAACATGTGTACTTAGATACACATCGACCATTTTTAATTTGTTTGATTTTTTGTATTTTGAAGATACTAAAGATAACAACAAGTGTGGTGTGTGGGATAGATACACACGGTTGTCGTCATCGTGCTCATCGAGATACATACTCTAATCGTTTGGCGTGCGCGCGGTGATCTCTTGAAAACAAAAATATTAACATTTTTGTGGTTTTTCATTGAAAGTTAAGAGCAAAAAAATAAGATATAAGAATTATACCAACAACGTGGTGTGGTGGTTTTTAAAGTGTGTGGAGTGCGATCTTTGGAATTTTGCAACAATTTCCAGTTACTAATTTCTAAATGGTGAATCCTTTCAATAACAACAACAGCAACAACAAAAGTGAATATACAAAGTGATGTTAAAACAACAAAGTGTGTAGAGAAAATTTTGTTTTACTTGAAAGTGATATTAAAGATATTTTGTGTACATTAAACACATACACGAATAGCGTTGTGGTAAACTTAAAATAGCTTTTTATCAGTGCCAAGCATATACAAATCCTGATAAGCCGCAAGCGTATAGAAAACTTGATAGTACCTACTTTGGGAATAAACATCGAGCGTTTGGGAAAAAGGTTCGTACCTACAAATTGTTTTGAAAATTTAAACTGTTTTCTTGATCTGTACTTTCTATACCTACTTAAAATTTCGGGATGGAACAAACGTTTCAACGCATTTATGAACATACCTACATGGCTTCAAATATCAGCTAAGGATACCAAATTTAAGTGTTGAAAGTTTCAGGATCGATAACACGAAAATATATTTGCGTCTTGTGTTCGAGTCAAGATTTCGTTAGCTCGCTCAGCTTGGCAATGGATTGCTAACAGCTGTTTTGTGGATTTCTAGACATTCTTTTTGATCAAATACTTAAAAACTCAACTTACTTACACTTTTCTTCCTTTCCTTGACGTAGTTCTTGCATTACCTTCATCTTGTTTTACTTTAACGCAGCGGGCGCAATGATCATTTTGCTATCTCAAAGGGACCATATCTCTCCCATTGGTGTGTGCCTTATGTTTTTGAAGTTCTTAACTGCCTCAGTAACTAATTCTTTTGTGATATCAGGTGCTTCGTTTGAGTTCAGTATCTTCAGCTGCGCTTAAATACTTTCCTGTGAACAATTCGTTCAAAATTCGATCACATGACTGTAACCGTTGCGTCGCGTCGGTGCATTATTTTGTCGTCATCCACAAGAAGCTGTATTTTGAGCATCCTCTGTGAACTTCAGTGAAGCATTCTCATGAAGAGTTCACTCTCTTTTAGCGGAGGTCATAGAGATGGTTTTAGATATTATCGTATCTGAATAGCTTAGTTTTCGTTACCAGCCTGAGTAGACGTTTCTTGAAGCTTTGTTTGGAGTATGAGGACACTCCTTCTTCCGCTCTTTCTTATACTGTTTTCCAGATACTTAGCATTGTACTAACATTATTTTAACTCTGTACATTTGATAAGTGGTGACCATTTCGTAAAGGTTAGAATGTCTGTCTGTTACATGAGAGGCTCGAGGTTCAAGTTCTAACTTTTTCTTTTTCTTCTTCTTCCTTTTTACGGCGTTATGAGAATCGAGATCTCGAAAGATTCACAGTTATCCCTCTTAATTGCTTCAAATAGTGATCCGCATGTTGCTTACGTCGCGTTGGCCTCAGAATGCGTCAGCAAACTTCCTGGATTGTTGCATGTCTGAGACTCTCCAAACAAAAAAGCGACCAGTAACATCCGTCGCAGCAACATCGTTATCGGATGTTTTTGTTTGATTGTAACCTCAAGCAAAACCAATGCTGAAGCGCATAAGAGCATATCTAAGCTCCAAGGCAATATCTTGTTCTGGGATTTCGTTGTTCAGAGATGATTCAAATAAACAAAAAAAAAACTGATTTTGATTTGCTCAATCAAGTGGAAGTACCAAAAGCGAGGCATCCATCAAGGTATAACACTCAAGAAAATTGTAAAGCACAGCTTGGATTACAAAAATCTTTCAACCTCATCTCCATGGGTTACATTTGGAATACATAACGCAACAATTGCAATCTAAGTCTAATCGTACAAAATACCATGTTCATCAAACAAGACCGACACCTTATCACTTACAGCAGTGGAGGAAATGAAACCCAGATTGATTACCATTTGGTAACCAATTACATGAAATCTCGGGTGAAAGACTGCAAAGTGATACTAGGAGAAGCTGCCGCTCAACAACACCGTCTTCTTTTAACAGAATTTTTTACGGATGCGGTGAAGGTAGTCAAACAAACAAAGGCTCCTAGGAGAATCAAGTGGTACAATCTGGAGAAAACCAAAGGACAGCAATTCATTTCGTATATGCGAAGTCAGTTGTGTAATACCATCGACGCAGTTTCAAATGCAATCACGGCACAAAATATGTGGGATCGCCTACAACGAACCTGCTTAGAGAGAGCCAAATCACTGCTAGGAGTCTCAAAAGGACGCTACCAACAAGCTAAAGAAACCTGGTGGTGGGATGATGAAGCTAAAGCAGTGATTAGAAAGAAGAAAGCAGCTTTCCAAGCTTGGTCGAAGTGCCCCTCAAGAAATACAAATGAAAAAGCGCGTCTCAAAATGGAATACAAGAGCTGCAGAAAAGAAGCGAAGAAAAAGTGCGCCCAACTTCAAGCAAAAAGCACGGAGGGCCTGTATCGAGAGCTGGAAGAGATTTCTGCCCCAGCTGCTGAAGCAAATCAGGCAATCCAAGAGCTAAGACAAAGCAACTTGAATAAAGGAGCAACCATTTTCAAAATAGCCGCTCAGAGAAGGAGAAATGCGCAGGAGATTCGTTCGCCAAAGTTCATAAATGATGCTCAAGGACTGCTACTTGTGGATGACGACAAAATTCTTCACAGGTGGCGACAGTATTGTGATGATCTTTTGAATGAACAGTTTCCTCGGCGCCACTTTCCAACAGCTGCACCTAACTTTACGGAAGTATCCGACGTCACAGTCGAAGAAGTTAGGGAGGCAGTTAAGAACTCTAAAAAAAGCAAAGCGATTGGGCCAGACGAGGTACCATATGAGTTTTGGAAAAATATGGGAGACATCGGGTTGAGATGGCTCACGATTCTCATCTCCAAGCTTATAAGAGAAGAGGTGAAAGTTTGCCTAATCAATGGAGGGAAAGTTTTCTTCTTCCAATGTACAAGGGAAAGGGAGATACCAGAAGCTGTGACAACTATCGTTCGATCAAGTTGATGTCCCACACTATGAAGATCGTTGAGCGGGTTTTGGATAGCCGACTGCGGAAAAAAATAAAGCTTTCTGATAACCAATGCGGGTTTGTCGCGGGTAAGTCAACTACAGACGCAATCCAAAGTATAAGGATCATTATGGAAAAACACCGAGATGCCTTAGAGGATTTGCATATTGTGTTGGTTGACTTCGAAAAAGCATTCGATCGACAACCACGAGATTTGATATGGGTGGCCCTCAGACACCGAGGAGTTCCTGAAGCCTATGTGCGAATAATTATGGACATGTACGAGGGAGCAGTTACAAAAGTGAGATGCCCAGCTGGAGTCACCGAAGAATTCCAAATAACAGTAGGTGTACATCAGGGAAGTGTCTTGAGTCCACTGCTCTTTATTGCTGTTCTGGATTATTTGCTCGAAGGAAAAGTAACGGACAATAAAGTAAAACAATTATTCTTTGCTGACGATGGAGCCATCATAAGCGAGGATCCTACATCCCTGCAACGAGCACTTGACGTTTGGATTGATGTTCTGGAAGGAAATGGGTACCGTATTAGCGCTAAAAAGACTGAATACCTGTGCTGCCCTTTTTCTGATCCAGACAAGCCTATTCCAGACATTTATTTGAATGGAAATGTGCTTCCCAAGTGTGAAAAGTTTAAATATCTGGGATCTATGATCAATAGTGAAGCAACTTGTGATGACGACATCAATCATCGAGTAAGCGTAGGGTGGATGAAGTGGCGAGAAAACTCCGCTATCTTCTGTGATCGAAAAATGCCCCGTAAGCTGAAGGGAAGACTCTACACAGCAGTTGTCCGTCCAGCTCTGACATACGGTTCACAATTTTGGACAATGTACAAAAAGTATGAGAGCAAATTGACGGCAGCCGAAATGAAGATGCTTCGGATGACAGCAGGAGTAACAAAGCTTGATCGAATTAGAAGTACTAAGATCCGTGGAAGCCTTCATGTCAAAAGTACCATCTTGGACAAAATTCAGCACGACCGGCTCAGTTGGTATTGTCATGTTCAAAGGAGAGATCCGCAGAACCCCGTCCAAAAGGCAATATCGTACAACGTTTCAACAAATTAGCGACGAAAAAGAAAAGGCAGGCCAAAACACTCCTGGTACAAGCAAATGCAAAAACAGCAGCATTTGGTTGGCCTCAGACATGGAACAATCCAAAACCGGGAGGCTTGCCGACGCTTTCTGAGGTCAACGCGGCGTACCCCACAGGCGGATCACTAGTGTGAAGCAGAAAAGTGGGAGAGTTGTGATCGCTTCAAGATCACTACTCGTAACGCCGGAAATGGAAAGAAGAAGAACGCAACAATTGCAATCTTCAATACAAAGTTCAAATAAAATAATCAATGACTGAGTAAGATCAGAGCTTAATGACAGTTTTAGAAATAAAAATTGAGGCCGTAAAACCGTTTCCCAAAGCATTCAGACAAATTGTTGAGTGAGGAAATGACTGTGATCAGTTATATAGCTCCATCAACGAAGGAAATTTGGAAAGCAAATTAGAAGCTGGGAAAAGTTATTACTAAGAACTGTCCTCTCTACAAATGCCTACATTTGATCAGAGTGTTACCTACTTATATAGTCGTAGCAATAGTAGGTAAATAACTGATTTTATCATTTTACCAAAGACAAACAAATCGGCCTTTTAAGAATGCTTTAATCAAAAAGCAGCACTGTACGTTTGTATTAGACAACCTTTATTACTCCTTGCATTGTAAATAACTCAATATAGGTACTTAACTAACCAAAAGGAAGTTGATAAGCTTCCGTTGAGCTATGTTCAGCAGCAGAAAAATGCTTTCCTGCGAACTGTTCGTTCAAAAGTCTATCCCGATACTCTTACTGAGCTGGCTGTAGCGTCATGTTCACTATTTTGTTTGTCTTCATCCCCAAGAAGCTGCACCTTTCACGTTCCTTACGTTTGAGAACTTCGACGAAGGAATCTTATAAGCAGTTTTCCTTCTTTGAACAACTGTTTTAAAGATGGTCGCTTTCTTATATTCAAGTTGTTTTAGCATGACTATAGTTTGGTTTTTCGGGTGCGCCGAACTAGCCGTATCACTAGTGTGAAGCAATTAAGGCTAGGTGGACTTTTTTAGCGAACTCAGAACTCATGTAAAAGTGTTTGCTTGTATTAGTAAATCATTTTATTCTCTTAAAAGTGATCCCTCTTGCCATCGTCGCGTCTGATTTCAAATTCTCAATCTTTTCTCTCTCTTTTTGGTCTCGGCAACAGCCAGAATCCAGAAACTAGAAAAGAATTACGCACTTGCATAAGCAGAACAAAGGGGTGAGAATTATACGAGCATGCGCTGTGCAAGTAGGCATATAAAAAAAAAACAGATATCATTCATAAGGCACACTGACGAAGATATATGCATGTACACAATATGTCCGAATGAACATTTTTTACGATTTCTTGTTTTTGGATGGGTTGAGAATAGAAATATGTATTGTGTCAAGTCAGGAAACCGGTTCATTTTTTTTGTCAGTTTGCTTGCTGAGATAAATACAAATAATGAAGATGTTGTAGGGTCGATATTTCTTATCTTGTGTTTTTGCGGATGTGGAAAACATGATATTTGTGTGATTTAATTGTAGGTCAGTTTCTTGGCCTAGTTTGATCAGAAAAATTAATGAAAAAGGGGATAACTTGGGAACTTAGATAATACTCATTTTTTTTTTTTCATTTATTTATTTTATTTTTATTTATTTTTTTCATTTTTTTTACCAATAACTTGTATCCATTTTAATAATTTCATTTGCAAGAAGATATATTTTAAGAAAATAAAGGAATGGATGTTTTTTGAAAACTGCAATCGAAGGACAAAAAATTCCCTAAGAAAATTCAAAATTTTTCAAGTTAAATTTGATTTAAAAATTTTCCGTTACAATTATTATTATTTTTTTTTTCACTTGAAATTTGAACAAAAACAGTAATCTTGTGGGCCATAACCAAGCAAATTGAGATTTAAAGAAGTCATCTTATCAAACGGCCTGTTTTTTGTGGGAGTTCTTAGGATTTTTTTTCAATGACCAGTAAATAGATAGAACTTTAAATTTACTATAATTTACTAACATATAATTATATCGACTGATAAATATAAGTTTTAAGCTAAAAATATAAGGTAGAATATGAGTTATAGTTCTCTGTATACCCCGCTTCAAAAAATGAACTCGCAATTCCTCCACGATTCCAACTGGCTTGTCGAAAACAAAAAAAAAAGTTATCGTCGTTTTCATCTGCAATCCTAAATGCATGGCATGAACTATTATGAAGTGAATATATACAAAATTGGACTTTTGGTAAATACATATTTGGAAAAAATAGTTACGAATTTCCGTTGGTTTTTTTGGTTTTTGCTAAAAAAAAAGTCGTACACTTGGGAATATTTGGTTGATAGCAGTGTGTAGTGTGTAGTATGATAGTATAGAGGAAAGTCTGAAAAGCACAGTTCTGAGAAGAAAAGTTTTAGGTCCGCTTATAACTGTGAAAGTATAAAACTTTTTTAACTGCTGTATTTTTAAAACGACTTCGAATTTTCAAAAATCACATTGCTATCGTATTCTAGACATTTTAAGAAAGCAATTTATGAAAAACCAAAACAGATCACGTGGGATGGTCCTATGAAAAAATATATATATGCATGGTTAATAATAAAAAAAAGTCTTTCTCATCACTACAGAATTTAAAACTTCATGTACTTGGCCGTATCAACACCACCTCCTTAGGTACCTACTTGTTTTTTTCAAAATAAAAAAAAGGAATTCCATCTCTCTAGCAATAATCTACCTTATGAATAATTACCTTCCATAATTTTTTCTTGTAAAACGATTTTTGAGACATTTTTACAAGTTTTGTTATGTTGAATGAATGGGCTGAAATTTTGTCAACAGCACGAATAAAATTAGACACGAATACTTTGTTATAATATACCAATTGAAATTCAACATGTATCTAGCAATCAGCACAACACAATTTACAGAAAATTACACTGTAACTCTCAATGTATAATTTATTTTAAATTCAATTGAAAGAATTCTCAAATACAAAAAAGTTCCTTCTTTATCAGAAACTAGCTGACCCACCCGGCGTTGCTCGGGTCTAACTTATTTAAAGCGTTGTTAACACAAAACTGTCAAGAAACGAAAACTAAGAAGACTAAGTTTAAGAATGCCTGAAAATTTCTAGGTTTATACTAATTTATTTCCATCATTAGGTCTGTTCATTGAACTTTCCCCAGGGTTGGATAGTTGAGTAGCGACCCGCCCCGGCTTCGCACGGGTACAATGCTGATACTAAATACCCTACAGAAAAACTGTGAACGTTGTATATAAAAACACAGCGGACCGCACGAAGCCATACGGGTATAAAATTAAAAACATATTTTCTCTGGAAGTTACTCTTGAAAGAGCGACATACAGTTGGCCATGTGAAAAACAGTCAACACTCAAATCTAAGCCTGCAACATTAAAGGTTTGACCCTGCGATTTATTAATGGTCATTCCAAAAGATGTCTTCACCGGAAATTGCAAGCGTTTAAATTGGAAGGGTAAATCCGATATTATCAGAGGGATTCGGGGAATCAAAACATCTTCTCCGGTACCACATCCTGTGAGTATTGTGCACTGTATTATGAAAGTTTTCAGTGATTTTACCAGCAAACGCGTGCCATTGCAAAGTTTTGGTGAATTCAGGTTTCTTAATAAAATAACAGGTGGTACCCGTGGTGTGATGGATAGCATGTCCGCCTGTTAATCCAGAGGTTCGAGTTCGAATCCCAACAGAGGCAAAAATGTTTTTCCACGGGTATCGCATTTCGCGAGGAATTGGCAAGTCCTCCGTTAGTATTCATTGCCATGAAAAGCGCTTTCTCGATTAGCCGTTCGGAACCGGCAGAAAATTGTAGGTCCCCTCCATTTTCTCACAAGGCATGGTTGTGAGAAATGCGCTAGGCCCAAGGGCTCCTCGCTCTGTTGCGCCACCCTATTTATTTATTTATTTTAATAAAATAACTGGACAACCTACTTAACACCATTTTGTGTGGCGGGAGTCCTGATGGGTTCAAAGAGTTTAGAAATTCTGTAGGAAAATGAACAGCTTCTTCCAAATCGAGAACAGTATCGACCGAGTAGTATATTTTCGTTGGCGCATCAATCTTTGAAAGAATCAAGTTATTTACCTTATCTACTTGTTCGTTAGTTGGTGACAGAATCGCTCTTTCTTTAAACCAAGATATTGTCTTTGAACTTATGTTATCAATGTCAGGCAAGAGCCTGACTGAGGCGAGCCTCACGTTCCGTTGACGATTCTTCATCTCTTGCTGAACGTACTCTTTTGGCATTCACTATACTACGACCTATGTTCGAACGCCGACGTCTTCCAGACTTGAACAAAAATTTCTTAGTTCTATATAAATGATTACCTATGTACGAATTGCCATATTATTAGTATGTGCCGCAGTAAAAAATATCTGAATACTTACCATTCAGAAACAAAAACAAAAGATACCTATTCTTTTCAACATAAACTACGATGCTTTAAAAAATAGTTTGCTTTTCGTGCGAATTTCAAACCGATTTTGAAAATTATAAAATTGAAGTAAAAGTAAAAGTAAATATTTTTAATAAATATGTTTGTTATGACATCGCATTACAAAACTTTAAATTTCTTGGCTTTTCTCTGCTATAATATGCATGTATTATACATATAAACCTTCCTCTTGAATCACTCTATTCATTAAAAAAAAACGGCATCAAAATCCGTTGCGTTGTTTTAAAAATCTAAGCATACATAGGGACATAGGGACAGAGAAAGCGACTTTATTTTATGCTATGTTAAGATGAAGATAAAGAAGACGCTGAATTGCAATTAAATGCCCATAAACATCCGGATATGTATTTTCATAGATATACATAAGTACTTACTTCCTACCCACACTTATCCACCCTCTGCTTGCCTTCCCACATGCACAATATGAAACAAAAATAAAATAAATAAAATATAGGTACAAATAGGTACAAACCAATAACGAAAGAATAGTACAACCAACAACTTTGAAACAAAGTTAAAAAAATTATTTCGCATAGGTACACCTTACCCAAACGCATATATCTTATTCCAAATAAGTTGAATCCTATATGCCTATGTAAGTTACTGACCTATACCTACACACATTTTCATGCCAATCGCGTAATGTCATCAACAAAACAATAGAAGTTCTCAAACACAAAATAACTACCTAGTCAAATACAAAATTTTAGCTGAAGAAAAAAAAGAAACACACTCTCATCAAGTTGTGTACACTTTGACCAAGGAATTCCATTCTATTAGTGCAGTGGTGCTATTTTCTCACCCCTTTCCCTTTGTGCGTTTGCCTATGTCCGTTTCTTTCAATCCTTCGTCATTTCAAACTTTTTTTTTACAAATGCAAACTACTGCTACCAGCAAAAAAAAAACAACAGGCACACAGTTTGTAATGAGAAATGAATAGCACAAAAGATCACAAAATAAGGTCATAGGTATAGAATATAGATGATATGTATGAGGGAATGCATAACGCATAAGATCATCTGAGCGATACTCCTTTTCCAAATCACAGAGAACAGACCAAAAAAAGAGAAAACGGCGCTAAAATTGGTGGCGGATTTGCTTCGAACTGAAATGCATATGTATATGTTTTTAAGCAAGTTTTTCTAGTAAAAAACCCAAAGTAGACAGTTTTTCTAGAATTAATATTCCAAATTCTGTGACCACAATAGTATATTTCTTTATTGAAACTAATTAAGATTATATCAAAGAAAAATACCAACAAAAAATTGAGGTTCTTTTGGCTTCTCGTTTTTCAAAAAACGTTTGCAAATATGACTTTATTGAAGTTGAATTATAGCGGTGTGGAGAAAAAAATATTGATTTTGGGCTCAGAGGTTAGTTCAGGAGCTTTATTACCTTCAAAAAAATGTATATATATATGTACTTGAAAACACCCACGCCTTGCCCCATGCTTTATAAGCTAAAAATAGGCAGTTTTACCAACTTCTCATCATAACACCTGTTTCAAAACACTTAAAACTATTACCAATGATTTTATAAGATGCGCCTGATATCTATCTACTATTTCCTTTTTATTTCATGAAAAAATATTAATTAACGCCAAAGTTATTACCATAAGAGTATGCTGAAAACCGAAAAATTACAACAAATTGACGAAGGTTTTTTTCATACAAGGAGACAAAATTTGAAAAAAAACGCTCAGAGGTTAGTTGCATATATATTTTCTAGTTATAAAACGAAAAAGAAAAAAATAAAAAGTTCATAAATACGAGTGCCCCGACCAAAATAGTGAACAAATCGAAATTTTCAATAAAAAAAACGGCTTCCGGTCCCTATAAAAACCGTTAGGGAATAACTTTCAGCATTTGAATGATACAAAAATGTTTGTGTGTTTATCATCTTTACAATACATTTTGTTTCATCGAATTATCAAGAAAATTGCAAAAGTTATGAAGCAATAAGTCAACGCACTTTTCAAATTTTAACGAAAAATGCAAGGGACACCTAGCCTTAAGTGTGTAACGCCGGAAAAGGAAGAAGAAGAATTTCAATTTCAATTTACTTATCAGATGGTTTGTACATTAAGACATGATCTTAGTACATAGTGTTTTACATTTCAGTTATAATAATTTTAAATACTTAAATCTAATAACAATATTTATCTTAATCTAAGAAGTGATAGATAGGATAGAGGAAAGAAAGGTAGTGGGTAATGAGGGAAATATTTTAAATGGATAAGGAAGAGAAATGTTGGAAGAGGATTGATTTTTGTAAGCACACATTTCTTAAATGTCGTTAAAATTTATTTTATCTCCTAAGTATCCTTCTTAATTTTGTTCTATTTTTTTTTTTTTGATTTTTGTAAATTTCATATACAAAATTATACAAAATCTTACAGCGAAATTTATAGTAACCCAACGCAACTAGAGACAGTTGCCTCATATCTATATTGGAGTCGGCCAGATTTATAGGTACCTACAGCATAATTTAACAAAAAAAAATCATCCCCAATGTAGCGGCCATTTTGAATGTAGAATTAAGTTGGTTTAAGGCAAGTAATACGTTATAAAATTATCGTGCGCATAGTGTGTGTGCAAAGAACTACGATTGTTACGCTATCGCAATGTCAAATATTTTCAATTGATAACCAAATTCAAATGTGTGCGATCTATGTCACATACCAACCGATATGCGACGGTTTCAATGTGTTCCCTGCTGTAAACAAAAAAGCTGGACATGCAAAAATGTCCGCTTATACAATTACATTGAAAAAGGATCAAAGCTCCTCAAATTTTCATTAAACTGTGATCGGTAACAGATTTGCTTAAAAAGTTTATCATTTTTCGCTCTTTTGTTATGAAATTTTAAATTTTTTTTGGATAGCTGCGTTAATATTGAAAACTTTATCGAGTGAAGTTTGTTATAACAGCTAAACTTCTTGAGCTATCTAGTACCACAATTTGGCATTCTGCCATCAGTAATCGAACGGAATTTCATTCGACACAACATGAAATGCTCACTAATTCTTCTTGTGTTTATTAGGTAAATTACTGTTTCAAAGCAAGTCTGTTAATTATAAAGTGCCAAAATCAATATACTTGAATAACCAACAGAAACGAAAAAGAAGTATTAGGTATTTCCGTACAAACTGATCAATTTTGTTGTCCTTGTAAACATGCATCGGAATACATTCCACAGCTTAGGTATATATGAATTAACAAGATTTCTTTTGAAAACACCATTCAATTCTCTGAAATTCTCACTAAAATCTGTGTTTATTTCACAAGGGAATGGATATGGCTGACCCAAAAAAAAATATTTATTTGTCTAAACTTCTAAAGGGACATCGGCAACATCTATGGGTATCCGCCCGTGAGGTACACCACCGTTGTCCGCCATAAATAAGGGCAGCTAATACTAGATTTTTGCATGCAATTCTTATTTGAAAATACCTGCGTTTTCTTACATTTTTGGCAGCACACCCACAATGGTCGACAAAAGTGCCCATTTAGGGCTGAGATATTTATTTATTTATAAGTTTACAAACATGCTTGTGATGCCTGTGGCATCATCTAATGTCTCCCTGTTACGTTGGAAGTTCGAGGTTCAAGCTCAATACGTTGAAAAATAAAATGACTTTCTATAAAATAACTTTTTATACATTCAAAATGTGTAGACTTATTGACCCACCCTCGTATTGATGACTTTAACGTCTCGGTAAACGTTGTTGAACAACATTACGCATCATAAGTGTGGGATAAAACACTCTCAAATTTCAGCGGCACCGTAAACGTGACTGCGTCCTTCAAAATTAATTGTTTGTTATTGAGTAGTGCACGCATGCGTGATTTTGACGTTTATTTTCTAAGAATTTAAGAAGAATTTTAATCAATCTTCAAAAAAACAATGGGCGCGACTGGGTCGCACAAATTTGCAATTGTGTTCTAAGAACGGTATCGAAATCTTGAGGCTGAGTACAAGGTTCAATTAATTGCTCTTCATAATAAATTTTCTGGTACAGTATGGCCAACTACAGATTAATTGTGAAAATTGAATGAAATCACAGAAAATTTTGAAAAAAATTAAATTAATTCTATAATATTATTAAAAAAATATAAAAACACTCATTCGAGAAGTGTTAAAAAATTTTCTGGATTTTCTCTTATATTTAGATTAAGATTTAGATTTAGATTTTTCTTTATTTTCGTTTTCTTAAAGGGTAGCATAAGATATTTTCTATAAAGAATTACAAGCTTGGCTTTTAAAGCCGTCTGCCGGATATTAACAAAACATTTAATATAAGAGATTATACAATTTCTATTTAAATATTATATATATATACACTCATGGTCACACAATTAAGTCATTTTTATAAAATTAGGTTTACATATCCAATTATCCATATATTAAGTACAAATTACAACGAAAGCAAAATTTGTTCAAATTCAATTCTATAATGGTTTGGGCTGTGTCCGCTGTGTCAAATAAACGGTAAAATGACAGGTATTGACTACCGGGACATACTGGACACAAATCTTCTCGGCGACTGCCAGAACCAATTACCCCACTGATGGATCTTTCAGCCCGACAATGACCCCAAACACAAGTAAAGAGTTGTGAAATCTTTCCTTGAAGAGCGTAAAGTGAATGTTTTGGGGTGGCCAGCAATGTCACCGGACTTAAACCCTATTGGAAATTTGGGGACATTCTAAAAAAAAAAGTTGCGGAAAAAAAACCAACCAGAAAGACTACTCTCTGGAGTATTTTGCAGAAAGAGTGGAAAAATAGTAGCATAGAGCAATGGAAAGGTTTGGTGGACTCCATGCCAAGGAGAATATCCGCCGTATCGAAACAGAAAGGCTATCCTACGAAATATCAACTGTGCGGTTGAAAAAACTATGTTTTTTATCATATTTTGCTTATTTTTTTCATGTGACTTATTTATATGGCCACACCTATTTTATATATTATTGATTTTTTGTTAAGGAAATGACTATTGTTATAGTGGAATTTATTTTCTTTGGTTTTTTTTAATGATTGTGATTGTAAATATTTAGAATTTGAACAAATTTTGCTTTCGTTGTAATTTGTACTTAATATATGGATATGTAAACCTAATTTTATAAAAATGACTTAATTGTGTGACCATGAGTGTATATAATTTTTTTTTTTTACAAGAGAAGATCTAGGTTTAAATGATTACAAAAATTAAATTAACTTTGTTTTTTATTTTTTTAAATAATTTTTTTTTTTTAATATGTTTTTTGTTTTTCGCAAAATAGTAGCGTATTAGCTAGCGTATGAATTAGTAGAAAATCATGAAAAGAAGGTCTTACAAAAATATTACCGTAGTAAAGTATTCATTACATTACAGACATTAGATTATAGAGAATACAAAAACAGGGTGGGCTTTTAGTTTAGCTAAAACAAAAATTATGTCGAGGAAAACAGGTGAAGAACTGCAATTTTTTTTTTTTTTTTTTTGGGCTTTTAGTTTAGCTAAAACAAAAATTATCGATAAGTTCGGAACAACAAAAATTAGGTGGGCTTTCTGTTGAGCTAAAACATAACGAGGATAATATTTTTTTCCGGTTCAAAACATGTTCAAATAAGTGTTCCTATAATTCCTGGCATGGAAAGCAAATTGTAATAGCAACTTCCAGCCTTAATCTCCATTCAAGACTTTGGCGCATTCTTCAAAAGTCAGAAAACTTTTATTGAAATAAAGTCTGCGAAACTCTTGCAGAATGGGGCAAACCCCCATAAAGTGAAACACATCTTCATTTTCATTAAGATTGCAGAGTGCACAAATAGGGGTTAAATCGTTTCTATGTGGCCTATATAATTAAGTTCAATCATTTCCGTTCTCAATTTAAAAATCAAGCTCATTTCTGCAATTGTAAACTCTTCCCTGAAATAGTTATCTGCACTCAGACACAGATTTAAGCGGCTATATGTAGTTCTTGAAGATGAACCTCTAGCCCTAACAAGGCAGAGTTGAAATATGTTTTCATCTACAATTGAAATACAGTTGTAAAAATTGGTCTTCCATTCCTCCGTTTTGCCAAGACTCAGGGACAAAACAAAATTATGACTTGTGGCAAGTTCATGCCAATTTTTGAAGGGGGTATACCCAAATCTAAGAGATATTAGAAGTATCTTTCTATGAAGGTTGGTCTCGGGTCTCTGAATAACCTTGATTATAAAATCTGCATTTGCCTTCAAATTATTAATAAATATGTATGGAAGCCCTGATTCTACATGAATGGCATAGCTTGGAGTGTTAGAAGGCAATTTGAAAATACGTTTAAAAAAATATCTTTGGATAGATTCCACTTCATCTAACTGCTGAAACCCATAGACCTCATTTGCATAGCAAAAACAGCTCTTGACTGTGGCGTCAAAAACCTTGAACTTAGACACTGGGTCAACAAATTTGTTATTAAAAAATTGCGACCACATTATATTGATAGCAGTTCTCGCATCTGCAAGTTTAAGCCTTATATGAGGCCGGGTATTTAAATTATTTGTTATCAGGAAGCCAAGATATTTAAATTGAGTTACAACTTCAATGTTAACACCATCCAGAGTCCAGTTCCGAGCAGTACTTTCAGAACGGGCTTGCAATCTGAACGCCATAATTTTTGACTTTTCTAGTTTGTTTATTTGAAACTGCAGTGCAAGTGGGCTATCTGCCAATAAAACAAGATCGTCTGCATATAGTAACACCTTTATAAATAAATCGCCAAAATAAACGCCACCGGGAATATGGTTTTCGATATCATTAATAAAAAGCGAAAAAATCAGTGGGCTTAAAATGCATCCCTGGGGGACACCTGTCTTAGAGCAAAATTGTTGTGATGTTTTATTGCCATTTCGCACAACTGCAGTCATAGTAGCAAGGAGCTGTTCGTAAATCCATATGAATTTTGTTAATAGACCTGCAGCAGCGAGCTTAAAAAGAAGAGATCTTCTGTGTACAGTGTCAAAAGCAGCTTTAAGGTCTACAAAAAAGCATACAAAGGTTTCTTTTCTTCAATAAACCGTCTTGCAACTGATGTCAGGGCGAATATGTGGTCGACTGTCGAAAGGCCAGCACGAAAGCCTGCTTGGAAGCAAGTGATGATTTCGTTACTTTCAACCCAACTATTCAGCCTGATGTATAATACCTGCGCAAACAATTTTCTTAAAGAGCTTAACACTGCAATGCCTATAGTTTTCGGGAAGATTTGGGTTTCCCTTTTTAAAAATTGCTGTTATACTTGATGAAAGAAAACAATCTGGGAAAGTATGTTCATTGAACATTTTGTTAAAAAGACGAAGAACATGTTCCACGAGTTCAGGAGTTGCATTTTTGAAAAACTCAATTGGAATACCATCCGTGCCTGAAGCTTTATTATTTTTCATTTTTTCCAACGCCGCAAGAAGCTCTTGCATAGTAAAATCTGAATCCAACTCTGGGATAGCTATGTATGGTATTGCAAAACTAATTTGGGACTGGTTTGGGTCGGGTAGCAGAAGCTCTCGAAAAAACTCTGCCAGCACATCTAGATTTATATTAGACGCAGTAGACTTATGGCGACCACTAAGCACTTGAACGTTCTGCCAGAAAGATTTTGAGTCCCTGCAATTAACAAGTTTATTCGCCGCTTTCCTTAAAAATTGGTTTTTTTTCCTACTGCAGAGGTCTTTGTATTCTTTGTTTGCTTGCAAATAGAGTTGTTTAAAAGCTTCATTATTTGTGTCTCTGAAAAGTTTTAAGAACTTGAAGGATTTCATTCTCCTGTTTTTACAATCTTCATCATACCAATTAGTTTTTGAAAAAGGGCTGGTCAAAGTTGGGTTAGACACCGCAGGCTGCCTCACAATCTGTAAAACTTGTTGTGTTTCGTCCTCCACAGAGCGTGTAAGTTCAAGGTTTACAGAGGATATATTTTGGTTTAGTCTGTGCTTGTAAATCCTTGAATGCTTTTCAGCCCATCTTAATCTTCTAACCCTTGTGACACTTTCGACCTGAGTTTGATTATCTTGAGAATAAAGCTCACAAGCTACTTTAATAGGAAGATGACTAGAGTAATTTGCTGGAAATACTTCAAAATCGCTAACAATATTGAGCCAATCTCCCCTAACCAAACAATAATCAATGACAGAACATCCTTGAGCGGAAACAAACGTATAGCAGCCCTTTTCATCACTTTGAGAGACACCATTTAGAACCAAAAAACCGAAGTCTTCAATCATTTCAATAAGAGCCTTTCCGTTTGTGTTCAAAGTTTCGTCGAAAGAATTTCTTTCATAGAAAAACTCGCCATTATTCATGAACGGAGAGTTCTGGAAATTGCTTATACGACCATTTAGGTCACCGATTGCCATCATATTTTCATGACTATAATTTAACAAAAAATTTTCTAACTCTTCAAAATCTGTGTTCCACCCACTAAAATTTAGGTAAATAGGAATTATTTGAAAATGTTTTGAATCAATTAAAACATCAATGATTATTTTACTTCCAATAGTTTTAAAGTTAAAGTTAATATTTGGTATGTTATGCTTAAGGCCACACAATATGCCACCACTAGCTCTCCCAAGATTATTATTTCGGATTGCGGGAATACTATTTGTAAATGATGTTTAAAATATTCCGTTTGTTAGCCGGTGTTCAACAAAAGGATGTATGCAATAACGTCGGTCGTCGCATTTTAGGAACATAGTTTCTAAGTTATACGTAGTACCTACACGAAAATTTGTCGTTTTTTTATAAACCTCCATTGTTGCAAACTTAACGATAAGATTCCTGCGAAAAAAATAGCATGTGTGCACTAAAAGATTGCGTACCCGCTCGTCAAAATGACGCTTGTGTGCACCGGCACGGCGTTTAGTACGCAAATGCAGTACAAATTTCTGATCCAAATGTGTTTTTTTCAATAAACAAAAAACAAAAGTGACCAGAAATATGAAGGTTTAGGCACAAGTACTTAACATTTTACTAACTATGTAAAAGCTTTGGCTACAAATACGATTTGCAAAAATTTCGCGGAGGGGGGTTGAACCCACGAAACCCTCCGTCTGAATCCTCTCCTGATCGAAACTGATCTAAAATCAACGAATTTTCACTGCCGCAAATTAAAGAAATGAGATCATGTTACTCAGCAATGGAATGAAATGAAGTAAAATTGAACACAACTTTGCAAAAAAAAACGTTCCACAACTACACCCAAATGATGCAGGATATGCCACTTAAGTTTGTCCTATGTCAACTTAAGTTTTCAATTTTATGATTTGTAGTAGTCGCCAAGATCATCTAATCTGAGGACATACCAAATCTTCTTCCTTTTGGGCTCAATGAACTCTGTTCTCAGCAAGCTCTTAAGTAGAATATTTGACGAGTCAGAGAATTTGTTGACTTACCCGACCCATCTCTGTCTTGCTCTCCCACTCATCAGCTTCACACAATAGTGATCCACCCGCGGGATACGCCTCAGAAAGCGCATGCATGCCTCCTGTTTTTGGACTTTAGCATGGCTGAGGCCAACCAAATGCCGAATTTTGTAGTATTTCTATGTGCCTGGTGTATTTTGGCCTGTCTTTCTTCTTTTTCCTTCGTGATCGTGTTTGAGCTTTGTTATGATATGCCTCTTTTACGTGGTTTTCGAATTTACCTTTTAAACATGACAGTTTCAACTGAACACGACCGATTCTATTTCTTTTAAGGTTGGCATTTTTGACGTGAATGTTAGTCAAATTTTCTTTTAGGTTATTGGCGGTAGTTTCTGAAAGTAAAAGTTTTTTAAAGCGTCTCTAAATTTCTCCTTTATATCGTCATCGTGCCCGTGGCGTAGTGGTTCCCATATCTGAGTGTTACGTGGGAGTTCGAGGTTCGAAATGTCCAACTGTTTTTCCTGGGGTATTTTGAGATTCGTTTCACTAAAAGCTGGTTAAGAAAATGCGCGGAGCTAACCGAGCTCTGTTTGTTTATTTTTACAACTATTTTGTTCTACCTTTCTTCTCCACCAGTGGCGTGATGGTTTACATGACTGCCAGTAAACCCGGAGGTATCGTGGTTCGAAAGTTCGAATGCCAACCGAAGCAAAAATGTTTTTTCACGGGTATCGCCTTTCGCGAGGAATTGGCAAGTCCTCCGCTTGTAAAATTCATTGCCATGAAAAGAGCTTTTCTCCATAAGCCGTTTGGAACCGGCAGAAAATTGTAGGTCCCCTCCATATTACCTCACAAGTCATGGTTGTGAGAGGTGGGCTAGGCCCTGGAGCTCCTCGCTCTGTTGTGCTCCTCTACTGGCTTATTTTTACAACTAATTTGTTTCTTCTTTAACCGTGGCGTGATGGTAGGTAAGCATGTCTGCCTGGTAACCCGGAGGTTCGTGGTTCGAATGCTAACAGAAGCAAAAATGTTTTTCCACGGGTATCGCCTTTCGCGAGGAATTGGGAGGTCCTCCGGCAGTAAAATTCATTGTCAAGAAAAGCGCTCTTTCGATCAGCAAGCCTGTCGGAATCAGCAGAAAATTGTAGGTCTCCTCCGTTCCCTTAACCCTTACAAGGCATGTTGCGCCACCCTGTTTATTTTCTTCTTTTTTAGTTGGTTATCGCCTTTTTGATGGAGTTATGCTGATCTATGATTTGAATATGACAAGACTTTCCACTTTATGCACCATGTCCTTGTTTAATAATTATCGTCGTTTCCAGCTTAAAGAAATTTCAATCCATAGACCTAGGTATATACTTGAAATACTCCACACGATCCACCAATATGGCCTTGAACATGCTGCGGAGAGCGATATCTTCTTACACTTTTACTCAATTTCTTTCTTTTCTTTTTTTTTTTTCAATTCCATCAAGTTCTTCTGGTAGTGATGTAGGATCATTGCTTACAATTACTCCTTCGTCAGCAAAGATATGATTTGGTGTTCTGTACTTTACTTTTTACCTGGTTGTCGAGGAATTGAAGTAAGGGCAGAGGACTAAAGACACTCCTTTTGGGTGCACCACCTGACACTTGGAGTGCTACGGTCTATCCTACTGGGACATCGTCAGCCCTAGTTCATACAGATTCTCGATCATCTGCACATGGAGCTTCTGAATTCCTCCCTAAGGGACACCGATAGTTGTCGATCGAATACTTTTTCAAACTTTTGACGGATTTCTAATACTGAAAATGTAATGCAAGTTAGTATCGGGCTTGGCCCAAAAGGTGGACAACAGTGGGAAATCTTCTTAATAAACCGAAGATGGACTTCAACCAGAAAATTCTTTGATCACTTAGCTCATGAAGCTTGTACTCAAAGGAAAGATGGTCGACCAAACGTCGAAAGACGTGAGTCTTAAAAATAATGAAAAATAACAATGAAAAGTTTACGGCATGAGCTATGGGGCCTTTTTAATTTGAAATAGATGCTGTTGGTTATTTTAATAAACTTCAAAGCGCATGTCCTAATATTTGCGGCTATAGGTATGAGGGAATAAATTAATAAAAAATAAAGAAGAATTTCCGGTTTCAGCTTGGAATTTATTGCTTCTCTTTAACATTCCATCGCATCATGGCAAACAATATTTTAAAATTCCCACAAAAATGTCGACCATTCATTTTAAAATGGTCACCCAAAAACTGACAGATGACAATGTTACCAATAAAATTATCAAAATTATATTTATTCTACACAACACACATGGCAATGCTCATTATTTATTTTAAGAAACCCATGCATAAAATATTGTTCCAATAAATTGCACGGCGCGATCGGGAGTGTGCGAGTATGAGTACTTTCCTCATCCGCATACTCTCTGCTCAATCACCTGGTGTTTCGTGTGCATGTAGTTGTATATGGCTGGCGGCTGTGGTTAGGCCTGGGGCTGATGTTATTTGATACACTCGCTGGTACTTATATAAATTTTCGCGCAAAATTCAATGCCCACATGAAAATGAAAATCAATTTTCTGCATTTCCAACGTCATCCGCGGTTGGCGCTGGCTGTGGCTGTGCGTCCATGTCTGACAGCACGAAAAATCCACTTGAAGTTGGAAATTTTTATTACCTTTCCACCATTTGGCAGCCAACTGGGGTCGGTCGGGTGGTATGCCCTGTGTGAGTGTATTTGTGGATGCCTGTGTGTGTTTAATTTACTTCGCCGTGTATGTAAACAGGATTCCATCAATATTTCTTCGTACTTAACGCTTTATTGTTTTGTTGGTTATAATAAATCTCGTGGCAAATGCATCATAAAATCAGAAAATCACATTTGACTACTTGAGTTAACTGACGTGATATGTGCAGCATGTTTCTGTTGCTGCTGCTGCTGCGTTGCGCTGATGGCGGTGTGAGGTCAGTGACAGTCAACTGCGACGATGACTCGTTAAGTTTCAAATAAGCGCACAACTTTATAGAGGCGCATACCCAACAATCTTTGACGGGTATGCCAGCAGTTAGAGGTGATGATGGATTTTTTATGATCTTTTACGATTGCAATTAATTTTGTAATTTTTTTATTTTTATTTGTTTCAACTTTAATCTTTTCATTGAGCCGTAAAGTATTTATATTCATATATACATTGCTTTACAACGCATTAATCTCATTCGCCTAATCTCGTTCTTAACTGAAATGGATGTTGATTAATGAGAATGCAGTGAGAGATGGAAGTTTTGTTTTAAATGTTATCGGTTATCGCCACATAAAGTGCTCTTTGTGGGCATGGAACAACAACAAATATTTGTTTGTTTTTATTTTTGTTGGTGTACATTTTTTTAAGGAACTAATTGAGGTTGATTGATAAAATGTATAAAAGATTTGATTTGTTGGACCAGCTTTAAGTGGATGTTTATTAATTTTTGGGAACATTGAAATGGCAATGCATTTGTTTATCATACTTCAGATTTCTTAATTGAACATTAGATTAATAGCTTTAAGAATACATTGCTAATGCTCGGTGCTAACATGCAATCAATCAAATGTATTCAACATATTCTTTAAAATCGAAAAATAATTGGGTTAAAGGTAAAAAAAGACTTTTTTGTGAATTTTTTTCTTAAATATAGATTAAGTTATTTTATTCGGACCTTTCATACATTATTGAGCATACTTTCGACAATATAAGGTAATTTTTTCACGCAGAAGTATTGAAACATAAGCCGGTAAGAGAGCTTCCCCCAGAACGTCTTGAGAAAAAAACAATTTGCGGTGTTCATCATAACTCGGGTGGAAATTATTTGAAAATAAAAAACCAAGAAAAATTAGTCAAATTATGATCATATCTTCCCTCTAACGTTCTCTGATAACTTTTTTTCATTTATAAATTTTTTGTGGCCATTTAAAGTGTAAACTGTTATTTTCCACTAAAAATTCCGCCATTTTGGGGATAGAAAACACCATTAATGTAATGTTCGACAATGTGCTATTTTTTGATGTGAAGATTGGATAAGACGAAGTCTGTTGACCTCATATCTGTACCTGTACAAATCTTATTGTATCGAATCGAACGTACAATTGTGACGGATTTTCCATCTCTGGCACCAAAAAACAGACAAAACAAAACTAGAAGAAAATAAAACTTGAAGCCATCCGCGAGTATTTATGAATTTAAATATTTTATTCCGGGATCCCAACGAGTTTCATCTCTCGTTTGTTTTTTATCTTAACTCTTTTGTCATGATTTCATGTCACCAAAAACAAAATCCCACAGTGCAAAGGGTGTTCGTTGTTGAATCTGTCCCCTCGATGAACTTTAAAAAACTGTCTTTTGTCGCTTATATCCCCCCACTGTCATTATCAATGAAAGCTGTCAATAATTGGTATGTGTGTTAACGATGATCTTCATTGGAATGACCACATATTTAAAGTCGCCAAGAATGATGCAAAGTGCTTATTTTTTTTAAGAGGATGCAGGAAATTTTTCATCCCTTCTGATCAACTTCAAAAGCCTACATCCGTCCGAAACTAAGGAGACCCATACAAAATCGAGCGTTTGAACTGATAGGTGATAGTTCAATTGTAGAAACGATCGCCTCTCTTGAAAATTGTCGATAAAAGAGAGTGAGACAGGTAAGTTTTGTGTGTTTTAAGACATTATAAGGCTATATTCATTTGTATCCAAAACAGCAAACTCTTCGATACAAAAAAAGACAAAACCTTCCACTTTTTGAGTTTTTTTTTTGCATTCCTCCTTCTTTTTCTTTACTTGTTTCTCTCCATTAATGGGCATTTCCATAATGCATCAGGTACCCACATGATGAGAATGGGCATTAACGCATCGGACTTATGTATGTAAAGGGTGCTAAGACAAAAAGGTAGAGGGAAAATCATTCAAGCCCTGGTCAATGCTTCTTTGACAAACTAAGGGACCACTGAAAGCATTCTTAAGGGGGAAGACCACTTTAAAATTTCCAAAAAAAAAAGGTGAAAATTATTAATTTTTCGGGGGTCAAATATGTCGAAAATATTGCCAATAATTCAAATTTTGCAGTAAAAAGGCTCCCAAATTTAGTATTTTGAACTTTCTCATTCTTTTTTGGGTATATCCTTCCCCTTAATATGTCAGTAAAAGAATGAACTTTGATAAATCTTTTTCAGATCCACCGAAAAAGAGTGGCAACTGCAATTTTCGATATTGCCGAAAACGGGCGTTCGGAGAACTTCAATAACGCCGCAATTTTGTTGGTCATCCCAAAAATAAAAGTTTTTCTGAACACTGGACAGCTCTAATAAATATTACTCCTAATTTTGAAAATGATTGGGCTATTTTATTCCCTCTTAAAAAAAATCCAAAAAACATGTTTTTTACGCTCTTAAAGTGATATCCCCCCTTAAGTTCATTCAGAGCTCTAAATGGTTCAGTAAGAGTTCTCATCTTATCCCCCAGTTTTCAACATCCCGGGGAGCACAATATAGATTCTTGAGATCCGAGTTTTTTTTATTAAAGCGCATATCAAGGGGCTATGATTATGCTTTTTTAAAACACAGTGCGAGCATTTAGGAAAATAGGAGAGGATTTAAAAGAAGACACCGATGCACATTGCTTTTGATTTTTTGTTAGTCATAATGTGAGAAAAAAACAGAATCTGGTAAGGCATTCCACATTTGGCTAATAGACTAAAATAAAAATCTCTATACTTGACTGTACGACCGAAGTTGGGTTCGATGTAAAACTGATGAGCATTCCAAGCGAGGCGGGTATTGCGGCTTAACTGTTTCAGGGGAGGAATGCAGCTGGCTATTTCACTAGAGCACTGTTTGTGAAAAAAGCGATAAAAGAGAGTGAGGCAAGTAACGCTTTGACGATGTTCATGAGGATCAATCAATCCTACAATTGAACCGTCACCTATCAGTCTTAATGCTCTTTTTGTACCCTATCTAGAAGACCCAAAAATGTTTGAGAAGCACTTGACCAGATCTGAGACTTGTACTCCAGTTTTGGGTGGATGTATAGGCTTTATAAATTGTAGCCCAGAAGGGGTGAAAAATTTCCTGCGAAATATTAAAAAACCTAGCAGCAAATATGCAGTCATTCCAACGAAGATCATCGTTTACACACATACCAAGTACTGACAGCTCTTCGGTTTCTTTTACGCAGGTGCCATTCATGGATAATGTTAATGGGGGAATATTAAGCTTCAACGACAGGAGACAGTATTGAGTTTTCGAAGTATTGAATTCTACTGGTTTTTAATACCCCATGTAACAATACTGCCAAGGTCAGAATTCAATGAGCTAATCATATGCATGCGTTCCAGTTCCACATCCAAAGACCAGGGACGTGAATTCGGAAACGAATATGAGGAGCTGAGAGTCGTCAGTCAGCAAAACAGTTAAGAGGATTAGAAGTTCAATAAAAGAGATTGTTTATGAAAACAAGGAAGTTTCATACAATAGATCGTTTTTGAAAACAAGGTAGAGTCGGACCCAAAACACTGACCTGCGGCACACCAGCAATTATAAAGTATGTATATCAGACTCGAAAGCATCCAAACACAACTTGTATTGAAGATAGTTTCTAATCCAACGAAGAAGAGACTCATCGATACCAAATGCACGCATTTTCGATAAGAGAGCTCGGTACCAAACTCTATCAAATCACTTAGAAATTTCAAGTGCAACAATTTTACCAAGGAAAACAGTGAAAAGATGGGTTCGGTGAGATATGCCATCAAATCACCAGTGGACTTTTTGCTGCGAAAGCCGTACTGACGGTCATTGAGAAGCTTTCGTTCTTCAAGATATTTCACAAGTTGACGGTTCATCAACGTTTCCATGACAAATATCTAATTTATTGCTTAATTTTCAGCTAAGGCGGAGCCAGTGTGTTGCTGGGAAGTGTCGAATTCGCAGCAAATTGGCTTTGTCGATGCAACGTCATTGAAGACGAGCGTTGGGAGTGTTGTGTGTTGAGAGCGATGACGTGGTGTAGTTCATAATTTTCTCTACAAAGGACAAAAAATGTTTGCTTCCTTTAGGACACAACAGTATTTTTTACCTTACTTTTTTGTCATACAAAATCTTAGTTTTTTGTATATGAGCATTACAGATATTTCTGACCCTTTTGAAAAAATGTCGGTTCTCTACTGTAAGGTTGTCTTTAATTATTCGAAAGCGCACTTCTCTTTCCCTAATCAACTTTTTTTTGGTCGAATCGAAATTTATCTGCGGGTGATAGTTTTTGTTCTGTGAGGAACAAAGTTTCTCATGCTGTTGAGAATTACGTTAGATATCATATCAGCTGATGCGTCAACGTTTCCGTCAAAGAGAAAGCACAATGACCGTCCCAATCAGTGCTGCCGTTCGATGAATTGACAAAAACAGGAGATTTCCTGTTCAACGGGTTGAAAAAACAGGAGATTTAATTTTTTTCGAATAGAACGTCCAACTGGACTCGAATGTGTTAGTGAACCTCGCTTACGTCGGTATTTATCAATAACGTGCTGGCATCACCTTAAGTCAAATAAAGATTTAGCAATGTTTCTTCTAAATTGTATAAGAATGCTATGCAGAGAGTTGAAAACTCGATACATCAACCTTACAAAATGAAAAAAATTCTAAGGTTTCTGTTTGGTCTCACCAAACTAAACTGGAAATTCATTTATTTATTTTTTATTTATTTTTTCAAAACAAAACTTAATTATTATTCAAAGCAAACAAAATAAATAACTTATAAAATTATCCAAAAACTAAACAAAAAAATTTCATGTTCACAATTACATATTTTTAAATGTATGGCTTACTAATCAAAAAAGAATTAAAAACTAAAATAAAATAGGACAATATATCAGTCTTTTAGTTGAAATTATTATTTAAAACATAATCACATATTTTCTCATTGATTTTTCATTAAATTCAAATGTGTTTCCGTAATTTGGAATGCCGTACAATTCAAATCATCTTTTTTTAAGTGCGATCTTATGACAGCAATTGCATTGAGAGTCTTATTCCCTAAACAGTTTCGTTTTTTTGTTTTTGCATCGGTAACAATGCTTTAAATTCGCTCACATTCTGCATTTGAGTGTGGCAAACTTAAAACAATCTCAGCCAATTTAAAGATATTTTTAAAAATTAGTTCATCGTTGTAATCTTTGATACCTGCAATCATGTTCCCAAATTCTTCAGTAGCTGCGCCTTTTACTTTTTGTCTTTCTTCTTCTTTAAAGTAAGTAGGCAAACTATGCCACTCGTTTAAAAGATCAACTGTATTTATCAATTTTGAAAAATGATTACAAAGTATTTGCAAAGAATTCAAGTTTTGTGTTCTGTTTAAATTAAGAGCTATACAAGGATCTACAAACTGAAACTGTTGAAAAAGTAAACTATCTATTGGAAAACGTTTTTTTATTTCACTGCATCCTTTAATGTAGAAATTTAACGCATTTTCCCGAATATTTTCAACATCTTCAATCAAAAAAACTGATTTTCTTAAAAATTCCTCACATTCGGCCCCCAAATAAATCTGAGACAAGTTTTTATAATTATCAGCATCTGAAATACCAACAAAAATATTTAATTTATCTGGCAAAATGAAATTATTAGAACTCGAGGTAGAACTTGAACAGGTATGTTCTTTTATAATATCTTTTCTTGAAGATGAAGAATATTGTGGTAAGAGGATAAAAAAAATTCTTATGAACTTATGATAAATATTTGTAAAAAGTAATAAAATGTTTGACTACTGAGTTACTCAATGTAATAGTTAGAAAAGTCAGGAAAACAGTAGAATTTTGAAAAAAATGCCTTGGTAACATTAGACAGGAGATTGGACTTTTTTAGAGTGAAAAAACAGTAGTCTACTGTCATGACAGTAGAAACGGCAGCACTGGTCCCAATTGGCTTTCTAATATTGATAGACAATTCATTTAGGGACTTTACCTTTTTTACTGCGGATTTACATACATACATACATGGGATGGCACAACAGGGCGTTGAAGCCCGGGTCCTAGCTAATTTCTCACAACCATGCCTATAGTGAGGGAATAAAGAGGCTTACAATTTTCTGCCGATTCGGAAGGGCTAATCGAGAAAGCGCTTTTCATGGCAACGAATTCACTATCGGAGGACTTGCACATTCCTCGCGAAAGGCGATACTCGTGGAAAAATAATTTATGTTTGTTATGGGAATCGAAGTTCGAACCTCCCACTCAACAGGCAGACATGCTACCCATTACGCAACGGGCACCTCAGTAGGTATTGGTGGACCACGGCGTGGGAAAATTTTGGATGGGATGGTGCCCTTGAATTCGTTTGAGGTCACCGCGGTGTTATTTAATGGGATGTTAATGGGGTGTTTAATGGGTGTTTAATGGGTTTATGTTTTGTTTGAGGTGGCGCCGCTGCGCTATGGGTGATTTTGGAATTTAATTTAAATTGAAATAAAAATGCACACTGCCGAGGCTGAGATTTGAACCGGGGCCTATGGCGTGTCGCGCGTGTGACGTTGCACTAGGCTATCGGGGTAGTTGTAGATTGATGTGTAAAAAGTCTACTTATGCGTACAAAAAAGTTATTTATAGAATCTTTTGGTATGTTAGTGAGTTGTTGCTGGTTGTGAAAAATCTATTTGTGTGGTGTGGTTTCTAGTAAGAAATTTGGTTACATATTTGATTTAAAGGGGATGTTGATGCATAGAGAAAAAAGAAGAGTATTTGGATTGTACATAGCTGGATATTGCTGCGAAGCAGCAGACACATCGGAATATGATCAATTGAAAAATGCATTTGTGCCGCCGCGCCGCGTGCTGTAGCGATGAATATTTTTGGAGTTAAAAATAAATTTGTAGAATCTTATGGGGATGACTGCGTTTATTGAATTCTAAGTCCGATGCATCATGAAAAAAAAAATTATTTTTATGCCTACAGTTAATCTAAAACTCAATTTGTTTGTATTCAGTAAAAGTAATAATTTATTTCCTTAAGTAGGTATTGAGATTACATTGTTTAGTTTTTCTTAAACCCTTAATTGGGGTACCTTCATAGTCTTCTAGTAGATATGTAACAAGATTTGTTTGTAAGGAGATTGAGCGTATACACTTGTGCATGTGCTGTGCATATCAACTTCTCGGGTATACCATGGATGAGATGTAGTCATCGAAATGAAACTGAGAATGTGATTACTTTTGATCGCTGAATGTGATTACCATGGACATTAAGATCACGAGGAATCAAATTATATTTTGAGGGTTATTGAACTGAACGATGAGTCTCTTCAACTGACTATTATATTGTATGTGTACCAAATTTTCTCCAATGAGAAATCAGAGTTTTTTTTTTTAATTTCACATACCTACTTTGAAAACTCAAGTGATGTGTGAAAATATGTTAATTGGTTTCCGTAGATTTCCTATGACTATTATTTTTGTTTAAGGAATAAGGAGATTGAGCATGTACTTATGCATATCAACTTATAGATCTTGGCATGCTGTAGATGAAATTAAGTCATAAAAACTTTAATTTGAAATGTGATTTTTTCATTGTAAGTTCTTATTTTACCATAAATAATAAATTTTATGTTTATTTTTCAATATGAATGTATATTTTGATTATGAGTACTCTTGAATGTGTCACAGTGACCAAGAATCGATCTGTTTGGATTATATGGATGAAGTCTTGAACTAGCCTGTAGGATCACAAGCCATGAACAAATTATATTGGTTTTCCAAGATTAGAGTGGGGATGTCATTGAAATTTTGGAAAAGGGAACTTAGTATAAAAAGTAGAGCATTTTCCAAATAAAAATTATTCTTCAAGAAAAAGTCTAAAAGTGAAGTTCTTTTATTTCTATATCTAAAATCTATTCAAAAAAAAAAATGTCGGGATTTTTAAGTAAGTTAAAATCAAAAATTGCAACACAAGAACCTAAAAAGGTTGAAGCGAAAAAAAGGAAGATTTACAAGAGGTTGGCTCAGCTGGAGCTGAAGAAAAAGTATAACATCGTACGGGGATTCAGAAAGGATTCTGAATATGGCCCGTCCATCATGCTGGAGTTGGACGACTACGAGGTGTACCTCCCTAAGCGGTGCCTGACTCAGATGGATGACGAAGATGTAGAGGGGCTAGCTAATCTAGCATTCGAAGTCGTGGCTCCATATGGAACAAATTCGTTCCATATTGATTTCCACGACAAGGAAAGTAAGGTAAGTTATAGAAAGAAATATAAGTTAATAAAAATAAAATACTAATTTATGAAAAATGTTTCAGGAGCAACAACAACAACAACTGCAACAGCAGCAGCAGCAGCAACAACAACAACAACAGCAGCAGCAACAGCAACTGGAGCTACAATTGCAACAGCATCAGCAGCTGGAGCTGCAACTGCAACAGCAGCAGCAACAGCAACAGCAACAACAACAACAACAACAACAACAACAACAACAACAACAACAGCAACAACAACAACAACAGCCGCAGCATTCAAAACAAAAGAGGAAGCAAAAGCTTCAAATAACCGAAGAGGTAAATTTAGTGCCTAACTTCAGTTTTAATGACTATTATGATAGTCAAAACAATATTTATAACTCACAACAAAAAATATTAAAAAAATAATTCTATGTATTAGCTATACAGAGCAAAAACAAAAAAAAAAAAAAAAATAAAATAAAAATATAAATATTTCAAAAAAAAAAATTACTTAAAATGTTTTTAGTTTTTTATGGAAAATGGTTCTTCTTCTTCTCTGAATGCTTTTTTGTTTATTTTTTAGAAAATCGAAATTGTGAGTGATATCACAACCCAAAATAAGAGGTTTAATTTAAAGGGACGAAAAATTGAATTCAAGATTCGCTCGATCCCCAAAAATGAAGAACCAACCTCGTGGGTAAAGGAGGCAGTGAACGATATGCTAAAGATAGCTACAAGTGATCTAGCCCCCACAGATAAAGTTGGGATAACTTTTTGTGGGAAAAATTTCTCAAGCGAGAGAGGAAGTGGATGGATTAATTTCAGGGATTGTGGAGATCTATCGTTCAACGATGTATGGGCCATGATAGCCAGTATTTTTCAGAGCAATTCAGAAGGGTTGAACACGGACCAATTTTGCCTGGAAGTAACGGCTGTTAAAATGCCAAGAGGCAGAGGATCAATTAAGCCCTCTTCGATGTACAACACATTTGATGAAGAATGTGCTAAACGTAAGGGGATCTTACGCATTGTCAATAAGGACAACCTCTGTTTGCCAAGAGCATTGATAGTGGCCATGGCATATGTAAACAAAGAAATCAACATTCAAAAATTAAGAAAGGATGTCAGAAACGTTCAAACAGAAAGAGCTTTGAGACTCGTTGAACTAGCAGAAATTAGTATACCAGAGGATGGTTGCGGGATTCGTGAATTGAAAATATTCCAAAATCACCTAAAAGGGTACAAGATTACTGTGTTTGAGTATGACACCAAAGGGAGAAAAATAATTTTTGAAGGTCTCTGTGATAGTCTCGAAGAAAAAAAAAAACTTAATTTGCTATATCACAAGAACCATTATTGTGTTATCACATCGTTGACGTCAGCATTTTGTTGTAGTTACTACTGCGAAATATGCCATGTGCCCTATAACACGAAAAGTCATCATAGATGTGTACGTTCCTGCCCCCAATGTCAAAACGAAACAGCTTGCGTTAAGACATCATCTGAGATTTTGTGTGAAAATTGTTATAGAAGCTTCAGAGGAAAACAGTGCTTCGATAACCACAAAGCAGGTGGATCTACGAGCAATAATTCTATTTGTGACCGGATTAAAAGATGTTCTTCATGCTTAAAAACATATGCATCACATCGAGAACATTATTGTGATGAATACTTCTGCAAACAATGTGACAAGCATGTGCCAAGGGATCATCAATGCTATATTCAACCTGACAAAAGAACACCTTGTTTCAAAAACAGCCTATACATATTCTACGACTTGGAAAGTCGGCAAGAAAAAGAAATTAATAGTAGAGCTAAACTACACGAACCCAACTTATGCATATTCAAACAGAAATGTGATGAATGTATAGATATACCAAATCTATTTTTCTGTCAGAAATGTAAGCATTCACTAAACATAATACGTGAACAAGAAGAAAAAGAAGGATTTGTAATAGAAAAGTTTTTGGGGTATATTTTAAATGTCAGAAAAACTTACAAACATGTGACTGTGATAGCGCACAATGGCCAGGCTTATGATCATCAATTTATTTTAAATTATGTACTGCAAAAAACAAGCCTTACCCCCGAATTACTTATGCGTGGAACTAAAATAATTTTAATGCAGATTGTTAATGTCAAATTTCTGGACTCATTAAATTATTTCCCAATGGCTCTATCAAAATTACCCAAGGCATTCAATCTACCATCAGTGTTAAAAAAAGGTTATTTCCCTCATTTATTCAACATGAAAATAAATGAAAAATATACCGGGAAACTACCAGCTATTGAATTTTATAGTCCGGATACAATGAGAGTAGAGGAGCGAAATAATTTTTTGAAATGGCATTCAGAGCATGCAAATGATAATTTTGTAATGCAGCAAGAGCTTGAAGAATACTGCAAGAGCGATGTAGAGATATTGACCGAGGCATGTTTAGCATTTAGAAAATTATTTCTTATGCAAAATAATGTTGAACCATTTTTGGAAGCAGTAACGATAGCCTCCGCTTGTAACCTTGTTTTCAGGCGTAATTTTCTTCTTCCTAACACAATTGGCTTAATACCGAGAAATGGTTACAGATGTGCGGATAATCAATCTGTAGAAGCAATTAAGTGGATGATTTGCGAGGAGAAAAAGAGAAATATAACCATACAACATGCGTACAAAGGAAGAGAAGCTGTTGTTAATGGTGTAAAGGTTGATGGCTACTGCACAGAAACAAGGCAGATTTTTGAATACCATGGATGCTATTTTCACGGTCATCCTCTCTGTTTAAAACACAATCGTGATAAACCACTTCATGAAGACTCAAGTGATACCCTCAATCAGAGGTATGAAAAAACCGAATCAAAAATTAAAAGATTGAAAACATACAATTTTGAGGTAATTGAAATGTGGGGTTGTGATTTTCAAAATTATTTAAAAACTATGAGTGAGGAAGATTTGCAATGTTTAAATAATCATCCACTTATACAAAGTTCCCCGCTCAATCCTCGTGATGCTTTCTTTGGAGGCCGAACAGGGAACACATACAATTATTACAAATGTAAAGAAGGCGAAAAAATCCAATACATAGATGTATGCTCCCTATATCCATGGGTATGCAAAAACGGGAAATTTCCCATTGGCCATCCTAAAGTTCATACTAATTGTTCTGACTTGAAACTAGAAGGTATGAATGGACTTGTAAAATGCAAAATTATGCCACCTGAAAATCTACTTCATCCTGTCCTACCAATCAAACAAAACAAGAGACTCATGTTTTCTCTGTGTAGAAGTTGCAGCAATGAAAAAAATCAAGAACAATGTTGTAATCATTCCGAGGAGGAAAGGGCCCTTCTAGGAACGTGGGTAATTGACGAGGTTTTGAAAGCTGTTGAAAAAGGCTATAAATTGATTGATGTTTTTGAAATTTGGGAATATAATGTACTCCAATATGATCCAGACACAAATTCTGAAGGATTATTCACATCAATGATGAACAAGTTTTTGAAGTTGAAACAGGAAGCATCGGGATGGCCTGTTAAGTGCACATCTTCTTTAGAAAAAGAGAATTACTTAAAAGAATTTTTCGAAAAAGAAAATATAGTTTTGGAAGAATCAGAAATTTGTGATAATCCTGGTAAAAGATCTTTGGCAAAATTGATGCTGAATTCATTTTGGGGGAAATTCGGACAGCGACAAAACCAACAACAAACATGTATTTTGAGTGATCCTTCGGATTTATTTCTTCTTCTCACCAATCCTTCTATAGAAGTATTACATATTGTACCAGTTAATGAAGAAAAATTGGTAAGCACCTTTGAAATGAAAGAGGAAGCCATTGAATCTTCATCCCTTGTAAATGTCTGTATTGCTGCCTACACGACAACCCTGGCCCGCCTTAAATTATACAGCTATCTGGAAAAATTAGAGGAAAGAGTACTGTACTATGACACTGATTCTGTGATATATGTTAGCCGCGATGGAGAATTCGAGCCGCCTACTGGAGAGTTTATTGGTGACATGACCAATGAACTGGAAACTTTTGGCCAGGGGAGTTTTATAACAGAATTTGTCAGTGGTGGTCCAAAAAACTATGCGTATAAGCTTTATAGTACAAACGATCATTTAGAACACGTAGTCTGCAAGGTAAAGGGCATTTGTCTTAATTTCGAATCATCACAAAAAATCAATTTTGACTCAATAAAAGAAGCAGTACTAAATTCTTCATCATCAGACAATGAAGGTATAATTATTAATTCTAATAATATTCGCCGTACACAGGATCATCAAGTTGTGACTGTAGCGGAGACAAAAACGTATAAGGCCAAAGCGGAAAAAAGACGTTTTCTTAGCAATTACAGTTCATTGCCATATGGATTTAAAAGAGGATTCAAAAGATAATTTTGTAATTCAATTATGTTTTTCTTCTTCTTCTTGACTTTTTGAAAATAAAAATATAAATAAAATAAACCACCATGTTTTTTTATAGAGTAATAAAATATTTTATTATTGAAAAAGGTATACAAATTGTCACGTGTTAGATAAGTTTTTGAACTTCTCCTGTCATTGGATTGTATTCAACTATACGATCGTGAAGAATAAGACAATACATTGTTGTTAAATCTGGAACAGGGGTGGACGTTTTGAGTTCAATTCTTACATCGACAGGTCCGTTTTTAATTGATTCATTTTGACGAGAACAGTCAATAACCATAATTGGAGCAATGTCTTTATATTCTTGTGGAGATAAGAGTGGTAGTGGTGGCTTCTGATAATATGATTGTTGAAACTTGCTGTACATCTCATAGAGAATAGCATATTGATTTAGATTAAACTTCAAATTTAAATCTTCACGAGGATATGCTTCTGAGTTCAAATATACTTTCACATTGCTAACATCGCAATGATCGAATTTACTAGCATCTTTGTTTAGATAGTTCTTACGCGCTGTTTGTAGTGCAATTATAATATATCTAGGTTTTTCAAGTTGTGTTGAGGTTTTAACTGTCCACACATGATCCGTGTTAGTAGGTAGAGTAGGATATTCATACATTTCCCAATTTCTAAAATGCATTTTAATTGGTTTCGATTGAATTTGTTTCAATAGTACCAATTTATTGGAATCGGATAAGGTAATGTGAGGAACCCTCCATTGTAGTTTATGGATTGCCATTTTTAAATTTTCTTTTTCTGTATTAATGTAGGCATTTTCATCAGTTCGAGTTCGAATTAAAATCAATTCATGTCTTGCGTTTATAATGATTTTCTTATAATCTTCAGCAAATCCTAAAAGATTTTTCAATGGAATGCAAAAGTTAAAACTACCCGATGAAAGTGAAATACTATCCTTTCCAGTCCATGAAGAATTTTCCAAACTTTTACTTTCATTCTCATTTAATGATATAAAATTTTTTAATAATGTTGTAATACCAACATTTTTATTGTTTTCAATATCGATACCATTGAGTTCATAATGTATTTCCTCAAAAAGAAATGGTATAGCATTGTTACATAGTTTTGCTGTGGAAGAAACTCCTCCATCTGCTTTTGTCAAACTTCCTTCTACATAAATGAAACTTTCACTGGGTAAAATGCACAGATCCTGCTGTTGTATAGGGATACGTATTTCATCACTGGTATTGAAGGATTGAAGAAATGCTGAATAACTATGATACTCAAATTTTGTAATGCTATTATCATAATTAGGACAGTGACTAATATTTAGTATTTGACTCATTTTATTATTATTTTTTCTTTTTATTATTTCAGGACAAATCCTAGTGATAGTAGAAATGCTTTGTTTTCAAGAGACAATCTTGATCTTGATCGGTTTGATGTCTTTTCAGAACTAATTGAATGATCACCTTTGATGTCAGATATATAATTATTATAGAGTAACATTACGTTGATTTCGGTTTTAAATGTAATCGAATGGTTATTGTTTCTCCTCTAAAATTTATTAGATCACCGTCTTGATCTACAAGCCTTAATGATAAAGAAGTTATTTGCTTGACGTTCACAGGTAAATAGATGACATTTTTTGGAACCTCTATGATTTTATACCCTGCTCCTGCTTCCGGTGAAAATTCGTGAATAGTGTGTACAGGAGTATTATTAAAATAGGAACCAACAATTATGTTGCACTCAATTCTTATGACGTTTACTTTATTAATGTCAACCGCTAAATCTGACATATGAGTTATACCTTGTTCAAGTACACGCTTACCAAAGCCCAATAATGTTCCAATAGATCTAGGTCTATCGAAGTAAATTATCTCATTACTCTCAACTTCTGCTTTTAATGTATTATTGTTTGCTTCTATCTTTACTTTGGCGGTAGAATTTTGCATTAACAATGTCTTAGAAATCAAGAACGCAATGTCATCTATTTCATAGGATCCTACTGGAATTTCGATTTCGTTTTCTCCAATATGGAACAAATTGTTCCGTTCATCCACATTTGGAATTGAGTTATATGTTTGAAAATCTACGAGGCCACAAACGTAATCCCTATTCAAGTTTAATGGTGGGAAATATTCAGCTGATAGATAGGAAGTTTCCCCGCTTAGTGTAAGTGTCAATGCCATGACGATGAAATAAACAATGAACATTTTTTCAAAAAATAATCTTTATATTTATTAGAAGTAACAATCATATAAGAATTTCAAACATAAATGACCACAATTGAACGTATTGAAATCTTGGTACTTAATATAATTGTATTTGATATTTAAACCTAAATAATGAATTACTTCAATAGGAGGTTGAAGATTCCCAAAACTATCAAAATATTCAATTAGTTTGCCTTTTTTACAATATGCTACCCAATGTGTTCCTGGTCCTTTTAAAGAATCTAGATTAACGATTCCACATTCATTTTTCCATGGCTTATACCGGGGTAAATTATCTCGCATAAAAACACCACGAAAATGAGGAATATTCATTTTTGCAAAATGAATTATATCCAATTCATTCAATGCACGTTTGGGTAGCGAATCTAAAAGTTTTTTGGCTGTAAAAATAATCCAAGACCCTTCTTATAAGGTTTAAGATGTAGTCCATTACCCATTGCAATAGATTCCATCTTTGTATTATGACGTTTCTTTTCTTCTAGATCTTTTTTAGCATTAAAAGCCTCATCCACAGCTTTAGCTATACCTGCAGCACCTCCAGATAATGCACCTAGTGCTGAAAGTCCTGCAAAAAGAGGAACAAGGAATGGTACTACTCCACCTGATTTAGGTACAGATATAACTCTTGGTGTCTTAATATTTTTGTTTCTCTTAATTATTCTCTTAGCCGCTGACAAAGCTATTTTAATAGCACTGTTTAAATTGTAGGGTTTTTTAGTAATAACAATTTTTCCCACATCTTTAATTGATTTGTTAAATGTGAGCTTACACTTGCTCTTTTTAGTTTTTTTATCAGTTACACCCATTCCAAACTTTACTTTTGCTTTCATCAAGTTGGTGACTAATAATGCGTTTGCTCGTTCTGTTATACCTGCGTCTTTTGATTTAACTCTTTGCCAAGCTTTTTCAGCTAAAATTTTATCTGCTATATGTCGTTCAGGAGTATTCTTTAATTTGGAATATGAAATATCGTGCTGTTTACAAGCTTGATCAAGTAAGTTTATCCCAGGATCGCCTTTAGCTAAACGTTCTTCCAATTTTGTTCCAGGCCCACAGTACTGGTAACCAGGTAAGTGAAGTTCAAATGGTAGTTTATTAATTACAGAATTCAATAAACCTTCTCCTTTCACAATTTCTCGTTGACTATTAGGTTGATTAGAAAAATCAATCATTTTATTAGGTATACAACGATTTGCAGAGGTCACTAATAATGTTATGACATTTTTTCAATAAAACCTTGATATATATGGGAAAATCATTTAGTTTTTGTCATCATGCGATTCATAAAACAACAACATCAGCTACCAATAAAAAACATGGATTTGGTTAAAAGAATTGAAACAAAAAAGCACAGTATATTATTGCCCAATAGCATAAGAGGTTTGATAACAGGTCCATCAAATTGCGGAAAAACTAATGTAATGATGACTCTGCTACAACATCCAAATGGCTTGAAATTTGAAAATATATATATTTATTCGAAATCTTTACAACAGCCAAAATATGAATTTCTACGAAGAGCCGTCCAACCAATAAAGCATATGGGGTTCTTTACTTTTTCCAATAACAGTGAAGTTATACCACCTAAAGAAGCTAAACCAAACTCTATATTTATATTTGATGATATTGCCTGTGAAAAACAAGACACTATTCGAACATATTTTAGCATGGGGCGACATCATAATATTGATAGTTTTTATTTGTGCCAGACATATACCAGAATACCCAAACATTTAATTAGAGACAATGCTAATTTTCTAATCGTATTTAAACAGGATGATATGAACTTAAAACATATCTACAATGATCATGTAAATTCAGATATGTCGTTTTCAACATTTCAAAAATTATGTAAAGAATGTTGGAACATTAAACATGGTTTTTTAGTTATTGATAAAGATGTGTCTTTAAATAAAGGTCGTTATAGAAAAGGCTTTGATAGTTTTCTGAAACTAAATACAGTGTAAATATACAGTTCAAAAGTTCGAAAACCGGTTTGCAGCTGTTACGAGCGGTTTGAAGCTGTTTGGGAGCTGTTTGAAAAGCGGTTTGGAGCTGTTACGAGCTGTTCGGAGCGGTTTGAAAAGCGGTTTGGGGCTGTTTGAAAAGCGGTTTGGAGCTGTTACGAGCTGTTCGGAGCGGTTTGAAAGCGGTTTGAAAGCGGTTTGAAGCTGTTTGGGAGCTGTTTGAAAAGCGGTTTGGAGCTGTTACGAGCTGTTCGGAGCGGTTTGAAAAGCGGTTTGGGGCTGTTTGAAAAGCGGTTTGGGGCTGTTTGAAAAGCGGTTTGGAGCTGTTACGAGCTGTTCGGAGCGGTTTGAAAGCGGTTTGAAAGCGGTTTGAAGCTGTTTGGGGCTGTTTGAAATGCGGTTTGGAGCTGTTACGAGCTGTTTAAAAGTGTTTTGAAGCTGTTCGGAGCCTTTTCCAAAGTTCTGTTTAAAGCGGTCTTACCCCTTCCCTATAAAACAAATCACATTATCATTTTGCGTCATATGTGCAGAAATGTTCTATGAGAACACTTCGTTACAGTTTACTGAACACAATACTACAGTTAAAAATCGATTCACAGAGTTCAATGATCAAAGTTCATCAATTAAGACAAGTACCTGTAATATTATCTAAACTTAAATCCATTAATTCGATTATTTCGATGTATACGAACCTTATTTACGGATTGTTTTTATAAAAAGCAAACAAATAAATATGATGCATATAGATGTGAAACTCAAACAAGAACTTATTAAAACCACAGAAGCACTACGAAAAAAATACAAAGCTTTTAAACGGGGTAAAGAAGCTTACGAAACTCAAGTAGAGGATGCTTTAAGACCAATTACTACTCCACTTAATAAATTAGTTAAAAAATCAGACTCCAAGCAAGAGGAAGATCATGAGAAAAATATTTTTCAAAGTTCTACAAAGAAAATTGAACCCACTAAAAAGGAAGAAGAATTTATTACACCGTCACCTTCCATTAGTTACGCCATTACAGATAACAATAATAGTACTCCAAGAACCCATTTAGAACTTTCGAAGACTAGAAAAAGTCAACGCATTAAGCATCGGAATTTTGCAGAGCAGTTATCTCATGAAGAATTTTCCGACATTCCTAAAAAATATCTGGATCTATTTATTAACAATTCCAATTTAATTGATAATATATATGGTATATACTTGAAAAATGGAAAGTTATATATTGGAGATGGTGAGTTCAAAGTTCAAGGAAATGATATACATGTAAAAACTAAGAACTTTAAAGGGACACATGGATTATACGAGCTCCTATTCATGAAAAGACCAAACGAAAAAATATATAATAGTGAAGACTTAAACAACTATAAAACTATATTAACGGATACCAATTCGCATAGAGATTCCCATGATTCAGAGAAACAAGTACGAGGTAATCGTGGTGCTAAATACAACATAATAAAACATTTATTTGCGAATACCACACCATCATTAGGAAGTGGATTAATGACATTATCAAGCATGAAGAAAGACTTTATATATTGGGATGATCCGAATGAACTTGTAGATCGATTGAAGCTTTTAATCGGGTCACAACAAGCTGGGAATAATAATCACTCTAATGAAATTGTCTCTATTGTTGAAGAATTAAAAGAGAATAACATAATTGTATAAAGACATATTATGAGTAAAGACAAATTTGGTCGTTTTTCCAATAGAGCTAGAGTAAAGATTGGGCCGCGAGGATTGCAGGGAGAGCGGGGTCCACAAGGTATACCAGGACCACCTGGCGAAGGATTCTTCAAAACAGAAGCTGGAGATTACGATTTAAAATTGAAAAGATTACAAAATATTCAGGAACCCTATGATAAGAGAGACGCTACTTCCAAAACCTATGTCGATGAAAAAATTGAGCACATGCAGCGAAGCTTTCAAAACGAAATCCATCATTTACGACAACAGTTTTTAAAAAATGCATATATTGTGGTGAAAGATTCAGCAACTGGAAAGTAAAATCAGTTTAATTATAGACATCATAGTGTCAAGTCACAATTCATTCGTTATGTCTAACATTAAATATACTTTGATTATTGAAGATATTTTAAATTTGCTTAAGTATAATCAGAATATCTTATTAGAGGAACATTATGAGGAATTTCTGAACACTATGAGTTTTTTGAACCAGTTTGAAGGTGTATCATCGTCAGAGTCTGTCAATGGATGTCATTTTATAAATTGCCCATGGTCTTCGAATCAATGTAAGGAAGGCCCAGACACATGTGCTTGCTATATACTTGAGAATAAATTATTAAGAATGAAAAAATTGATACTATTATATAAAAGATTACAAAATAAACAAATATAAGAATGAAATGTTTTTTTTCTTTTCAATCAGTTTAAAGAAAGATGAGTAAAAGAGATGTTGTCAATGAATTACATAAACCTGCTCGGAGGAATTTTAAAAAAAGGCGAGTTATTATTAAGGGATTAGATGATTTATGGCAAGCTGATCTAGTTGAAATGGGTGTCTATTCAAATGATAATGAAAATTTCCGATATCTTCTCACGGTTATTGATACATTTTCCAAGTTTGCTTGGACAGTTCCCATCAAAAACAAAACAGGGCACAATGTCACTATTGCTATGCAACATATTTTCAGTAAAGACACACGTACCCCAAAAAACTTACAAACTGATGATGGGAAAGAATTTTTCAACGCCTCTTTTCAAAGTCTCATGAAAAAATATAAAATCAATCATTATTCATCATTTACTTCACTTAAGGCATCTATTGTTGAAAGATTTAATCGTACCTTAAAAACACTTATGTGGAAGGAATTCAGTGCAAGTGGTTCATATCGGTGGATTGGTTTAATAGATATGCTTACTAAAAAATATAATAATTCTATTCATCGAACAATCAAAATAAAACCATCCGAGGTAAATGCTGCAAATGAAAGGCATTTACTCTCAAAAGTATATAATCATATAAAAATTCATATTCCCCCGAAATTTAGAATTGGAGATTTCGTAAGAATAAGTAAATACAAACATGTATTTGATAAAGGATACACACCGAATTGGACAACGGAAATCTTCAAAATAATCAAAGTGCAACATACAAATCCTGTCACATATCTACTAGAAGACTATGAAGGTACCCCAATTAAGGGTGGATTCTACGAACTTGAACTACAAAAAACAAGATTTCCCGACACATTCCTAATTGAAAAAGTTCTTCAAACGAAAAAAAATCAGATATTTGTTAAATGGCTTGGGTTTTCATCCAAACACAACTCATGGATTCCTAAGAAATTTAAGAAAAACTAAACTATGTAATCTCAATACCTACATAAGGAAATAAATTATTACTTTTACTGATAACAAACAAATTGAGTTTTATATTAATTGTAGGCATAAAAATAATATTTTTTTCCACTTGTGCATGCTAAGACACATAAATACTTCCTTATATTTATCAACCCCCCCATCAGCTCCATTGAAATGCCAGATCCACATTCAACCATCAAATGCATCAACATGACCAGATCCTCTTTCATAAAATCTACAATTCAAAATTTAAAAGAGTAAGCAGCCACCACTAACCGACTTTTTGTGATTATTCAAACATAGTCAACCATTCAAAATTCAATCCATTACCATCCATCACACACACTTTTTATAACATTCAACATTGTGCATGACCATGTCATTTAACATCTTAGCAGCATGTTTTTGTCACAATCCCCTTCAACAAGATCTAAAAATAGAACAACTAACAGCAGACAGATTATTTTTCAAATTCAAATTTTCAGTTCTGAAATCAAAATCTAAAAATAGAACAACTAACAGTGTCTATGCCTGAAAGAAAGAAACCTCATGATAAGCTGTAAAATGACATGCTGTTCATCCACAATCAATGCACAACCAAAAATCGATCGTGACAAATTCTCTATCTTAAAGCTAAACAAAAAAACAAATTCAAACCACCACCAACCGTCACACTTTTTATAAGCCTCAACATACCAAAAGATTCTATAAATAACTTTTTGTACGCATAAGTAGACTTTTTACACATCAACCTACAACTACCCCGATAGCCTAGTGCATCTGTCACATGCGCGACACGCCATAGGCCCCGGTTCAAATCTCAGCCTCGGCAGTGTGCATTTTTATTTCAATTTAAATTAAATTCCACAATCACCCATAGCGCTGCGGCGGCGGCGCCGTGCCGGCGTCAAGGCGGCCACCTCAAACAAAACATAAACCCATTAAACACCCATTAAACACCCCATTAACATCCCATTAAATAACACCGCGGTGACCTCAAACGAATTCAAGGGCACCATCCCATCCAAAATTTTCCCACGCCGTGGTCCACCAATACCTACTCACCTCAAAGAACAGATAACTATGACCGATGAAAAAATCAAGAATTTGTGAAACCAGAGTTTAATAGCTTTAGATTAATTGCATTTATTTATTATTATTATATTATCTATTATTAATTATCTCGCTTACGCGCAGGCTTAAAACTAAAAAAGTTTTCAATCGTCAAAGTAATTAAAAGGCCTTGAGAAAAGAATTTCCGAAGTGTTTTTCCAATCAAACTTTCGGCCATCGCAACAACACCAGAAACGCAAAAAATTCAGTACTCAAGAGTCTCTCTAGAACAAATGAACCCATTTTAAAGCTTACAAGTTGTGACTAGACTATCGATAGTATGTACTCTTCCAAAGAACGATCTAATGAAGATCATTTTTTACATTAAAGTCATTGAAAATGTCAAAGCCGAAGTTATTCAATTTATTTTAAAAATGCGTGACCGTTGGTCAGCATTGAAATGCGAAGGTCATTGCACACCAGCAACAACCTCAAATTTAAGACTTCATCAATCTTACACAAAAGTGTCCACTCTTAAGAACCTCAAATGACTCATTCACTTAGCCGAATTAATTCAAAAACGTCCTTTTCAAAGCAAAAGAAAAAATTAAAACAAAAACCATTCCATCCATCCTATATACTGATGCCCTCGTATGTCATTGTTTCCATTGTCTTCATCCTTTTAACGCCACTTTGTAATCTCATTCTTCTCTTTGTGGCCAACCTCTCTCATTCCTCAGTATTTCCCTAATTCCATTCATTAATTCGATATGTTGACAGAATCTATCACCGCATAATCGAAACAAACACACCCACCATCATTCACCACTCTATGCGCCAGAGCGCACTACCATTAGCGATGTGAGTAATCGGTCTCTGCCCTCCCTCCGAATCTTTTTTCTTGTTTTGTTTTTTCCTACCTGGTCAACGAAATCGATATCGATACCCAAAAACCAAACTGTTGTGTATGGATTTATCTTGGCACTTCGGAGGCTCTTCAATCAGAGATTTTTAATCCTGCCGCGCACAGCCGCTGGCCGCATGCTGATGCTGCGTGAAGTACTGTGCTGATGTTGACTGACCCGGGCCAAAGATGAAATCAAAACAAAAACGTAAAACAGGTAGTTCGACGGAGGTGTTGTTTGGTCTCTTAATTGAGCTCCTGCTTATGGGATACCATCTCCATTTCCAATGATCCTACTTTACGTGTTCGGTTGTTTGTTCTTTTTTTTTGTTCTGTCTTTTCAATAAATTCCCAAAAGTGGCTACAAATTTTCGCTTGATTTATAAACACTCTCAACGTCTTTTTTTAGCAACGATGAAATTAATTTCCTTTCTTTTGTTTCGAGTGGAAGAATGTCACACATTAAGCCACGATATACCGCTGCTTTTAAAGGCAATTAACGTGAGCTAATTTGCATATATGCCAAATTCATAATACTTTTTGTGAAGCAAAAAGAAGAAACACACATGTGCGTTTAATGAGCAACTCTTATAAATGCGGGCCCACATTAAAGTTGACATATTACCGTTAAACTGTTGTCGCAAACGGTTCCAATCACTGAATCTTGTGGTCTATCGTCGCTGATGATGGGGTCTGTCGGAAGTAAGAAGTTTCTTCGGCACAACGACACGTTCGTGGCTTATCGCTCTACAGGTAAACTAAATGACTTGGCGAAGTTTTTTTTTTTGTTTTGTTTCTCAAGCGGAACAGAGTCGTATGGTTTAAAACCACATCATATCAATTTTATAATAAATTAAGATAATTTGGGTGGTTTGCTAATGCGGGCGGCTATTATCAATTTGGAATTGTTGTTTAATACAAAAGAAATGTACATGGAACTGCGATAAACAAAATTTATTTCTGAAAAGTGCTCAAGGCAGGCCAGGTAGATAAATTTTATCATGGTGACAAAGAAGTAGGAGAAGGTGATAGTAGGTTGCTTCTGTTCTACAAAAAAGAAAGAACTTCTTTGGTAGGTTGAGCTAAACGATGTGAGCTTTGTCTTTAGTAAAATGAAAAATGAGTAGAGCGGCGCAACAAAGCTGTGGAAACCTCGGAGTCTAACTTATTTCAAGGACCTACAATTTTATGCCGATTCTAAACGGCTAAGTCAGAAATCGCTTTTCATGGCAGTGTTAAGTTACTCTCGGAGCACTCGCGGATTCCTAATGCTTACGTTTGTATTATTTGTATTTATTGGATTCATATCAGAAGTATATTAAAGCATTATGTCTTTTTTGCTATAATTTGTACATTTTTGGAAATATTGAATTTATATAATAATATGATATATTAAAAAAAAAAATAGTTATTATGGCAAAAAGTTGTTAAAATTGGTTAGAAAGGTTATGCTTAAAATAGAAAAAGGAACTTTCAAAGGATCTGGCAGTTGTTCATTTTTCTTAGCTTTGTAGGCATTGAATTCATGAGACCCAATGTGAGTACAAAAAATTGGCGTTTGGAGTCTCAAAAGTTGAAACTAGGTGCAATCAAAATATTACTTTTTTGTGATGTTGGAAAACTGAGTTTACCATATAGGTAGGTATTATACTCAGGGGTTTTCGATTGAACTAGTTGGAAGAGAAAGATCAGAGCTTGGAAATCAAGGACTTTGTTCAGAGACAAATCGAGCAATTTTGTTGAAAGCAACTTTTTTTTATGATTAGCGCGCACCTCAAGGGGTTATGAATACCCTTATAATGTTGTAAAACACAGTGCGAGTATTTAGGAAAATAGGAGAGGATTTAATAGGAGACACCGGTGCACGTTGCTTTTAAACCTTTGTGAATCGTATTGTAGGGGAAAAATAGAGTCAGGTAGAGCATTCTACATTGGGGTGGTGCGACTTAAAAATGAATCTCAATACTCTACTGTACGACCGAAGTTGGGCTCAAGGGAAGACTGATGAGCGTTCCTGACGAGCCGGGTGTTGCGGTCAAATTGTTTCAGGGGAGGAATGCAGCTGGTTATTTCACTAGAGCACTGCTTGTAGAAAAAGCGACAAAAGAGACTGAGACAGGTGACGTTTCGACAATGTTTAAGAGAATCCATCGATTCTGCTATTGAACTATCACCTTACATTCTTAACGCTCTGTTTTGTACCATATCAAGAAGGCGCAAATATGTAAGTGAAGCACCTGACCAGATATGGGAGTTATACTCCAGTTTTGGGTGGATGAAGGCCTCATAAATTGTAGCCAGATCAGAAGGGGTGAAGAACTTCCTGCATCGTCTCAAGAAGCCTAAGAATTTAGCAGCGTTTTTGGCGACTTCAAATATGTGGTCATTCCAACGAAGATCATCGTTTACACACATACCAAGTACTGACAGCTTTTCGGTTTCTTCGATGCAGGTACCATTCATGGATGATGGCTATGAGGGAATGTTAAGCTTCAACGACAAGAGACAGCATTGAGTTTTCGAAGCATTGAATTCTACTCGGTTTTTAAGACCCTATGTAACAATGCTGTCAAGGTCAGAATTCAATGAGCTTATCATACGCAACCGTTCCAGATCCACATCCGAAGGTCAAGGACGTGAGTTTGTTAACATATGTGAAAAGCTGAAGGTTGCATCGTCAGCAAAACAATGATGAGGACTAGAATTTTCTGGCAAGATATAATTTATGAAGATGAGGAAGAGAGTCAGAGACAAAACGGAGCCCTGGGGCAAACCAGCATTTATGAAGTGGGTATCAGACTTGAAGCCATCCAATACAACTTGTATTGAACGGTCGGAAAGGTAATTTCTAATCCAACAAAGAAGAGACTTATCGATACCAAAACCACGCACAACTTGAAGCTTGAGTTTACTTTTGTTGTTAGTACAGGAAAAAATAAGGCTACCGAAAATCAGGACAGAAAGCATAAGAGTCTAAGCTAAAGTAAGCCTTGTGTTTATAGGCAGGCAGCTACCGGTGATATGTAGTACTCGCAGAGCTACACATAGGTTTTTCAGAGTGCGCAGGAGATATGATGTTCCCATGACAATGTTTGATTAATTACGTCTCTCAGATTTTTAACCTTTTCAACATACAGTGGTGGTTCAGTATAACGAACGATATAATGTCCAGAGTCAATTCGTTATATCGAAAATTCGTTATATCGAAACCTTTTTGTCATACAAATGCATACAAATCTTTAAATAAATAAAACGTGCAATTGTGTGTATGTATCTTCCAATATTATCACGAACATACATGTAAGTAGACACATTAATACACTTACAGTAATTTTTTTTTTCATTTTCTGAAATTCGTTATTTGTTCGTTATATAGAGTACGTAATTTCCATTTCGTCTGAAATTCGTTATTTTGTTCGTTATATAGAATACCTAATGAACTTGAAAAAAGTGTTCGTAATATCGATCATTCGTTATATCGGCATTCGTTATACTGGACCTCCACTGTAATTTAGTTCAGAACCACTTAGTTTGATGTTAGGGAAATATGAAGTATCAAGTAGCCTTTTACTGATTACAAAAGTTTTTTAGCGTTTAGTTTCAAAAAGTTCTGATTTGACCACTCAACAACACGCAGTAGATCTTCATTAATACTAGCAGTAACATCCTCTATCATTCCAATTCGATAGCTCAGATACATTTGAACATCATATGCATACATGTGAATTTTACAGAATCTGAGGTTCAAAGAAGATCATGAATAAAGAATGTGAAGAGGAGTGGACCCAGGATTGACCCTTGTTGGACACCAGCATGCGTTGGAAGAAAATCAGAGAGCTTAGTATTGACTATAACAGCTGCTTTCGTCCTGTAAGGTATTCGCGAATAAGATACACCACAAAGGTATCAAAACAGAAAAATGTATTTTAACTTTTTTTAATAGCAATGAGTGCGGAACGAAGCCAAATGCAAGGTTTTCATAAAATTTTTTTTTGGCGTATTTCGTCAACAATTTTCAAAATACCTGTCTTACAGCTGCGACTTTGTCGAAAACCAGATTGATAGGGTATGAGTAATCGACAAGAGTTAAGGAAAGATGAAATCTGCTGACTGACAATCTTTTCAAATGCTTGCGAAAAAAAGGTAGAACAGATATTGGGCGATATTCTTTAAGTTAAAATTGGATTTTTTTGGAGCTGAAATGTTTCCAAAGTTAAGGGTAATGGGAGGTAGTTATGATGGTATTGAATATATAGTGTGAGAGAAACGGAAGAAACAATCTATAAACTTTGAAAGAATTTCGTCTAAGCCGATACCATCAGATTTAATCTTCAATATGGCCGAATGCACCTCAAATTCATTAACTCTTTGGAAACTGAAATTATATGGAAACACAGTTTTATTGACACCGTTGGAAAAGTCATAGATTGTGTCAACTTTTCCGGTAGTAGAGGAATTTACAAATAGTTTGTTAAGGGTTATTTAGTCACACCGAATGGCTTGATATTTCTCCATATTTGTTGAGAGTTGGTGTTACTGAACTTTGAAGAGTAAAATCTGCGCTCCGAATCTTTCATCTCTTTATTAAAGAGATTGCGTAATCTTCTTAATATATATAAATTACGTGTCACGACGTTTGTCTTACTTAACCGATTTTAATCAAATTTGTACACCGTGTGCAGTTTGATCCAACTTGAAAGATAGGATAGCTTGAATCTCAATTCATGATCGCAATATTATATTATTGCAAATTGTTTGTCTATTGACAGTCACAATTATTTATCTGTTAGCTCCAAACGATTCTAACAAATTTCCACATCTGTTGACTGGATTGAGTAAGATTCAATAGTTGGCGCTATGTCAAGCTTCCAAACGTTTCATATAAGCTACTATTTAATAGCATAACCACCACATGTTGCTGCGACTAAAGTATAGGTTAAATTTATTTTGTAGTAATCGAAATACAGTGAATTTTACTTTTTAAATTTTTGGTGTTAGCATAGCCGGCCACGTGTTGCTTGGGAACCTTAAAGTTACTTGACAGATATCAAAAATTCTTTCTAGGATGTTACATTATCCCTAAGTGACATAGACTTATATTTCATTCTCATATTTCCACGGGAACGGAAGATTCCAACAGGAACGGGGTTGGAAATGGAAACATAGAAACTACTGGACAGATTTTAAAAATTCTTTCATCACTGGGATGCCACATAATCCCTCAGAAACAGGAACGAGAACGGGAGCCTTAAAATTAAAGACCCGAGCAATGCCGGGTGGCTCAGTTAGTTTTTTATAATTATTAAAAAATGATTGAATTCTGAATCGTTTCCAACGATTGTATGCAGCATTTCTTTTAGAAATAAATTCTTCAATCCTTTTGTTGAACCATTCTTTTTCACTGTTTTGTAAATATTCCAATTGTATGGATATGAATAAGTTCTTCGAATAAACTGTTTACATTTGCGGTGAAAAATTGGACCTGTTCATCAACAGTTTAGAAGTGGAATATACTTTCCAAATTGCAGTTCCTTGTATAAGAAACCAATGCTTTAATGTTTGTGAGAGATAATTTTTATCTTATATTCCTGGAATTTGCACCACGAACCTGCCACACATGAACCACTAGGCCACGGGCACAACTTTGCCTTAGCGCGTATATTTATGTGCGTCTGAAATAATTCTGTAAATCATTTTCACCATATGATGTGTTTGTTCAAGACACCGTCCTTCTAGTTCTTAAGTAACTTTAAAACAAGGTGAGTAATCAACCTCAAAAAATTTCTGATGTAGTGCTGCTCTACCAAGAATGCTAAGTAGCTTTGCTTTGCCGAATAAGGCAGCATTTAACATGTTTAAATTGAAAAAAATGATGAAGAACAAAAAAAGATCAACAGGCTCGCAGACATTTTTGCTAAAGAAGTTCTGGGAGCCCACTGAAGTGCTAGACACAACCAAAGAGACTTCAAAACTAATTAAAACGGAAGAAGCCTAGTTAAGTAGTTCATCATGTACAGCCCTCAAATCATCATCATCACCTTGACCCCTCTCCCTCTGTTCCTCGCTCTCTTTCTTTCATGACTCTAAACTATTTCTTATCCCTATTCAATTTAAAAGGGATTCTCTTGAACATTTCAATAACGCTTCGAAAGCACATTAGTCAAATTAAAAACTTAAATTATTGAGTTAAAGAAAAATAAAACTGTGAGACTCCCTCAACATTCTCGATGCGAGTATCGCATTTTCGCTGTCGTTCAAAAACTACTCCTGTCACTTACTTTACTGTAAAGAAATCGAAAATAAGGGAATTCAGTGGATGGCACAATAATGAGATTGAGATTCAATTATCGCTTTGCCGCCTCGAAATTAATTTCTCTCTGTTGCACTCAATGTTCTCCTATCTCAAACCATTTAATCTCATTGTAACCTCACATGTTTCACCTTTTATTCAACTTTAAACGAGCGATTCTTGTTGCTTTTTATTTTCATTCCAATTATCACATCAACTTTAAATGCCTTTTAATGAGCAAAACACTCGTATATGGATTAGTTCCGCTATGGGCTTTACTAACAAATTTTAATGCATAAAAATTTCATGGGAGTCCAAGTCAGGCCTAACAATCACAAAAAGAAAACGACCGACGCGACTTAAGCCAGCAATCCAATTTAAACAGTCTAAAAAGGAAACGCAAACTTACTAACTTTTTTGCACATGTTCGCTCCGTTTGCTCACTTTCCAAGTCAAATTTCACTCGTGGTGAAGTTGTTTTTGCTTTTTTTTTTTTTGACTTTTTGAAAAAATAAATATTCACCTACTAGATTATACCACACGCATCTCATCTAGAACAATCTCTTCTCATGCGTAACACATACATGCAATGAATATTGAAATTTAAATAATGCTCGCAAGAGCTTAAACAAAAGAGCTCAACAGCAAACTCGATTTTGTGATTAAATGTATTTTAACTGCTGTGTTTCTGATAATAAATCGTTTACACTTAAATTACGACCAACCATAATGTTTTGTTTATCATAGGCCTGCTTTGAATTGCTGTATCTTGTTTGTGTGTTTGGTCGGCAGCAGTAATTGCCCTAGTTTTGTAAATTATGTGACACTGGATTTAGGTACATTTGTTCGATTGGTTTGTGGTTTCTTTATGTTAATGTTAAATGAAATTCCAAGCGACTAATTGAAATCGGTTTTCCTCTTAAATTTGCGTTTTCTTTAAATAAATTGTGTTTTTTATGATTTTAGTGAGAACTACTTAGGCAATGTGTTGCAACTTTTTCTGCTGTCAGAGGCAAGAGTAAAGGCCAATGAAGGAAAGAAAATTTACACACTGACGTTTGTACTTAAAGACTTCCGAGAGAGGTTTTTGTTTTATTCAAATTTAAGTTTAGTATCAATTTTGAGATAAAATTATTCTTCGGAAAATTTATCAGGGCCCAATTCCACAAAATAATTTATCAACTTTTTACTTTGCACTCATCAAATTTTTGTGAATTTGCAAAGCTATATGTTCCTCAGAACTAAAAAATTTTAAAAGTGATAACTTGAATTTGATAAGTGTAATTTGCAAAGACTTTACATTTTTTTATATTTTCTTTGCAATTTCTGTTCCAAGCAAGTTATCTTGTGCAAAGAGTAAAGTAAAATTTGCAAAGAATTTTGTGGAACAGAAACACTTTTCACTTTGCAAAACTGTGTAACTATTTGATAAGTGCAAAGTGAAAATTTGATAAGTTTTTCTGTGGAATGGAACCCAGGTCCAGGTTTTAAATATGCTCTTCGTATTGGGGATGTACTTTATTACCAACTACATCAAAGTGTTCTTTTTTTCTATTTCAGAGACTAAGCCGAACTGAGCTTATAGCAAGCTCAATTGTACGTTCTTATCTACGTTCTTCATCATAAATGCAAGTGGTAGAAATGAGTAAGACGCCTACAGTCTCTGTAAATACTGTCATACGCGACCTTGAAATCGATGAAAAGATGGTGTATATCGATATTATGTTATGTTATGCTCGTGTTTTTCCAAAGATTTGCCGTAATGTGAAAATTTGGTCTATTGTGGGCTTTTCTTAAAAAAATTGTGGGCTTTTCTGTAAAAAAGCGTGTTGTCATATGTGCTTTTGCGAGTATTGAAACAGAAGCGGCAAAAATGGGTTTGATGTTTAATGAGGGCAAAACGAAGTATATGTTGTCATCAAACAAGGACACAGAACATCGACGAATTGGACAATTCGTCACAATAGACAGACATAACTTCGAGGTAGTGCAGCACTTCGTCTACCTAGGAGCCGCTGTAGACACGGACAACATCATCAGCGCCGAGATCAAACGGAGAATAACTCTTGCCAACCGTTGCTTCTTTGGGTTAAGAAGGCAATTGAGAAACAAAACCCTCTCTAGAAAAACCAAGGTGACCTTGTATAAAACCTTAATCATCCCAGTCCTGCTGTACGGCGCGGAAGCATGGGCCTTATCGAAAGCGGATGATGAAACCCTTGGTAGTTTCGAAAGAAAAGTTCTCCGAATGATGTTTGGTCCCGTATGCGAAGACAATGTGTGGAGAAGAAGATACAATACAGATACAATACATAGCCAGAAGAGTACGCATCGCGAGGCTACGACAGTTGGGCCATGTAGAGCGGATGGACCCAAACGCTCCGGCTCATCGGGTGTTCGAAAGCACATTGCAGGGAAATCGCGGAAGGAGAAGGCTTCGTCTTAGGTGGTGCAATCAAGTGGATGAAGACCTCAACCGACTTGGAGTGCGAAACTGAAGAGAGCTCGCCCGAAATCGAAATCGTTATAGAAGGATGTTGGTTGAGGCCCAGGTTCACCCCGAAATGTAATGTCCACCTAAGTAAGTAGGCTTTTCTGGTCTAAAACCAAAATGATAAGGACCTATCAAGTTGTTGACGAGAAGTTTCAGACGTTCACATATTACAGCAGACAAGATCTTATAAGCGACGTTAAGGAGGCTTATCCATCTATAATTGGCGCAATTGTGAGGGTCTCTCGTCTTTAGGATCGAGCATACGATAGTGAGGTTCCATTCATCGGGCATGCTTTAATCCAACCATATCATGCAGATCAGCTGGTGCAAGCTCGCCTCCAACCGATCGTCAGCTGCCTTGAAAAGTTCGGCATCAAGGTTTACGTAGTTGTCGAGATAAAAATGCGCCTCGTCAGAAAATTTTTTTTTCATAACAATGAAGCTCCTCTAAGGCCCGAACTGCGAAGTCAGAATGAAGTGAATGGTCGTGGGCCTTTAATAGTTGAGTTGATTAGAACATAGGAGCGAGGTAAGGTTAGGTTAGGTTTAGATGGCTGTCAGGAAAACAAACTGGCACACTTAGACCAATATTAGGTCCATTGTGATACCATAGAAATTATGCGAGGGAGTACCTCACTTAACAAAACCATTTGGTGCTTTTAATAAAGCGAAGGAGATGCAGGGGATCTGTGTTCGCCAGATCGCTTGGATCATCGAGAAAATACTTCCCCAGATGCCGCTTTCTTTTAAAAGAGAGTGCAGGACATGAGCAGAGGAGATGTGGGACTGTCTCTTCCTCCTCCTCATCTAAGCAACTTCTGCAGAAGTCATTTGAGGGAACGCCAAGTCTTATGGCGTGTCTTCCTATCAGACAATGTCCGGTGATGACATTGATTACGGAGCTAACTTGCAATCTGGTAATGGATAACAAATGTCTTTTTGGATCTAGTCCTGGCCATATCCGTTTTGTTGCCACGCACGTGGTGATATTGTTTCACCTATGATTTGTTCTATCCATTGCCTCTTGCTTTAGCATAAGTTTATATGTAGCGATTGGTATAGCAATATTCAACCTGCTGGTTGTAATCGGTAGAACGGTTCCTTCTCTGGCGAGTTCATCGGCTTTGTAGTTACCCACGATATCTCTGCGCCCGGCACCCAAATAAGGTGAATTTTGAACTGTTCAGCCATCTCCCTAAGAGATAATTTTTGGCCTAAATCCCCACTTTTTACCAAATAGTCTAGAACAGGCCCAGAAAGCATTTGTTGCTTTTGCTATGGTTTTGTCTAGATGTGGTTTCCAATTGAGTTTATTATCCAGGGTTACTCCTAGATATTTGACCTCTTTGGAAAAATTAATTTGAACACTATTTAGGGATAGTGTTTGGAGATCGATTTTACGTCTCCTGGTGAATGGAATGATGACTGTTTTGGTAGGGTTGACCTTAAGCCCTTCTTTATTGCACCAGTCATTAACTTTGTTCAGGGCACTTTGCATACGGTTTGTGACCTGTGCTTCTTGATTGCCTTGAATAGAGATGACTAGGTCATCAGCGTAGCCTTGTGTATCAAGGCCCAGCTTATTGAGCTCGTCCAAGAGCTGATCTATTACAATTGACCAGAGTAGGGGAGATAAAACACCCCTTTGGCGACAGCCTTTAACAGCATTAACTGTTATTGATGTTTGACCTAGTGTGGTGGAGATGATTCTGCCACTTAACATAGAGTCAATCCATTTAATGGTTGGTGTGTCAATTCCTTTGGCAGTTGCAGCGGTTTGAATTGACAAGTACGTAGTATTATCAAAGGCGCCAGAAATATCAAGAAAAGAGCAGAGTATGATGTCTTTCTTAGCAAACGCATTCTCAATTTTGCTGACCAGCTGATGGAGAGCTGTAACTGTGGATTTACCAGTTTGGTAAGCAAATTGGTTAGCATTGAGAGGCTTTGCTATTAAGGCCGTACTGCGAATGTGTAAGTCAAATACTTTTTCCATTACCTTTAGAAAGAAGGATGTGAGACTGATTGGTCTGAAGGATTTTGGGTCTGAGTTTAATCTATTGCCAGCTTTTGGAATGAATACTACTCTCACCTTTCTCAAAGTTTGAGGGATGTAGCTTAATTCAAAACTGGATCTATAGATAATACCACTACTCCGTATGTGAGTATTAGTCTGATGACCGCTGTGTAGAGCCAGTGGGTGATTTGGGGGGAGAAACCCCATTTATTACAAATGGCTTTTTTACAGGAAAATAAGGCCACGGTGGATTTCCTGATTCTTTCCTGTATATTGGCTTTCCAATTTAACTTTTTGTCTAGGATTATACCTAGATATTTGGCTTCGTTTGAAAGTACAAGTGAGATTCCATTTATTGATGGAGTTATTAGTTGAGGAATTTTATATTTCCTGGTGAAGAAAACGAGTTCAGTTTTCTGAGGGTTGACCCCTAGACCACATTTTCCCGCCCATTTTACAAGTTTATTTAGAGCGGTCTGCATCAGGTCCGTAAGGATGTGAGCATGTTTGCCGGACACCGCAATGGAGACGTCATCCGCATATGCAATCACTTTGAAAATAGAAGTTCATTGACGACTAGATTCCATAGAAGAGGGGATAGGACTCCACCTTGCGGTGTTCCTCTACTGACAGATCTCTTTGCAGAGAAGTTTCCTAGAGTAGAGTTGATTCTCCTGCTTTTTAGCATTAGATTTATCAACTCCACTATGGAACCATCTACTTTGAGCTTCGTCAGTGCCTTTATAATTGCAGAGTTGCTGACGTTATTAAAGGCGCCCTCTATGTCGAGGAAAGCGGCCAGAGTGAATTCTTTGTGATGGAGGGAATATTCTATAGTACGAACATAATCCAAGAACTTTGTGCAGACATAGTCCTCGGGCTCGCTAGTGAAATATTGAGTAGTGTTAAGATGGTTGGTGCGTTAATATTCGTTGATTGAGTCTCGCACTCTCAGCTATAGAAACCTTATTCTCTTCTGTACGTTTTTTCTATTAGCTTGCCAGTCTCACGAAATTTGTTCATAGATTTGAGCATAGCTGGGAGAATGATGACCAAAGGCGGTTTCTTAATTAGCCGTTCTGAATCGGCAAATATTGTAAGGTCCTTAGGTACGATTGAGAGATATGTGCTAGTCCCCGAGACTCCCCGCTTTGTTGTGTCATCCTATTATCATTTTTTATTTAGGAGAAGCATATGCCTCATTGGTACCCGATGGTTAGCATGATTGCCTGTTACGCGGAAAGCTGATGGTTTAAATACCAATAAAAGCAAAAAATATTTTAAAAAGCATCACACTTCGCGAGGAACTTACTAAATTCATTGCCATGAAAAGCGCTTTCTCTGAAGGTCTCCTCCATTCCCTTACAAAGCATGGTTGTGAGAATTGCACTAGGCCCGGGTGACACCTCGCTCTGCTGCACCACCCTGCTTATCTATTTATTTTTTTATGTGCCTCATTACGGCCAAAACTTCTTTCTTTCAAAAAAGAACATTTCGGGCTACACAACACTTGCTTTAGAAATAAGTTTTCAATATTACCCAACGTTACTCAAGGGCAACGCGATACATATCGTTCAGTGGAGGTGAGGATCTTTCAGATTTCTAAAAAGAAACAGCTATGAGTGTCAAAATAGCCTTTGATTTGAAAAGAAACTACTGCCCTCCCATTTACGTTGTGGATTATTTCTCATATTTTTTGGAACAATATTTCACGTTGTATCTGGATCCTCCGCAGCACACCAGGTGTTATTCTCGACCCTTTTGCAGAATATCTCACTCCTTGATTCTTAGACCATGTACTCCCATGTCCATATTTCGTTTTAAAAGAAGAAGTTTATGAGAATCTCGCCAGCAGCAAATCTTTTGATTCACGTCTAATAAATTTGCATTCCGCTATTACGATCCTAAGACTGAATCTGTGTAAAGTAAACTCGGTCAACTTCCTCCAGCTCAGGACTGGCTCACACCAAAATCTGAACTTCAACGAAATTCATATAGGGGTTTCACGGACGGTTCTAGAGCCAATGATCAGACTGTCAATAGTGCTGTCGTGGAAAGCCTTGATATAAGACCTTACAGATATGAGTGCGTCTTCCAAGCAGTGATATATGCAAATTTAAGCATAAGTTACAGCCGATTCTAGGCAATAAGTTACGATAAACGATCAATGAGTGAACAAGAGATGTGTTTGTATAGAAGCAACGGACAGCTTTGTTTGAGGTTTTACTTAACCCTTTAACAACTGCCAAAATGATCAAAGAACACAGACCTCTCTCCATGTGATTGGAAGACACAATTCTTTGAGTCTTGCTTAGGTTAAAGGGCGTCTCGACATCACTGGAAACAAAATCACTGATGAACTTGTTGCAAAATTTCAGGCTTTTCTTTCCTCGGACCTGAGAAAGCACTTGGTCTACCATTGTGAATTATTTCAACTATAAAATTTGTCAATTTATGAGACTTTAACTGCGCAGAGTGAGCACGATAAGATTAGCAACATTTAACTAATTATCAGGTTTTGACACCAAGTGAAAGTGAATTTTTTTTCCAACGACGTAGTCACCAGCTGTTCCAAGGCATTCAACAAATCAATGATCATATGTCACGTCCGTATAAAGACCAATTCAAAAATATACTTGTAATTTGATATGGAATTTTCAGAAGATTTGTCCTTGAGGATTTGTAGTTAGTCACTATGTCTACGAAAGAAGTGAAATGCTTGCAACTCTTCTACAGTCACGTGTTGGCTTCAAAACTAAAAGTTCGCTTTGCCTAAAGAAGTGTCACTACAAAATATCGTATGACAATATCCTACTTTTTATTACCTATTTGAGCCTTTTAATAAAAACCATTTTCCTTTCTCATCTCTGAGACATTGAAAACGAATTTCTGAATGTCTTAAGTAAGACACACCATCCCTTTGACAGTTTATAAAATGATTCATCTACTCTTAAGTACCCCCCGCATTTAAATTCCATTTCAACACCTTGTCGGTATTTTCTATAAAAAAAACACATCAAAGTGCCGCAACCGCGGGTCCTTTGGACTCCGGGGACAAACATTAGTTCAAAAAGCTTTCAAAACAAACCAACAGCTCTGCTCCAAATCCGATCAGAAACAGAAAAAGAAGAGAAAAAAAACTAAACCAAAAACAAAGTATAAGTCAAAACTCCTGTGGCATCACCAGGTAAGGAGGGATACCTTTACCAATGCCGAGACCGGCAATTCGGCAAAGACAAACGAGTGAGTAAAAACAGAAAGAAAGGAAAAAAAAAGAGAGAAAATCATCTCCAACCAAAAAAACCATTTAGCCACACTTCTTTGTGCGTCCATTCAACGCACTGGTGGAACAGCGATCCTGATTCATACCGAGGCTTCGGACTAATTGATTTTTTATTGGCCATTCGACCATTTTTTAACCTTCGTTTTATGCTTGGACTTTTTTTCTCTTTTTTTTTCTTCTGTGATGGTGTCACTCTCCATCCGCACACGCTGCTGGCTGCATTGGAATGTGATTTTGAATCTACCGCCGCCAGGCCTTGTGGTGACAACTTTGGACGCGGCAAAGAATGTCCCATTGGAATGTTGGCGCACAAGTTAATAAAAAAGAATTTTTTTTATCTACAATCAAAAGTGAACAACGAATATTACGGCATACAGCGGATGACCAAACCGAGGAGACTTGTCGCCAATTGCTGTTTGCCACGGTCCATTATTGTTAATTGAGTGCTCTCATGCCCTTAGGACATAAGTTCGTTCAAAGGTTCCACAAAAGTGACACTTCCCGTCAGCCATGTAACCGTAGCTGGAAAAACATGCAATTGGCATTTGAAACTCAGCATGTGATCGAGATCTTACCTGAACTGCTAGATACCATGGCGATAACAGGTAGGAAGTAGCGCATTTTTTTTTAACCTGTTGAGTGTCTATACACTTTAAGGGCGTTTTCATTGTTACCTCAGAGATTTATGACGCAATTGACGCTGAATTGCCAAAAAGTGCGTCATAAATTATCGGCGCTACACATCGCAGACTTGAAAACTATGAAGGCTAAGGGTTGTTATGAGTTTATTGCGTAGAGCGAGGTTTTCTTTCCACTCACAGCTCAAACTAGCAAATCGGAATATAGACGAAGAAGGTTAACCTGTCTGGCAGGATCTATTCATTCTTTGTTTGGCTTTGCGGCGAATAGGCGCCATGGCTTAATGGCATATTTCTCAATGAGACACGATTTCCGGAAAGGTTTTCTATTTCTACTTTGTGTTGCAATCGCTGGTTTTGTTATTTTTGTTTCAATTTTTGTCCGATTCATCGTTTTGCTTTTATCAGCATCTTATAGCAATGCATGAACTGTGTTTAATCATATTTTGTATTTCTTTATCAAGAGGCGGAAGTTCGCTTGATTTCATCAGTCAGCTTTACTCATGGTCTTTCAAATCTTAACCAGATTGGGTTTCTCTTTTTGTGTGTGTTGCATAGCACGAGCCATACGATTTAACTGTGTGGTTTTATAGAACCGAAAAAAAAGCAAGACACATTCTTACTCATGTAAGGAAAAATCATTTTTTATCGCATTTTGATGATTTTTGTTCTTTTGGTTTTGTGGTTTTGTGCGATAAAATTACAATGGAATGTGTGCATATCTTGTTTTGATTACTCTATCCAGAGATTGAGTCATAATTACTTTGGGGAAATATTCTGTAACTTTAGGGTTTTACAAGTTTTAAGGTCTCAAACAGGGAATAACCGGCCGGCGACGGACGCAGAACGTAGCTTCACATGCGGGATAGATCGCACGCACGATAAAGACAAAGATTTTTTTGCACTTGAAGCTATTCGGCGTTGCGATATTAGAATCGGTACGATTATAAATTTTCTGCACACAATCAAGGATCGATTTAAGTTGGTGTAAGGTTTTATGCATTACAACCAATCTATTCGCAGCTATGTCGCTTTTGTCATAGTTGGGACCATATGAAGATTGTAAATTCTCTATCCCAATAGTACGCCCACTTGTAGAGAAGTTTTTTCTAAATTCTCAAGCCCCAAGAAGGTCAACAAGTTCGCGCGCTCATTTTTCCGCGAGTCCGACGCATACATATTTGATTTGATATTAGACAGGCTTTACTTCCTTAGGGTAAAAATACTATTTTACCTCATAGCATTAAATGACTAAAAGAGAATTTCGTTTTTGTGATTCATTGCTTGAAGTAAAAGTGACTAAAGAAAAGTTTTATATAAAAAAAAAAACATTTTATTTCTTAAATTTCGGCTTTGAGACTTGATAACTCAAAAACTATACTCGAAATCAAACTGAACTTAAATGTAAATCAAAGAACAAGAAGTGGATTAAATGATTTTTAATAATTTTTTTTAAAAAAGATAGGTTAATTTTTATTAATATGCCCCTTCCGTTTTAACGGAGGTAGATAGAACCCACACCCCAATCCATAAATTTTTTCTTGTCATCTTACACAAAACACCCTGTAAACAAAGTAATGGAAACAAAGCATTTCCAAAAGTTTTCCGTTCAAATAGACAATCTGCAACTATTGCGAAATGGTAGGTGTGTTTCTTTACTTTGTGCACAGAAATTCACAATCTGTCACATTTTAAGGTGTGGGGGTAAAACTCTCTCACAAACTCTCTAAAAGAGCGTAATTGTCTCAAAAGTGAAGAAACGGTCTTGAACAAACATTCGCAGCAACGCTTGGGAAAACATCTGTTTGACAGTTGTTGTATTTGTTTTGGCTGTGCACGATTTCTGCCCACAGAAATTTAGGTGGCAGAAATTCGCAGGGTGGGGAAATATTTTACTCTCTCGTGAGCACTCTCTTTTGTGCACTGCTACGAAAAATCGCTGTGCTGGAACGGCATTAGACTGACTTTCGCCGAATTTCGGTGCATTTCGTGCGAATTTTCAGTAAAGAAACAGACCGTAGTGTTACTGAAAGATACACAGCATGACCTACAATAGTACCTTTTGGTAATTCAATCTGAAGCAATAGGAAGATGAAGTGACCTCGACTTCAAAAGTGCGTTTTAGCCAACCCTCCTAAGAAGCAGTGTTTCGATGCTTCATTAGAGACTATTGTTTTTAATTCTGCACAGATATTCATTCCGCGTCTTGAAGTTCAGATTTTATAGATTTTCGTCCCAGGAAATACAAAATGTTTTCTTGTCATTTTCATTTTATGTATGGTGCTGTGAGGCAAGTCTGTTACGTGAGAGTTCGAGCCTCGAAACTCAGAAACATAAAGTTGTTTATCATTTGGCAAGAAGTATTTGGCAAGATAGGCTATTGATTAAGCTATTTCTCATAAAACTTATAGAGGGTAAATTTTTGTCCAAGGAATCTGTCAATGGGTTAGTTATAAAAAAAATTGGGCACGACTGGGTCGCACGAACCTGTGATTGTGTTCTAAATACGAAATACTCAGCCAGAACAACAATCAGCCTTTGCTTAACTGCTCAGCCATAGAGACACAGGTAAACAAGCTTACGTCAGACATAATCAATGCCTACGAAAGCTCATGCCCGCTATCCAAAGGGAAAGGTAGATCCAACCCCATATGGTGGTCAAGCGAACTATCGACCCTTAGAAGGAACTCTAGGAGGCTCTTCAATAGAGCAAAATTTAGCAACCTTTCGGCTGACTGGGACCTATACAAGATCAGTAAAAATGAATACAAAAATAGAACTACCTACGCAAAAAGAGCAGCTTGGCGCAACTTCTGCTCAGATATTGAGTGCACAAATGACGCAGAAAGGCTAAGAAAGGTCATGTCCAAGGTCCAAAATACCCCTAGCTTTCTTAGAAGACCTGATAACACATGGACTGACTCATGCTCAGAAACCCTAGAGTCACTCATGAACACCCACTTTCCAGGGTGTTCTCAAATGACATCCCCAGAACTCGGAAACCCTAACGCTAACGCTAGATCCAACATAGGAAATCTATTAGTAGATAATAGGAAGGTAATGTGGGCCATTGACTCATTCTCAGCATACAAATCTGCGGGTCCGGACGGTATCATTCCAATGATGCTCCAAAGTCCCAAAGACTTGATTGTGCCGATACTAGTGGAAATATTCAGAGGTTGTCTAAACCTCACCTTTATTCCAACTAGTTGGAGGGAAGTTAAAGTCATATTTATTCCCAAAGCCGGTAAGCCCTCACACACTGAACCCAAAGATTTCAGACCAATAAGCCTATCCTCCTTTCTACTTAAGACCCTAGAAAGACTTATAGAAACGCATATCCGAACAAAACTGAATAACAATGTGATCTCCACAGCCCAACATGCATATATAAAGGGCAAATCAGTTGAGACTGCACTTCATGAAGTAGTCGGAACCATTGAACAGTCAATCCAATATAAAGAGAACACGTTGGCTGCATTCCTCGATATAGAAGGGGCCTTCAACAACGTTGAATACAATGCTATTCGCATGGCATTAAGTTCCATAAATATCGAGCCAACGCTATCAAACTGGATCGACTCCATGCTCCAAACGAGAATAGTAAAAGCAGAAATGGGTGAAAGTACCCTAAAAGTCAAAACTTGTAGAGGTACACCTCAAGGAGGAGTGTTATCCCCGCTACTCTGGCTCCTAGTAGTTAACCAAATCCTGGTTAAACTCGACAGGAGCGGAATAAAAGCAGTAGCCTATGCCGATGACATCGTCATCATGACTTCGGGAAAATTCACAACCACCCTTTGTGAACTTCTTCAGACAGCTCTAAACAAACTCACCAGCTAGGCTGGGGGCTAAACGTCAACCCTACAAAAACAGAACTTGTTCTGTTTACGAGAAAACGTAACATTCCAGATATACTTCCTCCCTCCATTAATGGAATACCAATAAACTTATCTGATACGGCAAAATATCTCGGAATTGTCCTTGATCGTAAACTTAACTGGAAAGAAAATTTAAAAGAAAGAGAAAGGAAAGCTCAAATCGCTTTCTACACTTGTAGTAGAATTTTTGGTAAAAAATGGGGACCTGGTCCCAAAACCATTCACTGGATGTATACATCCATAATAAGACCAATCCTCACATATGCCTGTCTAGTCTGGTGGCCATCATTAGAGAAGGCTTCAAACCTTAAGACCATGACCAAAATCCAAAGGCTTGCATGCATTGGTTCAACTAGTGCCATGAGAACAACACCAACTGCAGCTCTGGAAACCTTCCTATCGCTAGCCCCCTAGATCTCTTTACTAAGGAGATGGCGGCCAAAAGCGCACTGCTACTCAAACAATGCAACAATTGGAAAACAGGCATATCAGGCCATAGAACCATCATGAACCATACAGATATAGACATCCAAACAGACTATACCCCCCGCATATTGATTTCAATCCAGTGGCCCTAACAGTCTTTCCGACTAGAGAAAGCTGGGAGGAAAACAGGGTTATAAAAGAAAATCACATTTCCGTCTTCACAGATGGTTCCAAAACGGACGAAGGGGTAGGATCAGGTATCTTCTCAGACTACCCTAACATGAATAGATCAATAAAGCTTCCCGACTTCTGCAGTGTCTTTCAAGCAGAAGTACTCGCAGTGTGCGAAGCCGCGAAGCACCTTGCTACGCAAAACTTGATCAACAAAAATATTGACTTTTTTGTATACAGTCAGGCGGCCATTAAAGCTATCTCATCCATTATCACAAAATCCAGGCTAGTAGACAGCTGTCGCAGTAACCTTAGACTGCTCAGTGAGACAAACACAGTTAGTTTAACCTGGGTTCCTGGACATCGTGACATTATAGGTAATGAAATGGCGGATAAGCTGGCAAAAATCGGGTCAGCACTCGAATCCAGCGAAGCGAACACTTCAGTTCTAAAGCCACTAGAGCAAGAAAAAAGCAGAATCAAACACAATTTTCTAAAAATCGCCAATGACAGGTGGTCATCTTTAGAAACATGCCGAGTCTCTAGAAACCTTTGGCCAGATATTTCCAAGAAAAAAACAGAATTTCTACTCCAGCTAAGCAGACCTCGGCTCTCTCTGTTGATTGGCATTCTCACGGGACACAACTCGTTGGGTACCCACATGATGAGAATGGGCATTAGCACATCGGACTTATGTAGAGGATGCCAAGACGAGGAGGCAGAGGAGGGATCATTCCACTTCCTCTGTGAGTGTCCTAGCTTAGCCCACACTCGGAAAAAAACCCTCGGAGAATACTTTTTCGACGAACTGGGCGACATCTCAAATCTCCCACTGAGCAACGTCCTGAAATTTACTCAGGGCTCCAAATGGTTCAGTGGGAGTTCCCTACCACAATAACCATTTACCTTTCCAATCCTCCCATTTCCTCATCCTCTGATTTCCCGGGGAGCACAATGGATCCTTGAGATCCGAGTGAGGTGTTGCCACTTGTGGCTGCACCCCCCATTCAACCTAACCTAACCTAACCTCTAAATACGATATCAAAATCATAAGGCTGAGTGAAAGGCTTTGGTGTTCGCTCTTCATAATATATTTTGTGTAACAGGGTTGCCAACTACACATTAATTATGAAAATTTAACTAAATCACGCAAAATAATAAAAAAATTAAATTAAATATTCCAAAGGTTTCAAGCAAAAATCTAAAAACGCCATTCTTTTGCAATTGCTAATACATATACATGATGAAAATTTAATCAAAATCGTTGGACCAGTTTTTTCACTGTTTTTTAAAAGTCAAGTATGCAAAGTTCTAAATCTTGCTAGAAGTTGTTTTGACAAAAAAATTTAAAAAAAATTAAAGTTATTGTTTTGAGTTATTTTCAAAAATCGAAATTTTTTTAAAAAATTTATAAAAATTTCCAAAATTATTTTTTTTTAATATTGGTATGCAGTCTTTCTTTAACAGTTCACGACTTTTAAAATCCAAAATTTCGTCATGATCGTGTCAGCCATTGACGAGAAAGTCGGTTTTGAATAAGACGGTACTATGGGAGGTACCGTTTTTAGACTTTTTCTAAAAATTTTTTTTAAATCATAAGAAAAACAATCTAAAATTAATACTGCACAGAAAATCTTATCGAAATCGTTGGAGCCGTTTTCGAGAAAAATAAGTATTATCATATCGGTTGTATGGCAGGTACCGTTATTTCAAGACCTAGAGATTCCAAAAATCCCTCTGCAGGATGCCAAACAAACCCTAACTGCAAATTTTGAAGAAAATCGGTCAAGCGGTTCAGGCTGTAGATCCATATACAGACAGACAGACAGAATTGCCGGACCCACTTTTTTCGTATTCTCTATCATCGTAATGTCATGTTTAATTGTTATCTCAAAATTTTTTTTCTGCACGATTGCAAGACTTGCCTTATAGTACCTATAATCGCAAGTAAAAAATCCCAGAGCGCTATTAGATTTGAGGGTACTCACAGAGATATGAGTGAAAAAATAAATTTATCTGTTTTTTCAAGATACATATATCAAAAGCCTACAACAATATTGCACTGCCTTTTAAAAAGTGCTTTCTCACTTAACCTTTCGAAATTAGAATAAAAATTTCCTCAAAATACGTTAGGCCCAGAAACTTTCTAAGCTTAGCTACGTCATCTCACTTAATAAGTCAATACGGCAAAGAATCTGCTTCCCTTTATAACGATTACGCAGAAAGTTGAAGAATGTAAACCACCTTTCTTGCTTAATTTAGTGGGGAGTATACCAGAGTTTTGATGGAATCTGAATGCGAAGCATATGACAACAACTCATATTGGCATTATACGGACAGCCGTATCCCTTTTACTTCTGGGACTGTAAGAAGGTACATATATTGAATTGAAACAGAATTATTAAATGCCACTCTAAAGCAATTCTGCACCGAAAGAAAAAACCTTGGTTGTTTTAAACATGTTTCAGTGTTAATCAACAATTCATCTAAAATTGTGAAATTAACCAAGTTTCGTGATGAATACAAATAAGAACGCATTTACAAATCAAATATGCTGCCGTGATCAATTTTTTTTCTGGTAAGTATCATAAAAATGTTTAAATTAAGTATGTTCGAAGTTGATTTGAATATTTTCTTATTTTTAACCAACAACGTGATTGTTGATTTCATACTTGATCAACAACAAACATATTTAACTAACAATTAAAGCTGAAATTACAAAAACTATCACGTTTGTGATTGAAATCCTAATCCTAACTAATATTATAAATGTGGAAGTCACTCTGTCTGTCCGACTTTCTATGTTACCGTCTCCTGCCCAAACTACTAAACTGATTGATATGAAATTTTGTATAGTGATATTCTAGAAACTAAGGAAGGACATAGGCTATATATTTTATCCCTAAACTCTCACGGGAACGGGAACGTATACGGGAACTTAAACGCTACAGCACCGATTTCAAAAATTCTTCCATAGTTAGAATGGTAGACTATCCTCGAGTAACATAAACATAAATTCATCCCCATATTCCTACGGGAACGGGAGTCCTTAGTAATATAATAAGTGCGAAAGAAGCTATGTCTGTTCGTCTTTCTATGTTACCATCTCTCGCCCAAGCTACAGAACCGATTTAATTGAAATTTTATACAGAGATGATCTGGAACTTAAAGAAGGACATAGGTTACATTTCATTAATATTCCCACGGGAACCAGTCTTCACTAATATTATAAATGCAAAAGTAGCTCTGTCTGTTCGCCTTTCTATGTTACCATCTCCCGCCCAAACTTATGAACAGATTTGAATGAAATTTTGTACAAAGATAGTCGAGAACCTGAGGAAGAACATAGGCTACATATATTATCAATATATTCCCATGGGAATGGGAACGTATACGGGAACTTTGAAGCTCCAGCACCGATTTCAAAAATTCTTCCACCATTAGAATGCTACACTATCCCTGAGTAACATCAACTGTAAGTCATCTCCATATTCCTGCGGGAACGGTCACCATACTCCCACGGGAATGGGAGTCTTTACTAATATCATAAGTCTGAAATGAAATCTGTCTGATTAATTTTATTTGTTATCAAAAACCGCCCAAACTATTAAATTTATTGATATGCATTTTGGTACAGAGTTATAGTCTTGAGCCTGAAGATGGACATAGGCTATAAGTATTTGTTATCCCTGTATTCCCACAAGAAAACATGCTGTATCACACAATCAGCGACTGCATAGTCATATCAACTCTGAAATGGAGTCCGTGTTAAATACGAGAGGCAATGTTCGGAGATTAAGAAGAACCAAGCCACACGAGCTAATGGTCCAAATGTCATGGGAAGCATTAAAAGTTTAAGCTTCCCTTAAAGCGATTATATCATTGAGAAAGAAAAATCTGTTGTCGATCGTTCATAGATTGGTTCTGATTACGAGGAGTTTTTAGTGAGGTAAGAGTCCCACACTACTTGGTGTCGAATACTGCCAAGTGTCTTTTGAAGATTTCCTCCTGACAAAAAAAAAAAAAAAATCCCTGTATTCCCACAAGAATGCAAACGTAAACGGGAACCTACAGAACTGATTTCAAGAATTATTTCCCCGTTAGAATGCTACACTATCTCAAAGTAACATTTACTTCAATTTATCCCCATATTGCCATGGGAACGGAAGTACTTACTAACATTATAGATCCGAAATCAACTCCGTCTGTCTATTTTACTTTGTTTCCATCTACCGCCCAAACTATTGAACCTATTTGTATGAATTTTGGTGCAGAGATAGTCTTCAGTCTGAAGAAGGACATGGGCAGTATTTGTTTTCCCAATATTCCTACGGGAACGGCAACGTAAACGGGAACCTTGAAGATACTGGACCGATTTCAAAAGTTCTTTCACCGTGAGGTGATTTCTGTCAAATTGTCGATTACACAGTTGACCTGAGAAGAAATGTCTATCTTGATCTTCAAATAAATATTGGCAATCGGTAATGACTGTGTGAAAAGTCGGTTTCGGCGCCGACTAATGAGATAGTTAACCATATAAACTTATAAATTATGTTTGACGTATTGGGGGATGTTGTCGAATGTCTATCAGTAGACAATATTGTGGACACTGAGAAAGTCACATCACACCCTTTAGAGTTTCTCAATGCCTTAGAATTATCAGGAGTGACAGCAAGTAGTTGGTGTTCCAGTGCCAATAATGAGTAACCTAGAACTGTACACAGCTACAAATTACACATCAGGGATGCGGCATTATAAAAGTTTTAATGATGACTGGAACAGCGAAATAAGAAAACTATTGATTCCCCGTATTTCTTTAGTTCCCACTGATTAGTCACTTTATTTTAAAAGGGTGTATCAAACTCGCAAAACCTTTTTATTTGACAAAAGATGGAAAAAGTAAGAACGTCGTGTGAAAAATGTACTTTAATAAAATATGACAATAGTTTACTAAGACGCATGAATGTGTCTTATTTGCAAAAAAGTAGCCTTAACATTTAAAATGCTGCCGCAAGTAAATTTTTCCACGCGGACGAAGTCGCGGGCACTGCTAGTACCAAATACACTGTTGAACTATCACCAATATGTGTGATCAACAATGTTCATACTTCTTTAATCAATAAAGAATAGTTAAAGTATCAGTAACATTTTGAATTCCAATATTTTTCATACTTAAGCCCACAGAAAACGTGAAGTCGCATAACGCAACTTCAATTCGTTATGATAAGTTTCGTGACCTTTTTATCTCAAGGGATAATTAATTATTCTTTATGTGGGCTTCAGGTCAAACTTCAATTCAGGCATTTATCATAGAAATTTTAAATTAAAACTGTTGAGCAAATAAAAACGTGACTGAATTCTCACGAACATACTTGATCAACAAGGTTCATATTTTACCAACAATTCAGAATTGTTGAAGAAACACAAACGTTGTTAAAGTATCATGGACAATGGACATGTATGGTTCTAGTATCACAACCGTTATTGGTCAACAATGTTTTAGCTCAATGTTTAAACACGAAATTGAAAATGGCGTTGCTGATTTAAGCAATGAAAATTGTAGCATTTCAATAAATACAATGAAAATGCCAGCTTGTTCAATTTAAGTATGTTCGTGCTTGACGCAAAAACAAACAAACTTCATGTTTGATTTTACCAAGGTTTTTCTTTCGGTGTGAATGAATTTTCGATTGTTACTTAGCAGCATTTTGAGGACAGTACTCAGTTCGTAGAGAAAGTAGTCTATTAGGGCTCGGTTTTTTTGTGAGCTCACGGCTAAGTCTAGGCCTCCACCACCGCATCTTGATAGCAACACCTGTCAAACACAGGTGTCATTAAAACGCAGTCACTTTTCGCACTTTACGCTATTATTATCGTCGTCATATAATCGACCGTCCACGCAAACAATCGGTTGAAATTATAAGGAAATGTGGAGAGAGCGGAAGCGTTACTGATTGTGTAAGGCCTGTGAATCATCGCTCAATCAAAATTATTGCTGCTGGACATGCAAGTGCAACTGATGATCCGAATTCACGAACATAGTCGGAGTGACACAGTTAAATGACAGCCTATTTTTTTTTTTTTTTCTTGCGGTCAATTGAAAGTCCCGACTTGGACTGTTGTGGTTCCAACAAGACAGGGCCAACAAGCGACGCAACGCGACCAGTTATAGCTCATTGCGTGAGAAGTTTCCTGGGTAGCGTATAGTTTCATGTTTTGGTGACGTAAATTGGCAACCAAGATCATGTGATTTTGCACCATTACGGTTTGCCACACTCTAAAGAACTGCACCAATCGGCACAATACCGAATGACTGTGGACGTCCTCCCTTTTGAAAAGCTAACCCGAACTCGAACCCAATGAAATGGATCCGCTTGACTGTGGACAGACGTGGAGGGGGAGATTTTCGGGTTTCCTAGGAATATAAATATTGATAAAGGGAGCTCTTTCTTACTTGATTAGGTGGGCATTACAGTTCGGGGTGAACCTGGGCCTCAACCAACATCCTTCTATAACGATTTCGATCTCGGCCGAGCTCTCTCCAGTTTCGCACTCCAAGTCGGTTGAGGTCTTCATCCACTTGATTGCGTCACCTAAGACGAGGTCTTCCCCTTCCGCGATTTCCCTGCAGTGTGCTTTCGAACACCCGACGAGCCGGAGCGTTTGGGTCCATCCGCTCTACATGACCCAACCATCGTAGCCTCGCGATGCGTACTCTTCTGGCTATGCCCATGTCGCGGTACAGCTCATACAGCTCGTTGTTGTATCTTCTTCTCCACACATTGTCTTCGCATACGGGACCAAAGATCATTCGGAGAATTTTTCTTTCGAAACGACCAAAGGTTTCCTCATCCGCTTTCGATAAGGTCCATGCTTCCGCGCCGTACAGCAGGACTGGGATGATTAAGGTCTTATACAAGGTCACCTTGGTTTTTCTAGAGAGGGTTTTGTTTCTCAATTGCCTTCTTAACCCAAAGAAGCAACGGTTGGCAAGAGTTATTCTCCGTTTGATCTCCGCACTGATGTTGTTGTCCGTGTCTACAGCGGATCCTAGGTAGACGAAGTCCTGTACTACCCCGAAGTTATGTCTGTCTATTGTGACGTTTTGTCCAAAGGGAGCTCTATTTTTTATTATTCTCGCTTAATAAACATATTTCCTAAAACATTTCGATTTTCCGCGCTTTGAGAAAAAAAAACACTTTTCTCCTTATTCATTAGTCATTAAGGGCAGTTTAGAGCGTGTTCTACATACGTCACGTCGCCGTCGTTGAAAACGTATCTCTGAAACAGGAAAGGCTAGGGCCGATTGAACGCGTTGGCGTTGTTGAACGTGTTGATTTCCACGAGTATAGCCTTTCGCGGGAAATTAGTAAGCCCTGCCAGGTGCTTTCTCTTTTTGCCAATAAATAGCAATGGAAAATTTAAACTCTTTTTAACAATTATAAATGAATCATAAAGCAAACTTCTTATTAAATGGCCACGTTTACAAGCAAAACTGCAAGATTTGGGCTACGAAGAATCCAAGAGCCAGGGTTTGGTATTATGTTGCGGTGCATCATCCTAAAAATTTGACCAACATTTTTTGCAAATTCAATCTCTTTCATGGCTGGTGACTGCTGAGTATCGGACGATGATGTTGGAACATTTTGCTTCACCAGCTCTCAAAAACCATCAAACCTTGTGATTCAACTAGATTAAGTAACGGCACATAGGGTAGGGCGCAGTGGCTTAGCGTAGGGGGAGGTTTTGGGGATAACTGAAGAAGCAGGCTACCTCAAATACTAGTATATTTTGGAGGTTTTTTGAAAATTCCACTAGAATTTCGTCCTCGGTAAGTTCAATATGGGTATGGATATTTATTTAAAGAAGCAAGACCATTTAGTCGTTCCTTTCCCATCGTATTTCTCAGGTAAGTTTTGATCCTCCTCAACGTCGAAAATGATCGTTCTGGAGTTGCTGTAGTTACAGGTAGTACTGCCAAGACTCACAAAATATAATCGACATTCTTGAACGACTTGCTATTGATAACTTGAAAAATATCGTCAGATTGATGTTTGCATGCGTGACTCGATCCGATAAAAAGGACTTACTAGGCAAAAAATCGGTTGTTGGATCATGATTGATTACACAAGTACTTTTACTGAATATTCATGAAGCGCAATCAGAAATAGTAACATCGCTATTATTTCACAAAATATAAATTCAGAGAAACGATTTTTTAGATGGGTTTGAATGGTACATCGGCGCCTTTCAGAGCGTGCTGTGTAAGCTTTCACTTTTGCCTAAAAGGTGCCTTTTCTCGGATCGCGTCACATATAATATTTTTTAACAAGCAAATTTTTGATCGAAAGATACTAACCAGTAAAGCATCAAGCGCATTTTGGATGTTCTGGCCCTCGATTCGTTGCCTCCACATCTTGACTTCTGACAGAAAATTTTCTTTCGAGCAATCCGATATATCTTCGTAAAATGTGTAGAGGTCAGCGCATTTCTTTTCGTTCAATTCTTGTTTAAGAAACAGTTGCCCGAAACTTTGGTAAGTGAATTTGTGTTCCGGGAACCGACTTTTGAGTTGAGAAATGAACGTATCAAGAAACGGAATGTAGAAAGAAATTCTGTAGTAGTCTTCAATACTTTGTTCTTGAACGTTGCAACGATTTTTTTTGTTGATTGCAACGGCGGCGGCGGCCGGCGTGGCAATTTCATTGTGATTTCGTAATCAGAACAAATTCTAGCAACAACTTCATAAATAACGTGGAAAGTAGAATCTGCGTTCTCGCGTTTGTACGTAAATTCATTCAAAGCGTCATCTGCCAGCTTAGTAGCCTCACCCAGATCTTGGTTTTTAGATTTCAATTCTTGACTCAAAGACAAAACAATCGAATTAACTGATTCCATAATGTGACAGGCGATTTGGAATTCAACCGCTGAAATCGCTGTCAAAAGATGCAATGCATTTTGCGAAGTATCTCGATCTTTAAACGTTTTGATTTCTTCCAAGGATTCAATAACAGCCGGTTGCAATTCAACGTACGTTCCAACTGCCCACCTGGTAGGACAAACAGACTTTAACTTTTGTTTATTTTCTCACTTTTGTTTGTCATTTTTGAAATTTCTTGGTGTAAAACGTCTTGTTTTTTAGGCCAGTGAAAAAATGTTTCAACCGCTCCGATAGTTCCTAAAGCATTTTTGATTCCTGGCACTTCGCATGCTGCATTGACTGCCAAACTAAAGCTATGTGCAGCGCAATGTACATAAATTGCCAGGGGGAAATACGATCTCAGATGAGCCTGTGCACCAATAAATTGGACACTCATTGCCGGAGCTCCGTCGAATCCTTGGCCATAAATATATGAGCCATCGACGCCAACATCATGCAAAAAATTTCTGATTGAATCTGCTAAACCTCGTATATATAAATAAAATTTTGAGTATTGGACCCCCCCCCCCCCCCCCCCCCATGCCCAAATCCTGGATCCGCCACTGAAATTATTGACTTATTAAACATGGACTGCTAGGACCCAACTTCAAGATGGTTCCACTTATTCTAAGCAATACTAGCGAGCATCATTTCAGCGGAAAACTAGTGAAACATTTTTGACACTGCTAAATAATCACGCTAGCTAAATCACAGCAGATGTCGTTAGTTAAGAGTAAGATATTGGCTAGTGTAACCAAAAATAAGTGCAATCATTGTTATCCAACTTTTGTATAGAGAATTATATTAATTAGCAGTCCGTGTATCATAAGTCAATACAATGCTTCAATCACAATGATCGATTGCGCCAGTTCCACAAAGAAAAATCTCACTGAGCGCTCAATGTCACTTTGACGGAGCGCAAACAGTTTTGTGGAACATAATTCTCAGCTCAACTGTGTCCTTGTTTTCAAACTTTTACTCATCATCATCAGAATGTACAACGAAAATTCGCTAATGCTGAAAAAATAGCCGAGTCTATAGGAGAAAAAATTGAAGTTTCCAGGATTGTGCATCGTCAAAAAAACCGACAAAATTACCAAAGCAGCTCAGCAGAAGATTATTACCGTACATCAATATTCATACTTTTCCTGGATCACTTCATATCATCCATATCTGACAGATTTGCGAAACACAAAAAAATTTTGTCAATAATCGGAAATACCATCCCTGAAAAATTGGTCAGGAAAGACGTTGACAATATTGATGCAACCGTGGAAGTAATAATGAATCAATGGCCAACAGCGACTGAGGCAGCTGCTTCAACCGTAATAAATGAAGTTTTATTTTGGAGACAACGTTGGGTTGGGCCAGAAACTCAACCAAAGACATTTATAGAATGATTAAATCTTTGTAACGATGCACTTTTTCCAAACATTTTCAAGTTTTTGAAAATAGGTGCAACATTGGCTGCGACCATTGCTAGCAGCGAGCGTAGTTTTTCCACGTTGAGGCGTCTAAAATATTGGATTAGGAATTCTACAGGCGAAGATAGGCTGAATGGGCTTGCTCTTATGAGCATTAACAGGCACATTGACATTAAGGTGAAAGAAGTTATCGAATGATTCGCGCAAAGCAGAGAAGAATTGATTTATAATTTCGTGTATTTTCATATGTTCTTATTTTCTGCACTTTATTATTGTATATCAATAAATTGGAAAAAACCTAATCAATACAATTGAACAACGACTTTTACTTACGTACAAATATTTACTGTTATTTATATATTTATTTTATATAACAAGTAGAATTTAAGAGCAATAGCTGCTTGAATGCAGAAAGTCAGATATGCTTAACTTAGCCCATTGGTGAGGTAAGTTGAGCAGGGGTAATGGGCAAATTAAGCACTGAGAAGGTCTAACCAATCCGCGAACTTAATATTGAATAGACATGAAATAAAACTTCTGCTTGATAATAAATTTTTGATTAGTTTTTTGGCTACAAAAGTACAAAACTTACTTTGGTTCTAAATCGTGGTGTTAGTTGATCACCTGTAGCTCAACTAACCCCCAACCGAAACATTACAACAAAAAAAAATTATGAAAGATTAACTCTTATTTGTTTAAAAACGAATAACACTCGACTGTTACAGACAAAATAATACGATTTACAGAAATTTTACTTTTTCTTCATAAAATAAACGATGGACGCTAGAAATTCCCCGATCGTCGAGTCACCTCAGGTGGTCGCGCAATCAGTTTGTCTCCAGCAACTGCGTATTTTCACTATTTGATAATTTAAGGTGCGATTTTTGAGGCATCTTGATTGTCCAACATAACCCTTTGCTCAACTAGCCCCGCCTTACCCTATTGTACGTGCCTCAAAGGAAAGTTCATCAAATTTAAGAGCTACCGAAAGTTTTATATGGATATTTGAAAAAAAGTGTATTTTAACTACCCAAGAACAAAATGCCAAATTAAACCCAACATTCGAAATAAAATTTTGGTCATTTTACATCAAATTTTGCTAAAGATTATGGTCATGTCAAAAATAGCTCGTGTAGAAAATGAACATATGATTTTTGTTGCTGTCGCCAAAGCAAAGTTCACCCCTTCGTAAAAAAATTTTATAATGTCTATAGATAAATGAATACTGACTTGTGAAAAAATCAATATAAGCTCTCACATAATTTTCCCTTTTTGTAGTTGTGGAATGTGGAAAGCGTAAAATTTTGAACCTCATATCTTCTTGCAAAACACCCACATTCGACAAAGCAGACAACAAAATCCTGGCTAACTCAACACCCCCGTTCGGAAACCAAACACACGTTTGAACTTAAAAGTCATTTCCATATAAAAAAAAATAACATAAATTAGCATTACACCGCGTTCGGATCCGTTTCTAATAAATCATGACATCACTTGAGTTATAATCGTGCACAAACCAGTTTAATGCTTTTATAATTTGCTATTCAGAGTGCAAAACGAAAAGGAAAACAAACAAAAAATCGAATAACCAACAACAAACGGAAACATTATACCCCATCAGCATCAGCAAAGTAAATCAATCGATCAGATTGCTTCGATAGAAATGAGCAATGATGTCCATTTGTTATCGATTCGTATGCTTCATTATCGAAAGTTCGCAGCTACGGAGTCATTAATCTAATCCCCATATTCAAACAAACCCAACCAAACCTTAGAAAAATTGACGGACAAAAAATATGGAGCGGAAGTTGATGGCCATTTCTCTCTCACACTGATCCAATATCGACTCCAAATTAATCTAATTTGCTGTCAATTTTGTCAGTGATTGTAGATAAATGGGCTCATCTTGCAAGTTTTAGTGATGACTTTTGTCAGAATCTATATTAAGATTGAAGCTTGTCTGTCTTTGAGTTTTATGGAATTCTCATTTAGAAACCAATTAAGCAATTGCATAAATTAGTGTAAAAGTCAGGAGTTGTTAATTTATTCAAAACAAAAAGGGAAATGTATTTATTTCGGACTACGTATTATACGATTAATTAAATAATCAGAGAGTGCATTGGATTTTATTTGGTTAATTACTTGTGTGTGTGTTATTGTAATTAATTTTGGCATTAATGTGAAATTCATTAACAGAGGTCGATTTATTGAAAATTAATTAGTACAATAAATTCAAATACAAAATAATATGCATATGCAAGCAACCATCAACAACTGCATTTCTAATTAAGCCAGCAATTAAGAGGGCAATTACTTGCTGCATCATTTTGTGGATTTAGGTATAGTGTATAGGAGTGCTACTTACTTGTTTTATACATCAGTGGATACCTAAAACATGTGTAAGGTGGATCACCTTTTACTTTTAGTGGTAGGCATGTCTGCTGTTACGCAGAAGGTTCGTGGTTCGTATCCAAACGGAGCCAAAAATGTGTTTCCACGGGTATAACCTTTCGCAAGTTGCAATCGGCAACTCCACCGATAGTAAATTCATTGCCATGAAGAACGCTTTCTCGATTAGCCGTTCGGAATCGGCGAAAAATTGAAGGTTCCTTCCTTGAGAGGGATCAAGACAAGGTTGTGATGAGAAATTCCCTAGGCCTTGGGCCCCCGCTCTGTTGCGCCACCCCACGATTGTATGCAACAGAAGAAAGCACACACTCCGTTTCAATTGATTTAGTACATCGTTTTTTTCTAGTTTCTTTGTTTGATAATTCCTCAGTTTTCACAAAAAAAAGGTTAAAAATATTAACTAATGATTTTTCCGCCTATAAACTTTGCAGCAACACCACGGTCGGGTTGGTGAAAGAATTTTGAATTTTCACCAAAAACTAGGGACAGTTTGAAAAAATTCGAAAAGTAGATAGTGATTTGATTCATTTTTTTAAAAACACATTGCAAATAAAGGCGTTTGGACCAAGGACTGAGTTGTTGTTCAGTTGTTCTTTTGTTATTTAATAATAACAATCGAAGAATTGGCATTTCCTTTCCATTAAATTTGATAAGGAGCACTGCCACCGACCGGTCACCAGATTGTTGAACCGCACTTCTAATAGCCAAGGAATAAAGAATCAGTAAGGGAGCCAAGGAAATGTCTATCCATAATGACTGTATGGCCTTAATAAGTTCACCTTATTTTCATCGATTACTTTCCGAGAGAGGAGAAACCAATTTGGGACTCTGGGACATCTTCATAGAGATCAGTTCGCAAAAGGCCAAGTTAAAACTTCGGTTTTCTAAAAATAACTGTTACTTTTCGTTATACTATAGGGTATCTCTGATATCACAAATGTATTTTAGTTGTGTTTTTATGTTTTGCACTGTTTTAGTCAAGCGATCAAAGTTGACTAGTTCATTGAGAAATTTGCAGTTCCGAAAAGATGTCGAAAATAGTTTCTGCTGTTTTTTCAATATCTTTGTAATTTATTGAGCGACTAGCTGAGCCGCCCGGCGTTGCTCGGGTCTGTAGTTTAAAGGTTGCCGTTCTCGTTCTTCCGCTTAAGTGGGTATATGGGGATGAAATATAATCTTTTTACTTTGGGATTATGTTATGTTGTATCCTAATACCGAAATGGATTATGTGGCATCCTAATGCGAAAAAATTTTTTAAAGTAGTAGTAGTTTATAAGTTTCCACTTCCAACCCCGTCCCTGTGGGAATGTTCCGTTACCGTGAAAATAAGTGAATGCCTATGTCACTGAGGGATAATGTAAGTTCCTAGAGCTGAAAGAATTTTTGAAATCGGTCAAGTAACTTTAAGGTTTCCGTTCTCGTTCCCGTTTCTGTTCCCGTGGAATCCCACGGAACAGAACTAGGGATGAAATATAGTCTAAGTAGCTGATGGAAGGGGATAATGTAGCACCTCTAATGCCGAAATAATTTTAGAAATCTGTCCAGTAGTTTCTAAGTTTCCGTTCCCCACCCCGTTCCTGTGGGAATATCGGCGCAGTTTTTTTTAAATTTTTTCTGTCATAAGAACCTTCTCCTGACAATAGCAGACACAACAAAAAAAAAATAAATCGGTCCAGAAGTTCACGCATTATGGCGTGACCAAGGATATAGGGATTCATTTTTATATATATAGAAAATTAAAACACAAAATATGTCCGAATAAACTTTTCGTTGTAGTATTTGCAATTGTTCTAAGGATAAGAAACATTAAAAATTTGCATTCTAAGGATATAAATGCATACCTTTTACTTTCCATTTGTATTTTTCTCTATTTAATTCTCGATTCTCAATTTATTTGCCGCATTTCAACTTTTTACTTTCGAGGTAAACAAACAAATGTCACTTTAATTTTTTTTCGCAATGGCTGTGTTCAATTAGATTCATTTTGTGACTCATGTTTTTGGTTGCCTTGGTTCTGATGTTCTTATGTGTTCTGTCTGATGTTCTTTTTTTCTGACCGATTGCGAAACTTCCCTTGTGTGTGTGTGTGTGTGTGTGTTAGTAACTGCGTGTCTATTTATGTCCCCACTAAGTCACCACCTGACTCTTCTATTAGCCATTAGGTGTGTTTCTTTACTGAAAATTCGCACGAAATGCACCGAAATTCGGCGAAAGTCAGTCTAATCCCGTTCCGATTTTTCGTAGCAGTGCACAAAAAAGAGAGTGCTCTCGAGAGAATAAAAAAATTTCCCCGTCCTGCGAATTTCCGGCACCAAAATTTCTGTGGACAGAAATCGTGCACAGCCAAAACAAATACAAAAACTGTCAAACAGACGTTTTTCCAAGTGTTGCGTTGCTGCGAATGGTTTGTTCAAGGCGTTTCTTTACTTTTAAGACAATTACGCTCTTTAATAGATTTTCTGAAAGAATTTTACAACCACTCCTTAAAAAAAAAATTTCTGTGCACAAAAAGTAAAGAAACAGACTTATTCAATCTGTTGTCGAAAATCAGAAATATGAACGAACACAACCCAAAGACTGCCAACCTCTGGGTGCCAAAAAAAGAAATTTACCAACCATCCCTGTGTGCAGTTAGCTTACTGCGATATTTATGTGCACTTAGGCTATTGACATAAGGAGTTGTTGTTTTCCCATGAGCGATGTTTTACTGAAGTGTACATAAGTGCACATAGAATTTCGATAAAACGCGCCTATAGTAATTGTACTTACCAACTCGGAGAAAAACATAGAAGAAAGAAATCAATTGAAGAAACAGAGAAAAATTTATGCAACGCAGAAAAAGTAAAAAGCACAAAATATTTTACTGCCATTACAATGAAGAGTGGCTGGATAAGTGAAGCTGGAAATTGCATCATGACAGAGTAGGAGACGCTTTTTACAACAAATTAGAAGAGATCAACAACTCATCGCGATGATTTATCGATGGAATTGAAACGGTTGCATGAAAATAGCTCGAAAACCATTACTCAATAGACACTATCGCTAAGAAAATTAACGTATTAATTTTAACAGAGACTCACATGGGTGAAGAAGAAATATATGATATTCCTGATTTCAATTTATTTGCAAGTTTCAGAAGGCACGATCGTCCAGCAGCAGGAGTAGCTATCTATAAATGGTTGTCAGATACAACTGCCATTTTTTGTGCAAATCATATGAATTTGCATACGAGGTACACTAGTATGTCTAGTACTATTTTGATATCGGCGATCTATCTGTTTATCGTTGCAACTGTGAAAATGAACAGCAAGTTATAATAGTTGGTGTTTATATTTCACCGAATACGTTTTTAAGTGTAAAACAGTATTTAGATAAGTTTTTATATAAAAATTAATTTATTTATTCTGAATACGCTTCTGCACACCTTCACGGCAAAATTGGGGAGAGATTTGATGATTTGCCAATGATTTTGAATGGTGACTTAAAACATCAACTCCGCCGATGCTACAAATTTTAATTTTTAAAAGAAGAATATAATTTAACAATGACGAATGGCCGCAGCCTTAGTACAACGAAATATAAATCGACAGTTGGTGCAGTCTTTGCGATATATTTAAATAGATTCGAGTCAAGATTTTTCGTTTCCTATTTTAGTTACCATAGGCCTATTACTTCATTATTAGAATACGATGATTGCATGAGATGATAATGGAAAAGCTGAAAATGTGAATGAAAACTCATAAGTTTCATTGATGTTCTTCCATATGTACATGTACATATATTATAAAACATTGAATAAAATGTTGCCACTATTTATCTATTTTTATTATAAGCACTAAGAAGAAACATTTCAATGAAAAGATTTCCCTGTACATTAAAATATTTACTGAAAATTCAGTTCTTTTTTCACTTCTGTCGGCACTCCCGGAGTGCTTCTTTTTTTTATTTTTTAAATAAGCGGTTTGAAGACCACGTGTGTTTTAACTTTGTTTGAATTTCGTATATTTTAAATGAATTTAGCTGAATTATGCCAAAATAAAACGAAAATGTTTTTGTAGTGATTTTTCGCTTCTTTCTAAATAGTCCGGGCAATCTAGACATTTGAAGTTACATAAATTCGCACCAAGCTGAAAGTTGGTGAGATCGTTTAAAATATGATTCCAAAAAAAACTTGAAAGTTCCCCAACTTTCCCCTGCATGGAAAAAATTTTATTCGAGGTCAAAGGTCAAAAATGTGATTTTTTGCGATTTTCAGCAAAACAGTAAGTTTTATCATAAAAATATATCGGACGCAATTGTAGATTATAAATTTATCTATAAAAAATGTCAAGCTACTTTTTTCATACGAGCCACTGTTTAGCAGATATAACAATAAAACCAGGTAAAGCTCAAAATTAATCGCATATTTATTCATCACAAAGCTTATCTACTTTTACAAAGTGTCAAAATCATGTACTTTTTTTATCCGGAATAAGTGGCTGCGATAAGACATCAGATTTTACAGTTTTCAAAATGTTTGAAAAGTAAGATCTACTTCAATGTGCTGAAGTATTTGAAAACAATAATTCAACTCGACAAGAAGTTCTCACCAACGGCATTCGCTTTCTTCTTTCTATGTACGGAGCTCCTAAAAAATCTACCTACTCAGATAAGTATATATGTATATGCATGTTTCGTTAAAAACACTAAAAGCAAAAAACTAGTTCAATTAGCTTGTCTTCCTCCAACTTCAGATGCTGCTCATCAACATCTTCTTCGCGTATATTATCAAGTTCAAGTTTGGCTTGGTAATCAGCTTGACCCTACAGACTGGGGTTGGAAACTAATCAACAACACTCTAGAACCAATTCAAACTGCACTTCCACCTGCGCCGGAAAAACTGTTGAACAAAATTTGTTGTAACTGCAAAAAGGGATGCAGTGCTAAATGTGGTTGCAAAAATGTTTGACTGTTTTGTTCTATGGCATGTACCAATTGTCAAGGCCGGTCATGCTCTAATGTTGAATCACTAACAGTGGAGGATTCGTTTGATTCCAATGAGGTGACATCCGAAACATCGCTAACTTCGAGGTATGACGCAATTTACTTGCATCCAGCATGAAGATGAAGAAGAAGAACAAGAAAAAGATTTTAATGGCTATGAATTAGAAAAATAAACTTCACTACTTTGTTTTAATTTACTTCGTATTTTTCTTTTGCAGTCTTTGCCAATTTTTGATATTTTGTTTTTTATTAAATAGGATCAAAACGGACAGATAGATTAGAATACTTGGGAAACCAAGTTAAGAAAACGCGCTATACTTTACTTCATAGGTGGCGTGAAAATGTGCGCTTATAATCGTTACATCTCCGAAACAGTGGCTCGTAAGAAAAAAAGTACATTTACATTTTTTATAGATAAATTTATAATCTACAATTGCGTCTGACATATTTTTATGATAAAACTCACCGTTTTGACGAAAACTGCAAAAAATGGGGAAAAAATCATATTTTTGAACTTTGACCTCGAATAAAATTTTGTCCATGCAGGGGAAAGTTGGGGAACTTTCAATTTTTTATTTGGAATCATATTTTAAACGATCTCACCAAATTTCAGCTTGGTGCGAATTTATGTAACTTCACTATCAATTTTTGGTTTAATTTGACCGGATTAAAATCTCGATACTATAGATAAAAATTTTTTTGCTTATTTTTTCGACTTCGACTTTGATTTGCATATGTAAATTTTGGGTAAACGGCGCAATATGACAATGAGTTAAGCTTAATTAGGCCAAAATAAAATGAAAATGTCAAATAAAATTTTACTACCTATTATTATTAAAATTTATTGGAAATCGTAATATGTAGTTGTTTTCGAAAATAATAATTATGATCGTATGGGTTGTATGGCAGGTACCACTGTTTGAAAACTTAGAAGCCCGATTCCAAGAATCCCTCAATAAGCTGCCCTGCAGACTCTAACAGCAAGTTTAAGAAAATCCGCGAAACGATTCAATTAAAATTTTAATATAAGGACAGGCAGACAGAATTGTAGGACCATATTTTTTTAGTAATTTGTATCATCGTAGTGACGATACAAAATACGCTTGATGAGGCTGGTTGGATATTGGGGGTCCAACGCCAAACGGCAGCGGGAGCGATGAAAAATGTTTGCTTTAATTAATTGAAGTATGTGCACATATAGTTCCTCCGACTTTTTGGATGAATTATTTTATTTTTAGAAGCTAGTAAAATTCCTTTGTTTAAAAAAGACATTTAAACAGTTTTTACTTTTGAGAATTTGAGAAAATAAAATAAAAAAAATCGCGCGATTCCATTCCAGAACACTTCTGATACATGAAATGCAACAACATTAGTATTCGGTTGGCCATAGAAATGGGCAATCTTAAACTGAAAACGTTTGGAACCATTTCTCTATACTTTCTAATGAGTAGTAAGTTTGCTTTTTGAAAAAAGAAGCTTCAAGAATTTGAGAAAAACTCAGAAAATTTTTTAAAAAGGCTTCTGAGAAAAATGTCTTAGTCTGGATTACACGATGCGAAAGAGAGAGAAGATGTCCATAAATGAAGTAGATTTTTAACAGTCTCATTTTCACGTTCCTCTTTTCTCTTGTTTGCTTTAGAGTGGTGTTTATTTCATTAAATTTTTTTACATTAACAACAGAAAAGTGAACTGTCAAATTTGAGACGCAGACTTAAGTCCACGTGTAATAGCTTTTGTCTCACGGGATAAAAGTTTAAAAGGAAAAAGAGACTTGTCTCACTAGACATCGTGAAATGTCTAGAAATGTAAAAACTTTATTCGGAGGGATAAAAGTCCCAACTTTTAATTAAGACGGATTTGCGTCTTATATCCCGCTTAAGTAGGACGTAAGTCCCCAAAATAAGAGTTGGGCCTTATTTACCGGGGACTTATGTCCATGCACCGGTATTTTAGACAATAAGACCATGCCACTTGCGCATATGTTCTAAGTTTATCTTGACCAGGAGGGCTCCTTGTAACGTATCTCATACCTCTATTGCATAGTCTTATATCGCTTGCCTGCCAGAAAAGAAACTCTTATTTCGGTACAACTTCAAATGAGTTTTCACCGCCTAACACGCACCTTTGTGAGCATATACGGTAAATGTTACTACCCTCTGCCAAATTATCTTCACCAACGATTATACTGGTCCAAGACAATCGTTCCGTAGAGGAATATCTTGTAGATGGCGAAAGAGCAAAAGGCCTATCGCATTTCTTACAACCATGCGTTGTTGAGAATGGAAGAGATTTTCAATTTTTTTTCCGAATTCGAAAGACTCATTGAGAATGCGGTTTTCATGGAAATAAAACTACACTCGCTACAGGAAAAAAAATGAATTCATTAAGGGCGAGTTCTTCCAAATATTCGTATATCTTTCGAAGTTTCACAAAACATTCTCGCTTTATATTTTTCGACTCGTTTAGTTCCGTTTCTAGGGTTAGATTTTTCTTTCACTACATTAGTGAACGTCCTGCTCTATAGCATTCAACTTTGGTTTTTTTTTGGAGTTGGTTGTATGCCTTTATACTTAGGTTTAATTTAGACTCCATATCCTATCTTTTTTTTTAAATACTTCCACAACTGGAATCGCCCAAATTTGTAAACCAAAAACTTCTTTCCAATATTCAAAGTAGGAGCAAAGATACTAGTAAATACCAACTACCAACAAGAAATCTCGAATGCTCGCTTGCTGACTTCATTGCAGCCCTCTCAATCTTGCTCGAAATAACTTGCCCGCATGCACCACTCATCTGATAACTAGAAACTCTTACCACAATCTCGCACATACTGACATTACTCAATAATAAATCAAAACTCGACAATAAATTCATTTATCTGATCAAAACTTCATATTGTACACGACTAGCATGTATAAAAAAAAATTCACCTGGAAAATCCCCACTTCCGTGCACTATAAAGGAGCCCCCAAACCCCAAGGCACTTAAATCAAAAATTACTTTATTCAAAACGTTTCTGTATTTATCATTATGGACTTGCATTTAGCACTACTTTGATGTTGATGATTTCTTTATGGCTACCAGTAGATTTGAGTGTCCATTCAGCACTCATAATTTCCATTTTAATAACACTCCCTCTGTCTCATTCTTTTTGAAAGGAATGAAAAAAGTTTATAGCATTCATTAAGTGGTGGTAACTGTGGCATTCTCATTCAGTAAGGCTAAAGTAATAATTCTAGACACTCCGCATCGACATTCTGCACTATTGGCAACTGCAGTAAGTAAAAGCGTCAGCAATCTCCATTATGACTCGGATATACGTTCAAATTTCAATAAAAAAAAATTGCTGTCTCTGAGTGGTTAAGTGCAAGCAGTTGTTAACCTGTCGCTGAGCAATAATATGTACCGTGATTTATGATTGAATTTGTCTACTTTTTGCCGAATGGGATGATGAGGACTGATGCCCCATGGTCAGCCAATTTATTTTGGTACCTGTTTTAAATGTTCGTAAAAGTAAGACAAAGGCGTCTGTCGGCACTAAGCCAACAGTTTTATAAGAACACATTACGTTAAAATACCTAGCTTCCGTGAAGAGATGCAACTTCCTTCATGAAAAATAAAAGATCCAAAAAAGAGCGTTTAAATGGATCGTTGGTATACGTATAACAGCAGGTATGTCACCTTTGTTCGTAAAGGCAAAAGCTCTTTTCAGCCACTCACTCTGTTTGCAGTCGGCATCAACCTTCAAAGTCAATTCGAAGCTTTTGATAAAATTGTTGGAATTAATATTTTTTACATTTTCGAGGAACACCTGGTCTTGGACATCAGAGTGATCAGATTTAAAACAAGTTTCGAGATTTGAAATCATACAACGCGCAGTCAAATTAGATAAGATATATGGGGAGCTATTTGAAACTTAAGTGTTTATTCTGTGATACGTCATGTAGGATTAGAGCACATGTGGCTGAGTCCAGAAGCTGAACTCAACAGCATTCAGGTGTTTATCGAATAAGATGTCTATGATGATGGATTAGATGCATATTAAGTAGAAAATCTGTAAAACATGTGGCAAATTCAAACTGGCAGTACTGACGAGTTAAAAGCATGGGGAAAGGAGTGCCTTTTTATGACAGTACATTGAAGACTCGTGTAAATTGGTTTGAAAATATAAAGAACGAAAATAGCGCAAGAGATTTTCAGTGGGAAGCCTTGAAAGGTACCAACATTGGAAGCAGTAAGGAGATAAAAAGATTTTTTTATTTAAAAAACGGATAGATGGGCTCACTTGAATGTTATCCTGAAATATCTGTACACTCTGTTAAGAGGAAAGATTTTGTTTGTTTGTTTGTTTGTATTGAATAGGGTCCAAAACTATTGAATTAAATTTGGAGCAGAGGTGATCTGGAATCTGAGAATTGACATTTATATCCTCTCCGCAAACGGAAACAGGCACGGGAGCATAACCGGAAACTTGCGGAAAATACTGTACCGATTTCAAAAGATCTTTCACCGCAAGAGTGAATCATTTAACGTGGTAATTGATTATGTGAGTGGGTAGCTACTTGAATAAGTGAAGCAAGAATCACAATCAAAGAAATTATTGTGGCTGCTAAGAACTACAGAAATGCAAAGCACTTTGTTAAAGGACATACCACAAGGAGTTTTGGAAAAATATGGGAAACGTTGAGCTTAAACGGGCTTACGATTCTCATCTCACAGTTTTTAGTGTTCCAAGCGGAGGTGCGATGGCAATCAGCTAAGCTTTATCTTGGCTCAGAGAAAACATGATATCCAAAATGGATATATGCATCTTCTCAGACAGTCAGGCAGCGTCAAATTCCTTCAACTCTATTCTAACCCTTAACTGCCGATCATCATCACCTGTGCTGGGTGCCGGGGCATAGAGACATTCCAGGAAACTGCAAAGCAGATGAACTCCCCAGAAACGGAACACTTCAGCCCTTCTCACCGAAAACGGAGAGTATCGGCATACCAATCACTACATACAAACTCTTACTCAAACAGAAAGCATACAAGAAAACTAATCTGAGATGCGAATTTCAAGGAAAAGAAAACGTCGGAGAATACGTCTTCGACGAACTGAACGACATCTCTATCATGCCACTGAACAACTGAACTCCTGAAGTTCATTTAGGGCTCCAATATGGTTCAGTGGGGGTTCTCAACCCCCATAGTCACCAATCCAATAATTCGCTATTCATTAACTCCTAACCCCTCCCCCCCCCCCCCCCCCGCCCCATTACCTCTTCAACCTCTGTTTTCCTGGGGAGAACAATGGATCATGAACAGTTACAATGCTGTAACTGTTCTTCAGACCTATTTTGATCAGTTGAGTTAAAGAAAATGTCTTTCAGCCCGGCGTTAAATTTCCACAGTTGTCGTTTGGCTCACTACGTTTTTGTAATAACAAGCCCCGATGACGCCTCCAGTGTAAACACCACTCCATACAGTTGCTTTTAGCGGGTGTAATGTCTCGTCTTGTGCAACATGAATTTCTAACGGCAAGGATTTTCAATACCCCTAAAGCAACAATTCTGCTCATTCACATATCCACAGAAACAGAAGCCTCATTACTTGAAAAGAATCTCGATGACCATTTTTCTCCACAATTATTGCGCGTTCTTTAGGAGTATGTCTTATTCACGTGTATCTTTTTACATGAAAAATGTCAAAGTAGAACTGGCATTTTTTATATTTTTCAAAAATTATAGCATCTTCCGATAGGGTGACTGCATTTGACATTCTCACCACCTAGTAGGTACAATGGCGCTTCAAAAAAAAACACTTGTCTTATGCGTGGGATGCTGTACACAGAGTAAGTAATAGAAAGAGTCATCTCGTACCCCTTTTGCTTCAAACACCGTCAAATTTCTTCCAAGGCTAAATCAAAGATATCGTCTTATTTGAATTCGGCTACAATCGGGTTCCATTATTTCTGATTTTTTGGTGTAGTTTTTATTTTGACTGCAGTTTTGAAAAAAGCTTTCTACGTTCTCCACAAAGAAAAACCCAAAAATATTGAAAAAAAGCCTTTTTCTTTTTAAATTGACTGCCAAAAAAATGGCGATGATTTGGTCTGCTTCTCTTTCTTTACTTTCTGGATAAAGTTTGGGAAAAATCCCAGGAAAAATTTGGACTCGAGCTTCTTTATGTTGTTTTTGTAATCTCCATCCGAAAAATCAAAAGTAAAGATACGCTTTTGGGATGTTTCTGGCAATGACATTTGTTAAGCAACTGTCAGCTGTATATGGAATCCATAGTACTATCAACTACAGTAGCGGTGCCAAAAAGCCATCTATATATCTACCGGCTTATTAACATTTACCTGTAATTTTTAGTACGTCAACGAATTAATAGATGGCTTTCTGGCACCGCTACTGTAATTTATAGTAGTATAGATTTCATATACAATGCTGTTAGTAGAGATACGTAAATGAATATAAGAATACTTTTGTTTTAAAAATTTGTTGAAATAAGCTCTTCCGAAAGCGTTTCTTTCAAACTGAAACGGTTTTTAGTTGTTTTTAACGAAGAAGAAGACCGTAGTGATGAGTGCGAGGAGTACGTTTCCGAATAAATGCAACTTAAATCCAATGAAGAGAAGATTCTCGCAATCACGTCTAATCGAAAAAAAGAACCTCAGTCATCTCATATGCCGGAGAAATTACCCCGAAATTCAGCGAAGGTGAATTTCGAACCCACTTCCGGATAAATACAAATATCTACAATGCACTAGCCGAAGGATTCAAAATTAGTGCATATTTTGTAAATCTTCGCTGTGATAAAAGAATAACAGCCTCAAAACACTTGCATGTGCTTCTTTGGTTCGCAGGACATGAAGCTATAGCAGTTAAGGGGACATTGGCGATCGGTCTAGCATTTGTATTGCAAGTGTTGAGCGCGTAATTACAAGGGTTGCTTTTTTTAAGTGATTTAGAAGAAGAAGTTAACGTCTGGGCTGCCAAAAAACGAATGGAAGAACCCAGCAATTATTTCATCTCCAAAAGTGGATTTCCCAACACAATTGGAGCTATCGACACACACATTGTAATCGATCCTCCCAAGGAAGAAAGGACGATTATATTAACCGCAAAGGCAAAGGTCAAACCAGCATATGTCTTCAAGCAATCTGTTTCGAGAAAAAAGTTTTTGGTTATACATATTTGTTGGCTATCCCGACTCGGCGCATAACAGCAAAGTTTTGCAAAACTCGTTTATTTTTCCAAAATTTCAACCATTGTGCAAAGGTAAATATTTTAATACAAATATCATTAGGTTCAACACTTAGCTCCAAATCACAAATTTTCAGATTACTTTGTTTTGGGAGATTCTGCTTACCCGTTGTCTTTCAATCTTTTGACTCCATACAAAGACAACGGTCATCTTATTGCTGCACAAAAGAATTTTAAAGTGCAGCTCAGTTCTTGCAGAGTGTATGTTGAGCACAGTTTTGGAATATCGAAGCAATGGTTTCGTAAGCTTTGCTATTGTAAGCTCAGGAAAATGCCAAAATGGTGCCACTTTTTATGAGCTTGCTGTGTTTTGCATAACCTTGCTGGTGAAACGAATTTGGATTTTGAACTAGTCATGGTTGAAGAGACAATAACTTCGGAATCAACTGAACAAAACACAAGGAAGCACTCAAACCTTGCCAAAACAACAAGGTATGAGCAAATTTGTGGAGACTCAAAACAAACGCCCAATAAATATATATTATTAAAGTTTGGTGTATTTTACTGAATTAATAAGCAGGAGTTCATAATGTCTCTTAAAATATTATTTCTCTTTTGCGTAATGCCGACAAGAACGGCAGCGTTTTGTTTCAATATTGAAACTGTCTCGGCATGCTGCGCCTACCGCTCCTCTCGTAAAAGTTGCAGCTCTCTCTGCACCCCACAGATTTTTGACCTCCTTTCCGGGCCCGATGGACTTGGGCCAGGACTCAGGGAACGCCTTTCAATTTTCAAACGAATTTAAAAAAAAAAAAAAACTCTAAGAACAATATTAAAACTAATACACTTTACGTGATCTTATTGCACCCATTTCTGCATCTGAAGATACATTCCCTAATTCCATTAAGTCTTTCTCTGCTAAGGACATCAACCCTTGCTGTCCCAAGAAGGATGTCTTGGAAAACCGAAGCCCTACAATTTAGGATTTCTCCAAGTCCCTTAAGAATATGATATTTCTTATAACTTTGTTTTTCTTTGAATTATGTATACTTACTTTTCAGAAGGGAAGCATTCCCTATCCCTACCACTTTTGTTGTTGTGGAATTTGACTTTTTTGAAGGCTCTTTCCAAACCCCTGAACTTGTTCTCTATCTGCATAGCCGTGAAGTTAAAAAAAACTGCTCTTTCCTCCTTGAGTCTACCTTCAATTGCCTTCCACATCTTGCTTTTTGTTTTTAAGCAAACAATTTGCCAACTTTTGGTCTTAACTCAGTGACCAAGCTGAGCGTTAACTTCACGGCTGCATCCACCCATATTCCGGTAGCTTCTTGCTAATGGATTGAGAATTGAGTCATTCGGTATAAAATCAAATGCTAAAACTTCTTCCTCAACACTAGAAGCATTCACCCGTGAGATCCCGCGGGTGAGTAAAGATACAGACCTATTGTTTCCGGTCGAAGACTGTCGAACAAATTTTGCTGTGGGATAATTGACTCTACTTATTGCCGCAGTTGCCTTTTTGATTCTATTCTATGATGCTATCCTATATTTTTATTTGATCATTGTAAATACAGATCTGTATATTTTTAGAGCCCTTAGCTCAACCGCATAACCTCTAAAACAAGTATATATAGGGTGCCTCAAATAATTGCAATAAGTCTCTTACAGGTACAGGTCATATAGGTATACTGACGTTAAAATGTCATTACATATTCACTTTATATTTTCGTGTTTAATATCAACTCCAACTGTCAATTTAATGTCACATTTTTACCAAAACAACATTCATTCAAAAATAAAATTAAAATGCAAACAAAATCACTGTCAGCGATTACAATGATCAAGAAATGATAAGAGTTTACTTTTGTACATATTCCAGCAAGTTCCTATCAAGATATATATGTACGTTTTATTTATGTATATAGGTAGGTACAAACACAAAGCTTAAAATACAAATATAAGTACGTATAAATTCTTTTTTCCTTCTCAATTTCGTTATGTGAGTTATGCATTTGAACGGCCAAAGCACAGCTATCACACGATTAGGCAAATGAATTCAGATTAATTACTTAAATAGTACCCACATTAGACCAAACAAATAATAAAATTATGCAACTTATTTGGCGCGCAAAGCACATAAACGAATAGAAACCACAACTCGCTACTCGCTATAACTTAACTTGGAAAGAGAACATTTTGCGAAATTAACATAAAAGTGACATTAATCACTACGACTTTGACAGGTGCCTGATGTGGTTCGTCGTGTGTATAATACTTTGATTATACCTACCACCTGCGGACGCTCCAGTTCAGCTCACGTAATGACTCTTTTTTTTTGGCAAAAGCGGAATTGGAATGGCCGACAAGCGACGACGTTTGGGAAACATGGAATGGAAATCCATTTCCCCAGCTGTCATTGGTGACAGTTTGAAGTTTTTTTTTTTTGTTTGTATGTTTTTTCCCATTCGATTGTGATATCATTTGAATCAAACAGCAGACACAGGGTAATTGATTTGGCTCCAAAGAGTTTCTGTCTATCTGTCTCTGTTTCACTATGGTCCTTTAACATCATATTGACGGCGCAGCAGCGGCGCTAGGCATCTGGTCGTAAGGGCCCAAAGAAGTCAATCTTTCTCCACTTCTCTCACTCTTAAGCGGTTTATATGTGTATTATTATATCTAAGAGATAATATGCGCCAGCATCTTTTCCTCTACCCTAGGTAGGTGGTGCGTGGTGATGTGTAGTGTTGTGGCCATGATTCCATACTAAAAAAAGAAGAAAAAAATCTCAAGCCGTGTCTGTCCAACTGTCGGTGACATCAAGAGACGATTATTGAGTTTTAAGTGGATTCCACCATAAAAAGAGATCACGTCTCTTGACGGTGTTTTCTTGTACTCCGGTTGTAGTTGTCGTTTTAATTTCCGATTGATTATCATTTTTTTATAGCATCTGTGTATATATCTTTTGCGGTTTAAGTTTTGATATTAGAATAATCAATTAACTGTTGGGCTATATCTATTCAAAAAGGGAGTGTTTTAGTGCCTCTAATAGGCGTTTCAAATTTTGTAAAAAGAAATAAAATAACATCAAGAGAGCGAGAGGGTTAAGTGCTAAATTGATTGAGTATTGTGGTTTGTGGTTTGTGGCTGCATAGAGCAGAGGGATAGTTCGTTCGTATATAAGGCGGCTTGAAAAAGCCGTCGGGACTTGAAATTAATAGACTTACAAGCTTTAATTTAATTGTTTCGACGCTTTGTGATATGGGGGATAGGAGTGATTATTATTTGTCTGTCAGTTAATGTTTATATGTCTGGTGATAAGTTCATCTTCATTTCAGAGGAACTAGGCGCACTTTGAAGAGAAAAAGAAGGACAGAGAGAGATTTTTGGATTGATAAAAACAATTGGATTGATATTTTACAATCAGTGAGTTGGAGAAAAGTGACAATTTAAATGTCACTAGAGTTTTTTATTTAAATGCAGAAGAGACAGAGGCGCCACTGAGAAATTAGCATATTTGATGTGGTTGCGGTAATTGGAGCAGGTAGTGACAGCGCTTAGCGACTGGGTGTGTGCGTTAAGAGACATTCCTTTTTCATACTCAATAGTTTTTACATTTGGAATAAGAGAGCCACAGTTTTTTTTATAGGTTGAACTAGACTTTACAATGAATGGTGATGGCATCTCATTTAAAGAGCAGGATGCGGAAACATTGATTATAAAATGCACAGTTCTTGTCCATTCAGAACCAGTGTGAGCTGAGTCGGTTCCTTTTTCAAGCATTGTGAGTTAATGGACTATAATTATTTGATTAACTGGTAGCTGTGCTGTCAAAGATTAGTCATTCACAATCGAAGAATGTTTATTAACACCATACCTATTAACATGAAAGGAATCGAACAAATTGCATAAGATAGGTACATGATGGTTAGCATGTCCAACTGCTAACCCTGAGGTTCGAGGTTCGAGTCCCAGCAGAGGCAAAAATGTTTTTTCACGGGTATCGCCTTTCGCGGGGAACTGGCAAGTCCTCCGTTAGTAAATTCATTGCCATGAAAAGCGCTTTCTCAATTAGCCGTTCGGAACCGGCAGAAAATTGTAGGTCCCCTCCATTCCCTCACACCTCACAGGGCATGGTTGTGAGAAATGCGCTAGGCCCAGGGGCTCCTCACTCTGTTGCGCCACCCTATTTATTTATTTATTTTTAGGTACATGATACCTAGAGCGAACAGACTGTAGTAAAACAGTATATCCAATAACAAGGGGAGACTTTTGGTGCCGTGAGGCAATGCTACCTCTTGTATGAGAGTTAGAAGACTGAATCCCAGAAACATAAAATTTTGTTTCCATGAAAATCCTAATTTTGTGAGGAATTGGCAAGTCTTTTGAGAGAATCTACCTTGCCTTGAAATGGTTTTTGTCACTTAACTATTCGGAATCAGCATAAAAGTGTAGCTTTCTTCCATTCTTCCCTCACAGGCAATAATTGAGAGGAAGTCTTTGTGCTACCGTATCTCCCGAGTCCTATTGAGCCACCCTATTCTGATTTTTTTTTAATCCCACAACTCTAGCTATGAGTATTGCACATGCTTCCCTAATCTCGGATTTCATAGGGATAGGGGTCCTCAAGTCAATCAAAGTCAACTAGATTGACTAAGTGGCAATTCAGGAGAGACACTCTTCCGGAATCATGCATGGCCGACCTTTATAAAGAGCTAGTCTTGACTCAAACACCTATACCTTGTTGTAATTTAAGCTTAACATGAACAGCATCAAGTTCTTGAAAAAATCAATTCAGTAATTTATGAGCGTATCCTCTGAAATTCTTTCCTATCCACTGTTCTTTATGCAAGAGGACATCAACCAAGAATTGTGAAAACCCAGTTTATATAGTGTTAAGATGAATATGTCGTCAGGATATGGCCAGTGCCATTTCCAGCCGAGTGTTCCCAGCAATTCTACCTGAATCCTAAGCCGCAAGCATCATGCAACAAAAACAATATAAAAAAAAACATCAAAACCCTTTGGTGCTTTTAATAATTAAAAAGAGCTCTAGAAGAAGCTCTACAAATCATCTTCAAAATAAAAGAAGATTCTCAAAATTAAAAAAAGGTCATCAGAAGCGCTCGATTGAGGAGATTGAGAGATGGCCTAATTGGACTAATGTTCGAAGGATACAAAATAGCCAAGGTAGTAAAACTCGCCCTCAAGCCTTTACAGGTCAGCAGTGAAACACCATCTCTACAAAAAACTTAGAATCTATGGAAGTATTAATTCTACAGATTGCGCTTAACGCTGCTAGGCAGAATATCCCATTTAAATTTTACGATGATCAAGAATGCAATCCTCCTAACTTGGAAGAAATTAGGTTTGCCATATATAAGCTTAAATCAAACAAAACTTCTTTTGACGTCGAACTTTTCAAGGCAGATGGAGATCAGTTGGGAAAGTGCATGCACCAGCTGATAGGAGGGCCCACACAATTGCTGAATGTCTTAAGCACCACGTCAACAATTTGAAAGATACTTATAGAAGGGGCTTACAACCAAGAAAGTAAAAAAACCAAAGTCCCCACCTATAAGAAGGTAAAACATCATAAGGAGATAGACTTAATGCCGAATTTTGTAGGTAGAATAAACTCACATAAAATCTATTCTGGTAAACGTTCTATACCTAACGCTTGGAATCACACCTCAATAGTGTGACAGGTCCTTATCAATTCATTTGCAGCCCAGAAAAACCCACAATCGACCACATCTTCACATCACTGCAGATCTTGGCAAAAACCATAGATATGCATTATATTTTTATTGATTTCAAATCCACGTAGGAAAGTATTTGCAAAAACTAGTTATAGAGCCCTGTCTAGTTTTGGCATTCCTGCAAAACTCGTTTGACTCTAGCAGGATGACTTTGGAGGTCTTAGTCTCCATGCATGGTCGGTAAAAGCTCGCAGAGGTCTTGAATATCGAATAAGTCTTTCAAAAAGGCTGCAAACTTTATTGCGAGTTTTTTTTACATCGTACTTGAAAAAATTGTGCACAATTCTAATACTAGTAATGCTAATACCAGACACATGACTTCTAGAGTTACTGATGATTAACGCAGACGATATTGACATCAAGCGTGGTATCATAAGTGCTTTCCCGATTATTGAACCAAAAGCAGCAAAAATGGGTTTCATATGGTCAAGGAGCGCGAAAATTAGTATTTGCTGTCATCAAACAAGGACGAATTGGACAAAACGTCACAATACAGACACAACTAACAACTTCGAGGTAGTCCAGAGGATTATAACACAAACTACCAGTCTACAAGTCTTGGCCACTTGTAGGATTTTGTCAATTACACTTGTAGTAGTGCAAGCAAACTTGTGGCTTTGTGTCAAAGAATGTTTTTTGTAATTTCAATTCACTAGTAAGGCCTCAGGACTTCATCTTCCTATCGGTTTCGCTTTAAACACGGATAACAATATCAGCTGTGTCGGCGGACAATCAATATTAGCATAAAATTTGTACATGTGAGATTTAAAGATATGTACATACCTAGATTGCTTTTACGCATTTTCGCGAAATAACCAAATCCGGAAGAGTTTGCAACGCAAGACGATACTTGCACACTGGAGAGACCTGGTTTTAGATTAAATGGAAGGGGATCACAATCGATTGTGGTGGTAAGGTGAAGTGATCTGGCCGAACGAATTATTACAGAACAGTCCATGTCCCCCCTGAACTTTAAAGCGCACCCAAATATGTAAGTAAACAATTATTCAAGACACTGCATCGTCACTACAGTACTTGTTTGTTATTCAACTTAGTATAGCTTAGAACTTCTTACCTGATTCGATGAGCTTTGATGACATTACACTCTTGGTTTATAGACCAGTATTCGATTTGGTTTCTTTCGACTACATATGTCGATTTGGTTGCCGATTTCTTTAATTATTATTATGCATGAAGTGAAGTTTTTTTTTGCATCGCATCGTTTGGAATGCCCTCGATATCTGTTGAGACCAAGTTTGGTGAGAAAATTCCACAAGTTCTAATTTTTTTTTTTAAGAAATTTGCGTATGTACGTACATTACCTGTATGCAGAGCCAGATTTACCATATAGGCGGACTAGGCGGCGCCTAGGGCCCCCCACAAAATATGGAGTCCCCACATATTGAAAATTTTTTAAAAATATAGAATACTGAAAACCAAAGTACAGTAACCCACGTCGTCCAGCTCGTGAGATTGTTTATAAATAAATTTTGCAAACCAGAGTGCCGTAACCCACGTAGCACAGCTCGCGAATATTTATTAATAATTAATAAAAACTTAAACTGCAAACTAGAGTACAGTAAACCACGTAGCCCAGCGTGTAAATGTTTATAGTTGGATGGTCTTTTGTTACTTAGTTAGTCGTCCAACTTTACTTTTCAATAAATTTTCACAAAAAATTTACGTAATCGTCGCCGAAAATATGATTTAGCTTACTGCCAAATGCGCAACAAGTCCTTTCTGGCATACGAAAATATTTATTTTAATTAAATTATATTTTTTTTATATTTTCGTTATCAAATACCTTATTTTCCTGGTTTATATGAAATTTTTCAGGATTTGAATAGTTTCTAGTTTACTTTATCAGAATTGTCTGTCGAAGTTCAAAATCACACAAGTTGGAAAAGCGTTCGTTCAGATCAAAGTCTTTCCAACTATGTCTCTAGTGTGAATTGCTCTATGTTGAAAAATGGTCAGGTTTTTTTTACTTTCACCACGAAAAAAAATGGCCGCAAAAGCAAAAGCTAAGGATAAGGCTAGACATTAGATAGATTCTGTGAATAATTGAAAAAATTGCTCCCGTAGTTTTTCCAAACTGGTAGTTACATTTTTTGATATTTTTTGTAATGAATTTATTATTATTGTTGTATTAAGATCGCCTTTACGATCCCAGCATAACTTAAAATTTCGTTTGCTTTTTCTTGTTTCTCTTTTTTGAGTTTTCTGTTAAGTTATCTACCTTCTTACATATTAATTGAAATGTTTTTTTTTTTTTTTTGTTAATAACATTAATAACGTATTTAATTTGCTCATTCTGTATTTATTTGTTTATTTATTTATTTATTTATTTATTTATTTATTTATATGATTATTTATTTATTTACTTATTTATTTATTAATTTAGATATCTGTGATATAACTTATTGTTTTTATTATTTACATCATATATATAAAATTCTCGTGTCACGGTGTTCGAACTTGAACTCCTCCGAAACGGCTTTACCGATTTTTACCAAATTTTATATGCGTATTCAGTAAGTCTGAGAATCGGCTACTATCTATTTTTCATACCCGTAAGTGATAAGGGCCATCTACCCTTAACATTGTTTTTTTAATTTACACTGTGACACGAGAATTTTTTTTTTTTCTAGCTTTCTGTGGGAACAACGCTTTGAATAAGTTTGACCCGAGCAACGCCGGGCGGGTCAGCTAGTATTATATAAACTTTTTTTTTTATTTATTTATTTTTACAATACCTTATAATTTATCGAATTATTGAATTAAATTTATTAATTGTGTGTAAACTTTTGTTGAAACATATTTTCTTTTTCTAGTCAATTCATGTGTGATACATAAAAAATCATTCAAACTTACACCAAAGTTAAATCATTTATGTTATTAAATACTGTACCTATTTCTTCATGATAAAATTTTTAATCATTTTTTTTTTTTTTTTTTCTCAAATGAAGGTTTTTTTTCGTATTTTCCTTCAAAAGCTTATAAATTCCTTTTCTTTATTCAAATGTTAATAGATAATGTTACAGTAGAAAGGTAATTATAACCAAATCTCTGAATGTAAAACGTGAGGTCATCGCCTTTTTATAAACTTTGAACGAAAGTATAATATATCTATCTATCTGTTGTATTAAGATTTTTATTCATACTTTTTCTTTTCAAGCTCATTCCAAAGCTATGATTTAAAGGTCGTATGTAAAAGCACGATTTAAACTTAAATAAATTTTAAATTTTGAAATGTTTGTTTAATTTTGGAAAGGCATGAATGTGTATACTAGCAGTCAGCACATAATGTCAATTCTTTTCATTCACAAATTTAAGCTACTACTGCTTTGATTTCTGATTAATGCTACTTTTGTGTTTTGTAACTGTTCACTGGCAATAAGAATATTGAAAAGTGGAATGCGAAAATGAAAACAAAGTTTTTCACAAAAAGTTTTAAAGATTATTGTAATAACCTGTAATTCACCAGTAAATAATTAATAACAAACACCTCTATTCGGTTGACAACACTAAACTGAAAACTATTTATTATTTTTGAATAACAATCTTTCACCTGACTACACAGTATCTATTTACTAATTGCTTTGCAACCTTAATCAATATGATACAGTGTATCTTCTACTGACAAGGTCGCCACAATTATAAAACGCTTTCAAAATACAAAAAGTCTACCAGACGTAGCCTTAGTGGTGGAAGCTGTACTCAAGTGGTAGTGGTAGGCCCCCACAAAAATTCCGCCTATGGGCCCTAAAAAAGTAAATCCGGCACTGCGTGTATGTCCTGCATTTCGTTAATTCTCATCAATTTCCAAACACAAACAATAAAACAACTTGATTATACGGTATTCAAAAATGTTCTTCGTCTATTATATCTACCAAATTTTGGAAACGCCAGAAACTGAAGTTTCCCGTAGTATGCTGAATATAAACAAAAACTTTGTGAAATTAATGTCAAATTCGGAAATAACGCCCACTAGATCTAGGGAAATAAATGTTTTAGCAAAAGTAGAAAGTCGAACACTTTGCAAACACATTCCCTTTTTTGGGAAGTGAATAAAACTTTCTGGAAGTTTTGTTTTTTATTTATTTATTTTTGAAGTGAAATTTCTTATGCGTCTTCCAACAAGGTTGCGTTAGACTTATAACGCGGATTATCGATTGCATACTTTTCGGCACTGCTCGCAATTTGTTGATATAACAGTTGTATCAATTCCGCGTCATTCAGCCAGACAATTTAATTGTAGTGAAATGTGTTCTTCGGTAACTCCTCCACGCACTATTTTTTTATTTATTTTATTTTATTTTATTTATTATTTCATCATCTATCGAGTTTCTTACTCTTTTATACTGAACAATGTTTACATATATGTATATTAAGAAAAGTTATACTTATACTTAAACATACGAATAATTGTAAAAATAAGTTACATAAGTGTACTTAAATAAACAAATATACTACGACACTAATCTCAAAACAGTGGTCTTAAAAACATCGCTGCTAAAACACGAGTCAATATTTTGACAAATGGAATTAAACTCATAACTTGAAAGTGATATCGTATCTAATCAACTGTTATTTGTAAAGGGACTTTCAACAGGAACGCTACAAAAGTAGAGCAACAGGGACAGCAAACGACGCCATATTTCTTGCCGCTCTTTTAACATTTCTCTTCAATAAAGTTTGGCATTTTATGACAAAAAGCTATACGAGCCAACAACGAGTCGAAATTATTAAAATTTACGAAATTCAGTGTCAGTGGCCTCAACGTTAAGAGCGCTACGTTCAATTTATGGATGAGGCTCATTTCTGGCTGAATGGCTTTGTCAATAAACAAAATATGCGGTATTGGTCAGGCACCAATCCACACGTACTCCATGAGTCATCATTGCATCCAGAAAAAATTATGGTTTCCGTGATGATCAAGACCGACACGTTACTGTAAATGGGGATCGCTACCGTTCAACGATAGCCGAATATTTTTTGCCCCAATTGGATGATATGGAATTGGAGGACATGTGGTTCCAACAGGACGGCGCTACAAGCCACACAGCGAATGTCACAATCAATTTATTGGAAATTAAGTTTGGTACAGTCGCTTGGCCACCTCGGTCGTGCGATTTAACGCCGTTAGACTATTTTCTGTGGGGCTACATCAAGTCTATGGTCTATGCCATCAAGCCCGACGATTGATGAACTTTATACGAATATCGAACGTGAAATTGCAGCAGTATCGGCCGATTTATGCTTGAAAATCGTCGAAAATTGGGTTCAGCGTCTGGTTTGTGGTGGCCATGCAAAAGAAATTGAGTTTCATACAACAGGCATCTTAGACTGTACCTAGAACCTTGGTAAGGTAATATCAACCCAATAAAGTTTACGGAAAGTGTACCTCGAAATATTTTTTTTTATGAATTCAATACGATTTATACCCACCCATACATACTTAGGACACCATATACAATATTTTTAAGGAAACGATATGAAAATAAAGTTTATGTGTATACCTACTTATTTGTAGGCAAATTAACTTTTATTTTTGTGTCCAAAATTAAAAAAATAGAGTAAGGAACGTGGAATGGAAAACACGCATGTGAATAAAATGTGAAAATTGACGAATATTCGATCATTCGTTCGTGTCATGTGAATAACACCTTATACCAACGATTCTGAAAAGGACTAATTGCAAGGATGCGTTGCGTTCTTTTTAGCAACTCAGCTATTCTATAATAATCAGCTCAGCAATGCACTTTACCACTGAACACCAAAACAAATCATTTTTAATTGGTAAAAGTGCTAAATATTGATTTGTTTTTGTGTTCAGAGAGAAAATTCATTGCTGAACTGACGATAAATGTGCTGAGTTGCGACAAAAACGCACTTAGTGTATGCAAATTAAAAACGAGAAAATAACTCCCACCAAAACTGAATACTTGGACAAAGCTACACTTAACAATTCCCTTCAATTCTTATAGGTAACTTACTCTTACTTTACTGTACTCTTACTGTCACACTGAATCAAGAATTTTATAGCAATGCGTCATTTTTAGACTGTATTGAGTCTTAACTCTTTAGGAACGACGCGACGACGCAATATCACAGAGAGTAAAATGGTTTAAATATTTTTTTTCTATCTATCTTCAATCTTTTGTCTGCTGGGATAACTTTCCTTTTTTTCAATTGCTCATACCCCTGCAAACAATTTGTGTAATTATTACCTTTAAAAAAATATTCTTCTCGATATCCCGTTGCTATACTTGAGTGCCAAGTGGAAATCAAGTGGAAATACCAATTATTTCATGCTTCAAAATTACAAAAACAAAAAAAGGGCAATAGATCGCTGCCAGACTAATAAAAAAATATGTCCTTCTATTTTTCCAGACACCTTTCTGATTATGTGGCGACCAAATACTTAACGGCTACCTAAGAGATATATTTTTCCACTTGGATCTTGTGTCTTTTTTTTTTGTTCCTTTCTTATTTTGCTTTTTGATCATCTTGCTTGTGAGGGTGCTTCCCCGGCACACTTACTCATGCTCGATGGTCCTATAACCGTCCTACCTTAATGTTTGTTGGAGATTTACCTTTTTAATCAGTTGGATTGTCAACTTCGAACCTAGCACATCGATCGCAAGCGATGTGGTTTAGATAGTTAAACAAAAATTATATCTTTATTCGAGACAAGTGGAGAAACAAACTAAGAAATTTGATACCAGTGATTAAGTTTATAGAAATAAAATTGTCCTAAAAGTGAAGTGATTTTTGAACAAAAATTTTTATAGATAGCACTTACGTAATGGGAATCTGTATGAAGGTAGGATATTAAATAAAAGTGATATGAATTAAATCGGCAGTTGTTGTTGCTCACGTTCTTTATTTATTGAGTACTTATAGAGTGTTTTTTAAAGTATTGTTTAGTAAAACTTTTTAAATTATTATTAAGTAAAACTTAGTAAGAAATTATAGTTTCGACTGAGCTAGAAAAAGTAATAGTATACCAGTGATGTTGTGATAATCGTGTCAGACTATTTCTTGGGGGTTCGATTCAAAATCCATAATAATCTTTCGTGCATATTACCTCTCGCGAGGAAGTGGCGTGCTCCGTAAAGTGGTCTCTTACCTAACCATTCGGAGCCGAAAGGAAATGTAAGGTTCCCCTTTTCTCGCAGAGAAATGGTTGAGAGAAAAGCGCTAGGATGTTGTCCTGGCAAAATTATTACTCATGACACTTAAAATGAATAAATTATGTACCATGAACTGCTTTACAAACACTTTTCGAATTTTGTGACCCTGACTTTTTGTTGAAATTTTAGGAAAAAATTTTGAAATGAATCCAGTAATTTTGTATGTTTTGCTAAAACCTATAGATGATAATAAATTGATTAGGCGCTAAGACTGTCGAAGACCCGAATGAACAAAAAAAGTGAACAAAACGTGCTCACTTAATCTTCTTTTAACAGTGGCAACTATGTTTAGAGTAGAGAATGACAAAAAAGTATTACAGTGTTCTACTTATCTTTGACTGCGCCAGAGAAAATAATTATTATTTCTAAATGTTTTTTTTTTTTTTTTTTACTTATATAACATGTTGCAACTAAAATAGTATACTTTAATCAACTCAACAACGTTAGTCTGAATAAAAAAATTTTTTACTCAGTAAAATTTCGTATCTTAAAGCTGATGCGCCTTTGCCAGTGTAAGCATACTTGTATCATGTCAATAACAACTTTTAAAAAATTTTAAGTTACAACAAATTAAAACTAAACTACGATGATGGGATATTGAAATAAAAGAAATAAAAATTAATAATTTTCTACAGAATTGTTAATGAAATGCCAAATATTTTTCTACAATGCGATGGAAAGATAACGTGGCCATGATTGAAGAACTGCTGAAATGCGACAAAAACGCTCGTAAAGTTGGCTGTGAACATTTTCATTTCTTCATTCTGTTATAGAAATGCCAAAATTAATTTACAAATTCATTTGCCTAAAGATTATGTAGATTATATATGTCGCATCGCATACGGTGATCGTCTTTGTGAATTTGAAGAGAAATTTTGAGATTACAAATTAGTGAATACGAAAAGAGTGGGATCTGAAATTTTGTCTGTCTGTCTGCATGTCTATATGTTTGTTTGTCCGTATATGGGTCTACAGCCATTAACGCTTGACCGACTCGCTACAGACCACTTTTTGGGATTGAGTCTCTAGGTTTCGAAGTAATCGCACATGCCATACAACCGATATGATAATACCTAATTATGTTTCTCGAAAACGGCTGCAACGATTTCGATTCAGTTTTGTGTGAAGGATTAGCTTCAGAAAATTTTCCGAAAAGTCTAAGAACGATACTCGAACGAACCTCTCATAGAATGGTTTTTTTTTTTTCAACCTACTTTCTCGTTAATGGATGACACGATTTTTTCAAAATCCTGAGTAGTTTGATAAAAATTGCATATTAATATGTCAAAAATCTTAATTTTTGAAATTCTTATAAATTTTATGGGAAAATTTTGATTTTTGAAATAACTTCAAAACTGTGACTTTGATCATTTTTTCAAAGCAACTTCTGAAAAGATTTTAAACTTTGCATGCTTGACCTTTAAAAAACTAGTTTCAAAAAAAGTGAGAAATAAAAAATAAGAAACTGGGCCAACGATTTTGATTAAATTTTCAAGGTTTATATGCAAAACAATGGTCCTATTGGATTTTCGATAAAACCTTTGGGATATTTAATTTAGTTTTTTTTTTTTTCAACATTTTAAGTGATTTTCTCAATTTTTATAATTAATGTGTAGTTGGAGACCCTGAACCACTGAATAAATAATTATCAAGAGCTAATACTAAAACTTTTTGCTCACCCTTTAGATTTTGATATCGTATTTAGAACTAAATCGCAGGTTCCTGTGACCCAGTCGTGCCCATTTTTTCTTATGAAGTAAAAAATTTGTTAAAAAAAAACCCATTGCAATGCTGTATTTTAAAACCGACTTACTCGTTACAGGCTAACATGATTTTGACGAAATTTTGAGTTTGGGGCTGTTACTATATTAACTGTTAAGAAAAGGTTAACAATATTTAGAAAGTTTTATATTTTGAAATTTTTATTATTTTCTTTTACAATTTTTAGATTTTTCGAATATTTTTATAACGGTGTTGACGATTTTTTTCTAATTTTTCCTCACAACATCTTCTATCTTGTTTCTAAGAAAAGTGAAAAATAAAAAACCGGTTTTAAACAACTGTTCCCACGAATTTTATTAAATTCTCAGATTTTATATTTATTACTGCTAAAAACAAAAAAAAATTTATATTTTCGCTGCAAAATCCGTTGCAATATTTAGTTTAATTTTTTCTAATATACTATTTGTGATTTCATTCAATTTTCATAATTAATGTGTAGCTGGCAGCCCTGTTTCACCAAATATATTATGAATACTGAATTTTTGTACACAACCTTTAGATTTTGATATTCTAAATGGCATACAATCGCAAGTTCGCGCGACCCATTCGTGCCCATTTTCTATTTGGTTCTTTGATTTCTTTTTGAACATTTACCTTCTGTTTAAATTTCTAGACGGACTTATGTTTGATGAGCATTATTTCCTCTTGTTTTAGTTTTTTCGTTAATACATAGCTCTTTTTAGAAAGGAAAAAAGGGTTATTAAAAATTAACTACATTCTAAATAACCACTATGATCGCCAGTTATGATTTATGAAGCACATGTTAGAGTATGGAAAATGAGCAACACCGGAACTGAAAATGGGATACTGAAATACTGATATAGAAAATGGCTTCTATAAGGCCTGCATAATATGTTAGCTTCTATTGGCTTTCAGTTATGCAGGATACATTTCTAAGATTCAGAGGCATCAAGAGACCATAGCCAAAACGATGACGTTGCTTCAATGAGCCAAACAAAAACTGTTTGACAGATGACAACCCATCACCTCCCGACTTATATTTAAAAAATAAGCAAGTTAAGGAGGTTACCCCATGTGATGGGCTCAAAATTTTTTTCACAAATTGCTTCCCTAACAAGTCCAAAATACAGTAGAAAAGTGATTTTTAAGAACTCGAAATCGTTTTAAAGAGCAGTTAGAAGAAGAAGCTGTTCGGTGCTGTTTTAAGCAGACTAGAAAATTTTAACACGTTTCTGTCAAAACCATGTTTTTCAAGTTTCCTCCATCGTACCTATCTTAAAAACGGCTTGATCGAATGACTTTAAAATTTAAAAGTACACTCAGCACAGACAAACGCATGTAAAGAACTTTTTATCAATCAAATTTTTTTTTAATTTCGATTCTCTTAAAGTAAAAAACAAAACACTAAAAATTCGCTTTCTTTTTTTAAATGTTTGCCAAAAATTCAGTTTTAGGTATATTCATTTGATGATAGTTCTTTCCATGCATTTAAGCTTACAGATAAAAACGATACTATTTTTTTTTTTTTGTTTCTGATAAGCCAATCAACCTTAAACGTGGAGGAAGTGGAAGTCTATTCTTTTGAATTAGGGGTGTTGAGGTCACTGTAACTCATGTTTTACTTAATATTTTGGGCTGAAAACTTACAATTATACTGTCGATATATATATGTCAATAGGTGATAATAAACTTAAGGCTCTATCTATTTAGGTACTGGTCGAAAATAATCCCTAAAAACTGGGCGTCACATGGAATGGCCCCCAATCTTCGGAACTATGTACCTTCATGTTTTATGTCTCATTGGAAAGTTATTACCCGTGTTGCAATGAAAAGCATGTATAGGTATGTTTTCTATTTCCGAGTTCGAGATTCGTATCACAGGAACATCCTGTCATTTTTTAACAGTAGTCGCCTTTCGTAACAAATTATTGCAAGTGCTCTTTTTTTACTTAGCCGTTTGCGGAATCGGCAAATTAATTGTAGGTAACTCCATTAATTTAAATTGTTCTCCAAGTTTGTTATGCCAGCCTATTTTGTATTTCAGTTTTGTTTGTAAAATGGAAATGTGTGTAGCTCTATCTTATGGCTCTTGGTATTTGAGCTCACTCGACTTAGAGTTGTTAATTTAATATTTCATGAGCCATGCACATAAGTAAATAAATAACTAGTGAGGCGCAACAGAGCGAGGAGCACCAAGGCCTAGCGCCTTTCTCACAACCGTGCCTTGTGAGGGAATGGAGGAGCCTACAATTTTTTACCGGTTCCGAGCGGCTAATCGAGAAAGCGCTTTTCATGGCAATGAATTTCCTAACATAGGGCTTGCCAAATACCAAATGGAAAAACATTTTTGCCTCTGTTAGGGTTCCAACCACAAACCTCTGGGTTAACAGCAGACATGATGATCATGCAGCGGGTACCACAAGCCATGTACATGCGTGATGAATACAAATTCACGACAGAAACGCATTCCGGATAAGTATTACAAGTATCTTTCAAATCCCTTATGTTCTCACTTGCAACCAATACATCTAACATAAGCCTCTACACTTGATGCAGATGGCATTGCTCCACACTGCTTCTCCATAATGATGGCTTTCGGTGGTAATCCATGCCTTACACAATTTAAATAATAACAGAAATTTAATTAATAAATTTGCCTCATAAATCAAATGAATAAAAAAAAAACAAAAACAACTCGAACGCAGCAATGAAGTCTATTCCTCAATTAAAATTATTCACCAGCTAATCATTTATCTTCATATAAAACCCCCATCAAAATAAAATAACGACACTCGCACAGTGTCGCAGTCTAGTTTATAAAGCTCCTCCACGCGCGTCTCCCACTGCATACGCTTTAAATATAAAAGATAAACATCTACTCGCACACGCATATCAACAAGCATATCTGTATCTACGATTTTGCCCATAGAGCAGTTGCCCTTAATTTAATGTTTCATCACTAAATAATGTATCATTCTTTTGCGGCGTTGACTGCCACGCCACCACCATCGCTCGCCGGCTGCACTGACACATCGGTGCTGCCTTTACTATCGTCTGTCCATGCATGAGATATTACTTGGCCATCTACACCGTCACAGACGTTCTCTACTGACGGACGATGGAATACCAACACATTGCCACTTCGGACCAGTCTTATTAACCATACCCTTTATGTCATTAAACATTTTTTTTTGTAGGCATTTCTTGGCCAGATTAGTGGTCAGTTATACACACACATAGTAAAGATATGCTCTTGCAACCCACAATGTAAGTATGCGCGCATTCATTGACCGATAGACTGACGCACACGGTGGCGGCTGCGACGGCCGCGGCCGGCGGCGCCAAAACACTTTCGGCCACGACGATCATTTACATGGGTTTTGTATTAAAAACCGACGTGGAAATGTTGTCCACATTTCTCTTCATCTTATCCGCATCGCCGCGCCGCGCCGGCCGGCAATCCGTTCTCCTCGTGCATATGCCGCCACCACCACCGTTGCCTTTTAAGTGTGATATGATCCGAATAAAAACCTTAGATTGGAGGTTGGGTGGAGAGGACAATGCCAAGTATAGTGTGCCTATAGTGTGTGTGCGGTGGGTGAAATAACGTCCATTGGTCGTTCTTATGCAGAACTTACGAGATACAGATTTACATAAAAAATCTTCAGATATATTCGATCGAGAGAAAGAATTGATCTTAAAAATAAGCCAAAAACAAACAATTCACTGGGCTGTGGAGCACTTTTCAAAGATGGATTAGATGCTCTACCAATTTAGTTGTCGCTTGCTTTGGTTTCTTGGGAGTGCTTTTTATTTATTTGTTTGAATGGGAAATGTTCATAGCGTGGAGGGCATGCCTTTCATGTTCTTAACCAGAGAAACTGTAAACTATGAACAGGATATGAACATGGTTGCCAAATGTGTGTAAAAAAAGCTAAATATTTTGACTGAATGTCTAGCACCGTGCACGAGCTTTAAAAGAGATGAAAATACGGGAAAGGGGCACCGTGATAAAATAAATAAACAAATATGGTGGTACACCATAGCTCAGAGAGTCCCTTTTCCTGGGGCCTGAAAACCTTAAGTAAAATTACAATCTTGTGGCAAGGCAGCATTCAAGTGCAGTGTACTTTTATCTTCGCAGCTACTTTGTAAGTGATGCACCGTGTTACGTGTTTTCTTATAGCGAAAGCTGTTCACGAAGAAACCCACTGGATATCCAAACCTGAAGTGACATGGATGCATTTGAGAACATTTGAGATTTGACGTAATGATGAGCGTCGTGTCAAAAATATTAACAGGGCATCAAATGATGGTTTTTATAGCATCCAACGTATATAGTGATGGAGCTGAAGCAGAATTGCCCTGCCTTCGTGAAAGTAGTTGATAGATTTGGTGCCGGTGGAATGCAGTTCCGGTGGAATGCAGTTCCTGTACTCTACGCGAATTGGGAAGCTTTTCGGTAAGAGCATCCATTATCAGCTCGAATATAAACATACATTCGTTTGCTGCTCAATTTTATTTCCCACACATCGTCAAAATACTCGTGACATTTCTCTGCTAAATAAAAAAAAATAGAAAGATAATACCACTTCCCCGCAGAAACAAAACCCACAACCGAAATATAAATAATATCAAATGGTTGGTTCTTCTTTTTTTTTTATTTGTCTCCTGAAATCAAGATTCTAACCGGATCACTTCAATCGAAGATCGCCCATATGTATACGCCGCCGCAGACAAATTGATCCACTCGAAAACGCATTACAACCCATCCTCATGCTAATGGCAATCGTCGATTTCGTGGTCGTCGTAGTACTCAGTCGTTGTCTTTAGTCGGTGCGGCGCGCACGAAAAACAAACCAAAAAAAAAAATGGATCCCCATCATCAGCCGCGCACGTCGCGTCGTTCCTCCGCAACCACAACTCTGTTCTTTCACTCTATTTTATTGGACCGCTTTCCTTCCAGACATTAGCCCACGAGACACAAACAAAAAAAAACCAGAGAATCACATTTGCATGTGGCATGAATGGATACGCTCATTAATAGCTCATTGAGTGTTACGCGTCCTTTGATCCTGCAATAAAGTTCCCAGTGACAAATTATTATCGATTTTGTTTGCTTTGACTTTGTCATGCATTCTACCGACTTAAAGTATGGGATTCTTTTGTTGTTTAGCCGTTTTATTGTCTCTTGATATCGAGGAGCGAATAGGACTGGGGGGCAAGAATTTGCGAAATGATTATTTTGTCAGGTATGAGAGCAACAAGGATGCTGGGAGGAATTTGATTCTAATGCCTTGACAGAGACATTTATATCCCCGGTGGTGGGACATTTTATTGGATACTAACAAACATATTTTGCTCTGGTTTTAGGTAAAGCAAAGAGAGATCTAAAAGAATTTGTGGGACTTGAAAGTGTTTAAGCGTGAGGTTGTGAGGTTGTTTGAGTTAGTCACATCATTTCAGAAACAGCATCACTTCTTAACGAAACAAGAGTTGTTCATCCCCACGTCAAATTTCTGCATGCAACCGTTTAGCAAATAATTGGTGGTTTACAAAGAAACAGCAAAACCGAAAATATTCTCAGTGCTGTCCAGTTCAAATTTGAACTCATTCCCAGGGCCCCGACCAAGCGACTTTTTGCTGACGATGATTGTTCCATCTTCTACTATCAATTGCGCTTAAGGCCCTTCTCAACCCTCTATCTAGTTCGAAAGTGATCCAGTAATGCAAGAGCTCTCTGAATGCGATCGGAAGACTAAGTTCTCTGAGTCTCGTTTGGGTTTTTGGCCATCACTGCATAACTGGAAATAAAATCGCCGATGAACTTGCAAGGATCTCAGGTCGCTTTTACAGGACCTGAACCTTCGTTAGATCTGTCAGGGTCCTCAGTGAGGCTTTCAATCAACGATTGGATCTGTCAAGAGCACAACCGTATGATGGTATGCCTCCATTAGATGCAGACAGACCAAGTATGCTTCCCAACGTTGATAAGAAGACTGCAACATTTTTGCTATCCCGTAGCAGATAAGAATGTAAAAAGCTTATTGGCGTTGCCGTGGGTCACTTCTCTCTTGCCATACTTAAACGTTTTAAGCTTTAGTGATACGTGATACCACGCTCTGTGAATCTTGTGGAGAAGATGAGGACACGGCTGAGTATACTTCCTCTGTGAATGTCCTGCTTTTTCTCGCATGAGGTTACACATAGTCGGGGCAGACATGGTGAGAGCTGGTAACTTAGGCTCCTTACCATGGCAGCGTCTTTTGGTTTTTCTACGAACATCTGGAAAGTTATAACAAATAGAAGGTTGATATCTGGTAGTACAAGTTGTACAATGGACCGGTATTTAGATCCGAGTGTTCTAGCTGGTGTTTTAAAACCTGTAACAGAAAAAAAAATATTAATTTTGTCGTCAAAAAGCTGATGCTTTTTGCTTTACTTACTCTAATTAATTTTGGTAACCTTTTTGGAGTTTAAGGCATACTTTCGTAGAACCTCGAGTTTCCACGATATTCGTCTAAAAAGTTATGCGATGTAGGCCCACTGCCCGTTACAAGAATTACGCTAGGTGAAGTAAAAAGTACGAAATAAGTAAATACCGATTATGCAAAATATGAGAATGGATCCATTACAATGTCAGAAAAGCAGTCGTAAATGAATGCCAAGTATATGCTGCTTGCAACTCTCTAAAATCGATGACAGGTTTTATGAAGTCATATTCTCCCAAATGTAAGAAATGTAAAGACTGAAATGTAAACACTAGCGAAGAAAAACTTGGAACATTTGACATGGAGCCGCTGTACAATAACTTATTTTTGAACATATTGCCCCCACTGGAGTTTACTTCTTTCAGAAAAAGGATATTCCTATTCTGATTATTTACTTTTATAGGCTGAAGCATTCAAAGAATGATTTTCAAAATGAGGAAGGCGTTCTTAAGCAACATGTACCCAAATTGAACTCATTTGATTTCACAACAAAAAGATCAAGAGCCCATAAAAGATAATTGAGTGTCAAATGGTCCTAAATTCAAGTATTTGATGTTTTGTTGATAAATTTTTGCTGAGTGTTTCTATGAATTTCTCAACCTTTTATGTCAAATTCGTGACTACTTCTACTATACGATTTGAGATCCGAATTCAAATGTTCGGTAGTATACAATTTTTTAAACACATTCAACTCCCAGACGTCCTGAAAATGATTCTGATTTATTTGGTTTTTGGTTAACTATTTTTAAAAGTGATTTCAAATTGCGAATAAAAACAAGAAAATGGACTAGCCCACCTTGTCTCGAGTAAACTCTGATTAAGTTCAACTGATTTCAACAAACACTATCAAAAGACGAGTTATGAATTTTATCCTCGCAGACAATATTCTTTCAGATGTCAAATGTTTCAGAAGATGTAAAAATGAATATTTTTAGGAATGTGTCCATTGCTTTGTATGGGTGTCAATAGAGGTGAGTGGGGGCAAGATGGACCACCAAAGCTTTCATCTCTGGCTTACTTTCTCGATGCCGATAGATACTTAATTCGAACTATTTTTTTAATTTAATTGAAACTTAGACGTATGCGTAAACACTTTACTTATAAAATACAAAACTTACTTTCCTTCCTCACATAGACTATATTGTCAATAAGGCTAACCAAATGTTAGGATTCATAATAAGGAATTCAAAAGAATTTACAGATCCGTACTCTTTAAAAGCACTTTTTAATTCATTGGTAAGATCTGTGCTAGAATTTTCCAGTATAGTATGGAATCCATTCTATATAAATCATAGCGATAGAATTGAAAAAGTTCAAAGAAAATTTTCTAGATTTTTGTTCTTCAAACTCAATTGGCGAATTGAAAGGCCAAATTATGAAACCAGGTGTTTATTGTTTGGTATTAAGAGTCTCCAGAGTCGACGTACTTGCTTCTCCATAATGTTTATTAGAGATATTCTCACACATCATATTAAATGTCCAGATTTGTTAGTATTAATCCGTTTACGTGTTCCTCAAAGAAATTTACGTAGTTCTTATTTACTACAAGAACAATTTCATCGAGTAAACTACGGGTTGAATGAACCAATTTCTCGTTGCATCAGAGAAAGTAGTTAAATTGATATTTTTAATAACTGCTCAAGAGAAGCTTTTAAAATATATTTATTAAATGTCATCCTAACTAATATTATAAATGTGAAAGTCACTCTGTCTGTCCGGCTTTCTATGTTACCATCTCCCGCCCAAACTACTGAACCGATTTAAATGAAATTTGATACAGAGATAGTCTAAGACTTGAGGAAGGACATAGGCTATATATTTTATCCCTAAATTCCCACGGGAACGGGAACGTATACGGGAATTTAGAAACTACAACACCGATTTCAAAAATGTTTCCACGGATAGAATGCTTCACTATCCCAGAGTAACATAAACTTTAATTCATCCACATATTCCTACGGGAACGGGAGTCCTACCAAATATAATAAGTGTGAAAGAAGCTCTGTCTGTCCGTCGTTCTATGTTACCATCTCCCGCCCAAACTAATAAGCCGATTTAAATGAAATTTTGTACAATGATTGTTCTGAACTTAAGGACGGACATAGGCTGTATTTCATTCGAATATTCCCACGGGAACCGGTCCTCACTATTATTATAAATGCAAAAGTAGCTCAGTCTGTTCACCTTTCTATGTTACCATCTCTCGCCCAAACTAATAAACTGATTTAAATGAAATTTTGTACAAAGATTGTTCAGAACCTGAAGAAGGACATAGGCTATATATTTTTTCCCTATATTCCCACGGGAGCAGGAACGTATACGGGAACTTAGAAGTTACAGCACCGATTTCAAAAATTCTTCCACCGTTGGAATGCTCCATAATCCCAGATTAACATTAACTTCAACTCATCCAAATATTCCCAAGAAAACGGTCACCATATTCCTACGGGAACGGGAGTCCTTACTGATATAATAAGTGCGAAAGTAGCTCTGTTTGTTCGCCTTTCTATGTTACCATCTCCCGCCCAAACTAATGAATAGATTTAAATGAAATTTTGTACAAAGTCTAGATCCTGTGAAAGGACATAGGCTATATATTTTATCCCTATATTCCCACGGGAATGGGAACGTATACGGGAACTTAGAAGCTACAGCACCGATTTCAAAAATTCTTCCACCGTAAGAATGCTACATTATCCCTGAGTAAACTGTAAGTTATCCCCATTATTCCTACGGGAACGGTCACCATATTCAAACGGGAATAGGAGTTTTTATTAATATCATAAGTCTGAAATGAAATCTATCTGTCTACTTTTATTTGTTATCAAAAACCGCCCAAACTATTAAACCAATTTACAGATATGAATTTTGGTACAGAGTACAGAGATATAGTCTTGAGCCTGAAGATGGACATAGGCTATGTATGTTATCCCTGTATTCCCACAAGAATGCAAACGTTAACGGGAACCTAGAAACTGCTGAACTGATTTCTAGAAGTACTTCCCCGTTAGAACGCTACACTATCTCAAAGTAACATTAACTTTAATTTATTCCTATTTTCCCATGGGAACGGAAGTACTTACTAACATTATAGATCCGAAATCAACTCCGTCTGTCTGTTTTGCTTTGTTACTATCTACCGCCCAAACTATTGAACCTATTTGTTTGAATTTTGGTGCAGAGATAGTCTTGACTTGAGCCTGAAGAAGGACAGGGTCTGTATTTGTTTTCCTAATATTGCTACGGTAACGGCAACGTAAACGGGAACCTTGAAGCTACTGGACCGATTTCAAAAGTTCTTTCATCGTGAGGTGACTTCTGTCAAATTGTCTATTACACAGTTGACCTGAGAAGAAATATCTATCTTGATCTTCAAATAAATATTGGCAATCAGTAATGCCTGTGTGAAAAGTCGATTTCGGCCCCGACTAATGAGATAGTTAACCATATAAATTATGTTTGACGTATTGGGGGATGTTTTCGAATGTCTATCAGAAGACAATATTATGGACACTGAGCAAGTCACATCATACCCTATAGAGTTTCTCAATACCTTAGAATTATCAGGAGTGAATGCAAGTTGGTGTTCCAGTGCCAATAATGAGTAGTCTAGAACTGTACACAGCTACAAATTACACATCTGGGATTTATATGATGACTGGAACAGCGAAATAAGAAAACTATTTATTCCCCGTATTTCTTTAGTTCCCACTGATTAGTCACTTTAGTTTCAAAGAGTGTATCAAACTCGCAAAACCTTTTTATGAGACAGAAGAAGGAAAAGGTAAGAACGTCGTATGCGAAAATGTACTTAAATAAAATTTAACAATAGTTTACTAAAACGCATGAATGTGTCTTATCTGCTGAAAGTCACTATTTCACGCAGACGAAGTCGCGAGCACAGCTAGTCTTATCATAATTGAATACATTCATTTTATATCTAGTCTATAAGAGCTTATGTATCTCTGATTGATGAAAATAAATAATAAAGCTTACAAATGAACGGACCTCAACGTTTTATTTGTGCCACGTGTGATGTTAAAAGGAGAGTTGGAAAGGGCAAGAGATAGACTCCTACTCTTTCATACCGAAGATAGAGAAACAATATTACAAAATGGTAATACAACTATGTTTACTTGTGACTAGAAATAACACAAAATTTGAATTCTAGGCTTTCAAAATAGCAATGCCTTCCCTTTTATGACAATGCTTAGTTTACTCCTGAACAGCTCTTAAGTCATAAGTAACTTTGTACAATAAGTTGGTGGTAATTGTTTTACGTAAACTAACACTAGAGTAAAAACTCAAATTGATAAATAAATGAAGTGTCACAACGGAGCTCGAAGAACCCTGGGGCCTATGGCTTTTCTCGCAAACCATACCTTGTGAGGAATGAAGGAGACCTTCATATTTCGAACGACTTTTTTTCTTTACTTGAATATACGCCCGATTGTGCCCAGCACAATGTAACAGTGATCAGCATTCCTAGCGAGGCTGATGGTGTTATGGCTAAATGCTAAACTGTTGAGAGGAATGCTAATTCATTTATCTGTAACGGCGAAGACTATACTACTACATTAGTTTTCGATTGTAAACTTAGTTGGGATTCAAATGTTAAAATCAAAAAGAAAAAACCCTAAAAAAAACAGTGGGGAAAAATGTGGGCCTGTTCCCAAAATCACTCACTAATCGCTATGTGCACACGTCTTGGTATAGCAATCCTCACGTACGTCCCTTTGGTGTAGAGGCGATTAATAGAGAATGTAAAAAGAACATGACAAAAGTGAGAAAAAAAAACTTGAATGCACTGGCTACAGTGCAGTTCTGGAAGCTAAAAGGCCCAGCGAGCAACAGAAAATGAATTATAGGGGTATAGACCCACCGCATACTGATTTGAAACCCAATGGCCCTAACAGATATTCTATCAAGTAAACGTTGAGAGGACAACAATAATGCTCCGTCTTCTCAAATGGTAGATGGTACTAAAGCGGACGAAGAGATAGAGTCAAGGTTTTTCACAGGTTATCTTTCCATAAATAGATCAAAATAACTGTACGACTATTGCAGTGTCATCGAAGCAAAACTAATGACTACTACATTGACATTTTAATAGAATTTTAAATTCAAATTAGTAAGAAGTTTTTACCGCAATATAAGATTGCTCAGTGCAACAAACACAGCGCCGTGACTTTGATTTGGTGCTGCATCCACCGAGACATAAATGGTTATATCAAATGGTGGATTAGTCGTCGAAAATCGTTTCCTCACTCGAATCCAGCGAGACTAGCTCAGTCCTCTAGAACAAGAGAACAACAGAAGTCACTAAATGTTTGTAAGAACTGCCAATGACTGGTGGTCGTCTTTATAATAAGAGGTTTGAGTTTCTACTCCGGCTTGAAAGGCATATAGGCTTTCTATAGTCTCTACGTATATTGGCATTCTTATACGGGTCTCATCTGATTGAGTTAGCAGTATTAGTAGATGCGATTTATACTCCTTCGACGAACTCAAACCTTCCACCGAACAACATCCTTAAATTCTCCGAGGTCTTCCAATGGATCAGTCCTTACAAACCGGCCACCACCAATCACTCTCTATACCTCTCACTTTCCAACCCCATTATCCATTGCGATCCCGGGGAGCGCAATATGGATACAATTCTAGTTTATCTACCCACTCACATGAGTAAAGATACATAGCATCCCAATAGTTAAATATGTCTTTCAATTTTTGTGACCTTGGTCTAAAACTGGGCCCTGGAGGAGCTTTTGAAAACTCACAACTAAGATTGCGGAAGTTTGATAGCAATTAATCAACTTCTTTGTTCGTTGTTTCGATTGATATTCAAAGTCGCATTTATTATTTTATTCTATCAAGGATTAGTCAAACGCCAGTTGTCGCATTAAAGCATTAACGCCAGACTCTGGCCCAAATAAAACCATTAAATTTCGTACATTGATTTGCATCACAAATAATAGTTTTGATTGTCCAAAGGTTGTTTGAAAAGCAGTGCTGCTGTTAGTACCAAAAAATACTACTATCCCTTCAAAAAGATTCGTAGTCGATCAGTAGGTTTGTTCGCTGAAGCCCTGAGCCTGCTCTGTGGTAGCCACAAAGTGTTTTTTAGAAAGACCTCAGCCCGTCCGGGAGTCAAACTGGATGTCTGTTTTGTGCCCTGGCTTTGCGTCAACTCGCCCTAAAGTAGCACTAAGTTATTGTTGGGATGAGTTTAGGTAGAACACAGGGCTATATCAAAGGGCATGTACTTTCAAATGACAGTGAAATGTTGTGATTTCGGTGTTTAGCTTTTTTAAGAACCGAAGAGATAGTTTTTTTTATTTTTTTGACAACTGATGGGGGTTGTCAAGGAAACCAAAGTCAACCCTGGGTAATGTTCAACGAACTTAAAGAACACAGGGTGAGTACTCAAACTAGCTGTCCACGCCTGTCTTCCATTAGGACTCAAATGTCGCATTGTGAATTTAATTTAGATCTTCCAATTTTTAGCTTCAAATGCTGGTTTTTATCTTGGTGTACATATCCGTTTCCTGTTTTAATTACCACTTCATCTCATATTTAAAACGAAATGTCATTTCAATAGGTATAGTAAATTGCAAAGAATGTTCCAATAATTTATCAAAAATGTGTTAAAATACCGATAACATTCTTTAAGAAAGCAACACTTATCCGTTTGCCATAATTTACCCACTTACTTTTGCTTCGAACATTAACCATATACATTTAACGTTCCTTTTAAAATAAATGTGACACTTGGTTGCAATTGGATTTAATGTTTTTCATTAATTTATTGAAAGAAATATTGAATGAGTATCTAAGGTAGTGTCCAACAACACTACTTTGTCATTAAAATAATAAAAATAACTCAAAACCAAATTCATAGATCCTCTTAATTGCCTAGTGTGAGTTGGATTTAAGTGTGGCTGTCGGCGAACAAGAAAGCATATTAATTATTCTTCGATTAATGCATGGCACAAATTTTGAAAATAAAAACACACAAATTCTTAAACCATTCCGACAAAGGTGAGCCAAATACAAACAAAAGTATGAGAGTATATCGTCAAAAAGGCAATACGCACAAAGACTCGATGGAGATGCGAATGAGTAGGTTCATATATCTGCATACCGAAGTTTGATTAAAGAAAAAAAGAAACCAAGTAAAACAAGAGATAAACAAAACTTAAAATCAATTAATTACGTCATTAGTGGGATGGAATTTCGTATTAAAAAGAAACAAACACACATCCTTCACTGCGAGAGACCCAAATTTGGCATAACACGTCAGAATCAGAACGCCGTGGAAAACGAAGGCAACCCAGTCCCAGATATCCCTCTTAATCTTTGTCGAATACTTAAATTTTTTTTCTTCTTTCTGTCTTTTTAGCTTCGGTTTGAAGCTTTATGGCAATAATCGTTGATCGATTTGGTGATGGCGGCAATGGCCGAAGGGTGAGTTCCGCTTTTTGCTGCTGAGTTCTTTTTCATCCAAGGAAATATACATACTTACACTTCTTTGCGCTCCAGAAGAGTAATGGGCACACTCTCCACAATTAGCCAAATGGAATGCAATTAGTTTGGCAGCCATTAAGATTTCATTTGGCGCGCTTCCTCTTCCTCTTCATTCTTCTCACTCACTCACTCACTCATTAGCTTTCTCATAGTCTTCAACAAACTTGTCATTTAAAAATACTGTTCGTTTTAAAATGTCATGATGAGACAGAGACTGAGTGTTGAATAAATGGCCGTTCACAATGTAAGCTATTGAATTTCATTCATTCTTTGTTTGGTTTCTTGTTTTTCATTTTCTTTGTTGGTAGGGCTGGCTTACCAATAAAATTAATTATTTTATTTCGATTGGTTATTTTTGGATGTCGTAATTCCTAATTTAAACCTACCCCATTTGTTAGTTCTCTAAATAGGGTAAGCTGCGTACTATGGCGAGTCAGTCAGTCATACAAGTTTTTTTTTTTTTTGTTTTCCCCTTTTTGGTGGTGTGGGAAATGAAAATTTATGAGTTTATTTATGTTTCAACGCTCTTTTCGTGTTGGGTATAGCTTTAATGTCTATGAGGAGTTCCCCCAAAATAAAAATAAAATGAAATAAATGAAGGAAAGTAACGAAATACCATTGGGGAGTGGCTTCGGGAAAGGAAAACTGCCATAAATAAGGGCCCGCGGAGTTAATGATCCAACATTTTTTTGTGAGCGTTTGTGTTTATTTTATTCCTTTTATTTTTTCTTCCATTTCGTTAACATTAAGAAATTAAGTTGGTACCAACAAAGCAAGAAAAATGAAATCTCAAACGGAGTCATTAAAAAAACACATTTAAATGTCAAGTAATGAAGATGATGATGACAAATGAAAAGTTTCCTTTGACAATGATTGTTGAAATGAAACTATACCGACCTAATGCCTACTGACTCGCAGATATATTGTGGTAGTTAAATTTTATGATTAAACAGACAATTACTTAACTTTAAAACTGTTCTGATTAAATCTGTTATAAGATAAAAGAATTTTTCAACCAAAAATTGTGTAGCTGTAGGTTTTGGGTAGGTATACGAGTAGCAATTGCTGGATCTTTTCATACAATTTGTCCGAAACATGGCGGTATAGTGGTTCTTTGAGAATATACACAGGTACTTTTGTAATCCGTTTTAAGTCCTTTCATTGTTTCATTATTCCTGTAGTTTGTAGTAGATACTTACTGAACTCCAAAATTGCTGAAAGTAGGTGTTTTTAGAGGTGCAGAAATATAAAATAATATATAAAGCATAGCTAGACCGCATAAAATTGACTTCATTTTAAAGATAATCTTTTGCATTTTTAATTGAATATTATTTCTGACCTATGGCCACCGCAACTGGCTGGGATGTAGTCCAATCTTGATTTTCAATTTTGCAGTGTTTGGGGCCGTTTATCGGTAATAATGCGGCGAAATATGTTTTCCAAGTCATTGATCGTCTTGGCTTGCCTAGTCTACCCACATCCTCACAGAAAGAAGTCTAGCGGTGTTGAATCCCTCGTCTATATCCTGAAACTATGTGAGAATTGGTATCAATAGCACTCTCGTTTCAAGCCCATTAACCGAATGTACGCCTACCGACGCCGACGCACGGTCCTGCAACTTCAATTTTTGCACAATGAAATGGCAAACCAAACTGCAGGTACATGGCAGTTGACAAAATGGCTGTCAATGAAAACATATTTTATGCTTGCTTTTAAAGGATAGGAGCTGCGGTCTCTGTATGTGCTCTTTATTTAAGGACCAACTATAATAGTCGAAATTATACGTATACGTCATCTTACAAAAGTTAGCGAATAAAGGCTATAATTCAGACTGCTTAGTTCCGTTAAGTTTTTGTTTCGCTTCGATAAACTGAATTCACACCGTACAATTAATTAGACAGACGTTGTTTTGATTGAATGACCAATGTTGGATATGTGAACCTGAAACGACTACTTGTCCAACTTGTTGGATGGTTTTCAAATATTTCTGAAAATTTTGAAGTGTTGAACGGAACGGAGGAGTGTATGTCACAATGTTTTACGACAAGTCTGATAAGTCTGAAGTCTGAACGCAAACTACATCCGACCATCCAACATCCATCAAAGACGATATCATTGCTTAAATGGATTTTAAATCATCAAAACTTCTCATTCATTCATTCATTCATTCATTATTTTTGTTCAAAAGAAAATCTTTTTCACCGAATGGCCACAGGAAGAAAAAAATGGACACGACTGTGAGATTGTGTGCTACCAAAATTTTGAGGCTGAGTACAAGGTTTTTGGATTCGATCTTTATAATGTATTCGGTGTACAGAGTTGCCAACTTCACATTTATTACGAAAATTGAGTAGGTACAATCGGATAGGAAAATTTTTTATTAAATATTCCGGAGTTTTATAGCGAAAATCTAAAAATACCTTTTTAAGAAGTTTCTATTACGTATAAACACTGAAAATTTAATTAAAATCAATAAAGCAGTTTCTATAAAAACTGGTTCTCTATTTTTCACATTTTTCAAAGTGAGTTTTTTAAAAATCAAATAATATGTAAGTTTCAAGACATTGTCAAAAGATATTTTGACATAGAGTTTGAAAAAGAATCGAAGATACGGTTTCAAAAGTATTTAAAACAATCAAAATTTTTTCAAAACGCTAATAAAAATTTCAAAAAAACAACATTTTTCAAATGTTGATACGCAATCTTTCTTAAACAAGCTACGACCTCTTAAATATAAAATTTCCTCAAAATCTTGTTAACAATTAACGAGAAAGTCGGTTTTGCAAAAATAAAACGGAAGTATAAGGTGGGTGCCGTTCTTAGACATTTTCCAAAAAAAATTTAGATCATAAAATAAACAATTGAAAACTAATCTTCTCGCCGTTTTCGAGAAAAGTAATTATTATCATATAAGTTGTACGCGGCAGGTACCGTTATATAGAGACTCAATTTCAAAAACTCCTCTGTAGGCTGCACCATAGATAGTAACTGAAAAATTTAAAAGAAAAAATCAGTCAAGCGGTTCAGACTGTAGATCCATATATGGACCTGCCTGATAAATCCTTGAGAAAACTTAATGCTGAGGCCAAATCGCTGCATCTACGTTCGAGTGAGCGAGTACTATTTTCGTTGAAAAAAAGAAAAATAGTAAAAGAATTAATTGTTTTCTTACGGAGTGTTGATTTTTAAAAATCAAAATGAAAAGTTCAAGTGACCTTCACTCCTTATGCGTTTCGCCCAGGTACAAACAGTGGGCTCATCAGTTAGATGTTGTTTGTACCTTTCTAAGACGCAATGTTTGGTCCATGTTTGTCGACACATATATAAAGTTTACAGTGTACCTGGGCCTGGTCACTTGAGTACTATTTTCTTCCAAAATACACTCCATATTACACATCGTCAGTCTGCTGTTCATTTATCGACTTCATTTCGTTCAAATACTGATGAAAGAATGTCAAATTATGGTACTAAATTGCTCGATAACGTGAGAAGTAATTCCAAAAACTCATAATTCAGCCCCGTATTGCTTGGTCACGTGCGGCAATTTAACCCCTGGCTTATGACACTAATCTCCAAATGTTTTCGACAGTTATATATTTATAGTTGAAACTTTAGCCACCTGATGTGAGCGAAAACTGAACGAAACTTATCGAACTAATCAAACTATAGATTATTTCATAAATAAGAGCTACTCCAAACAGCAAAATGGAAATTCTAGTATTCTCTTTTTCCTTTTTGTTTTGATTTGCTAAAAAAAATTAAAGGTGTGCAACATAATGTTGCTATGAGCTCGTTTCAACTCGTTTTTAAAGCAAAATTATTTACATGTTTATTTACCTATTGTCTCTACTGTGAGTGAGTGGGTAATGTAACAACTGCTGGACAGAGGGTCTAGTTCTGATCTGAAGGCGCATTAAATAAAGTACCATAAGAAATATTAATTTTGTCTTGTACGGAAAAATACCATAGTATAAAGAATCTATAGTAGCACCATGGCGGGGAAAGCGATGGTGTCGCCGTCTTTAGTTCCCATTAAACGTACTTACCTTCTCAATCGAAACAAGTTTATCGTAAAACCCTGCCAACATGCTGTCAATACGTCATATATTATTGTTTTTTGTTAGGGCAGCTTTGCTTCGTAAATGTGTTAGCAATTTAAAAGAGTGATGTGCGAGTGATGTGCTTTTTGATTCTAAGTGATAAAAAGTTTAATGTTTTGCATTTGGCGTGTCATGACATTGTTTGAAAATCATTTAAACACATTTATTAATTGATGAATGAAATACCATCCACAACCATTAAAGCATCCGAAAAAATACCATCCACATGCCTAAGTGAACAACCACAGCCAAATTTTTTGAACCGATAAAACGTTTAATGGGAACTAAAGGCGGCGACACCATCGCTTTCCCCGCCATGGTGCTACTATAGATTCTTTATACTATGAAAAATACTACCATTTGAAGTAAAAAATTTGTTTAAGTACGAGTATTTGCAAAATTACAACATCCATCACACGGTATACCGATTTATTTGAACATAATCCCAACTAATATTATAAATGTGAAAGTAACTCTGTCTGTACGGCTTCCTATGTTACCGTCTCTCGCCCAAACTACTTAACCGATTTAAATGAAATTTGATACAGAGATAGTCTATAACCTGAAGATGGACATAGGTTATATTATCCCTATACTCCCATGGGAACGGGAACGTTAACGGAAACAGCACCGATTTCAAAAACTCTTCCATCATTAGAATGCTACACTATTCCCGAGTAACATAAACTTTAATTCATCCCTATATTCCAACGGGAACAGGAGTCTTTACTGATATAATAAGTGCAAAAGAAGCTCTGTCTGTCCGTCTTTCTATGTTACCATCTCCCACCCAAACTACTGAACCGATTGAAATGAAATTTTGTACAGAGATAGCCTAGAATCTGAGAAAGGTCATAGGTTATATGTTTTATCCCAATATTCTCACGAGAATGGAAACGCAAATGGGAACTAAAAAAATACTGAACCGGAATCAAAAATTCTTCCACCGTTAGAGTGCTACACTATCCCCGGGTAACATAGACTTTAATTTATTCCCATATTTTTACGGGGGCGTTCACCACATTTCCACGGGAACGGCAGTCTTTACTAATATTATAAGTCCGAAATTAGCTCTGTCTGTCTATTGTTCTTTGTTGTTCTTTGTAACCATCAACCGCTCAAACTATTGAACCCATTTATATGAATTTTGGTACAGAGATAGCCTAGAACCTGAGGATGGATATGGTCTATAAATTTATTCCTATATTTCCATAGGAACGGAAACTTGGAAACTAGAGCAACGATTTCAAACATTTTTCCACCGCTAGTATGCTACACTTTTCCCGAGTAATATAAGCCTTAAGTCATCCGCCGAAAACAGGTACCATATTCCCACTGAAACGGCGAGTCTGTGGCTAACTCAGTCTGTCTGTTTTTCTTTGTTATTATTTACCGCCCAAACTATTGAATTTATTTATATTAATTTTGGTACAGATATTCTAGAACCTGTAGATGGACATCCTTACTAAAATTAAAAATCCGAAATTAACTCTGTCTGTGTGTGTTTCTGTGCTGTGCTGCCAGAAGTCATTATTCCACGCGGACTAAGTTGCGGGTACAGCTGAAAATCCAAATAGAACCTAGTTTAAAATAACGCAAAATTAAAAATATCTCTAGACCTAAAAAAAAAAGCTGTACCTACCAGATAAGGGCGCCGGCCCTGGATATCACAAAACCAGAAATATCCCAAAATAAATTTTTTTGCTTTTCATTTCTCGACACAAGTTACAAAAAAAAACATCAAAAAGCCCGAGCCGGAAGTTTTTCCCGGTTTTTTTCCAAACTTTACTCAAAAAGAAAGGAAACAGACCAAACGTTCCTTTCCACAGACCAAATGAAAAAGTGTGTTTGATTTGGATTTCACTGTCTGCGATGTGATTTATACGTGTATACAGGTTAGCGTAAAGAAGTTGGTTCCTCGCAGATGTCCTACGATGCCTCATATCTTTTTTTCTCAAAATATGCCAAAATTACCCCACACAAAAAGGGCTTTCATTAATTAAATTAATGTCCCTACGGTTTAAGCGTCTTAAGTCCTAAAGTAATTAGAATGTGAAGCACTAAGCCCCCTCTAGGAGTCCAAAAGACTATTATGAAAAGGAACATACTTTCAGATAAGTACAAAGGACAATCAAATTAAAATGACCGACGCATAATTTGACAATACATACATAGGTAGGTAGGTACCTACTTAGAATTTGACATTTACACATATGTATACCTAGCTCTTGAATTCAAATTATGACTGGAGTTAGTTTTTGGAATCGAAACGATGCTACGAAGCTTGTACGCAGCAGTAGATTTAGTTATCTTAACAAAATGCAGACGGAAATGTCTTAAAAGATTCACCCATTACTTACGCTAAATTTGAATTCGCTCTTTATTTAGGTACATATATTTCTACTAGCTGTGCCCGCGACTTCGTCCGCGTGGAATAGTAACTTTCGGCAGCATTTTTAATTTTTTAGGCTACTTATTTTGCAAATAAGACACATTCATGCGTTTTAGTAAACTATTTTTATATTATTTTATTTCAGTACATTTTTGCACACGACACGTTCTTACTTTTTCCTTCTTTTGTCAAATAAAAAGGTTTTGCGAGTTTGATACACTCTTTTAAACTAAAATGACAAATCAAAAAAATGGGAATCAAAGAAATACGGGGAATCAATAGTTTTCTAATTACGCTGTTCCAGTCATTATTAAAACTTTTATAATGCCACATCCCAGATGTGTAATTTGTAGCTGTGTGCAATTCTAGAATACTCATTATTGGCACTGGAACACCAACTTGCAGCCACTGCAGATAATTGAGGAAATTGGAAGGATGAATTGAGAAATTCTAAAGGGTATGATGTGACTTGCTCAGTGTCCATAATATTGTCTATTGATAGACATTCGACAATATCCCCCAATACGTCAAAACATAATTTATAAGTTTATATGGTTAACTATCTCATTAGTCGGATTAGCCGAAATCGACTTTTCACACAGTCATTACCTATTGCCAATATTTATTTGAAGATCAAGATAGAAATTTCTTCTCAGCCCAACTGGGTAATCGACAATTTGACAGAAATCACCTCACGGTGAAAGGACTTTTGAAATCGGTCCAGTATCTTCAAGGTTCCAGTTTACGTTGCCGTTCCCATAGGAATGTTGGGAAAACAAATACAGCCTATGTCAAGACTATCTCTGCACCAAAATTCATACGAATAGGTTCAATAGTATGGGCGGTTGATGGTAACAAAGTAAAACAGACAGACGGAGTTGATTTCGGATCTATAATGTTAGTAAGTACTTCCGTTCGCATGGGAATATGGGGATAAATCGAAGTTAATGTTACTTTGAGATAGTGCAGCATTCTAACGGGGAAATAATTCTTGAAATCAGTTCTGTAGGTTCCCGTTTACGCTTGCATTCTTGTGGGAATATAGGGATAACATATACTTATAGCATATATGTCCATCTTCAGGCTCAAGACTATGACTCTGTACCAAAATTCATTTAATAGTTTGGGCGGTTTTTGATAACAAATAAAATTAGACCGACAGATTTCATTTCAGACTTATGATATTAGTAAAGACTCCCATTCCAGTGGAAATATGATGACCGTTCCCTTAGGAATATGGGAATGACTTACAGTTGATGTTACTCAGGGATAGTGTAGCATTCTAACGGTGGAAGAATTTTTGAAATCGGTGCTGTAGCTTCAAAGTTCCCGTATACGTTCCCATTCCCGTGGGAATATAGGGATAAAATATATAGCCTATGTCCTTCCTCAGGTTCTAGACTACCTTTGTACAAAATTTCATTTAAATCTATTCATTAGTTTGAGCGGTAGATGGTAACATAGAAAGGCGAACAGACAGAGCTACTTTTGCATTTATAATATTAGTGAAGACCGGTTCCCGTGGGAATATTCGAATGAAATGTAACCTATGTCCTTCTTCAGGTTCCAGATTATCTCTGTATAAAATTTCAATTAAATCTGTTCATTAGTTTGGGCGGGAGATGGTAACATAGAAAGGCGAACAGACAGAGCTTCTTTCGCACTTATTATGTTAGTAAGGACTCCCGTTCCCGTAGGAATATGGGGATGAATTAATGTTTATGTTACTCGGGGATAGCATAGCAATCTAACGGTGGAAGAATTTTTGAAATCGGTGCTGTTGCTTTTAAGTTCCCGTATACGTTCCCGTTCCCGTGGGAATTTAGGGATAAAATATATAGCCTATGTCCATCCCCATGTTCTAGACTATCACTGTACAAAATTTCATATCAACCAGTTTAGTAGTTTGGGCGGGAGACGGTAATATAGAATGTCGGACAGACAGAGTGACTTTCACATTTATAATATTAGTAAGGATTTAATAATGAAGCCCACTTTGATTAAAGCTTCATCGACACAAAGAGCCTATCTTAGAAATTACTTTTTGATTTTTCCCAAACCCAAACTAAACTTTTCCATTTCTTCTTTATTATTTTCAGCCATCTGATTTGGAAACAAATTCCAAAATGTTCCACTCGAGTTCGGGTTATCCGGACTTATCAGGTAGTTCGGGTAATGCTGTATCCTATCATCAACAAGCCGCTGCAGCAGCGGCAGCCAGCACACCCGTTTATGTTCCCTCGAATCGAGCTTTGACACACAGTCAGTATGGTCATGCCGCTGCCCATTTTAGTACAGCGGCCGCCCAGAATGCCTGGACAGCAGCCGATACCTTCGGTGCAACACACTCACAAATACCCGCCCAGTTTTATGCACAGAATGTAATGATGGGCACCTGGCGAGCATACGATCCCACGGGATTTCAACGCACCTCACCTTATGACAATGCAATGGAACTGCAATTCGGAGAGGGCCGAGAATGCGTCAATTGTGGGGCAATAAGTACACCGCTATGGCGGCGAGATGGAACGGGACATTACCTTTGCAATGCATGCGGACTGTACCACAAGATGAACGGCATGAATCGGCCGCTGATAAAGCCCAGCAAGAGATTGGTAAGTTGACTGTCTGCCAACCAACCAGAATGGTGGATAAAATATCTTACGAATGTTATTTTCATTTTCTGTTTTTTCTTTTCTTCTTTTTTTCTTCCTCTCTTTTGATTTTGCAGACTGCAACTCGAAGACTGGGACTTTGCTGTACAAACTGTGGGACACGAACAACGACACTGTGGCGGCGCAACAACGAGGGCGAACCAGTTTGCAATGCATGTGGCCTGTACTTTAAGTTGCATGGCGTGAATCGTCCATTGGCGATGCGCAAAGATGGCATCCAGACGAGAAAACGAAAACCCAAAAAATCGGGTGGGGATTCAAAGGATGTCAAGGAGGAAGGTACGTAAATTGATGATTTGTTGGTTGGGGTTTGGTTGTTTTCTTGCTTCACACACACCTTTTCTTTGCCTCTCCTTTTAGCGGACCTCAAACCAGCGCTGTCCAGTGGATCGTCACTCTCTCTCGAACGAAGTTTGGCCTCCTCGAAACTGAGTGCGGATCTCAGTCCAAAGCAATCCTCGAATTTATTATCACACAATCACATGCATTTGCCATCATCATCGTCATCGTCACGAACCCACAGTACCACCAATCATGTGTATTCTTCCAACATGCATGGCCTTAACACCTCGCACAACAATAGTAGTGGTAATTCTGGCCTGTCATTTGGTGGTGCCGGATCGAAATATGAACACTTGTTGGCATCGTCTACCGGGGGAAGTAGCAATACCAGTCTCAGTTCGGCGCTGACTAATGGAATTGGAACAGGGACGCCAAGTCCGAATTATCACCATGCCCACCATCACCCGCATCATCATCACGCGCATCATCATCATCATGCAAGTCTAGGCCAGCATACCTATGGAGTGAAGTCTGAAGCAAACACAACCAACTACGACTATGTGAATAACTGTTACTTTGGTGGAACATTTGGAGCTCTAAGTGCTTCCTCGGCAGGTGCGGCTGTTCATGGAGCGACAGAATTGGCCGGATATCATCACCAGCATAATGTCATTCAAGCTGCTAAACTAATGGCGTCATCTTAGGCAGACAGTACCTACTTTTGTATTAACTGTGACCTTTTCATTTAGGAAATTGTCACACTTTATGTGTGCAAACTTTTGGTTGAATGACTTTCAAAGATTAATGTTGAAAACAGTCTTTTCACTACAAAATTATACGTTAGTTTGATCTCAAAACTTTAATTTCATAGCGTTTACCTTATCTGACGTCCATCTTTAAAATAACACTAACTTTACTTTTGGCATAGCTTTGCACTTATAGATAGAAGTTCTTTCTTTTTTTACGAGTGCGTCTATTAGAAGAGTTTGGTTTAAGCACAAAATTGTGTTTTCACGACCCACGCATTTGCAGTAAGACGGTACAAATACAATCATCATCACGACCGAATTATTTTGTCTATTTCGCTTTCCATTGCCTGACGGTTGCCACATGCTAAATTTAAGTTCCATCAGTGATCGAGTGAGTGAGTGTTTTTTTTTCTAAATTTGCACTAAATTACACAAAATCAGTCGGCTGTCCATCAATTAACCGAATTCCTTTCGATTACTGATGCGAAAATGTCAAAATATGGTACTAAATTGTTTGATAATATGAGTGCGGTAATGCAAAACTCACATAATTCAGTCACGTATTACTCGATAACGTATGTGGTAATTAATCCCCAAGTTTTGCGTACTGCAATTGGAGACAATACTTTTATCATAAACTACTGCCTATGTGCGATTGTTTTAGTATAAGTAAAGTTACTTATGCCAGGAAGTCGCCCTCGACCTGAAATATCTCTTCTGTTGTGTGTACATGTACATAAAATAGTGTGAGTTAGTTTTTGCTAAAATTGAAGATAAGGATGTTCAAACAAACCTGATGTCTTTCTTATTACAAAAAAGGCTATTGAACATCTTTTGAAAATGTTTTTTTATGGCAAACGCGGGGCATTCACGTAAGATATGTTTCGCTGTTCCTATATATTTTCACTTCCTTGGCGACAGGAGTTATTTTGTCTTATGCCAATATATTTGAGTTGGTATAGAGCAGCAGGAAAACTAAGGAGTTGTGGAAATTACTTTGCGTTATTTACTCAGCTTAAGATTTTCTTTCAAGCTCCTCTGATTAGATTTTGTGGATTTTATAGTGGGTTGAACTTATGCAGCTCTGGCCACAGCGGCATCTTTGGCCTTTGAATAATTCTAATTTACGGTGTCCATGAGTGGTGTAGCAAATATGGTTCATGTTCTTGCAGATTAGAATGCAAAAAGAACTGTCATTTATAGTTTGTCGACCATTTTGGAATTTTATTGCTGTTGGCAAGCGGCATTTCGCTGCTCAGGCATCAATCCTCGTTTTCTATAGCAGTTCCTAGACTACACTACTTTTCACCAAGTCAGTCTTATCCGTGCATTGTATTTTTTGTGAAGAATCATAATTCTTGAAACATAATGGCGATAAAGTGAATTGATTCTGCTTCCTAGCTTCAAACCACAGAGCATCGAATAGAACCAGAGAGTCAGCTGCGGCACTACTCGATAGGCTTATGGTGTGGAGATTGCAGAGGTGGCACATATTTTAAGATGCATAAAGCTGTTTAGATGGGATAAACCATTTCTTGTCGAGTTTTAAAGTGTTCTTGAAATGGCTGTCTTGAAAGGAGACCCAAGACTTCTTGCATGCATTGGCCCAACTAGTGCCATAAGAACAACACCAACTGCAGCTCTGGAAACCATCCTGTCGCTAGCCCCCCTAGAACTTTTTACTAAGGAGATGGCGCCCAAGAGCGCATTGCGACTCAAACAATGCAACAATTGGAAAACAGGTATATAAGGCCATAGAACCATCATGAACCATACAGATATAGATATTCAAACAGACTAAGTGACAGATGAAATCGGGTCAGCACTCGAATCCAGCGAAACGAACACCTCAGTTCTAAAGCCACTAGAGCAAGAAAAAAATTGAATCAAACACAATTTTCTAAAAACCGACAATGATAGGTGGTCATCTTTAGAAACATGCCGAGTCTCCTGGTTTTTCTACTCCAGGTCTAAGCAGACCTTGGCTCTCTCTGTTGATTGGCATTGTCACGGGCCACAACTCGTTGGGTACCCACATGATAATGAGAATGGGCATTAGCACATCCGACTTATGTAGAGGATGCGAAGATGAGGAGGCAGAGGAAGGATCATTCCACTTCCTCTGTGAGTGTCCTAGCTTGGCCCACACAAGAAAAACCCTCGGAGAATACTTTTCGACGAACTGAGCGACATCTCTAATCTCCGATTGAGCAACGTCCTGAAATTTACTCAGGGCTCCAAATGGTTCAGTTGGGGTTCCCTACCCCAATAAACCAATTACCAACCCAACCCTCTACCTCTCCAATCCTCCCACCTCCTCATCCTCAGTTTTTCCCGGGGAGCACAATGGATACTTGAGATCCGAGTGAGGTCCTGCCACTTCTGGCTGCACCCCATGCAACCTAACCTATAAGCTATAACCTAAGACTCAGTTAACCCCAGTTTCGCAGCACTCTTTTCGGCAAAATGTTTTTAAAAGTTTGAAAATAATTTTTTTTTTCATCCTATACAAGTCAATAAACCTGAATACCTAACTCCTTTCCTTTCTCTTTATCCTTAGCAAATCAAGAATTATAAAAAATGACCACATTTTCTCGTAACAAAACTTTTCTTTAACTCAAAGTTTTCCTGTTCAGAAAAAAAAAGTTTACGTTCTGCGGCCTAAAGATTCATTTTCATTTTCATTCAAAATATCCTATTTCTCCTACAGTACCTAATATATAAGGCTATGGATTTATAAAACTGCGGAGCCTATGAACCCATACGAATCTTATATGTTTAAAATGTGCTTCAAACCCTTAAATTCAACCACAAATCCCCGACTAAGCGGAGAATTTTTGTTCAACTCCGTACCATTCAGTTATTATCAGCTTTTATGCCTTGGTCAAACCAAAATAAATCTAATGGCTTAGAAAAGCAGATTATATTGCTTTTTTCCTTTCGTCCTCGAGTTTTTTTAAAAAGTTAGGTAGAGGTAGTCTAGGGATATCGCTTTGTAGATTCCTCCCACTTTGCCAAAAGTATCTCATTAAGATGTTCTTAATAAGTGCTGCTTATATTAAGAGCAATCCTGTAAAGGACACAGTCTCTGGGAACAACGCTCATGCCGTGCCTCAACTTCCTGTTTCCATCTTGTCATAATGCCTGTTGCTAATTTACTTTCAATATAAGCTACAGGTATTGAACAATTTGCTTAATATTAAAAGAAAGATCATCGTTCCACCCGTATGCATAAAGATCTCCTCAAATTGTTGTTGGTATGACATAATCGCTTTCTAGGTAAAGTCCCTTTGCCAATTTTTGATATTGTTTGGTGTTCTGTCATTTCGTTGCGTAGTCCGCATTCCAATTATTAAACAAATTCATTCGATCAACTTCTGGGATATGAAATCGATTGACCTGCCAAATGCAAGACACCAGTCAATAAATCCCACTGTGCGACTCCTACCTCGATCTTCACGTGCCTTTTTAAGTTTTTTGCTGCTACAATGTTACCCGGTAAACTTGGTTTGAAGATTTTTTTCTGCTTTCTTTCGAAAAGTTTCTATTAAAAGCTGATGCTTTTAAGTGAAGAATTTCCGTTTTCAAAGAAAAAAAAATCTTCATGACTGAACCATGTCGAACAAGTTTCAAATACCGTACCCACTTATTGAACGAAGACTGGTCGAGCGAATGATCTTTAAAATGAGACAGAACTGGACGCTGCTGTTTTTACCATGTATATCATTTGTTTAATATGCGTTGCGTTGATCACTGATGTCAAACCATCTCCACAGCTTGAAGCTAGCAAAAGATACAGAATGGGTCTAGATCTAGGGGGTCTACCACTTAATCGAAGAAAATTCATTTCCATCCCCTGGCGAAATGCAAAGTTCTTAACCATCAGACAGCTTTTTGATGGAATAATCGTGCTGTTGAGAAAACTTAAAACTATCCGTCAACTAAAGATTTTTTTTTTACTTTTGGTAAAACTCCGAACAGAATAAATACTCTGAATAAAGTCACTTGGGTAGGCTCTAATGGGATCTTTTACGTTTAGTATGAACTGAGCCGCCACATAAATTCAAGAGTATGTTTTTACAATTCAGTCATATCTGGACGTTGGAGCTACAGGTCTTTTTTCTTTTTAAAAACATTTCCACCGCACGTTGAGTGCTTGTTAAAATAAAAATTACGGGACAGCTAAGGAAGAGTCTGCGAAACGCTCAGTTCAGGATACTTTCGTAATGCATAGTCTTAGTGTAGTACTCTCTGAGATTCCGTAACTTTCTAGACGATTATGTTTCAATTGTGTCCATCACCCCCTTATTGAAAAAAAACTTATGTCAACACTTAATGAAAAAAGAAAACTTCGTTAATGCAAAGCTATGCCATCTCACATTTTCAAACATTACCTTTTTAAACAATAAACAAAAAAATATCATTTCATCTGTATACCAGTATTTGACTCAAAAGACTATTTAGTTCTTAGAGAATTTGACATTTCCTATCTTGGCATTTTCCAAAAATTCGTAGTTATTTCAATTTAATAAGAATCAAGAGAAAAAAATCTAGCTAATGATATGCATTTATATATAAAAACGTAATTTAAGCTACAGCCTGTAAATATTACAACAAAATTTAACTATTTAAGTCATAAAATCATGATGAGTTATTTAAAAACTGATTCTGTAATTTTTTTGCTTAGAAAATATATAAAGCGTAGTATTATTAAACATTTTCATAGTCATAATGTTTGTCTTATCAACAAAATTTAATAATTTTTTTTAATATATTTTCTTAGACGAATGCTTCACAAAAATAATGATGTATAATTTAATTTAGTGTGTAAAAGTAAAATAAACATAAATAAAATAGCATTCCTTGACTTAGATGTACCTTTTCTTAAGTGCACTTTAAAAATGTATTCTTATATTAAGTTTCGATTGTATAAAATGTCTTTAGTAAGATCACAGGAAATAAATTTTAAAATTAATTATATTTTAGTGAATAAATTTATATTTAAAAATAGAACTATTGAGTTTTTTTTGTATGATATGCGAGCAGTTGTTTTCACCACATGAATGGGTTTTGAAACATTCGAAGGGCTCTATATGAAAAATCGGAAATGTACACTCAAAGGAATAAGAGGTTTCTTTTCGCTAGAGCACATCCTTTTCCCGCAATATTAACTGCGATCTAACTTTTCTAGCAATTTTTTCAATACCCGAAATGAATGAATAAATGACGTACCTATTGCTAAACTGTGGTACCCGTGGCGTGATGGTTAGCATGTCTGTCAGTTATCCTAAAGGTTCGTGGTTCGATTCGAATCCCAACAGAGACAAAAATGTTTTTCCACGGGCATCGCCTTTCGCGAGGAGTTGAAAAGTCCGCCGTTGGTGAATTCATTGCCGTGAAAGTGCTTTCTCGATTAGCCGTTCGGAATCGACAGAAAAATTTGGGTCCTCTCCAATCCTTCACAAGGCAAGATTGTAAGAAAGGCCCTGTGGCTCCTCGCACTGTTTTGCAACCATATTTATTTATTTATTTAAATGGCGTACTACAGATTGCTTCCAGTGTGAGTTCCTTTAAGCTTACTCGGCAAGTCAGAAGATATGGTTTTCGAACAGTATCGTTCTAAAATGATTCAATTAAGAATTTCGAAGTTAGCCAAAAGAAGGGTTTTCTCTGTTTAATTATTTTATATTTCGAGTTGTTCATTTTGGAATCCAAATCTGTGTACCATGGTACTATGTAGAACGATACTCTAGTAACGTACGTCTTCAAAGTAAAATTGTCGATACTAAGTGATTTTTACGAGTCGTTTCGTGACAAGAGTCATTCAGACAAACATCAATAGCAGTTTACTTCGTTTATTCACTCCTACATATTTGGTATTTTGTCACCAAAGAGCGCTTTTAGCGTTATAAGAGGTACAAAACTGAACATAAAACACGTTCTCAGTGCTTCTTCACTGGCTTTTCCTTCGTGCTGTACATAAAATATATTCTTTGGAATTATGTTCCTAAATAAATAAGTAAATAGGGTGGCGCAACAGAGCGAGGAGCCCCTGGGCCTAGCGCATTTCTCACAACCATGCCTAGTGAGGGAATGGAAGGGACCTACAATTTTCTGCCGGTTCCGAACGGCTAATTGAGAAAGCGCTTTTCATGGCATGAATTTTCATGCTTCTTCTTATTTTGACATTGTTTAGCAAAATTACCAATTTCACCGCAGTTATGACATCTAAATTTGGTTTGTGACTTGTTTTTCTTTGGCTTGAACATCGGTTTAACAAACATGGCATTGTAATTCGACTTGGCATCATATTTGACTTCTTGCAACAAAAGAGTTTTCACAGCATCGCTTGTTAAAATTTTCGTTGAATTCTCAACGGTCATGATTCAACGGCTTGGATTCTTCAGGAAGTCCTGCCAACATCAGAGAGGCCACAATCTCATCATCTATTTTTAAACCAGCTTTTCTCACTTTGATTGAAGTCATAACCATCTTATTGATGTAATCCTCCATAGATTCACAATCGTTCAAATAAAGTTGTACAAGCTGCTTTAGCAAATCCACTCTCCTACACATTCCCGTGTCTTAAAAATCATTTGAGAGACTGTCCCATGCACTTTTAGCCGAAGGAGAGTCCGCTATGTAAGAAATGTTTTGTGTTTCAAGCAGAAAGATTAACTCAGATTTTGCTTTAAGATCTGTTGAGATTTGTTCAGCGGTTGGTGATGTTCCTAATTCTTTTTCGAAGCAATTCCATAGTCCTTTAATTACTAAATATGATTTGGCTGCAATTTTCCATACATTATAATTCTCTCGCCCTACTATCGCAGTAGGTTACAAGGATTTAAATCATCAACAATTTTTTTTGTATTTAGGGTGCTCCACGTTATAAGATAAGATCTTGTGTATGTTAGGTAGCACCACCACCAATTATTTTGTTCAAATAAAAAAAGAATTTACTAAAAAAGGTGCTATCAGCCTTAAAAAATAATAAAACTACAAGAATTGCTAGACAAACCTCGGATTTTAGCTGCTTAAAAGTTTTTCAACCTCAAAGCAATAACACATGAAGATATTGCGGACCATTCCAGTAAGTCAAGAGAAGAAGTAATCGTTCACTGTGGCGTATACTTACTATTTCAACAATATTTTCCAGAGAACTTCAAATCGTTTTTAATGCGCAGTTAAAAGCTTTAAGCCACAAAAACTAATGAAGGTGCGAATAATGCTTATATAGAACTTCTCGGTGCCGTGACTTAAGGTCAAGTGACATAAGGCCAAATTTGAATGTTTGGCCTTATGTCACTTTTTGCCGTTAGGATTGTTATCACTATCTTTGAACATGTTGCGCTCATTAACATTCTTCTTCTCAATTGAGTAAAATTTAATCTTTTGGACGGAACTTTCAGCGTAGTGCCAGCATGTGGTTTCAAAAAACTGCTAATTATTATTCATTTTTCGCACGATCATGTAAGCTTACTTCCCTAATTTATATTTGAACAACACATTTTTCCATTAACTTCTTATCATAATTTGATGCACGTGATGCATTGTTTTATAAAGGAAGATACAGTTATAATTAATAATGTGAATGCATACATACAGAATAATTTTAAGTATCATTGATACAAAGAGATATGCTTTCAATTAGTTAAATTTAATTCGCGCGAGTTTCTTGCTTTTACTTTATTTTAAGCTCAAAACCTAAACAGTAAAGAAACTGAAAAAATTTAAAAAAAAATTCTCGGTAATTCTTTAAAGTATAAAATTATTTTGAGTTATTGTAAATTTGTTTTGACTTAAAGTTTATTTTTATTGGAATACTTTTATGTTGTTGTTTGTTATATTATATATATGTATATGCCTTTCTTGTTTAATAATAATAAAATTAAATACTTATGAAAATACTTACAATATACACTTGAATTTATTCATTTTTCGTCTTTTGTTTGAAGTTATGGAATATGAACTTTATTCTTGGAATGCAGGTACAAGCAGTTCTGAGTGACATAAGACCAAATTGACTTTAAAACGCTTCGCAAAAAAGACATAGGGCCAACTCCTAAAATTTGGCCTTATGTCGCTTTCGTAAAGTGACATAACGCCAAACATTCAAATTTGGTCTTATGTCACTTTGCCTTAAGTCACGCACCGAATTTCACATACACAGAATTTGCATTCTATCGGTTATCGTTTTCCAAATCTCAAAAGTCATAAAAATCCATTTCCACCTTGTAAATGTTGGAATCAAAATGGCAAGAACGTCTGATGCCGTATCTTTGCCAAATTGTTTTTTTTTACAACGGCTGGTGGTAGTCTTATCGTTGAACTTTTTTTACGAATAAGGTATAACCAAGCCACTGTCCATAAAAGCCAAAACACAATCACGCGTCGCGTCGCGTCGACCTCACGTAGGCTTCACGTTGCATGAGAAATCCTCAAAGCGCCCTACTGTCATTCATTCGTCTAAGCTTGTGCGAAATTAAGAAAATATATCGATTGAAATATCGAACGACCATCGTCGTTATCAGAAACTATCGATAACAAAAATCGATTTTTCCTTTGTATTAAGTACATGGAAAACTAAATCGATTGCTAATTTTTGTTAATTACTTTTGATAAAGAGATGAATGAGGAGCTTAGTGAAATGTGTAGTGTAATCAATTGAGCTAGTGTGCGTAGTTGCATTTCCATACTGGCCCCGATTGCGGTTGTCGATTGACTAATCGATACTCGACTTTTGTCGATTTCGATCGACATTCTTCGATTTGACGGTCGACAGCTTTCGTTCATAATTTTCTGGTCGACTGTTGCGTTAGGAAAACATTTTGTGGGAAAATGTAAGTATTTTATTGAACAAATTCATATTTGATATAATCGACAAAAGTCGAGTATCGATTAGTCAATCGACAACCGCAATCGGGGCCACTGTGTTATCGCATGCAATCTAGTTTGTGATAACATTTGCTGTTTGCTGTTTGTTGTCGATTTTTCCACATAATCGACTTTATATTCATACAAATATCAAAAATGTTATCGCAATATACGGTATGAAATTATCGCATAAGTTATTGGTCGAGCACCTTTACAATAATTTGCTTATAAAATGATTTAAATGCTTCAATATCGCCCATATTGATTGACTTTATATTAACCCATGCGGCCATGCATCGAAAATTAATCGAAATATACGGTATGATAAATATAACATATAATATATGTCGATTTTTAAGAATATCTTTTCAGAATTATAGTAGTTTAAGTGATTAAACATCACCTTCGTTGAACAATCTGGCAAAAGTCAAGTTTAATACAGGTTTAACAACGAGAATTGAAATATCTATTTACTAGTTACATCGATAAAGTTCTGCTAAAACACTCTAAAATTCAGCTTAAGCACACTTCATGCACAAATATGAAGTACAATTTGATTGATTTGTTAGCCAAAAAAATCTATAATCGATTTTATACTCACTCATATATCGAAAATTCATCGAAATCCACGATATGGAAAATATTACATAAAGTATAAGTCGATTTTGCAATACATCATTGCAAATTCATAGTAGTTTAAATGCTTCAACAGCACCTACGTTGAATAATATAACAAAAGTCAAGTTTAAAACAGCTGTAACAACGAGAACTTAAATATTTGTTTAGTATTTACATCGATAAATTTCAGCTAAAACACATTTCAACATCGATACCGACATATCGATAATTTGTATCGTAAATCGATGTTTTGCTTACATCGATTTTATTACTCTTCCCTATTGTAAAACTGAAAAGAAGAGATATGTCAGAAAGCGAGCAAAAGTTCAACATAGCTGAACTTTTTTTGAAGGTTGGTCGCTTTGTTACGTTTGCTTACGTTTGTCAAACGACGCGTTTGAGGACAAAGCGTGATTGTGTGAGACTCTACAGATTTCGTATAGTTGAACTTTTGATTGTTCTGTCAAATGAGGTCGACGCGAGGCAAACGCGCTATTGTGTGATGGCTTTAACGGCTCGCGTACACTAAATCAGACATCGTCCGAATTATAATCGGCCGTTGTCGGCCGAAGTCTGACGTTCGAACCAAACATGTGTTAAACAAATAGAGCACGTACACCACTCCAACCGACAACGTCAGATGTCGCCCGATGTCGTCCGACTACATCCGATCAACAGACAAATCCGAACTTGTTTGGATTTATCGGACGTCGAATGTCAGTTTGCCTATAGAAGTACACAATGGATAGTGAAAGTTAATAAATTTCGTTTTTAGTAGGACACCACTGTGGAATAAGTTTTCTAAGGCGTATAATAATATACATAGATGTCACTAAAAATCTATTTCAGTTTCAATTGAACTGAAATAAAAAAATTCAATAACAGGCTGTCTGTCAGCTATCGTCAGAGAACGGCAGCAGTGTATGCAGACGAACGTCCGAGATTGTCGTCCGAACAGTTCCCATCCGATATCGGCCGATAAATCGGATTCAGTGTACGCGAGCCGTAAGGCTCTTAATAATATATAATAGAGTTAGATTTTGATATTTTTAACAGATTTTTATAATTTAGCACTGGAAAGGCTAAGCTAATTTTAAGTTTTTTCTTATACATATTCATAAAGAGATAGAGGGCAACACTCCAGTAAACCACTGACATTCAAGGTTTCTGAAAAAAATTAAAATTTTACTACTTCTAAGTGTTTTTTTTAATTTTGAGTTGATTTGCGGCATTGGATAAAATTATGATATATTTGACAGCTGTCATTTGACTTATGCTCAGCTTAACTTGCCATTTTATCGTGGAAGAATTGCAGCCGCATTGGTTGTACCCGTGGCGTGATGGCTTGCATATGTCTTAATGTTAACCTGGAGGTTCGTAGTTTGAATCCCAACAGAACAAAAAATGTTTTTTCTCGGGTATCGACTTTCGCGAGGAATTGGAAGGTCCTGCGAAAGTAAATTCTCTATTTTTTTAAATTTTATTTAAAGATGCGTCCACACAATGCCGACTGGCAATTGGATCCATTTCATCCGGTTCGAAATCGGTCTGCCTTTCGGTAAGGGTGAATTCCGATCGAAACTTCTACACTAATTCATTGTTGCCTATCTTGATTGGTGCGATTGGCATAGTGTGGACGCACCTTTAGTATTTCGATGATTGGGGTGACTATTTGAAGCAGGGAATCATTTAAGTTTCTTTATATGTGTGTTCAATGGCAATTTTTTAGATTAGAACAGCACAGAACACAAGAACAAAAAAAAACAACCTCCAATTTTTTTTGATATCAACGTAATTTAGCGTATTTTCGTCACGAATAAGTAATTATATTTTCAGCAGGTGCTATTTTTCTGATTTTTTTTTCTTATATTTTTGAACTTTTCACAACAAATTGAAATTAAATTGCGCTAAAAAAAAATACAAACATAAAGTCAACAGCTGCTTTTGATAGTTTTCACCAATCTTGATCTTGCTTAAAAGGAAGTGCAGAAAACGCTATGCTAAACTGTTCTAGAACAAAAAAAAAACCCGAAAAGAATAGAAAATTTCTCATCGAACACAAAAAACTGATCTTTTTTGCCTGAAACTGTCCTAGAACATCTCATTGAACACTCTTTATGTTATGCTAACGTTACTCCAGAGAAAACGTTCACAGTGCTTAAAGTGCTCTTCTGTGCCTAGCTAGACGGTGTCTAAAAAGTTAGACAAGACATATATTTGTAAACCCATTACAACACAACAGTTGTCTAAATAAATCCTCAAAGAATTAAAATAAAACACACGTACCTGTTGACTCTGTCAATTTTGTATAGAAAAAAGAGTGTTGGCGTTCATTATTCGTGTATACTATCATTAGCTGTGTTTTAACATGGGTTTACAACAACTCAAACTGTTTGGAACATGAGACATCATTGCGACCAGTTCAACACAGATGAATAGACTTCATGGCTACAATTTGTTCAAAATTTCGCAAATTAATCTAATTTGGATAGTTTGTTAATGAAATGATTGAAAATTGTGTTTTTACACCTTAACGGCCATATTATTCACTCTTTAAATTTAAACCCAATAGAAATAAACCCAGTTGTCAAATTTTGATCCCAGGTTTAAATTTTGATCCCAGGTTTAAAATAAACCCAGTTGTCATAGTGAGAAACGTCAAATTGTTGTGAAAGTGCTGATGGTATAGCATTTATAATCAAATATGATTAAAATATATTCAAACACTTCAAAATTATACTGATAATGTCTTTTTATTTTTTAATGAATATTTCCAGCAAAATGCTTCGGCATTGCGGATGAACAAACTGCGCGAAGGCACCGCACCTGATATTACCAACGAAGATTACTTCCCAACTCTTGGCGCCGCACGACCCGAGGAGCAAAAGAAAAAGAAGAACGAGCATCTACAGATTGTGGTGCTGCTTTTGTGTTCCCCCTCGTCCAAAGAAAACAATATTTCTCGTTTCATTCTGTCTTTATTATGTTCATTTCATTTATTAAACATACATTACAATTACAATTAAAATCAAGTGCTTTCATGATCTTTATTTCGATTTCTAAAACCTGGTTCTTTGAGTAGGTATCATAGGTTATATAAATAAAATCACCAATCGCCATTGGAAAAAGCTCTTCGTATTTCGAGGCCACAAACAGTGCCGTAACACCAACCATTTGTAGGTGTTGGCACGTGGCAGTTTCCACAGCTTGCAAGTACCTGTCGATTATTGCCACACACATGTGAAACGTTCCCGGTACTAGATGGAACTGGTGGTGTACTTCATTGATCCAGTCAATCAGAATTGCACGCATTTTTGGAACGACCTTTTTTTGATCTTTTAAGTGATCTGGTTCGATGGACAATTCGGTTTCCAACGCGAAAAGATATAAATATATATATCGTTGATATAGTCCTTGTACTAGCTTGACCGTGTAACTATTTTTGGTTTGGCCATGTTGATATGGTTCATAGCAGACTGACTGGTGTTGGCTGCTATTGGTTGGGTTTGCTTCTTCCTATTACTGTCCACGCGTGACTTTGCTGTGTTTTTTAAATTTATTTGATTTTTAGGATCTTTCAACTCCTTTAAAATCATTGTGGCCACCTTTGATCCTGGAGCCCCACTTGGGTATCTTGACTCGTCTAATCGAAAGACAAAATAAATTCCCTTTTGAGTTTCAAAGAATCTATCAAATGTACTTACCTAGCAAAATGCTTGGCCAATGCAAATTGTAAATAGAAGGAATAGAACGCAGTCTTTTTAGCAACAATTGGCTTGTAAAGACTCGTAATATATTTATTTGTTAGCTGTAAGTAAATCAAGTCCGCAGATAGTAACAAAAATACAACAAATAATTTGCATTACTTTACCTTTTACTTTTGACAGATTGGATTGGGTTTGTTCGCATACCATATATAAAGCACACTTTTTTGTCAAAATCCTACTGCCTTTACTTCGATTGTATGAAAATATTTATATTTTCCTGTAGTATGCGAACAATCCCAAAATACATCCGGATGTAAATTCTAAACGCGACAACGCAATGCGGTTTAAATCCAATGGGTTTATTTGGAGTGAATAATATGAATTTGCGTTTGACAATTGGGTTTATGCGAATTTACATCCGGATGTAAATTTAAACCCGGGTTCATTGGGTGAATAATATGGCCCTAAGCTATTTATATAATTTTTTCAACCTTGACACTCCTCATGTTTTATCATCATGTCTTACTCCTCTTAACACCGATGAAAATGTTTAAAAATACAATATGAAGATAGACATTATTCTAAGAGCTGTTTAAAGTTAGACCTACTTTGAAAAGGAATAACAAATACGACCGTAAGTCTGTAGTACAAATTTTAAAATGAACAATTTTGATGTTTTTGTATTTAACGACTTTTAAAAATAACGAAGCAAATTAAGGCAGCCAGGGATATCCGGTTCAAATGAGTGTGTTCGAAGCTGTTATAATTAGTGATAAAAATTTCCCAGTTTCAGACTCAAACCATTGAGTGTGGATTCTATTTATTACCATTGTATATATATTCTATAGTAGAATTGTGTAGACTTTTTGACTGGTGGCGCACCACCAGCCCTAAGATCGAAACAATAAGTTCCACATGAAATTTTTACAGAGAGAAAAGAAGAAGAAGAAGAATATTTGTGGATGCTAGGATTTGAAAGAGTAAATTCAATTTGTAAACATTGAGTTCTCTTTTTAGACTGCTGTCCAGCTGTGCACCATTCAAAGAGGAAACCGTAGATCGGGTGTATGTATAATATGGTATTGGTAAAGTATAAAGGACGACAAGGAAGATTATGCAAGACAATGCTCGTAAGGACAAAAATAATCATTTTCAAGGAAATTCATGTTTGAGACCTTTTCGTTTGTGAGTTGGTGAGGTAGGTCAGAAATTTTATTGGAGGCAGCCAAATGAAAATTAAGTTTTGGCGAAGTCATTGCGTGTATTTTGTGATTTTTACATTTTCGTCGAAATCTACCTAGTAAAAAATTATGCATGTGAAACTTTGATTGATTTATTGATATAAATTAATTTTCAAAGTAAAATTCTAGTTCATCTAATATTATTTCGTTTTATCTATTTCGGATATTCATTAAAGCTGTTTAAAGGGCGGATAGGGCCAATTAAATTAAAAAAATGAGCATGACTGGATCGCTCGAACTTGTGATTGCTCGTAATATATTTGGTGGTACAGGATTGCCAAGTACACATCAAAATTGAGTTAAATGACGCAAAACATTGAAAAAATATGATTAAATATTCCAAAGGTTTCAGGCGAAAATCTAATAACCCCATTTTTATATACAATGGTGGTTCTACTATAGATTATATATACAATGTTATTACCATAAATAATTGGTTGACGGCGCTGATGTCTTAGCATTTACACAAACCAGTGAGTTTTAGGCTCTGACTGCTTTCGTTGAGTTTGTTGTTGACCGTTAATTTTTTGAATAATTGTACTTATATTTCTTTAAAAATATTTCGACACAGAAGGAAATACTATATAAGAACCCATTCAATTTTGATAGGATTGAAAACACAGGGCCCAGATTAAGTAACTTTTTAGACGATAACCATTCAATCGTCTGTTGTCAATTGTATCGTCAAAAGATTGTTGCATGTAATTTCGCTTTCAGCAATTGAAGAATAATTGTTTTACTATCGTCCTACAAGTTCTTGTAACTTTTTAAGGCTTTTTTTTTATTACCTTAAATTTAGAAGATAGTCGTTTAAAACGCTCCACCTGACCCCCATCATTTGGATCAAGTGTCAAGGGCAGGTTGAGAGGCAGAGAAACTTGAAACTTTGTTGCCCACCTTTTGTATCTAGTATTTATTTAATGCATTCGTTAGGTTGGGTTATGTTAGATGTGGCTGTCAGTATACGGAGGCCGACACACTTAGACCAAAGAGGGTCCATTGTGGTACCAATGAGGTCAGAAGGTTGTTCACCCTCCCCATTTAAAGGAACAGAGAGTTCATCACCATCTAATCGAACATGGACTAACAAGTTAATCACCTGTTTGTCAAAACATGAAAAGGGAGAGACTTTTACGGTCTTTCTTAGCTAAATCGCTGTTGTCGTCAAAAAAGTATTATCCTAGTCCAAGGTGAGTTTTTCGCCTGTTAGCAAGCGCAGGGCATCTGTGGAATATATAACGTTTTCTCTGAGCCAAGACAGGACTTCTTTTTTCGCTAGAATTTCCGCTTGGAACACTCTACAATAGTCAGGTAGGCGGAAGAAAAAATTTAATTTTAAGTTGTTTAAAATATTAGTGTGACCAATTTGATTGCTGGTTCCAATGTACGCTGCATACGTAGTTTGTATGAAGAATTATAGCGGATTAGTCATAATTCATTTATAAATGAATTCATTTTTAAGTTTGTTGCTTTAATGAGTCTATTTTATAAAAAAAAAAGCTATGGGCGAATTCCTAAACGCCAGCCTTGCTAAGCAAGTCTCATGCTAAGCAAAAAAAAAAAAATCCAAAACAACAATCTGCAATGCAATTAAAAGTTAGCAAGTGTTTTTTGACAGTTGCACAAATTCTTTTGTAGGTACTGGAATTTGATACAAAATTTTATTGAATTCCTTGAAAGATACTTTTTTTAATCCAAAAATACAAATACTGAAAAAATTTTAATTTTAATGTGTATCGATTTCAACTCCATCTAATCCTTGTAAGTGTGTTCTGAACTTAAATTTAACAATTTCAACACACACAGTCCAAATACTCGGCCCTATCGAGGTAACCGTCGGAGCGGAGTTTTCTCCGCAACGCATCCTTTTCGGAGATTCAATTTTAAGTAGTATCATCGTAAGAAATTTTTCACAAAGGCGGCAACGCATTGCATTTCCAAAACTAAAACATTCCGCAGCAAAAACTTATTGGAGGACGTCGGATCGGACGATCGGAGAACTACCAGGTAGCAAAATGTTTCCGAATCGGAGAGAATTCCGCTCCGACGGTTACCTCGATAGGGCCGACTAAAAGAAAGTTAAAATAAATAAAATAAATACAAAAATAAACAAATAGGGTAGCGCAACAGAGCGAGGAGCCCCTGGGCCTAGCGCATTTCTCACAACCATCCTACAATTTTCTGCCGGTTCCGAACGGCTAATTGAGAAAGCGCTTTTCATGGCAATGAATTTACTAACGGAGGACTTGCCAATTCCTCGCGAAAGGCGATACCCATGGAAAAACATATTTGCCTCTGCTGGGATTCGAACCTCGAACCTCTGGGTTAGCAGGTGGACATGCTAACCATCACGCCACGGGTACCACAAAGAAAGTTAAATGTCTAAAAGTTAACTGACTACAGTCAAAAGATTTGCTGACTAAAGATTTTACTATACCAGTACAAAAGAATTTGTTCTCACTAAAAAGACTAGCCGCCAGTTAAATATATTGCAGATAATTAACTTTAAGTCAATTAACTTCATTTATTAACTACACAGTCAAAAACTTGGTACTAACTGCTGACTGTTTACACTTACAGTCAAAGTACTGTTGCAAGTTAAGACTAAAAGAATTAGTCTTGTTCGTGACTTAACTGCAGTACCGAAAAGACTGCATTCTTTACAACTCTACGATTAAGCTTCCAACGACCTATCCGTTATTAGTAAGCCATAAAGGCCAACATTCCCTGGAACCCCAACCAAAGTGTCTTTGCTTAGGTTGAAGATTTTAGGTGGACTTGATCATATTTAAAGGTGGTCTAAATTTTAAACTAGCTCAAGCAGCTTGAGTGTTCTTGACTTATTTAATGAAGATAAGAATATGCTAGTAAACGTGCTGTCTATATTTTTTTTACTTTAATTTTACACATGCTCTATAACCAATTCATTGTAAATACTATAAGCATAGCACCATTTCCTTTTTTGTTTTGCACTGGATGATAAATAAGGTGGTCGAAATTTTGTTTGTATCCCTAACGACACGCAAAGGCCGGCTTTCGGATGAACAAAAGCCGAAAGAAAGGAGCATAACCGCGCGGAATCAGAATCAGATCATGCGTACGTCAAATTGATTAAAAACTCTTTCACTGCACCACTGCCGCCCTTACTTAAGCTTGCAACTTAAAGCAGCAGATTTTACTAATCGCTAACTGCTTACATTCATTAAAGTTACTCATTTTTATTTAACAAAACATTGATTGTTTAATGTTTGTTGTAGCTTCGACACAGGACAACTAATTTCACTCATGTGAATAGATTGTTGGTTGCATTTCGGTCGCAGTCGCAAAAACTGAAAAGTTAATACACCAGCACCGACATTCAATCCCTTTTCAGACATGGAGAAATAAATAAATAACAAAATTTTGTTCAATTTACAATTAATATGAATTATATTTTCCTTTCAATATTGTACAATGAAAAACATTGAATCTGGATTGCTCTAAGGTACATTTTAAAAGTGCAACAAATGTAATTTTTTCTTTATTATCATTTAAATTAGACTTTCTGCTGTCTGCTGGTTTCTATTGTTTTTTTGTTGCATGCATTTCTTTGTATTATTTAATATACTTTCTCGGTCAATCGTGAGATTCATAAATTCATATTCTCTTTTCATTTAATTTTATTTACTTTTACTATAAAATTATATATTATATCTCTACTCGTATGTTTTCATTTTCATAAATAAAATAAATGATCTTGTGCGTAAATGCAAATTCTTTTTAAGTTCTCATTTCATACTACAACAACAAACTGTTTATATACGAAATATAAGGTAGACACTTGGGGAGAGAATATGAAAGAAAAGTATTCTTTTACTTTTAATTTAAGTACAAAGGATAAATATTAATCAAAAAATCAAAACTAAAAAGAGAAAAAACACTTCAAAAGCTTAAACTAATTCTTTGTTTTTCAATTTATTAAAAAAGTTAATACATTGTTAGGGTTTTGTTCTTATTTTTGTTTTTCTCTAAATGCACTCTGACAAAAATTGCTATAAAAATTTGTAGAAAAAAGTCACAAGAAAGTCAGTCACTTTGTAAAAAAATTCAAATGCACAATAAATAATTTAATATTATTATTATTCGAGTTTAAGTCTCAGTGTTTTGTTATTCATTCAATTGCTTGTATTGTAATTGTAAGTCAATGTTTCTTTTGTTTGTTTTTTTTTTTTTCATAAACTTTTTGAGAGTGTGACTTAAAAAATAATAATTATACCTTAAGCCTAACAATTAACTACAAATAATGTGGTTTATTTTATGTATTTACAATCTAAAACGTTAAGTTATGCAGTTGCAGAGGTGTGTTGTGCGTGCGTGCGTTGTGTGCATATTTGCTTTCCACACCCCTCTTCTCAATATATTTAATTTTTATATTTTAAATATATGTAAAAAAGATTTCAATAAAATATAAATTACAAAGAAAAGTCAGTTTTTATATCTCGTGTATGTATAGAAGTCAACGTTAAGCTGTTTTCTTCCACTCTTGCAGTCGAGGTAGCTGCAAAAAATGTGTAGCATGCTTGATTTATTATTTTAATTATTATTTGTCAGAAGGCAATATTGAAATTCAAACAAAAAGAAGACTCGGCAAACGCATTGCGATCATCAGTTCTTTGTAAGTGATATTGACAGATTGCACTACTTTTTGGAAGCCTTGAGGGGAAACTTATTCGTTCCCCTTTTATCATGTTAAGATCTTGTGTATCTAATTCGCATGTGCTGCACACTACGTTTCTAAGGTCTGCCAATCTAGATGTATAGTTCAAAGATGAAGATGAGTTGCTTATTCTATGCAGTTCAGTTTTATCAGCATGCCTGAAACAAATGAGTAAATTTATTAGTACGGAAAGCATAAAAAAGTTTTCAAAATTCTATTTATTCAATTAAGTAGATTTGTTCGAGTGAGAGCATATGAAGAATTGACATAATGTAGAATTGAGGGATCAGAAAAGTTTGTTACCAGGCCTGCTTTGGAACAGTCAAAATTATTATGAGAAAGACTTCATAGCTTTTTCAGGTCAAATAAAGATTTTTGGGCGTTAATATTGTACAGGGTGGAATAGGCTCTGATGGGTGTCAGTTAGGCGGGCCGACTTTTTTAATAAAAAGGAGGATACTAATGCTCAACTGGGGAACCCTAACCAATTATAGGTTCATTGTACTACCAGGTCTGTGGTACCCGTGGCATGTCTGCTGTCAACCCAGAGGTTCGTGATGTGATGTCTTTCGCGAGGAATTGGCAAGTCATACGTTAGTAAATTCATCGCCATGAAAAGTGCTTTCTCGATTAGCCGTTGGGAACCGGCAGAAAATGGTAGGTGCTTTCCATTCCCTCACAAGGTATGGTTGTGAGAAATGCGCTAGGCCCTGGAGCTCCTCGCTCTGTTGCGCCACCCTATTTATTTATTTATTTGTACTACCAGGCTAGTAACCTTACCTTTTTTAAGACCTTGATTTGATTATAGGCTTAAAGGCGGCACATTGCATCCATATGGAACTGGATAACTGAAAGAACCCACGTTCGGTCTACCAATAACGGTCTACCAACTGAACTCCCATTGCACCACCACGGGGTTCTAATCTAGCCACCCAAAGAGCAGCGCTAGAACGTCAATGGTCTACCAGAGCTTATGGAGAGTGCCAAAGAGTACGAATTCCAATTCTAGAAGCAAAGAGTCAAAAACAGAAACCACTGAACGAACTACTCTCAAAAAACATATTTTGTTGAAAGTTCTTTTAAGGTCTTTCCATTCTATAGGCCAGGGTTTTGAAATAAAATCATTGTACAGTAGTGGATGAGCTCCTGGCAAGCCTCCAACTTCGCAGCAGGATACTGACACAATAAACATGTTGGCAGAATTAGGCTTAAGCACAGGTCACACACGGCTGCTTGCCAGCGGCGAATCGAGTAGCCACTACTGCAAGCCGCTGATCAGCTTTGTGTGGCCACGAAATTCACCACACTCTTAACTAGCAGCGGCTGGCAAAGTTAAACATGTTCAACTATTGGCTAAAATAGAAAAATGCTACTACACGTTCTGTTTAATAAATTTTTCATTCAAAAAAAAGAAAAGCAGACCAAAAAAGTCCTGGTTGAAACAACTAACAATCTGCATTTGGTTAGCCTCAGACGTGAAACAATCTAAAACCGGGAGGTTTAACGAGAGGTCAACGCAGTATACCCGAAGAAGGAATCACTAGTGTGAAGCAGTTAAGTATATGAGTAGAGTTCCCTTCGAGATCACCATGCCTTGTGAGGAAATGTAGGGGAACTACAATTTTCTGCCGGTTCCGAACGGCTAAACGAGAAAGCGTTTTTCATGGCAATGAATTTACTAACGGTGGTCTTGCCAAAGCAAAAACACTTTTGTCTCTATTTGGATACGAACCACGAACCTTTGGGTTAACAGGCAGACATGCTAACCATCACGCCAACGGATACCACAGGTATTGGGCAGCCAACGGCTAAAAAAAATATTCTGTTCTAATGAATGTTTGTCGCGAGTAAATCAATCACAGTCAAATTGTAAGGATCCGTGTTATAAAACTGCCTTTTATTGCAGTCCTTGACAAAATTTTGAAAGGCAAAGTACCAATAAACTGTACTTCAATTATTCTTTGCTGACGTAGGAGTTATCCTACATGCAGATCATACATTTTTGCCACTAGTACTTGACGTAAGGAAGCATGGGCCTTATCTAAAGAGATGAGGAAGCCCTGGTCGTTTCGAAAGAAAATTACTCTAAAGATTCAACAACGAGCTGTATGAGCTGTATTGCTACATCGGCATAGCTAAGAGAGTACGCATGGAGAGTACGATGGTTGGTACAAGTAGAGCGAACGAACATCAACGCTCTGTCACAACGGGTTCTCATTGCAGGAAAATCTCGGAAGGGGAAGACCTCTTCTTAGGTAGCGCATTTTTGTGGAAGATGAAGTCAACCGACTTAGAGGACAGAATTGGAGAGAGCTCGAACAAAATCGAAATTGACATCGAAATATATTGGTTGAGGCCCAGGTTCACTAACTCTGGACCAACAATTTTTGGCTTTTTGGAACGGTTAAGAAAGCTAAGAAAGCGCTTTTTGCCGCAGAGTTATTACTCTCAAATAATCTTCACTTGCAAGTTTTTGGGCCTCGAACGTCTTACGCCGACGTAATAATGTTAACCATTAAGTCACACAATTTATCTCTTAAATTAAAATCTATTGAAAAAAAGTTAAGTTTACTGCCTTTTTCACGGATTTACTGCGCTACAACTGCTTGGGGTGGTAACGCTATCAACGAACGCTACGAACGTTTGAAAAAAGACTCGATGTGGCATATTTTATGCAATTTTTATTCTCGAAGAGCTTGCCATTTCCTATCGTCTTTTTGGATGAATTAAATGTGAATTACAGCTAGCCAAAAGGTCCAACTATAGTGGTCGAAATTTTACAAACGTTGTCGCACGCGTTTGCATTCCCTCACAAAGGCGGTGGTTGTGAGAAATGCGCCAGGCCTCGGAGCTCCTCGCTCTGTTGCGCCACCCTATTTACTAATTTAGTTGTCGCACCCGTATGAGCGAATACATTTATTTCATTCTGTGCACTCATAACGTCAAACAACTAAGATTGTTTCAGTTTTCGTTCTCTTTTCGGTACGAACGTAAAGTGAAATTGCTTACGCAGCTATCGAACGTGATACAAAAGTGTATACAATTTCTTAAGTGCGTTATCGGCAACTTATTCTCTTGAAGTGTTGGAAGGAAACTTTTTCTTTCTTTGCTTTTGACTACTATAGTAGGACCTTCAGCTGTTGTTTTCTTATAACAAGGTCAGAGTATAATTGAATTTGTAAGCAGCTCCTAGAACGTCCTTTCGTCGAGTTCACTTAGGAGTTATTTTACTCTTCCCGAATCAATTTGAAAATCAAAGTGAACTTATTTCCAACCAGATATTCAGTCACTCCAAAACTAAAATGAATTTCTTGCTTAAGTTAGACTTCAATATTGGGCAGAGCTTATCGAAACTCTTTGCATGAAAGTGTTAGAAATTGAAAGTTCCCCAGAGCCTAGTCATCAAGCTAATACCTGCATTAGAACTTATTAGCACATGAACAGGGAATACGTAATCAATGAATCTCAGTGTCATATACCTGCACTCGAATCGAACTCATTTCGTAGCCTCCTTTACTTTGCATCTGTGTTTGTATGGCATTCAGGTGATTCGTTGTCAGTTCCACATCCTGAGAACCTATATGACCGGTGTGTTGAAAATTTGTCGGATTACCGATCATCGATCTGTCGATACGTAATCGCTGATGTCGCCGCCTCGAAGGTGATTGCGGTTGATGAAAACAGCACGAGAACCATTGTAGCCAAATATCACCTGTGCTTGCCATTTTATTCGAAAGTCTATTTTTTGTTTGTTGATGCGCCACGGTTCCGGCTGTTCCTTGTCTTCCTTCTGTCACTGTCAACCTGTTACCGGTGTTGTGAAGAGATTCGCAAAAAAAAGCTTTTGATGTATGTTTTTGTCCAAACAGCTGGTGATAGTGGTCTTTCAACTTCTTCCAAGTGATCACTTTCTAATGTAATAATTGTTGGCGGTTGCGAATTTTTTCCTTTTCCTTTATATCAGTATCTGTTGGGAAGAAATCAAGTGTAGAGATTTATGTTAAAAAAAATTGGTAAACAATCTGCTGCATAACTTAAGTAAAAATTAATACAAGAAACATGGGGTCCCTCCATCAGATGACTACTTTTTTGTGATGGTGCAAAGAGCCAGAGGCGTATGAGTTGCCTCGCCACTGTGTCACTCATTCAGATGATTGCACAGAATAACAAGTGAGAAATTCAATATGACTCAGTGAGGATACAACAAATAATACTAAAGTGCAAAAAAAGCACACACGTAAATCCACTTGCTGCGTTGCTGCTGCTGCTGCCGCTGCTGCTGTTGCAGGTTTTTTGTGTAAGTCGGCATTATTCCTCCACTGAACTTATTAAAGTGGCGTGCGGTTATTAACCGCAGAATGGCATTAGGCGATATTTATAGCGAAAAAGAATACGTATTCATAGGATAGGTACTTAACGATTTACGCAAAAATCGCTGCTGCTCTGTCGCTCGTCTGACTGATGCAAACAAACAAAAGTGACTTGAAAAAAAAAATTAAATAAAATAAAATCAAAACACACAAGAGATACAGAAATACGATTGCGGAGTAGGTGCAACACACACAACTGAGTCATCTTCTCCATTCCGCATTTTGTTATCAAATTTGAATTCGGATTTTCTTTGTTAAAGTTGTTTGACTTCGTAGGTCGGTCGTGGCGCATCACAGAGACAACAGAACGACCACAGCACAGACAAGCAGAATGTAGGTCTTTTTAGAATTCAAAGCAAGTGCCATGCAAAAGAGATATTGAATTTGATATAAATTTTATGGTTCGGCACCGGAAACAGCTGGACGCAGCAGCATTTGCCATCATTTTCAGAAATTACAATCCGTCAATTTTAGGATCGGAAATGGCTGTTTTATTTTTTGTACTGTAATCAAATAATGAGTATGAACACTGAACAGAGTTGTTAAAATTTATCAGATAATGACCTTTTTTTCGTGTGGTACGAGCGAGTGTTATGTGCTATGCATATGAATCACCACAGATTACTGAAACGAAAACGAGGTTTGTTGCGGTCTTTTTTGTGCGACTGCAAGACATGCTCATAATACTCGTTAAAACGTGTAATCTGCATGCACGTGGTTGAGTTCAGACAGATCATTAAATTGAAGAAATGTGTTTCATCTGTTGCGTAGAGGAGGGATTGGCAAATAGGTGAGACGTGCGAGTGCTCATCGTTGATGTGTAACAATTTAGTGAGTGCAATTTTTCTTTCTTCTGAAAGTTTTTAGCGATTGATGAAGACAATTTTCTGTGCAATGAAATTTACACAAATTGAAAAAGGTGAAGATGGAAAAATTATGATAAATAGGTGCGTTTTTATCGCATCTAACCAATTATACAGCCTGTCTACCTCTAAATGGGGCAGTGACCGGTTACGTCACCGATTATGAAGCTAGCATGTCTGTTTACATACTTACTTAGGTGGGCATTACAGTTCGAGTTGAACCTGGGCCTCCACCAAAATCATTCGCCAACAATTACGATTTCGGGCGAGTTCTCTTTAGTTTTGCACTCTAAGTTGGCTGAGATCTTCTTCCACTTGATTGCACCACCTAAGACGAGGTCTTCTCCTTCCGTGACTTCCTTTAAACGTGCAGATCGAAAATCCGTCGATGTCTACATGTCTAAGCCATCGTAGTCTCGCTGTGCGTACTCTTCTAGCATAGCTGAAAAAATTTAAAAAAAATTGCATCACAATTTATCGCCTTGTCGAAGGCTTTTTTTTAAATCAAAGGTCTCGGTGAGTTTTTTACCGACTTTGACGGAGTATAATAGTCTCCAAACTCATCCTGAAGAGTCGTACGAGTTTTGCAGGGATGCCAAAACTAGACATGGCTCTGTACAGCTAGTCTCTGTAAATACAGTCATACGCGGCCTTGAAATCGATAAAAAGATGGTGTAGTGTATATCGATATTATATTCCCTACTACTGTGGACTTTTCTGGTCTAAAACCACATTGTACCTATCAAGTTGTTCACGTGGGGTTTCAGACGTTCACATATTGCAGCAGACAACCTTATTTTTATCATGGTATCTCCTCAAACGAACAATGTTCTTACCTTCTTTTCTCCTTGTAAATCTCGTTATAGGTCTAAAGCTTTTGTTTTGCTGCATTTGCCTGCCTGCATTCTTCATCGGACCCTGCGTTTCGTTTTGGAGGCTTAATAAGCCCCAGTATCTCAGAGGCTGCGGTTCTGTAGACTTATTGGAATTGCTGCGACTAGTTTTCAATGCTTAATGCTGGCCGCAAAAGATTCAAGAAAAGTTGGAGGGACACTCAATTGGAGAAGGCACTGGCAATCACTTGCGATTTTAGCTTTCCGACTTCACTTCGTTTTACAGCGTAGGTTCGCACGAGCCGTGAACAGGATATCCTCATTCGTACCCAGACTACAAACGTATCGGTCGGAATCAAAATTGACCCCTCGGAAAGTTCGGTCTCAATAGTAATGAAAGAGTGTCCCGAGGTTTTGTCATGCAGGCTATGCATAACGATGGTATTTCCAAAGATGTCGTCCTTGCCTAGTTGTTCGTTAAAATCGCTAAGAACAATTTTCACACATGTCTAGTTCACTCCTCATAGGTTTCTTCGAGGAGCTCGTGAAAACAATCTTGGAAATTCTCGTCTTTCGCTTCTGTGGAGACGCTCATTAACTGGATTTTATCTGATGGCCTTATTCGAACACTAATAAGTCTGGATTCTGCTGTCTGTAGCAGTCGACATAGTAAATGTAGAAGTTTTTGATCTTCTTATGACCGACACATCGCACTTCTTGGATTGCGGTTCGTTGATTCACTGGCTGTGCAGAACCGAAGGTCTTTGTCTTTTTTTTTTCTTTTTTTTCGTTTGCTTAGTTCATCAACTTTGAAATCATTATTTTTCTCCTCGCGTTTCGGAATCATACAGTTTTTACATGGTTTGGCAGCTAACCCCACGCACAGCCTATAACCTGGAGAGTCAGGTCCTTTGGGATCCCCTTGGACATAAAGGGCCGTATAATCCGGTGTCAGTACCCTGCTAAAGGGATGTGAGAACTGCCGTTGGCTCTCCAGAAGCTCATCCGCCACCATCTCTATTTCAATACTCGAAAGGATAAGAAAGAAGATACCGATATCGAAATTATTTTTGAATTTTTGTGCGTGGATAAAACTGAGTTGGATAAAGCATTCCACGTCCGTGTTTCTCGGCTTAAATATGAATCTCTGTACTTAACTGTAAGACCGAAGTTGGGCTGAGAGAGAGAGAGAATTGATGAGCACTCCTTGCGAGGCGGGGATCACGGCTAAATTATTTCAGGGGGGGGAGAATGGAACTGGCTATTTCACAAGAGCACTGTCTGTAAAAATAGCTATAACAAATAGAGATACATGAAACATTACGATGATGTTCCAGAGAATCAATTGAACCTACAATAATGGAACTACAACCTATCATTTTAAATGCTCTAAGCAATGATGTTATAAATTGTAGCCAAATCAGAAGGGGTGAAAAATTTCCTGCGTCAAATATGTGGTAATTCCAATGAAGGCGTCGCTTACAATTCGAAAAAGTATTCGATCGGCAACCACGCTCCAGAGCTCCAGAGGAATGTGTGCGGATGATTGAGCATAAGTATGAAGGAGCGGTGAAGAGGGTTAGATGTCCAGCTGCAGTCACCGGAGCGTTTCAAGTCACAGTAGATGCGGGCCATAAAAACCTAAAGTCCTTACCTCTTTTTTAAAGTCCTTCACTGAAACATAAAGAACAGAACACCAAAGAACATCAAGTACTCTTTGTTGAAGATAAAGCTATCAAAAGTGAGGATCCTACATCCCTTCAAGAAAGACTTAATGTATGGATGAGAAGTTGTTTGGGTATCGTATTAGTCCAAAAAACACTGATTACTTAGCACAGTTTACTTAACATAGTGACAGGAGCGGAATAAAAGCAGTAGCCTATGCCGATGACATCGTCATCATGACTTCGGGAAAATTCACAACCACCCTATGTGAACTTCTTCAGACAGCTCTAAACAAGCTCACCAGCTGGGCAAAAAACTGTGGGCTTAACGTCAACCCTACTAAAACAGAACTTGTTCTGTTCACGAGAAAACGTAACATTCCAGATATACTTCCTCCCTCCATTAATGGTATACCAATAAACTTATCTGGTACGGCAAAATATCTCGGAATTGTCCTTGATCGTAAACTTAACTGGAAAGAAAATTTAAAAGAAAGAGAAAGGAAAGCTCAAATCGCTTTCTACACTTGTAGTAGAATTTTTGGGAAAAAATGGGGACCTGGTCCCAAAACCATTCACTGGATGTATACATCCATAATAAGACCAATCCTCACATATGCCTGTCTAGTCTGGTGGCCATCATTAGAGAAGGCTTCAAACCTTAAGACCATGACCAAAATCCAAAGGCTTGCATGCATTGGCTCAACTAGTGCCATGAGAACAACACCAACTGCAGCTCTGGAAACCTTCCTGTCGCTAGCCCCCCTAGATCTTTTTACTAAGGAGATGGCGGCCAAAAGCGCACTGCGACTCAAACAATGGAAATCACATTTCCGTCTTCACAGATGGTTCCAAAACGGACGAAGGGGTAGGGTCAGGTATCTTCTCAGACTACCCCACCATTAATAGATCAATAAAGCTTCCCGACTTCTGCAGTGTCTTTCAGGCAGAAGTACTTGCAGTGTGCGAAGCCGCGAAGCACCTAGCTACGCAAAACCTGATCAGCAAAAATATTGACTTCTTTATAGACAGTCAAGCTGCCATTAAAGCTATCTCATCCATTATCACAAAATCCAGACTAGTAGACAGCTGTCGCAGTAACTTAAGACTGCTCAGCGAAAAAAAAAAATAGTGCGTGCAGGTCCCCCCGCGCGGAAGAAGTGAAACTTCCTAATATGAAAATGAAAATAGGAAGGGGTAGAAATTTATTTTGAGTGAACTCGTATTGTTTCTTTAAAAGAAAAAGAAAAGAGATGGATCGGAGTAAATTTTCACGGGATAGCTACTCAACACCATTTCATAGAACAATTTTTTATTTTTTGGTGGAGATTAGAGGACGAAAACTAGGATTTTAAGATCTATGTACATACATAGTACTTATGTATGGAATAGAATACCAGGAACCTTTCTGAAACCGTTGATTGGCCAGTGTCAGTGGTAGCTGACTGACCGACCAATGAAGACCGCAGTCTTAACACCTAAGCCCAAGACGGAGAACATTTACATACATGTTTAGACATGATCAAACATGTTAAGACATGATCAAACATGTTTAGACATGATCAAACATGTTTAGACATGATCAAACATGTTTAGACATGATCAAACATGTTTAGACATGATCAAACATGTTTAGACATGATCAAACATGTTGAGACATGATCAAACATGTTTAGACATGATCAAACATGTTTAGACATGATCAAACATGTTTAGACATGATCGAACATTTTTGAGCCGGGCGTAAATGGAAATTGCTTATATATACATGATTATGCCTCCACTAACTACTACATACTCATCTCTACATATATTAAAATTGTAATAAAATCTTTCAGTAACCACTCACCAAAAGCTCTGATTTGTACATATGTACATACTATGTATGTATATTGTCTTCGAAATAAAATTCCGCAATTTCAATGAAGCAATCGAAATTTATTTTGCAAGCCAGGCACGATTTTCACACACACGACACAAATTGAAAATTAAGAAAGAACAAAGAGTTAAGGTGGATTTACATGCATCTGCACCCATAATTTTTCATCTGCAGCCATAATTCTTTTCGCTTCTCTTTTTAACTCTTGTGCTTTATAAATTATAATCTACATAAACTAAACTATACCAAATCCAGCATTAGTTCCCATAATGACGCGTCATATAACATACAACTGTTATAGCAACAAATTTATAGCAGTGCCAAAAACTATGCAATCGATAATATGTTTAACACGGAAGTGTAACGCTGCATGTAACACGGAAGTGTAACGCTGCATGTTTGCAAGTCGCATAAGAAGTTTCACTTCAAAAACACAGTTAGTTTAACCTGGGTTCCAGGACATCGTGACATAATTGGCAATGAAATGACGGATAAGCTGGCAAAAATCGGGTCAGCACTCGAATCCAGCGAAGCGAACACTTCAGTTCTAAAGCCACTAGAGCAAGAAAAAAGCAGAATCAAACACAATTTTCTAAAAATCGCCAATGACAGGTGGTCATCTTTAGAAACATGCCGAGTCTCTAGAAACCTTTGGCCAGATATTTCCAAGAAAAAAACAGAATTTCTACTCCAGCTAAGCAGACCTCGGCTCTCTCTGTTGATTGGCATTCTCACGGGTCACAACTCGTTGGGTACCCACATGATGAGAATGGGCATTAGCACATCCGACTTATGTTGAGGATGCCAAAATGAGGAGGCGGAGGAAGGATCATTCCACTTCCTCTGTGAGTGTCCTAGCTTGGCCCACACTCGGAAAAAAAAAACACTCGGAGAATACTTCTTCGACGAACTGGGCGACATCTTTAATCTCCCATTGAGCAACGTCCTGAAATTTACTCAGGGCTCCAAATGGTTCAGTGGGAGTTCCCTACCACAATAACCATCTACCTTTCCAATCCTCCCATTTCCTCATCCTCTGATTTCCCGGGGAGCACAATGGATCCTTGAGATCCGAGTGAGGTGTTTCCACTTGTGGCTGCACCCCCCCATTCAACCTAACCTAGCACAGTCCAGACATATATTTGAATGGAAACAATTCCCATATCTGGGATTAATGTTGAATAGTGCAGTGAAATTGTAATGACGACACCAATCATCGCTTAAGCGTAAGGTGAATGCAGTGGCGAAAAAGCTCTCCCATCTTCTTTGACAGAAAAACGCCCCCTAAGTTAAAAGCAAGACTCTACACCGCGGTTGTACGTCCAGCGCTCACATACAGTTTACAGTTTTGGACAATGTATAAAAAGTGTGAGAGAAGGTAGACAGCAGATAATGAGAATGCGACAAAGGTGCTCCGTATGAGAGCAGGAGTAACAAAGCTTGAATTAGAAGTACCAAGATCCGTGAAAGCCTTCACATCCAAAATACCGTCTTGGAAAATATTAACCACAACCGGCTCAGTTGGTATTGTCAAGATCAAAGGAGAGATTCCGTCTAAACGGCAATCTCATAGAACACGATCGTAAAGAAACAAAAAGGAAGGCAGACCAAAACAATTCCGGTACAGACAAATTCAACAAAGTTGGTTGGCCTCAGACATGGAATAATTCAAAACCGTGAGATGTGCCGACGTATGATGTCAGTACGGTTTGCTTCACGAGAGGATCACTGGTGTGAAGCAGTTAAGTAAGAAAGTTGTGATCCCTTCGAAATCACGATGCTTGTCCGAAAAAAGAAAAAAAGAAGAAATTACTTTATTTAATAAAATATTTAAAATGTCCTAAGCAAATAAACTTTGGGCCATTAACAAAGTATTTTTCGCACACAAAATTTCGCTTTAAATTTTTACTTTGTTCAGGGGAAAATTTTGCTGTTGGAGTGCTAATTGATGGTTGTGCGTGTACTATTCTGGAAGGCTCTGATTGGTGTCAACTTGGCGGCGCCCAGATGTTGCAACTTATAGTACACGTGAATTGTGCCTACTATACCTCCACGCGGTAACCACTGGGAACTGGGATACTTCGTCCGGAGAGGACCTGCCAAACTAGTAAGTGCGCGTGTTGACAAAGGGCCGAAAAATAAATAAATCAACACTATACAAAGCTCTGCAAATAATGATTGACTGTCCGAACCTCTGTGGTCTACCAGAGCTTTTTGGGAATGTCTCAGCGGATGAATTTGATTTACAGAATCGACGGCGGACTTCAGCAGTCAAAAAAGCAGAAAGCCTTGAATGAGCTACTCCGACTTATTTGGTTTCAAGGCCTTTCAGGGTCTCTCAATACTAAGACTGGATATTGACGTTGAGATGGTGGCGGATGACCTCCTGGCGAGACAACGACAACTCTCATACGTCTGCAGCAGGGTACTGCTTCCGAATTATCCGGTCCTTTATGCCCAAGGGGATACCAAATGGACCTGGCTCACCAGTTTGGGGGTTGTGCATATGTCCAGTATGCGAATACAATGGGTGGAGAAGAATATACAACAACGAGCTGTATATAGCGACATGGGCACAGCCAGAAGAGTACCCATTGCGAGGTTACGATAGCTGGGCCATGTAGAGCGGATGGACCCAAACGCTCCGGCTCAACAGGTTTTCGAAAGCACATTTCAGGGAAATCGTGGAAAAGGAAGACATCGTCTTAGGTAACGCAATCAAGTGGAAGAAGACCTCAACCGTCTTAGAGTGCAAAACTGGAGAGAGCTCGCCCGAAATCGAAATTGTTGGCGTAAGATGTTGGTTGAGACTCAGGTTCACCCCGAATTGTAATACCCACCTAAGTAAGTAAGTAAGTGCTAAATGATACTCTGGAGAACATCAAAAAGGCAGTGTTAGCAGCTACCTGGAAGGGCAATGCCTTTGGCACGATCCCAATGATGCCATGGATATGGGCCCCATTAATTTCTTCTGCGATGCGTTACCGCAATTGAACTTTTCTGTCTAGGTAACTCACATCTAAAATCGGTACTGAAGTACCGCTTAGCGAGCTTACTACAAACTACAGTGGTTATCTAGTGTCAAAAAAAATTTATATTCATGGCAAGTCTATCCTACTTCACTTCTATTTGTACAATTTTCGGCATTTTCACATACTTGCCATCGAAAATTTTACAATTATAAACAACCCAACTGCCAGCCACTTGGATAAACTCAGTCTTGGATAAGTCTCAGTCTTTTCTCTTACCTTGCTATCTGTGTGTATACTTTAAATGAAGTTCATATCTAAGATCGACGATGTTACAACAAGTTTACAAACGAACATGGCTGTCCCACTAAAAAACATTATTTCTCTTTACTTGATTTCACTTCTAATTTCACAATTTTGTCGGAATATCAATTTGGTGACTAAATTTTTCTGGCAATAGTTTTTGTTTTAGTTTTTTAATTGTGAAAGCTCTGCAACCACACTACGATTGATTATAATCTTACCAAAATTAGAAATTTTTCGCACAAATTATTTTCATAATTGGTCAAATAAAAAAAAACAAGGTTTTGTTCCCACTTACCGCTAAGCCCAAATTCAGTTAAACACTCAATAGAAAAAAAAGAAAATCTAAGTTAAGCCTTCCGCTCACTTCTTGAAACTTTATGAAACCAATTTTATTGTTTCTCACGCTTAATCCGATCATCGACTAAAAATCAATTGAAACCACGAAACCAACATCACCTCAGGTCCAGATACAATCTCAAGATACACAATTTTTGACAAAAAAAAGAAGACTGCGAATAAATTTGAATAAATACTGAAAATCGCATTTGTTTCTTATCAAAAAAAAGTCAAAGAACACACTTCTTTTGTCTTGTTTTGAATCCTCAATTTTTTAAAATAATTAACAGTCTTTGTTGACGCAAAATCTTTAATAAAAAACAAATCAAATGAATAATTTGCTGTGCGAAACACCGTTACATTTTGCTATCTAGACATAATGATCTCATCCCCAATTCAAATGTCATAATTTCTACAACTGACCCCGAAACATTTCAACTGATCGAGATACATAATCGAATTTATTAAAATGAAACTTGAATAGCATTCTATTTGAGAAGCGCTGATCTGTTTTATAATGTTGTCTGTTGATGCTGATGTTTATTTTTTTTTTATTTCAAATCGCTGACAGGTGTCAGGAGACAGAGTCATTGACTCTTTAATTTGAGAAAGCATTTAGTGATCGATTAAACGATCAGAAAATTTATGGAAAATCATTATTCGATTGGAAAGGTGCATAAATTGCTTGCGTAAGGAGATCGCGCATTGCTACGTCATTCAGACTTGTCTTACTGTTACTGAAGTTGTATCGAACATTCACTAAACATGTACTTGATGGATGTGTTTTCATTTTCTATGTTTTTCTTTTCCACTTTTCTGTCTTTACCTCGAATTAGTTTTCTTAGCCCCTGTGTCGGGACGACTTATTCCCGAAGCAATACGTTAGATGAAATGGGTTAGTAGGATTCTCGTTTGAGTTGTTTATTAGTCACAGCAAGTTTCCCCCCAATTAATTGCTTTATTACTGTGATGTTGCACAGTTTCATTTTTATATCATCGTAGAGTTAGCATGTTATGACGACCTTGTTCAACTTTGCTGGGGCATTTTGGTCAGAGCAATTAAATTAAGTGAGTGCTTTTAATTTTTTTGTATCACGCAGAGTTATTATGGTCCATCGGTTATCGGGCACACCAGAGACGGACAATCTGGTCAACAGAAAAGTGCGACAAACGGTAGGTACCTACTCATTGGGGGTAAAAATGATTTCACCGCAGCGTTGGGTCAAACTTCTTTGGTTTGTCTACACCAATTAAATAAAATATAGCGTTTAGACTTACGGTAAAAAATAAAAAGCGTTGATATAGCGCCCAGACCCCAGACTTGCGGGGAAAAAAACAGCTGCTATTAATGGAAAAATTAAAAGGTTAACAACATAGACTTCGTATTTCTTTTCATATCTAAATTAGTTCTTTTTTTACATGAAAGAGAACGATATTGGCGCAAACAAAAGACACGATTCAATTATGCTGCCTTTGAAAGGGAAAATCCAATTCGAAAGTAAAGAATTCATTGCAAACGCTTAAGTTTAAATGAATGGTTTTGCTCAGACAAAAAGAAAACGAGAACGAAAAGTGCCTTTAACTTTAATTCATACTTGTGAACCATGTACTGAACCCATGCAGACTTGACATTTTTGTTCATTTGTGAAATTCCTCGTGAAGCCGTATGAAGAGCAAATTTGAAAGTTTACATTCACGAGCGGTGAACCTCATTCAAGTACAAAACTCTGAAGAGGTGTTCTTCTAAGCTGACAGAACCACTGCGTAAGCTTTTCTATCTAACTTTTTCTTCTGGGCTCTTCCCGAGCAAATGGAAAACTCATGCATTTGGCTAGCCCGTCCTTAAAAAAGGCGAATCTTCCTCCCTTTCCAATCACCGTCCAATTGCACCAACTTCCCTTCTTTCCAAGGTCATGGAAAATATCTACGAAAGGTTCTCAATGACTGGTGATTTGATGGCATATCTAACCGAGAAGTAGAAGCAATCTTTACGTTACTTTGGAGAAAGTAAGAAGATTATTGCGCTTGATATTTCTAGTACCAAAAACATGCATTTTCGATAAGAGAGCTTGATGCCAAACTCTATCAAATAGTTTTGCATCAACCTCTCTTATCGAAAATGCATGTTTTTGGTATCGATGAGTCTCTTCTTCATTGGATTAGAAACTACCTTTCGGACCTCTGAATACAAGTTGTGTTGGATGGTTTCAAATCTGATAACCACTTTATAATTGCTGGTGTGCCCCAGGGCTCCGTTTAGTTTCCCACCCTTTTCCTTATTTTTATAAACGATCACTTGTCTTAAACTTCTAATCCTCTTAACTGTTTTGCTGACGACTCGATCCTCAGAATTTGTTTCCGAATTCACGTCCCTGCTCTTCCCTGATGTGGAACTGGAACGGTTAAATATCACAGGCTCATTAAATTCTGACCTTGACAGCAATGTTGCATGGAGAAGCCCGAAGAGCCGGAGCGTTTGAGTCGATCCGTTCTACATCGCCCAACCATCGTTAGTCTCACGATGCGTACTCTCCTAGATATGCCCATGTCGCGGTACAGCTCGTTGTTGTATCTTCTTCTCCACACATTGTCTTCGCATACGGGACCGAAAATCATTCGGAGATTTTTTCTTTCGATAAGGTTCATGCTTCCGCGCAGGGTTACCTTGGTTTTTCTGGAGAGGGTTTCGTTTCTCAATTGCCTTCTTAACCCAAAGAAGCAACGGTTGGCAAGAGTTATTCTCCGTTTGATCTCCGCACTGATGTTGTTTTCCGTGTCTATAGCGGATCCTAGGTAGACGAAGTCCCGTACTACCTCGAAGTTATGTCTGTCTATTGTGACGTTTTGTCCAAATCGTGGATGTTCTGTGTCCTTGTTTGATGACAACATAATATACTTCGTTTTGCCCTCATAAATTTTTGCCGCTTCTGTTTCAATGCTCGCAAAAGCACCTAAGACAACAGGCTTACTTCTTCCCATTACGTCAATATCGTCTTCGTAGTCGAGTAATTGTACAGACTTTTGAAGAATTGTTCCTCTGATGTTGGCGTTTAAGATTTGTACAATCTTTTCAAGTTGATGTTGAAGAAATTGCATGACACTTTGTCGCCTTGCCTAAAACCTTTTTCGACATCAAAGGTCTCGGTGAGTTATCTACCGACCTTGATGGAGCAGCTCCATCAACTCCAAAGTCATCCAGCATAGTCGTACGAGTTCAGAGGATGCTGAAATTAGACATGGCTCTGTACAGCTCGTCTCTGTAAATACTGTCATACGCGGCCTTGAAATCGATAAAGAGATGGTTATTATCGATATTATACTCTCGGGTTTTTCCCAAGATCTGCCGTAATTTGAAAATTTGGTCTAATGTGGACTTCTCTGGTCTTAAACCATATTTATAAGAACCTACATATCAAGTTGTTGACGTGGGGATTCAGACGTTCATATATTACAGCAGATAAGATCTTATAATCGACGTTAAGGAGGCTTATTTCCTACATAATTGGCGCAATTGTGAGAATCTCCCTTTTTTAGGATCGGGCATACGATACTGAGGACCCATTCATCGGGTATACTTTCCTCCGACCATATGATGCAGATCAGCTGGTGCATGCTCTTTTCCAACTGATCACCTGCTGCTTTGAAAAGTTCGGCATCAAGGCCATCTGCACCTGAAGCCTTACTTGATTTAAGTTTGCATATGGCAAGCTTAACTTCTGCTAGGTCAGGAGGACGGCATTCTTGATCATCGTCCAAGTTGAATGGGGCAATCTGCCTGACAGCGGAATTAGTGTCTTCATCGCCGTTAAGTAGTCTGCAGAAGTAGTTTTTCCAGATCCTCAGTAGCGACTGCATCTCTATTACTATGTTTCCCTGTTGGTTTTTACAGTTTCCAATTCGGGTTTGGCCCCCTGGCATGATCTTTTTCGTTCTTGTCATGGCACCTCTCAATTTCCGCAAACGAGCGCTTCTCATGCTGCTTCTTTTTATTTCGAGAATTCGGTGTTCTTCCCTTCTTTTCTCCTTGTAGATCTCGTTATACTGATCGTAAGTAGCCCTTGTTCGCTTTTTCAATAACATTTTCGTGCTTTTTGTTTGGCTGCATTTGCCTGCATTTGCCTGCATTCTTCATCGAACCATGGGTTTCTTTTTGGGGGCCGAATGAATCCCAGAAACTCAGAGGCATCGGTTCTTCAATGCTTGATGCTGACGGCATGAAATTCAAGGATAATTGAAGGGACACTCGATTGGAAAAGGCATTGGCAATCTCTTGCCATTTTAGCTTTCTGACGTCATATCGCTTCACAGCTTTAGTTCGCGCGAGTCGTGAACAGGATATGGTACATGGCTACAACAAGGTAGTGGTCCTAGTCAAAGTTGGCCCCTCGGAAAGTTCAGACATCTATCACACTGGAAGAACGCCTTGTGTCGAACGCAACATGGTCAATTTAGTTGACGGTTGATTGATCTGGGGATCGCCATTTACCTTTAGGAATTTTGAGATGCGGGAGACGTGTACTACTTACAACAAGATTTAGCCCCGTAGCAAAATCGATTAGACTTAGTCCGTTTTCGGAGGTTTTGTCGTGAAGGCTATGCTTACTGATTATATTTCCAAAGATATCCTTCTTCCCTAGTTTTGCGTCAAAATCGCCAAGAAAGAGTTTTACATCGTGTCTAGATAATCTTTGGAATTGTCGTCTTTCTCTTCTGTGGGGGCGTGGGCGCATATTAGGCTAATGTTGGCGAATTGAGCCCTGATGCGGATGGTCTTTATACGCTCATTAATTGGATTTTAGTTAAGTAGTAGATGTTGCAGTTTTTCATCTTCTTTATGCCCGGCCCATACTCCATCGCACTTCTTGGATGGCGGTTATGTCTGCTTTGTAGCAGTCCAGGGCGTCCGCTGATTCGTGCAGATCCGGAGGTTTTGGTCCTTTTTACGTTTGCTTGGGTCGTCAACTTTGAATTCATTATTTTTATCCGAGGCTGTTGGTTGTGCATCGGTGTCTCCTATTAAACTATCTCCTATTTTTCTAAATGCTCAATTATTAAAATTTGGAAACACGTGATTCCTGAAAACCCAATACATTTGCAGAGAGTGAGATAGTGGATTGCAAGTAAACAAATAAATAAATAGGTTGGTGCAACAAAGCTCTGGAAATCTCGGTGCCCAACCCATTTCTATAAGACCTACAATTTTATGCCGTTTTCCAAGGCTAAGTCAAAAAGGATTCAAACCTCGAACTAATATTGAAGATTGAAGACATAGACTTTGGTGACAAAAGTCATCAAACAATCGATCTTTTAGGCAATTGGTCTTTATTTTAACACCTAAATTCCAAACATTTAAACAGACAGCGTTGCCATTTAATACAATTTTATAGGTACAACGCTTCATTCTTCGTCACCCCAAAAGGCCTTGGTACTTGTAAATTTATTTTTTCGCTACATAGGTACCTAGTTACTTAAACTGTGCTAGTCGATGCATCCATTTCTATTCATAAACTCTCATAACTGACTCCATTCACACAAATCACGTGAACTACAAATTTACTTCCCTATTTGGTATCGGCCTCATACCTATACCCGAACAATCACGTTTCAATCAGATTCAGAGGATTATTTGTCAGAACCTCGTGTTTTCTAATGTCACTATAATTTTCTTATCATTCATCGCATAATGCATATTAACTTGGCACTAAATAAATAAAAAACAAAAACTAGATTTGTTTACCAAGGCAAAATGATTAAGAGTTTTTGGAATTCGCTTTGGATGACTCAAATTCATTTTTATCACAAAATAATATTTGCTACTCTTTTGCAGGTCATTCGAATAAACCAGAATAAAAAAAAAAACATCATAAATTATTCACGTCACCTTCATAACGCCACATTTAATGCACTCAAAGAGGAGCAAGTTTTTCTCTTATCTTTGAATGTGTCACTGTTGAACCTGAAATAGTTTTGACGTCATTCGGTGACTAAATGACAGTCGAATTTCAATGTCAAGAATTGAGAAACACAAGTAGGTTCAGAGGAATTAAATTTTACCTGAAGTAAAGATCCAATTAAACTGTCTGTCAATCGAAAAACCATAGAACCCTTCCAACTGTCACCCCAAGCAAAACGTTTTCAAATTTCCCAAACCCCGATTCGATTGAATGACGACATACAGTGCAGTACACCTCCAGGGTCAAACGGCCAACTTAATTAAAACTTTCTTAAATCGACACCAACATAAGTCATTCCCCCAAAGGATAGAGTCTTAAGCTCTCAGGTCTCAACTCTCAACAACAACCAAAAAAGAAAGATTCAAAAAGTAATCTCAAAATGCGGTCAATTTCGTGGAATCAGCAGCAGCAGCAGCGGCAACATCGAGTAACGACAAACCAAAAAACCAAGACAGCATTGAGAGATCGAATCAAAACAAAACAAACATAAAATCCGGTTTTGCACACCACACAATCGCAGCAGAAGCAACGAGCGACTTGACTTTTTTTCATACCCAAAGAGATAAATAAATGGAGACTGGAAATGAACCACACGTTCCTGCTATAAAAACGAAAACAAGAATTGGATGGAGATGGTGAGTCGTCTACCTCCGCATTCAGTTTATTTGTTTTCCTTCATTTTTTCTATTTTTTTCTTAAAAACTGCAGTGAAACATGACACGGCGATTATCCGGAAGACAAGTCCAGTAATGGACTCCACAAAGGTCACCCAGCATAGCTTCCCACTTTTACTCCTCCCTCCACCACCACCACCAACCACGGTTGCATCAAGAAATCCAGAACATTGTGCTGCAAAGGAGCAGAATTTGTTTACATTCCATCTGGGTAAACTTCTGACATTTTTTTTTCTTCAACTATTCTCTCTGATAACAGTATATCCACATAATAACGAGACCGAGAAGTGTGCCGGATTGGGGCAAACAAAACTGGAAGGCATAGCATGTGCAGTGCATACCTACAACAACGAACATGGAAAAAGACTTCTGCTTTATTTTTTTATTACCTTGCAGTAACTGGGTTAAAGCTGGAGCAGAACAAAACACATAAACTTCCAAAATCTAGGTCTACCAACGACAATTGCCATATGTCGTTTCGTTGGTCTTCTTGTTCGTCGGTAGTCGAGTTTGACAAACAACCAAAACAATTGAATCCAGAATTGCATTGCTTATTGAAAGCGATAAGTGAAACGGAATGAATACTCGTAGTTACAAAGCAACCATTCATGAGCCAACACAATCGCTTAGCATTACAAATGAACTTGATGACGGTGCATTACACGAAAATGTTTACCTTTGCATAGCTAATGACAATGTAACTCGAAACACTTTTGCTTTCTGATTGTGAGACAATCACAACACAAACCATTTTCGCAAACGATTATAGCTGAGGTGTACTTACGAGTATTTGATGTCTATATGGGCATCATTTTGCCATTCAAGAGGAGTTTTATTGTCAGAAAGCAAAAACCCACCGAATTCTAATTGAAATGTTAAATTAAATAATTTTTGGACACCAAAAAGGCGGAAACTTTGGAATAAGTTTTAATGAGGCAATTTGTATGCGGCCTGATGAAGATTTAGTAGCAAGTCTATTAAGACTGATTAGCATATTTGCAGTATATTAACGATACCTGCATGATATTGTTTGGGAAGACACCCAAAAGAGATAAGACCGACACCCCTTGTTAGGTTCATTGGTCCGATTTAAATGAGAAGCTCTAGTTCATCCGATGGCTCATTGTGCATTGCATTAACGACTTCCGGACTAGTTGAATTGTTTAAATTAACAAAATTGAAACACTTAACACACCAGCAAATGATGGAAAATGCAGTGAAACTTAAGCTTTGCATGCATTTGTTTTCATGTTTGGGTGAACTGAACATGGTCATCCACTCTTATTTGGAGCAGTCTCGTATATTTTTGTTTCGTGAAGTTTATTGGAATCAACTGTGTGTCTTAATGTGTTTGGTATTTTGATGACACATTTGGACAACATGTGCTCTGATGGAAATAAGCGATCGCTCCATCAGGAGGGTGTGAAAGAATATGGTTGTCGTTTAAGAAATCTTCTAAACTTTATTCGTTGCATTAGCAGACTGGAAATAGAAATAAAAGACACCAAGTTTACTTTATTTTATAAATGAATGGCCATATGGCCAACATAGGGACGTCTTCAAAGCTGCGGGCGCCCTAGTGCTCCAATTTGCTATACTTTTTTGGAGCTTTTTGAGCCGCGATAAAACAAAGACTTCAAACATCCCACAGAAAACAGTTTAGTGGTGTGAGATTTCGGGAAAAAATATCAATTTATAGCTGCACCATGAATGCGATTGAACAATGCTCGTGGGAGGTTGTCTTGCCGGGCATCATGACCTTAGAGGATTTCGTAACGATTGTACATAGATCAAAAGACACTAAAGAGTTAACATTAGTCGTACACCGGGCGTTTAACCATAAAATACAACGTCGCTTTAGGTTCTTTCTAGATTTTGACTTGTCTTGCCTTAGAAATCGAGGAGTGGGTCTACCAAATCTTTGAAACCTTAAAATTCTTAGCAATTTAAAACATCAAGTATCATATGATGCTTCCTCAATACTTCCAAAACGACTACAATTATAAGTTATGACACTTGGTTCTGCCAAAAGTTTCGGGATGTATTTCTATATAACAAAGACAAGAATTCCAAAAATTGTTTCTACGAGTTGCTAGAAGAAAAATATGAGCAATCCCCTAGACAAGACGTGGAAATCGTCCTTGGTTATTTTAACGCAAGATTAGGGAAGGAGGACATCTTTGGAAATACAATCGGAAAGCATATTCTACACGACAAAACATCCGAACACGAACGTACACGCTCGTACATACACGCTCCCCGCATTTCGAAGTTCATAAAGGTGATCCCCACATCAATCAACCTTCAACCAAATTGACCATGTTGTGATCGATTCAAGGCACTCTTCCAGTGTTATATGTGTTCGAACTTTCCGAGGAGACAACTTTGGCACGGACTACTACTTTACTGCAGCCAAGGTACGAATCAGGATATTCTGTTCACTACTCGCACAAACAAACGCGAGAAACGATTTGACGCCAGAGAGATACAATCGTAAATAGCCAGTACTTTTTCCATTCGAGGGTCCCTCCAACTTTCCTTGATTCCTATGCCGCCAGCATTAAGTATTGAAGTCCAGTGGCAGCAGAACCACTGCCTCTGAGGTTATGGGTTTTTTTCGGCCCCCAAAACGAAACCCATGGTTCGATCAAGAATGCATACAAGCAAATGCAGCCAAACAAAAATCACGACAATAATCGACGCAAAAGAGAACAACGAGTTTTATAAGGAGAAAAGAAGGAAAGAACACCGAATTCTCGAAAAGAAAAGGCAGCAGAATGAGAAGCGCTCGTTTGGTAAAATTGAGAGATGCCATGGCAGGAACGAGTTCGGAAGTTTTACCAAAAGGTAAAAAGATCTTGCCAGGGTGGCAAGCCCCAAACTTAAGCCTGGCAAAGACCAGCAGGGAAACATATTAATAGTCACAGTCGCTATCGCTACTGAGGATCTGGAAAGACCACTTCTGCAGACTGCTTAACGGCGATGAAGACACTAATTCCACTGTCAGGCAGATTGTCCCATTCAGTTTGGACGATGATCAAGAATGCCGTCCTCCTGACCTAGAAGTTAAGCTTGACATATGCAAACGTAAATCAAATAAAACTGCAGGTGCAGATGGCCTTAATGCCGAGCTTTTCAAGGCAGCTGGAGACCAGTTGGAAAGGAGCATACACCAGCTGATCTGCATATGGTCGGAAGAAAGTTTGCCCGATGAATGGAACCTCAGTGTCGTATGCCCGATCCTAAAGATGGGAGACCCTCACAACTGCGCCAATTATAGAGGGATAAGCCTCCTTAAAATCGCTTATAAGATCTTGTCTGCTGTAATATGTGAACGTCTGAAAACTCACGTCAACAACTTGATAGGTCCTAATCAATACACAATCGACCAAATTCTCACATTATTTCGCGAGTGAAGTAGTCAGGTAGGGAGGGTAGAGATAGCGCATCTCGCAGGCTAACAACAGCAAGTAGCCAAAGCCTGGCATGGTTTTTTTTTGTAACCGGGTTAAGAAAGGACCAAGAACCACCCCACCGACGAGCTAAGGAGAGGCACATGCATGCCAGCATCGGTCCAGTAGCCAAAACCAGCCCGTTACAATATACACCATCTTTTAATCACTTTCAAGGCCGCGTATGACAGTATTCACAGAGACGAGCTGTACAGAGCCATGTCTAGTTTCGGCATCCCTGCAAAACTCGTACGACTATGCTGGATGACTTTGGAGAATTCACGCTGCTCCGTCAAGGTCGGTAGAGAACTCATCGAGGCCTTTGATGTCGAAAAAGGTTTTAGGCAAGGCGACAAACTGTCATGCGATTTCTTCAACATCATACTTGAACAGATTGTAAGAAACTCAAACGTCAAAAGCAGAGGAACAATCTTTCAAAAGTCTGCACAATTACTCGCCTATGCAGACGATATTGACGTAATGGGAAGAAAAAAGGGTGATGTCATAGGTGCTTTTGCTAGTATTGAAACAGAAGCGGCAAAAATGGGTTTGATGGTTAATGAGGGCAAAACGAAGTATATGCTGTCATCAAACAAGAACACAGAACATCGACGAATTGGACAAAACGTCACAATAGACAGACATAACTTCGAGGAAGTACAGGACTTCGTCTACCTAGGATCCGCTGTAGACACGGACAACAACATCAGTGCGGAGATCAAACATCAAACGGAGAATAACTCTAGCCAACCGTTGCTTCTTTGGGTTAAGAAGGCAATTGAGAAATAAAAACCTCTCTAGAAAACCCAAAGTAACCCATTATAGGACCCAAATCATCCCAGTGCTGCTTCACGGCGTGGTAGCATGGACCTTATCGAAAGCTGATGCGGAGACTCTTGGGCGTTTCAAAAGGAAAATACTCCCAATGATCTTTAGTCCCATATTGGAAGACAATGTATGGAGAAGAATATTCAACAATCAACTGTATGAGCTGTACCACGACATGGGCATAACTAGAAGGAAGAGAATGCATCGCGATGGCTGGGACGTGTAGAGCATATGGATATTAACGCTCCGACTGAACGGGTTTTTGAAAGGACATAAAAAAAATATTTCGGAAAGGGAAGACATCGTCTTAAGCGGCGCAATCAAGTGGAAAAAGACCTCAACCGAACTGTAGAGAGCTCGCCCGAAATGGTTGCCGAAAAATGTTTGTTGAGGCCCAGGTTGATCCAGAACTGTAATGCGCACCTTTCCAGGAAAAGGGAGAAATATGCAGGTGCATTTAAAAATGGTAAAAATTACAGCAAAAAGAGTTTGGATCGACCTCAATCGAGAAATAAAAGAAAACTCGAAACAAAACTGAAATCTCACCCACTCGTTTAAATTTTTTAACTTTCTGAAATAACTTTCTTTCTCCAAGCGCTGATTGGTTCTCATTCTTTTTAAGTTACTTACTTCTAACGGCCCAAAATTCGTTAGTTCAACTTTGCCTAGGGTTGACCCAGTTCTCTTTCAGAACCCCATGACTTGTAAAAAAAACCTGGGCGGTCATTCCGTAACTTTTCAGATGATTATCGTTCAATCGTCTGTCGTAGATTGCGTCGTCAAAACATTGTTTCATATAATCTTGCTTTCGGTTGTTGGTGGAAAGCTATTTTACTATCGTATTACAAATTTTGGCGACTTTTTCAGGGTCTTAAACACGTTTTTTTGCTGGCTAAAATTCAGACGATAGTCGTGTAAAACGTTACAGAACCCGGCCCCTGGTTTTTTGGTAATTTTAAAAAGCGTTTTAACTCAAAATCACCACGCATAGGAATCTGTCAATTTAGAATGCCGTTTAACATCGTTGTTTGTTACCTAAACTCGCATTAGCAAAAACCTAGTTCCTTCAGGACGACTTAAGAGCTACCCCAGGGCTCAAAAAACACCCCGTCTGACATTCAGGGCACGTTGATGTTTTCCTAAAAAACGTTTTGTGCCAACGACAGGTGGAAATGCCAGGGCTTGAACGAACAAACATTAAAATAACAAAAAAATAGTCTTGGTCACTTCTTACACCTTCAGTTTGCCCACAAGAATTGCTTCAACACCATAACCAAGAAAGTGATGTGAAAAAAATGTTCTGAAAAGCATCTCATAATTCAATTTCAGATTGAGGTTTGTTAATCATAACTCCGGGACGATCTTTATCGGTTGTCAAGCAAATTGTTCGGGGAAATAACGAATTTCACCCACTAAGGATCCCACTGAATAAAATTATACAACTTTTCGCCAGATCCACTTCTGAACCTACTCTACCTTTGCAAATTCAACTTTTTTCTGGTATCTCTCAAGTCAATGTACTCCTCAATTTCCTTATTTAGCTCTTTGACTTCAATTTATTTCGTTTTAGCTATGGAAAGTATCATTTCTCGTCACCCACATTCACTCATCATGTGAAAACCAGAAATCAATCATCAAAGCCACTTAAGTCAATCGAACACACATCCACATCACTCTGCTTGAACAGAATAAAAAAAAAAAACCTTTCAAGAGACACAACACACAAGGCACAGATTTAATTGTTGGATAGATGATTGTTTTCTTAACAACCGACTAGACACTCATATCATGCACGGGAGTTGGGAGGCGGTGTATACTTTTACACCCATCGCACTCCAAAAAAGAAAACCCACCTTCTTGCGGCGCGCATCAGGCATCACCCTCATAGTCGACATCAACAATAAACAAAGAGCTTTACGGCTCGAATCAAGTTTCGCTTTATTGGTAGCACACTGACCCATTTCTTTGTTCATCCATCATCTCCTTAAAACTATAACTAATGAGCATTCGGTGCATTCGATAAGCAGTTCATCCTCGTCGGTCGTGGGTATTTCTGCCTCATCATCGACAATGTACTGGCCACCGCATCGACACCGGTATGTTCTTATTGTTCGCTCTGTTGCCTCGCCACTGCCACCGACACCATCCCCATCGCCACCAACATACTCGTCGTCGTCGTCGTCATTGTGAGCGTTACAGATCTCAATCTCTAGATCGGCCACTCGCAGTCGATCGAAAACATTGTTGTGCAATTGAAATCGATTCTGACACAATTCGGCATCATAGAGTTTGCGTTTAATGGGATCTTTTAGAGTATTCCAGGCGGTGTTAATCAGATGGAAGCGTTCGTCATTGTTCGACGAAGACGACGACGTCGATGGTGGCATGGACAAAGCGATGTCCGTGTCTTCGTTTAACTTATCCGGATGGTACTGCAGAACGAGCTGCTTGTACTTGCACTTCAGCTGTTCATAGCTGGCGTTCTCACTGCACTGGAGAACTTCATAAAAGTTCGCAGTGGACATGATTTGTAAGTGTGTGCTGCCCTGCTGAGCCTTATCAGCAACACACACGAACAGAACAGGCAAATTGTATGCCCTCTTCAACTAAACGAACCAACCACGACCCAAACAAGCAGCCCTGAAAGGAGATAATTAAGGAAGAAAATGATAGAGTGTAAGGAAATGGGGTTGGCTACAGAATTTGCTTGCGTTTTTTTTGTTTTCTTAATTTTAAGGGTGATGTGTTGGATGATAATTATATTGCCCAAGAAGGGTATTCAACTACTCATAGAATGTGGGGGAACGAAGAATGGAGATGGGAGGAGGAGGAAATGAATGTCAAGCAGGCTCCCATCCCATCGCGAATAGAAAGACTAAAAAAAAAAAGTGGATAATAAAACCAGCCAGTTCTCCTTCCGTTCATTGTTTACTTGGACAATGAGAAGACACCAAAAAAACGATCGATGAGTGAAAATTTTCAGGAAATAAAAATTTCGAGACGTGAATACAAATAAATAGACGACTTACCTTAAAAGGAAGTAACGTTGGAAGTTCTTAGCGATGGAAAGGAGAGGTTATCCAAAGATGGTTTCTTTATTTTTGCTTTTAGAAATAATTTACACTTGCACCGAACCGATTATGTATTGACACTTGAAGGAATTCGCAAAAATTCAGTCAAAAGTTAATTTTTATCTTGGAAAGGAAGACATTTTTATTTTTAAACGAGGAAAAATTAATTTTTTTTCTTTTTTCTTGGATTGGATTAAAGTATCGAGCACCGACGAGGGACGAGCCAGCAGCACACTTCACACTACAGTTCACAGAATGAAGTTTCGAAAACAACTGGAATAGAACTGGCAGCACTGTCGCTGAAGATGGAGAAAAGAGAAATGAATTTTTTGATAAGCGGAAATCCAAAATGGATTCCGTGGAAGTTATAGCTGAATACTGGAATAAAACTTAGGGTGGAACTATAAGTTCGATTTATATCTGTTGGAAAGGTAGTTCATCAATAAAATAAATTTGGCTGTTTTTCAGAAGCCTTTCCAAAGTCCCTTTGATTTTACAAAAGTAAACTGTATCCGCAGTAGAACGATTCTTCTGCAAATATTTTATTTATTTTTATTCAAAATACTAGTTGAATCAATGAAGCAAACCATTGTTTGGTTCACATTAGTCAATTTTTTCATGCGACTACTTTCTTGTTCTCCTTCTACGTAACACTAATTTCTGGTTATTGACTTACGGTCCATCTGACAAATCTTTGTAACAGAGAAAGAGCAATTGCAGGGAAGAAACAGTTGCATTATCACAAATTTTCAACTAATTGACCAATGTGAACTTCGTCATTACTGCCACAGAGCAGTATCAAGTTTAGCATTCCCTTTCAAATAACGAATAATTTTTCCACTTAAGACACTTCAAGCCAACGAACAGTGAAATGGTGATCGGAGCCGTCATTCTCTTGAATTCAATTTTAAGAAAATAAATAAAATTACCTTGGCTTTCTTGACTCTCTGTCTTCTCACCTCTGTGTGAAAATGACGAAAAGTTCTTTCAAAGCTGCCATAACAATAACCCAAATTGGGTTGCCAGCAGCGAGTTGAGCAGCCTGCTGTTTGGATGAAAACAAAATTCACCACACTCGAAGCCAGCGAGTATTTACTAGCTTCTGGAAAAGTTGTATGTGTTTTACTTTTAGCTGCCAGCAGTAGATGCTAAAATAAAAAATTCTGCTACAAGAAGCACATAGTTAACATACAAATTTTTTTTTAATAGCCGTGTTTTTTTGCACGCGGATATAAGCTTCGCCCAAAAAAACGACTTCCCCAATTTTTTTTTAAATTTGGCAGTACTGCAATTTGACATAAATGACAAATTTTTATTTAACAGCTGTTTGTCTCTGTCTTTTTACAAGACTGTAGACTACGCACTAAGATGGCAGCAGGGAGCAGGCAGTTGTGGAAAAACAGCGTGAAGGTAAACTATACAATTTATGATGTTATTTTCTATAATTGCTCTTTTTTGTTTTAAGAAACAGACACCAAGAAAGTTCAACAAGCTCTAGCTACACGGAATGCTTGAAAGATTCATCACTGATCCAGGAAAAGTGAAAGCGATTGGCAAAATATTCATTGGGCCTTACTCGTTGGACAACGAAAATGAAAATGGTTCTTATGAGATAGCGTTGAAGGATCAAGAAAGGTTTGTCCCACTCGTAGCAAATAAACTTAATTTCAATTAATAAAAGATTTACATGATATTTTTTGCAGGTTTTTTTTAAGCCACCAAGAGAAGTAGGAGGAAGCAATGCATACGGTGCTGACATTCTAGATGCCTTATTAATGCCTAATTCTTTCAAAGGCTTATGAGTTTGGTAGAACGCTCAGCGTGAATATTGATGGAAAGGTTTCATCCACCAATAACTAAAGAATATATATGTTCCGACCAGATCGACCTATGCCATCATTATTGGTGGATCTAGTTTCAGAACTTGGAATTTTTGATTCGGGATCACGATCTAGACGCTCAGGTTCGCGATCGCAATCGATGTTAGTAAGTCGATCACGTTCACGTAGTGGCTCCAAGTCAAAATCGGGATCCCGGTCGCGATCTAAAAGTGGCTCGCCCAGCGGTTCAGGTTCCGTCAGTGGCTCTGACGAAGAAAAAACGTTTGGAATATCATAACATAACGATTTATTATAATGAAACACATATATAAATAAAAACAAGAAAAGATTTTTTAATTGCAAACCACACGACAATTATGTTCTTATTCGGAAACTAAAATTTTCTGTACGGGAATCGATGGAAACCACACTGGGACGAGTTGAAGCAGTCATTTTGGCCAAGGAATTAACCAATCCACTTGATGTGGTTAATTGGTTTTCTACACAGACGAAGAAAATATATAAAATGTTATTTGATATGCATTTTGGTAGTCACTTTTAAAACTTGCCTTTGGAAGACGCAAATAAAAGACCAGATAATTGAAAAATGAGAAAAAAAACTAGGAATTTGTTTTTATTTTCTTTGTCAAACGAATGAATTTTGAATGAATTTTTTGAAATTTCCAAAAATTCATCTTCCACACCTTGGTAGCACTTGCAGTTTATATTCGCTTCAGAAATAAACGTAGATGTTTATCCTCGCTATTCGCTTATTTTGTTGTTGTTTTTAACATGCAAAAATTTAAACAAGCGTATATACGCGTGCAAAAAAACGCACCTAAGTTTCAAATGAAACATTAAAGTTCAAAAGTGACCGGTCTGCCAGACGCTGCTTGCTTCCACTACTTTCAGCCACTTTTTAACAGCGCAGCCATGTGCCAACCGTTTTTAGGCTGTGTTATGCTGGATTAACATGCATCTGCAACTGCAGAGGTGCAGAAAAGTAAAGCGGGACGGATGAAGATTATAAAGTACAAAAGTTAAAAAGAGAGACGAATAGAATTATGGTTGCAAATGAAAAATTATGGTTGCAGATGAACGTGTTCTGCTGGGTTTACATGCATCTGCAACTGCGGAAGTGCAGAAAAGTAAAGCGAGACGGATGAAGATTAAAAAGCACAAAAGTTAAAAAGAGAGACGAATAGGATTATGGTTGCAGATGAACCATAACTAGGAGGTTCATTCCCTCTCTATCAGACAAGTATGAATTTTACATCTTGTGTCTTTTTCCGATTCTCATCTGCACTTGCAGATGCATGTAAATCCACCATTCATCTGCACCCATAATTTTTCATCTGCAACTATAACTAAGGAAGTGCAGATGGTGCGTTCCCTCTCTATCAGACAAGTATGAATTTTAAATCTTGTGTCTTTTTCCGTTTTTCATCTGCACTTGCAGATGCATGTAAATCCACCATTATTGGGCTACAAGATCACTTAGTCCGTGTTCATACCGGTCGATTTGTTGAACAGTTTGAGGGTGAGGAAGTAAGTGGGGGCAGTTGAAGGGGTGTTTCCCAAAATTGAATCAACACGAGCTGTTGAAACTTCGTGCGAATAAAGCGACTGTTTTCTTTCTCTGTCACACGCATTGGTCGGTATTGACATCATTCCCATACTGTTTCGTGAAAGTCAAACCATTTTTTTTTCTTTTTTCCTGCCAAACAGTCATTTGTCGTGCATTTGTCATTTGTGTTTAGAATTAAAAAACTAAAAATTAATAAGCTGAGCGACAGAAAACAGAATATTCTAATAACCTGCGTGTGTGATACCAAAAGATTATCGTTTAAAACAATAGACTGGTGCTGAAAGAAGGTTTGTTTTGTTAGAAAAAAAATGTATTCAAAGCCAGGAAAAGTTATCACAATTTGTATTTACAGTTTGTTCTTCGGACCAAAAGAGTTTTTTGTTGACCAAACTAAACTTTTGGAGAACCCGAATGGTGGTATTGCTGTAGCACAGGGGTATGCAATGCAGTGAAAAAAATTAACCTTAAACAAAGAATTGCAACACTGACCGATAGAACAGAATTTGAATAGGAGTTTGGTGCTCAGATCGAAGAAGTGAGCCGGGAAGAAAGTGGCTTGAAACTGACATTGAGTAATGGTCAAACTCTTTTGACTAATATTGCGTTGAGGATATCGTGAAGAGTGACTCAGGAGTTCAAACTAAAATGCTTTGGTCGAGCAATGGTGAAGGGACTAGAAGGAGGTGTTGGATACAATCCCCATGTAGAGCAGGCTGATGATGTCAAAGAACTACCTGGACGAATAACTGTTCAGCCATGGGACTCAATTTCAACTGGAAATTACTCCTCTATTCCACTTTTGATTGGTGTGGCCTGGATTACATCATTGAGAACGCAATTGGTTCAGCTGAAAAGCTGAACTCCCTACTTGATCCTTTGCAGACGTAAAGTGGTTTTCTACGGGTGGATAATATAACTGGAGCCATAACAAATCCAATCTTACCAAGTGTTAGGGAACTTAATCTGGGGTTAAATGATGTACTCAGTGTTCCTGATTCCCTCAATCCATGGCAAGTTCTTACGACGGTTTGTGTGAATTGTTTTCTCTTGAAGTATGCCTATTCAATATTCTGTTTTTCTAGGTAACTGATGGTACAACCGACACTCTTATCTAACGGCTGTGTTGTCGGCAAAAGCTTGCATTTTCCTATAGTTTTGGGTACAAAAGTGGTATTTATATTTATAGAAAGCACTCCTTTTATAAAAATCGATACGAAGATGAATTCCTGGACGATTTTATAGGTTGCGAACTGAATTATATCTTTCTCCCGATACATGGAAAATATGGGTAAATGGAAAGCTGTTAGTAAATACTAAGGATTTAAAAGTGCACTCAGTCAATGAAAATTATGTAACTTTTTTATGAACCGTACACGAAAAAGCAATAAAAAAGCATGCGAATGATTCTCAAAATGTATATTTTGGATATAGGAGTATGTATTATGTTTACGCTTTATCCAAAACTTGGATAGCTTATCTATTAATAATTTAGCAAAAGTGACTTACAATTTGAAAAATCATCATCCCGCTGCTTGTTAGCTGATGAGATACCGCGGCGGCATGACGGTCCGTTACATGATAAAAGGACCTAGAGATACCACAGGTGGGTAGCTATACATGCGCTTGTAGCTCAGTTGTATAGATAGGGATGAGTATCTGTGTTTGCAGCGACAGCCAAGCTGTGCTTAAGGCCCTTCTCAACCCTCTAACTACTTCGAAAGTGATCCAGGAATGCAAGAGCTCTCTGAATGCCGTCGGAAGATTTAATTCTTTGAGTCTGATGGGTGTACCAGCGTGAGGGCTTCAATCAACGATTGGATCTTCGAAGAGCACAACCGTAGATGGCATGTCTCCATTGGATGCAGACAGACCAAAGGTATACTCCCCAACGTAAAGAAAACTGCAACATTTTTGCTATCTCGTAGCAGAAATGACTAGAAAGCTTATTGGCGTTGCCAGCGGGCACTCCTCTTTTGCCAAGCATTCAAGCTCCTTATCATAGCAGCATTTTTTGTCTTTTCTCCGAACATCTGGAAAGCTATAGCAAAAGAAGACCGGTAATACAATGGACCGGTATTTAGGTGTGAATGTTCCAGTTGGTATTTTAAAAACCTCCTACAGAAAAAAATGGAGACTAGTTTGGTTTTGGTTTTTTGTAAAAAATTATTATTCTAGGATGCTTTAGATTTAGTTGTTAATAGCTGCTCTTCTTCTAGTTGAGACTTGTTCTTAAATGCTAAATGTTTTTCCTAAAGATAGAGAACCCTTCATGAAGATTTAGTACTTTAGGTGCTGTTGTGGATGTAGTTGGCAGGTCGCATCCAACTAAACGTGGATATGCTTCCAAGGTGGCGCGTGGCGGACCATTTGGCAATGGTCGTCGAAAAGCTGCAAGTATAAAAGTCTTAGAAACCGCTTAAAATCACTGGAACAATTTTTTTTTACTCTCGAGCCTTGCAGGCATTTCAGGAAGCTCATTGGGTTCTAAAGAGCTATGTTTAACAAAAACTGTCTTATCATGCTATTCACCGACGCGAAACGCTGGGCATTTGATACTGCTCCGTTTGATCGGGTCACTGGTGTGGGGGAGAGTTTCACCTCTGATACCAGCGTAGCGGACTCGACTTATTTAAATTGAGAAGCACGCGATTTGGTGTGGGAGCTAGGATACGGATGTTGGTGTTGTTTCTCCAAAAATATAAATAAAAATTCATCAACCTCAGGGGTGGAAGCGTGAGCTTACTAAGAAAGCGTGAACTGAAACAGCTAAAATTTAATATATAAAATTATTATTTTTGCTGTTTCCATCTCTGAGGTTGATAAATTTTTTTTATTTATATTTTTGGAGGCAATTGTCAAAATAGTTTCACATTCCAATTGTATCATTTTTGAAGGTAGTTGACAAGAAGGAAATGAAACAAGACGGAGTTGCGGTCGATTCGTTGAACAATGTGAACATTTTGGTCGATTTGTTGCTTCAACAAATCGACCAGTATGAACATCGCCTTACTTTGTTCCAAAATCGAAAACATTTTTGTGAATCTCAATTTGCAGGCAAGGGTTACATTCAACATTTGTCGTAAAACCGTTCAGAGTTTTAAATGAAGTTGAATAAGTAGTGAATTATTCAATTGAAATAATTGACAGTTTTAAGATTCTCTCAAACCAAAGCAATTTTGTAGTTGCAGTAGCGAAAAATTCAGCTGTCAAACTACATTGACAGAATACCCACACCGATACGACGACAACTAAACTGCGATTCCATACATTCGTAGTTTTCACCACGTTTTCGCGATGACAGAAATTGTGTGATAAGTATCTCTGTACTTACAGCTAAAACAACATTACACTGTTCGAGCATATCTTTGACTTTTTTCCTATTCTTTCTTCTTCTTTTTTTAAAAAGAAAAACACATCTCATCTTTTTCAAATGTATAAACGTTTTAATGTGAAATAATAAAGCAAAATATTTCAACATAATAAAAAAGCAGAAACAAGAAAACAATTTATTTCACTACCTTGCCGCTTTCCTTCTTGTAACCAGGCCCTAAGGTTTCCAGGAAAAAAACAAAATTTTCCACTGTAGTCTGTTCTTTTTTTCTTGGATGTTACGCGATGTAACATCCGGTAACATTATGTCGTTCCTAAATGCAAAAAAGTTACGCGATGTAACATCGATGTCGTTCCTAAATGCAATGTTGAAGTGTCAGAATGTTACGTTTCGTAACTTTTTCCAACTCATCTCTGGGACTTGAGTTTCGATGTTGATCTGTCAAACCCCTCTAAAATTGTTGTTGCTCAGATTTGTGTTGGTTTTTTTTTTAATTAATTTTTGAAAATTCTGTGAGCAGTTATTGATTTTCAATCTTTTTCATTTCAGAATTCATTTTTCTTCATCAAAAACGAGTTTTCTTTAGCTGGGTTTATATTTTAAGAAATATTTTATTCTTATTTTTGACAGACCAGCAAAGTGTAACATCGAGTCGTTCCTAAATGCAATCATGATTTTGTAACAAAGTCAAACATACACAACAACAACGATGATTTTGACACTACAACATCGCGTAACATCGAAGTCATTTAGGAACGCAGTTCTGAGTTCTAAACGTCAACAAAACGCAGCTGACCCAAAGTTTTGTCAAGTCGAGGCGAAAATTTACAAAATTTTTCTTTTTCCACAATTTTTTAATTTCTATAATTGAAAAATGAAAATCATTTTGATAGTCTCATTTTAAATAATACAAAATGTCTCCTTGAAGAGGAAACCTTCAAAAGAATAAGCAATAATTTTTACACCAAAAGCATAAAATCATTCCAAACAAAAAGAAGAAAAAAAACCTAATGGCTGGGGAGCTGACACAAATTGAATTCTCAAATATGGTCAAGGACGGCAATTGCACCTTTGCCGACTGGCCAGATGATGACGAGGATGAAGATGACCATATCAATGGAGTTCTCTTGAGTGAAGATATGATCAAACAGGAACCTGAGTTCATAATTGGCTATAACGATCCCAATGAAGAGCACAAAATACGATCTTTCCTTAAAAAAGACAAAATCGACGAGGAGGAGAGACAACAACTCAATTGGCAAACATGTTTGATTTGCGACGAAAGATTTTTATCCACCAAAGAACTGTCTCTTCATGTACAAGAACACACCAAATCGGCTTTGAAGTCAGAAGACCTACCGCCTCCAAAAGAATTAACCAACCGTCAAGCACCGAAAACTCAGTACACTGGGTTCTCCAGGCAGGAATTACTTCAAGACTATGTAAACATAAGCGTCGAATTAGATGGCAAGGCTACGTATACCTGTAAGCTGTGCCCCAATAAAGTGTTTTCCCGACAAGTGTCCATACGAAATCACATGCGAATTCATGAAAATCCAACATACAAAGCACGCTCGTGTCATGTGTGCAACAAGACATTCCTTCGTCGTGATACCCTGTTAGTGCATTTGAGGACGCACAGCGACGAACGAAAATACAAGTGCGACATTTGCGATGCTTGTTTTACACATTCCAGTTCTCTGGTATCGCACAAACGAATCCACTCAGGCGAAAAGCCCTACGTCTGCGCAATTTGTGCGAAAGCTTTTCGAGAGTCCGGTCAGCTTACCGCTCACAGCAAGACCCACTTTGAGAAACTTTTGAAGTGTCCCAAATGCGAAAAGAAGTTTACTTCGAACAAAACTCTTCGTGTACACTGCCGGACGCACACCGATGAGCGTCCATATTCCTGCTCGTACTGCTCAAAGATGTTCCGGAGCAGTACCAGTTTGACTACTCATCTCCGAGTTCACACAGGCGAAAAACCTTACAAATGCGAGATATGCTCGTATGCTACCAAGCAATCCGGTTACCTGAGGACACACATGAGAACCCATACAGGCGAGAAACCCTACCAATGTTTGTACTGCGAGAAGGCCTTTTCGGAGAAGAAACGCCTCGTGACACATACCCGGGGTCACACTGGCGAACGGCCGTACAAGTGCATCTACTGCGATGCAGCATTCGCGCGAAACGACAACCTCAAGTATCATCTACGCACTCATACGGGTGAAAAACCATTCCAGTGTGATGACTGCGGCAAGCGATTCACTCAACGCACTGCGCTGATAATTCACCAAAAAATTCACACTGGAGTCAAGCCGTACTCTTGCCCTCACTGCAACATGAACTTCAGACAAAGTGGAACGTTGGTCACTCATCTGCTGATGCACACAAACGAGCGACCATTCAAATGTGACCTTTGTGAGAGCGGATTCAGACAGCGAGCTTTACTGAGAAGACACGTTGCCAGTGTTCACGGAGATACCGTTAAGACATATGCCAAGACCAGATTGGACCAGCAACCAGCATCAGCCTCCACACCAGCAACAACAACACCGACTGAAATTTTGTAAGCACATCGGAACCAGCAACAGCGTTTCGTATGCTTTGATGTCATATCAAATAGAAATCCATAAATAGCTCCAACAAATCAGTACTTTGAAGCTTACACTGTTGCTGTGCATCTGGATTTGGCGTTATCAGTGTTGCTTATCAATCAATTCATTGGCTTTGAAACTGGTGCTCACAAGTGTTGGTTCAATTTGTGCTTTAAAGAAATACCAAATAAGCTAAAAGGGATGCTGCAATCGCGAAGCATCCAAATATTACTGTAGTAAAATTATTTAACGTGTGTCGTTTCTAGTCTTTGTAATTTTTTTTCTTTTATTTGAGTGGGAAAAATAAAATGTAGTATTATCAATTTTAGTCTTTAGTTATATTGTTTCGAAGAAAGGTGAGAATCGCTTATTAGGAGCAGTCTCGTCTAGCCAATTGATTAGTGTACTCAATTTGTTTTGGTTTTGATTGCGTGACCTGTGAATATTACTGATTGTCAAGGATGAGAAAGTAGTATTTGCTAATTTCCATACTCAACTATGAGTGGTTTATACTCTACCCGTCTTAATTTGAAAATCCTCAGTCAACGGACTTCGGGGTTAAGCAATTTGATAGCAGAATCGGAAACAGAGTTCATTTAAATCTTACATGAATTGTTGAAGCACCACCAAAGTTCATTCATTTTGTCATAAGCATGACTGGAATTATCTTCAATACTATTTTGCTAGACTCGGGAGCGTTTATTGGAGATTTATTGGTATTCTCAATAAACCTTGTTTGCGTACAGGACGTGCCAGAAACAGTGCCAATTTCCAGTTATCATTGGTTGATTTTAAATATTTGTAGGAGCAACTTTGACTTAAACCTCGCTCTACAAAAGCTGAATATATTAGACTTACGTAGGACAGAAAGCGATAGGAGTTTTAAAAGGAGACAACTAAATCCTCCTCGTTAGTGATAAGTTGTTTTGAATATCAATTCGTTGAAATGAAACCGTAAGTCGCCTAAATGCATATTGAAAGCTCTGTAAACACTCGATAATGGTTAAGCAAACTTTATTCGAATACGCTTCGCAGACAATGATACCAATCTGACACCAAATTACTCTAAGTAGTAGTTATATTTTCTGGGTTTAGTCATTCCCAGTAAATTTTAGAGTTAAAATTGGGTCTCAACGTCCTGAAAAGAAAAGGGTTAGACAAGCTGAAGTAACGTTAGAGAGAAAATGTCTTCAAAAGCTACACTATAAAAAGCAATACGACAATATCAAGCTTTGGAACTCCGATAGGTAACTTGAGGAATATGGCTTGAACGATTCATGAGGAAGTTGAAGAATCTGTTTAACAGACTGCTGCCTAATGTTTAGAGAACGACGTTCAGAGATGATAATATTTCAATCCCCAAACTGAGCACCGCTGCGCTGAAGTCAACAATAATTTACTGACTAATTCGATTTCTAAGGTTGGTTCATTGGTTCATTGAACTTTGCCCAGGGTTGACCCAGTTTTACTAGATAACCCTATAAATTTGGGTTCGGTTCTTAAAGAACGATTACCACGAAACCACCACACATTCTTTTCATTTAAAGAAAAATATATGCAATTTGATAGTTACCTGTAACAGTTACCTATACTCGCCCTAGCAAAAACATAGGGCAGGGTGTATTGAAATTAAAAAAAAAAAAATCGCTTTATGGCGACCACTTTACATTTAATTGCTTAAACAAACCTGTATAGTGTATTCTGTAGTATTAAGTGGAAACATGTGTTTCCGCCGGCTTTTTATGGCCAGAATTTTTTCTGTTACATTACAGGGTTTTCTATTTTCTATCTTCTTCAACGGAACTTTTTACATAAAACTTTAATCACTATGTTATTCGACAAACAAAAAACAACAATAGGAGTTGAAAGTCCCTTGTTTGGAATAAATGAATGGATTAGATTTACGTTTATTTATTACTAGCTGAGCTGCCCGGCTTTGCTCGGGTCTTTAGTTTTAAGGTTTCCGTTCTCAATCTTCCTCTTCTGAATCCTGGAAAGAAACCGATGCAACTGCAGAGGATTTCCTCTGTGGCTTCCTCCTGCATTTTCTTTAGTTAGTATGTAGATACTGCAGCGTTCTCTGGCTTTTCTAGGAAGATTTGCAAAACTAACAAAAGAGGGTTGATACCAGAGAACTCAATGGAACAGTATTTAGTTCTGAGTGTTCCAGTTGTTAAGTATGAACTAAAAAGAAAAAAGCTCCGGCAGTGAAACGTTAATTGAGAACCTTTACTTAAACCTCCAGGCAGCCAACACAATAAAAATGTGGAAAACTTCTCTTCATAGGATATACTTTAACAAATATCACATCTTAATGATTTCATCTTTCATAGTTTTCCGAAAAATAGAAACCCACATCCGCAACTCATCGATTTCTCCAACATCCGCTATATAAAAGCAGCAGACAAACGCATCTCGTTAACTCTTCTTGGCGGTGCCAGAATAACAGGGCCTGTACTTTTTTAAAAATCTAACTTTGCTTGTCATCGACCATACCCGCTGATGAAATCAGAACTGAGCTTCAGCCAGCGGACAAAAACGCTAGCTTCAGAGACCATCTTCCCTACCTATTTCAACTGGAAAATAGTCTCAAACGAACTTCAAGTATTCGACTACGAGTTTTATTTCAAACGACAAAATACTTCGACACTGAAGCCAATAAGGAATTCTTTCTCAATAAATCTCTCTAGGAGCTGATTTCCTTAACTCAACTTCTTTTTCTTCTTTATCTTCCCTTTCACGGCGTTACGAGCATCGTGAGTTTGAAGCGATCATAGCTCTTCCACTTAATTTCTTCACAAGAGCTTTGTCTAATAACTTTGTTTTGGGTTATTCGAAACAATAAAGACAACTTTTGAAGTGTTTTTTGACATCAAAGAAAAAAGAAAAACTACACTTAAAAAGTTAAAAGTAATGATAATGGTAATCTAAATTTTGGTTCAATTCCATTCTTATTTAATTTTATTGCATACAATGGAACATGATGGGTTCTTGAAGAATTTTGTTTTGAGGAAGCTAATGATTTTTGTTGGTATCATCATTTGGAGAATCGGAATATGTGGTTCAATAAATTGCGAGTGATTTAAGATCGCTTTTACCGCCACGGTTTTGGAAACGTGGTGCTGAAAATCTGTTTACGGCAGTTTGTCAAAAAAAAAATTACTCATACGCCACAGTCATTCCGTACTAAATATGCAACAGAGGCGTGTACAGAATTGTCAGAATTCTGATACTGGATTCATTCAAAAAGGTATCCCAAATACAGGTATCCTACATAGTGTATTCGATAGGTTCTTGAACGATCAATCGTTTACTTTTTCTTTTATCCTTAAAGAAAAAAACATCGATAGCAGTGGTTTAGTCTCATTCACAAATTATGGCAATGTGCGTATTTAGGAGACAAGATTTGAAAAGTATTTATTTAACTTTCTAAATCAAAAAACCAGTCTTTTAAAATCCCATTTATACGAGGTGCTATAAAAATCAAATTACGATGACAGAAAGTTTGCTTTGTAATTACCATCCAACGTCGTTATAAAGGGTGTTTTTGAAAACGTGTAATAAAACACATATATTTCGATACGATATTTTTCATAGATAGAGTGATCCAAGATTTATATCTATATTTCATCCCCATGTTCCCAAGGGAACGGGAAGGAGAACATACACGGGAAGACACACGTGAACTTAAAAACTGCTTGGCCGATTCCAAAATTCTTTCACCGTAAGAATGCTTTGCATTCTTTTATTTTCACGGGAACGGGATAATACACGGAAACCTAGAAACTGCTTGACCGATTTCAAAATTCTTTTACCGTTAGAATGCTACCTTATCCCTCAGCAACATATAGTCTACATCTCATCCTCATATTCCCGAGGGATAGTGAATGGCTATTCAAAAAATACTCGACCGATCTCAAAATTCTTCCATTAAATTGCTAAAACGCTACATTTTTAAAAGTAGCATAGACCATATTAAAGCTGGTTTGAAAATCTCAAAACTACGGCGTTGTAATTGAATCTAGAGACACATTTCATCCCCATCCTCTAACGGTTATTGGAACGGGAAACTTAAAACTTTCAGACAACCATCAGCTTAGCCCAACGGATGTACCTGACAATTTTTGGTTAAGCCATTTTGTGTTTTTAAATTGGGTTAATTTTTATTAAATAGCCTCTCCCGCTCAAATGGAGGGAGATGGACCAACCTTCCATACGATTTTATGACCACGGATTGGCATAGAAAAAATACGCTGCGACGAACTTTCACTTTCTCAATTAGCCGTTCGGAAAATCACATATATTATGGTTGAGAGAAATAACCAAGGCCCTATTTCAATAAAGTTATTTAAAAATCCTATTTGAGACCTAAACGGATCGTGTTCAACACAAACCTCGCTCAAAACGGCTGTAGATTTTCATTACAAAAAATAATGCGCAAACTTTTTTAAAATCTCAACAGTGATTCCAAGTTCCCGACACTCAACTAGAGCTATATCACTGATCTAATAACTAATTACATATAACCAAGCATCAGGTGAAGCCAGCTTCTAAAGTGGCTAACAATGAACTCGATTTGGAATTGATTTGTATGCATTTGGCGTCTACTCTATTTATTGCCACTGTTTCCAAAAACGAATTTTTATTCAAATGAGTTATGAAGACGCTGTTATTTTGCAATGCTACAAAGCCAATTCATTTCATCTCCAAAACAAGGACAGACTAACAAAATTCTTTAATCTTATATTTATATTATGTTACTACAAACTGATGAGTGATGAGTAATCCAAACTACCATATCAATTACCCACAAACATGTCAAAGAAAATGCTGACTGACTAGCATTTGATTCAATTGGGTATTTAACAATCTGTGAAACTTTAGAAGAGAATAGATCTGCGTGTACCATCTTATTAAAAATTCGTCTCCCTCTTCACTATGTGGTCGTTCACAGAGCAGTGTGTTTGATTGCATTCAAATGTGTAGGCGCTTTCTAAAAATGATACAATCGTTTATATTTAAAATAAACAAACGACGATACTACACTAGTGGGTGGGAAAATATTCAAGTTGAGATAATTTCATATACGACCGCATGCTAAAACTTGTGGCTTAAAATCAAGATCGTATGCGTGATTAAGTAGTTTGGATTAATTCAATATGATTTGTTTAAAACAGAAAAATTACTTAGCGATTGCAACAGTGGGTTTCAAAAACACCTAGGAATACTTTTATTGCATTGATTTTTTTTTTTTCGATAGATAAATTAAATTGGGTTGGGCCCATGGACTGTCATGTAAGTGAAAAGGGACTGAGATAAAACAAGGAGTTGATTTATAGCAAGCGTTAGTGAATTACTGATTTTGCTCCAAACACACTTGCCATGGCACAACGAGACTGTAAAAGACCGGCAGACTCATAAGCTAATGAAAGGAGCATAGCGTGTGACCAATTATTTTTAATCGTCAGATATAAGGTTTTCCCTAGAGTATGAGTTGACGGGTTAACCGAAGACAACTGAAAATATTTAGACTCATGTTAATGAAAACTCCCCAAAGATAGAAAACAAAATAAAAAAGATTTCTGAGTGCTATGGACATAGAGGGCAAAAAAGAATTCGTTGTTTGGTTTGCTTTTAAGATATTGTCAAATCCGTTAAGAAATTGGAAATAAAAATTTATTCAGATCAGTTTAATATTCTAACAGGCTGAGACTTCGCTCGTCGTTCGGGTTCAAATTTCTTTACAGTGTAACAACACACTGCTAAATGCAGGCCTGCTATTTTAGCACTGAGTGAAGACCAGATCACAGGTGGGTGCTGACTTTGATCCTTCAGAAGTTTACCTCCTTGGTTATTGTTTAATGTCATTGATCATTTCTTACTATCGTCTAGATGTAAATATCAAGAAAATTTTGCTTAACAATTTTACTTACAGTATGGCCAAGAATATGAATTATACGTGGTTCAGATCGACTGTGTGTTGGCCATGCTTATTTTGAGATTCGATTTCGATCCAAAGTTAGTCGAACTCGAAAAAATTGCTGTTTGAGATTCGATGCTCTTGAAAGTTTACGGTCGAATCTCAAAGTAAGTACAAGCACCTTATTCACCATTTTTTTATTTACAGAAGATTCAATTTAGATAGCAATTCAACCTTTAATGAGCTTAATGCTCTATCTGACTCTATTCCAAGAATTGTTTTCTATTACACTCGCAACACAATTCTGAATGGCCCCGACATTGCGACCTTTTTACCAGTTAATAACGTTGAGATCTTCGTTAAGTTAAATAATTTGAGCCAGCTTATTGATGAGCCGACTTGGAAGGCCTTGTGGACATCACTCTTGACCCATTCTGACTACTCATCTTTAAAACTACAGAGCTAAAGTATAATTAAATAGGACTATTGTGTTATTTAACATATCGGACTATTGTCTAGGTTTAAAATATTCAATCCCGGTAAAAAAGACAAGGCATTAAAAGAACTGTGCGAAGTAAATTCGGACGGCCGGTCATGGAGCTTTAAAGACGGAAACGTTGACGCCATCATGAGCTCTCTTATTGAAAATGCGTCCTTTGGTTATGAGAATCTTCTTCGTTTCATCAGAAACTACCTCTCTGATTGTTCAAAACAAATCAAGTTGAATAGTTTTAAGTCTTATTTATATTCAGTTCATAAATGCTGGTGTGCCCCTTTCTTATTTTATATATGATCATCTCTCTGTAACTTTTATTCCTCTTAGAGCCAGTGTTTCTTCACTCGAAGTTCAGAATCAACTTCCGAAAAGTAAAAAGAATGTACATATTATTAAAAACGACTGCAATAAAATATATCGAAAGACCTATGCTGTCTCTTGTCGTTAAAGATCAACGTGGCCCAATAATTGTCATTATTGCTGAATGTTACCTGCCTAGATAAAACCGAAAAGTTTTCAGTACTTGGAATGTGTGTATACGATTTTTGGTTTCTTAAAATGAATCAGGGGTAAAGCTTCTGATCTGTCTACATTTTATAAAGTCTACATGCGCCAAACGCTATAGTAACAGTCCCATTCTGTCATGGTCAGGTGTTTCTGAAGCTTCTCTTGATTGGTTTAAAAAAAATCGTTTACACTATTTAATGCCAGCTCAATTGTAGGATATAAGCATTCTCTTGAACATCGTCGTAATGTTACTTTTGCACGGTCATTGTTCTAGTGAAATAGCCAATGGCATTAATCTTTTAAATGATTTGATGCAACAGACTCGATAGGAATGCCAATCAATTTTACCTTGAGACTACCTTCGGACGTAATTTCTAGAATAGAAATTCAGCCGTTCAACCCGAATGTGGAATGCTTTAATCGACTGTTTTTCTCCCGCACTATAATTTACAAAGAAGCAAACAGTCAATGTAAATCCAAATCTCCTACATAGTCCTCTACTATTTTCATTAAAGCTAGAACACCTATAGCACCAAAGTGATTATGTAGTTGCGACAGCGACAAAGCGAAGTATGAGAAGGCCCACACTGGAAAGTTGCAATGCATTTGTAGTTGTTGTGACTACAGAAAAGTGTCAGCTTCTTTCGCTGTCGCAACTATGAAATCGTTTTGGTTTTTGCAAGCTACGTGCATTGCGATCTTCAAGGGATCACAACTCTCCACTTATCTGCTTGAAGGCGCTCGCTCATTCCCTTCTTCGATTGTCCATTGTTTTCCGTTCATGATTCCCGCTTCTATACCTGCAAACGCACTTACTTCTTCTAACATTAATACACTTAAGAAAGGTTGTCCCCTGTCTATTCGCTTTTAAGTTCTCCTTGCATCATCATTTGAAAAAAAAAAAAAACAAGAAACAACACGTCACCTCGAGTCCGAGTCCTTCTTTGGCTTCGAAGGTCAACGTACGTACTGTATTCACCCAATTAAAAAGAAAGAAACGCTATTTCAAGCGATATCTTATGGGTAGTAACAACGCTATAACCACAACTTACATTTTTTAACCGCCCGCCACCATAAGTCCTACCCAACAATCTTACAGCCAAACTGCTAAAGGACAAAACATACCCGCCAAACAAGAGACCATTACCAAAGCTGCTTCACAGGTTGCTAATCACATTGAATAGACAACACCCCTTTGAAGAGGGCCATTAACAGAGGATTCCCATGGCTGAATGAAACGTATCCGTCCCCAAAAACAGAAAAAAAATTCACCGGCCACCAACTGTTGATCGAAGAGTCATATTTCTTTTGTCTGCACGCAAGTCATACCGCCTTCCCGAAATTCTTTTGTTTCTTCATATCCATTCACAACAAACCTCTTCTTATGTCTCTCTTGAATTGTACTTCACATTTGTTCAAATGCAATGCAAACTGTTAACTTTACGTTAATATAACATTTATTATTTAAATTTATTTATTTGTTTTTCTAACAACAATTGATGTTTTTCTTTTTTGTCTTTTTAATTGCTTTTCTATTCTCATTCCTCTGCTCTTGATGGGTGGCAAATGAGAGAAGAAAACACAAACAAGTGCATTTAGATCTTTTTAATTTGTGTTCCTTCTCATTTTCTGTATTGTTATTTTTTTAGTCCACCAAAAATCAAACTGTCGTTGCCAAATTACTGTATATCGTTGTAATTTTGGTTGCATGCTTTCAATGATTTCAATCGACATTGCATGCGTAAAAGCACTTAATACTTTTTTTACTTTTTCTTCTTAAAAGCAAAATAGTAATAATATAAAAAAAAAAAATTAAAAATGAACAACAGAAGAAGAATGACTTATAATTACACTAAGAAAGAGGTCATTGTGGGTGAATAGAGTAGAATAGGATTCGTAATCGTAATAATAATTATGAGAGAAAAAAAAACAATGTTACAAACTCTCTGTGTAGTGTTTTTTTTTTTTGTTTTGTTTTAATAAATATTAATTTTATAATTATTTTTTGTTTGTTTGTTTGTTTTGTATCGCTTCCCGCTTATCAACTTTCAATTTATAACAATTTGCAACGTTTCGTGTCAAATTACTTACAAATGAGTTAATCAAATGAAACAAAGCAGAACTAGACTAAGCAGTTATACAAGTAAAAGTGTTTTCTTTCGCAATTCGCAGTGTTTCGTTTTTATTATTTATGTATATCGCAGTTTATGAATGTTCCTCTCTGCAAAAGGAATTGTATATTTTATGTTTCTAACAAAAATAAGGATAGGTAGTAGGTATGTTTAAGGATTCTTAGTTGGTAAGTGTACGTTTTTAGGTTTTGTTTCTCCATACCATCCATCCATCGCTTATCGATAAGACGAATGAAAACAACATTCACACACCAATCATTTTTGTTTTAAGCAATTTTAAGGTTAAAAAAGAGAAGAGGGAATTTATGATTAAAAAATAAGGATTAAACTTAGCATTAATGGTCCTCCACATGTTGTGTGTGTGTGTAAAGGATGGCAATTTGAATTTAAAAGCGAAAGAAGTTAGTTCATTAATAATTTTTTTCTCTTTGCGTTCTGTGTTCCAATGGAAATGTGGTTAGTATTTTATAATTTTTTGTTTGTTTGGTTGTCCCTGCACACGCGTGTGTTAAACCCGAAGAAGCTCTCACACCACCCACACACATTACACATTTGCTTAAATCTTATAATTTAATATTACATAGTACTGTTACTTAGATAATAAAAACGCGCTAGACTTATAGCGCGGGCGATTACAGTTATTTGCTATTTGTGTGTGTGATATATGTATGTATGTATATATTTTTATTTTTTTTTTTATTAATGATTATTTTCCGTTTATAGCTACAGTTATAATTGTTTAATATTATTTTTAGTTTTTCTTTTTTTAATCTTTTTTTAGTTGACTTGTGGGTTGTTTTTGATTTCTTTTTTTTTGTATATAAATGACTCATCACTCTCTCTCTTTTTATCTGTGTAACATGTCCAGAAGAAAAGATTGAATTAGTTTGTTATTGACGAGAGACTCTGTGCAACACCATTGACAGTCTTTGATTTAAGGACATCGTTTTCGTAGCTCAAAACAGTTTCTCTGCCGTTCTCGAAAACCCTTTTGGTCATCATTTTCTTGCCGTTGACAAATGTGGTCGATGTTGAGGTTCTTTTGACGGCACCATTTGGTTGAATGCTGCCACCACCTCCAGCTCCCATGACCGTTGATTGTGTGTTGCACGTTGAGAATGCGGTGAAGCTGTTCGATGGCATCAGGAAGTCCATCATCGAATAGCCGACCATGGGACTCATGAACGAAGTCATCATATTGTTTTGGGCCGGGTGGGAATGACGATGTCCAGCGCCACCAGAGCGATGATGGTGTCCGCCGTTGCTACCTTGTCGCCGACTACTGGGATGGTGTATACTGTGTACCTCGCGGAATAGATCCGCAAATGGCGAATTCACACCGAAGAACTCACGGAAGACTTCATCCGGTGGCCGAAACACGAATGGGAACCCGCCCATGATGTCGTATTCATCAAATTCATGCATCCCTCCGCCGCCACCACCGTGGTATCTTCGAGATGGCCTACTCCTCTGGCCATCGCCAATGAGACCCTCTTTGCCATACTGATCGTAAATGCGGCGCTTTTTCTCATCCGATAGCACCTCATACGCTTCAGAGATTTCCTTAAATCGAATGTTGGCCTCCTCTAGGTTGTCCGGATTCTTGTCGGGGTGCCACTTGAGAGCTAGTTTTCTGTAGGCCTTTTTGATTTCCACATCATTGGATGTGCGTACAACTTCTAGTGTTTTATAGTAGTCAACCATGTTTGGTTATATTTTATTCAATTCTCTCGCCTTTGTGATTTTTGTGGCTTCTGTAATTACATGATTAGTTAGGAGATAGGAGAGAAGAAACACAAATAAAATGTAGCAAAAAGGGGGAATAAAAAAAAAAGAAAAATCTCGTACGTACACGAATATTGAGCTGACAGCAGACTTTTTCTATACGACCTTGCACCGTTGTTGGTCTCAAGAGTCACAGTACTTCTTTTACGGTATTTCCAATTGTTCTCAGTAACTCCTTTGGCCCACGAGATCTCTTTTTAATTCACTTTAAAGAAATTTGTTTGGATAGGAAAATGTAATGAAAAGATTTTTTTTTTTTTTTTTATTTAAATGAAACACTCACACACAACTCGCACACACTCGGGAGATTTCACTTGATTATTTTTTTCCGCACACAACTCTTTTCTTTTCTTTCTTTCGCGCACGCAAATGTCAGACAGAATGGTTTTTGTATCGCTTTGTCGTTTCGGAGGGTGACGAAGAGACAACAAGCTTTTCCTCTATTTGACAAGTTGTTGTGTAGCCAGCGATATATGGATGATGCACAGGCAAAAGGCAGCAACCGTGTTGGTGCAATAAAAAATGTTGGGTTGGTTTTGTTTGAATTTTGTTTTCTTTCAATTTACACTTTTCCTCGTGAAATCGATTTCAATAGTTACTTGATATTTAGAAAATTAATTTTGAACACATTCTTTAAGTGGAATGTAAGATAAACTGCTATTTTTTTCAATTATTTTCTTCTGTGTACACAAAAAAAAAAAATCTAATCGAGGACAAAGTGGTTCCGCTGTTGAGAAAACTACTGACGAAAGACGAAACGAAGTGCTGTTCCTGTTGGCTGTGGCTGGTGGTTTTGGTTTGGGTACGTTTGCTTTGTCAAACTGCGGGAAAGCGAACGTAGCTTTGGGATGGAAGAGTTCAGAGGTTCGGACGCAATTATGTGCTTTGTTCGTACCGCAAAGTAGATAATACAGGGTCTGATTTTCGTAATTTTTTAGATTATGGTGGATTTATATACATCTGCAAGTGCAGATGAAAAAAGGAAATAGACACAAGATGCAAAATTTATACTTGTCTGATAGAGTGGGAAGACTTGTTATAGGATGCGGATCAAAAATTATAGGTGCAGATGAACATGTTGCAGCCATAATTATGTATTCGTTTTTCTTTTTAACTTTTGTGCTTTATAATCTTTATCCGTCCGCATTAATTTTCTGCACTTCTGTAGTAGCAGATGGATGTAAATCCAGCATAAATTCTTCTACACCGAAACGTTTTCGTATTCGCGGCAGCTGTAGAAACACTCCTGTCCTCATTTCTGCCATCTCGACAATACAATTGTGTGAAAACGCGCTGTTTTTTTTTGTCGTGTTGGTGTGGGTATTCTTGATACGTCTCCATTCAGAATTGAATCACGCTTCAATTCGAATTAGTTCCAGTGTGTACCTAAATCGAATTGAAATAGGATTACCCGAACCGATACTGCTTTGGTAGCTTGATATATTTCGAAATAAGGGGAAATAAGGGGTTCCCGCCCCCGGTCGAGAGTTGATCTGTGCCACCTTGCCGCAGTTGCTTTAGCTTTTAGCACGCGGATATAAGCTAAACTCAAAAAACGTTGGTCAAAAATCTTACCCCTGTTCTTTATCTGCCTTTTTAAAAATTCAATAACTAATTTTTCATTTTCCTTGAAGGTTAATGTTCTTATATCTGTTTTAACAAACGGATGTTTATTTCTTTTTAGGTAGTGACTTTTCCAAAAATTCATCTACACCAACATTGGAATACTTGCAGTTTTTATCTGCTTAAAAATAAGCGGAGATTTTCATCAACGCTATCCTCATATTTTGTTGTTGTTTTCAGCACCCAATAATTTGAACAAACGTATGGCTTTGAGCAAACCAACGCGGTGAGTGCGTGCGTTGCGATTGCGTTAAGTCAAACCTATATATAGGTAACCTTATATAGGTTTGACTTAACGTAATCGCATCGCACGCACTCACCGCGCTGGTTTGCGCAAGGCTTATATCTGCGTGCAAAAAACGCACCTGCAATGCAAAAGCTCAAAAAGAAAATTTTAAGGGAGTCAACAAAAACTTGTTTTTACTGTAACTTAAATATTTCTAGTCCCAACTGTATGGATTTAACAAGCGTACTGTACAATTTCTTTCAAAGGTTGAAATTATTTGCATGTGGTTGAAATGAATTGAATCGTCTATTCTCCAGAATTTTCGCCGACTACAAAAACAAATTCATAAACAAACAAATAACAAACAAAACAGGAGCAGCCATTCGAGTATTCTAGTTGCAAAAGCAATTTTATCCAGTTTTCAGCATTGAACATTGCATAAATATAACATTTAAATCTAAAAGATCATTCGTTGGAATGTTCGAAAAAACTGCCCTTGATTGTTGGTCCGAAGAAGCGAAACTTCGTCCGATAATAACGCTGTGTAAAAACTTGGACATGTCCCTTGGAGGTGGTATTCCATCGAAAGTAATTACGGAATTCTGCGGAGCACCGGGCACAGGAAAAACACAAATGTGGTAAGTTTGCTTGTAATGATGAGTATGAAGAGTGGAAATATGTATGATTTTCTAGTCAGTGTAGAATTTGTAACAAAACAATGAAGTTACATTAACATTCCCAAAGTTCAGGCTGAATTTTGCCTTTAACTTACCTCAACTTTGTTTTATTGCAGCTTGCAATTATGTGTAAATGTACAATTTCCCACAGAAGTTGGTGGAATCGGTGGTCGAGCGATGTTTATTGACACAAATCAGGGATTTAGTCCACTTCGGTTGCAAGGTAAGACAATTAAGGTTTTAATTTTGATTGAAACTGCATATTTTATATGCCCGGGTAGCTCAGTCGGTAGAGCGTTGGACTTTTAATCCAACGGTCCAGGGTTCAAGTCCCTGCTCGGGCGGTAATACTTTTTTTTTGAAATTTATATTTACTTTATTGGCAGATATTGCCAACCACTGTGCCGATAGATACAAACAGACATACAAGAAGTTTTATAAGCAACAAATAGTGCCTACTGACTTTAACACTGACAGCATAATGAACAATGTCTCCTACATCTACTGCAAAGACTACGTAGAACTTCTTGCCGCCTTAGAAATAGTGAAGTGTTCCTTGGATTCAGCAACTGAAGTTAGATTTGACACTATTTGCCTTTACTTTTGATTATTGCAACTTAGTTTTTTGAACTTCCGTTCGTAGATCAAACTCCTTGTCATCGATTCGTTCTCATTTCTGTTTCGAAGTTTCGATAACATAACAAACAGGACAAGGATAGTCTATGAGATGCTTACAGACCTGCAAGAGCTTGCTGATCGATATGAACTTGCAGTAAGTCGAAATCTAAATGAGCAGCTCAACATGGATCGAATATAAATGTTTTCTTTTTCTAAGGTTGTCATCACAAATGAATTGACGACGAGGTTCAACAACGAAGAAGCAATAGTTTGTCCAGCTCTAGGTGATAGTTTGGCGCATAAAGTTGGGCAGCGTATCATTTTAAGCAAGCCGAGTGGTGAGCAGCATAATGTAGCGTTTCTAACGAAGTGTCATACATCAAAAGTCGGAATTCCGTTTAGAGTAAGAGAAGTGGTCGTCATAAGGTTTTTTGTTCTGACAATCGTTACTGGTCTCTTTTCAGATCAAGGAAAGCGGAATAAGAGGAACAGATTAAGCGAAATAAACAAGAAGATATTTATAAACATGTAAGTCATTCAGGGTTCTTTATTTTCCTTTTTCCATGCTTGTTTTTGTTGTGTTTGGTTTGAAACATAACGAAGTACAAGTAATTAAACTTGTTCCACAATCGTTAAACGAACATTTTTCAAGATTTACAAATGTACATAATCTGAGTATCTGATTAGTTGTCTTTTTTGGCAAAGCCAGCGTTCCTAGTTGTTTTCACTCTTATCAGTGTGAAGAAGGTACAACAACCTTAATTTATAGTCATGCACGTTGTGCTGTGGATGTTGAGCGTGTACTATTGCGGGAGGCTCTGTCAACTTGGCGGCGCCCAGATATTTGGCCCTATCGAGGTAACCGTCGGAGCGGAGTTTTCTTCGCAACGCATTCTTTTTCGGAGATTTAATTTTGCTTCGAAGTAGTTGTCATGGTAAGAAATTTTTCACAAATGCGAAAACGCATTGTATTCCCAAAACTAAAACACTTTCCGCAGCAAAAAGTATCGGAGGATGTCGGAGAAATGTTTGTTTTTATCTATCAAAAGTAAAGCCAACAAAAGTACTTATTCGCAAAGCAATAAGCATCGCATATAAACGGTAAGCTTTGAGAGAATGTCCGATCGGACGATCGGAGAACTAGGTTAGGTTAGGTGGAAGTTTCTGTCCGCCAATGAGTATTTACTTACGTGCATTGCCTGACACACTTAGACCACAAGGATCCATTGTGATACCACAGAAATCAGCAAGTTAGTCACCTACTAATCTCAAAAACCCGATGTGAGGTTAACGAGTTGATCACCCATTAAACTTTTATTTTCGGGACTAGCCTGTTAATCACCTGCTAGTCGAACCACATGGAACTTTTAATGTATTTTGAAAGACTTTTAGGATCTATGTAAGCTAAGTCGTTAGTATCGTCGAAGAAGAATTCACCGACATGAGTTTTCCTCCTATGAAGTTGTGCAGGGCATGAGCAAAGAAGGTATTGAACGGTTTCTTCCTCTTCTTCGTCCATGCAGCTTCTGCCGAAATCATTGGAATACACACCAAGTCTTTTGGCGTATCATCCTATTAGACAGTGTCCTGTAAGAACACCTATGGTAGAACCTAGATACAGGCGGTTAAAGGCTAACAAACTCTTCGAGCGTTTTGAGTTTACACACGGCCAAACTTTTTCGGTTGCAAGGAGAACTACCCCGAAGCAAAATGTCTCAGAAACGTAGGAAATCGGAGAGAATCACGTCCAGCGCAAACCAGCGCAGTTGGTGTGTGCGATGCGATTGTGTTAAGTGTAACCTCCATAAGGTTGCGAGTGTTGAAAAAGGGAGGACAAAAATACAACAGCACTATAATGCTCTGCGAGTAATGACTGACTGCCCGAATCTATGTGGCCTGCTAGAGCTTATTGGGAATGTCACAGTGGATGAATTTGACTTACAGAATCAACGATGGATTTGAGCTGTCAAAGAGCAGAAACCCCTGAAAGATCTTTTTTTTTAACTGAATAGGGCGAAGGCAAAACACCTTTACTAGCACCAGCACGAGGTCATGTAAGAACCTAAGAATATTCGAAGAAGTGTTTATTATATCAAGAGGAGTAATGAATCCGTTATTGAATATCTTTAGCCAGTATCTGGCTATGGCAGGGCATTAACATAAATGTGTTCATCCATTTCTGTGTCTTCGAGACAGAGACGGTAGGTGTCATCCTGGCTGATCCCCATGTTTTTAAGATGATATCTGAGAGAGCAGTGTCGAGTGAAGAAGTCCGTAAGCAACTTTGCGTCACGTTTGCCCATGTCAAGAATTTCTTTCATACGTCTTTGAGATAAGCCGAAGAATAGTTTTGATTGGCGGTGCCCATTAAAGTTGTACCAGGAGTGGATCATTTTCTGCCTTTCCCAAGTAACATTTAATGCTACTGATTGGGTGACCGCAGTAGGGTTCCGGGCCCTTGAATTGGGATTGAGAGCCAAGTCTAGCTAGGCGGTCAGCCTCTTCGTTACTCTGTACACCTTTATATCCAGGTACCCAGGAAAGAGTTATTTTATTGTGGGTGGCTTATTAAGATAGACATGCCAGGCAATTCCAAACTAGTTTGGATTCAATTTTCATTGAGGACAATGCCTTCAGGGCTGCCTGACTGTCAGAGCAAATTAGGGTATGTGATCTTCGGAGGTTTTTTCTAAAGCATTCCCTAACACAGAATTCTATAGCTTTTACCTCTGTTTGAAAGATAGTTGTTGTGCTACCAAGAGATATAGATAATTTGAAGTTGGTACCGAAAATCCCTGCACCTACACCGTTGTTAATTTTTGGACCGTCAGTGTACCAAATGTATTGAAAGTTACTTAAGAATTACATTCTTGCATGCTGAGCTTTTAAAAAAGATTATTTCGAAAGGATGGTGTAACATTATGCGTCTAGGCATAAAGTCCAAAGAGTGAGCTGAAGGCAATACCAGTATTGGGAGCACCTGCAGAATGCTCATTATCTCCCTGTAAGCTTTCTTCACTGAAGTCATTTATGAGATGAAGCTTTTCAAAGGCACCAGAAATGTCAAGAAAAGGGCAAGTATGATGTCTTTCATATGTCGCTTTCCATTGGTTTCACTCGGGGGAAGCACTCATTTTAAAAACCAATGGAACACCCAATATTTTTTCTATTCAGTTTAACGTAATTGCCTTTGTGTGAGTGAAACACCTATGGCTCTTAAAAAATATTCCTTGAAGAAAATTTTCTTTTTGACATTTAAGTAACATTTTTTAGTACTTCTTGAGTCGATTCTCACTTCACATCGAGAAGCGGCTGTCACTCCTCAGAATCATCAGAAGCGATCTTTTTGCACCAATGGAACGGTTTAAGAATTCTCCTTGGACTTTTCGTCCAATGGAAAGTGACATTAGCAAACGCATTCTCAATTTTGCTGACCAGCTGATGGAGAGCTGTAACGGTGGATTTGCCAGTCTGATAAGCGAATTGGTTAGCATTGAGAGGATTGACTACTAAGGCCGTATTGCGAATATGTAAGTCATATGACAGTAGGAGTAACAAAGCTTGATCGTATAATAAGTACGAAGATTCGTGGAAGCCTTCAGGTCGAAAATACAATTTGGAAAAAAAATATCACGTTCAGAAAAGAGATCCAAAGAACCCCGTCAAAACGGCAATATCATACAAAGTTCGCACACGATTGCGATGTTAATCTTATCTCTCTCTTATGTCTATTCTTTTGGCATTGTGATTTCATTTGAATTTTGAAAAAAGTAGGCCGCCCGAGCAGGGACTTGAACCCTGGACCGTTGGATTAAAAGTCCAACGCTCTACCGACTGAGCTACCCGGGCATATAAAATTTGCTAGTCAAAGAACAGTGTAGCCCTACAATCGTTTTCTATTCTTCTTGAAATAGAAATGACAATAAATCAGTTTCCAAAGAACCAGAGATTTCTTGCCAAAGATCATAACTGAGTGGGCTCATACGTCATAACGACATGAGATGTAAATATATGAATCATGTGAGCAAATTACACACCGATGATGAATTTTAAAAAGCTCTTATTACTAATAATAGAATTTCTTATCAAGTGAGACAGAACCTGACCTGACTTTAGATGTGAAGCTTGGTCATTAGATTAAAAAATTAGAATTTATCATCGTAAGGAAGGTACCAAATGAATAGTCATCGTCATCATGGATGTTCTAGGAAATTTGAGTATTTTATTTAGAATTTCATCATTCGTTGCATTTCTAATTGTACCTAGGTGTTCTTATTGGAACTGTTTTTGTGTTGGGTTAATGGGTCTTGCAAGTGAATCGGTTTCTCCTAAATGATCTTGGCTCTAAAGCATTTTGTTGTGAATGAAAAATGTAATTTCATTAGGCCAAAGTGTTTGAAAGAAAAACAAACAAATTGAAAAATAAATACATTTTTCATAGGTATGCAAAGAAACACATGAAAAGAATTATGTGTGAATGTTTCGAATAATAAGTTCGATCGTCCCTCCTAATTTTCTATTAAAATGTGGAACTATCTCGTTTCAAATGAGTTTTACGATTCTGATAAATACATTTACATTTTATACGTAGAAACAGTGAAAAGATAGAGGCAAATTATTATCTCCTTATTCTTTTGTTATTTTGTTTCCAGGTGTTGCTAAAGGTGAGCACTTGGCAACCGTTTTTACATAAAAAGGGTCTGGCATGGCAGTTAATCGATTTATTTCTTGTGTCGCTATAATAAACTACCACTTTTTGAAAAAAAAAAAAAAAAATTACAAGACACTTACTCTAAATCCATTCAAATTTCGTAAGAGTTCAAAAAGCTGGTAATCATTTTGGAACATTACGGTGCATTACAGGAATGGGAAGAGGTATTGGAACAATGCGTTATGTAGATTTTTTTTTTCATTTTATTAAAATACTAGGGAATTAAACTCTGAAGTTCGTAATGTATTGTACGTTATTTTTATTTATGTTCTCCGAAGTTGGCACCCTTTATTTTACGGAGAAGCACTCGACTATATTTCTATATTATGTCTGCTTCCGAAACAACTAACACCCTCGGATAACAATAGGTCCGTTCGTTGAACTTTCCCCAGGGTTGACCCAGGTTTTCTTGACTCCTCAAAAAACGCTAAACCACAAATCACCACACACCCCTGTCATTAAAAAAAATGCATGTCATTTGACAGCCCTCAACTCGCCACAGCAAAAAGCTAGGGCGAGTTTATTGAAAACCTAGGTCAACCCTAGGGCTGAAAAAACACTCATTTTGACATTCAGGTCGACTTTAGGTTTCTCAAAAAACGCTTTGTGGCGACCCCAGGGCGACCCTGGTGCTTCAACGAACAAACCTAACAATGATTTCAAAGTTGACGACCCAAGCAAACGTAAAAAGGACAAAGACCTCCGGATCTTCACGTGGAACGTAAGATCTCTTAACGGATTACGTGCAGCCGGAGAACTAGCGGACGCCCTGGACTGCTTTAAAGCAAACATATCCGCCAACCAAGAAGTGCGATGGAGGGCATAAAGAAGATGACAAACTGTGACATTTACTATAGCGAATGCTACAAACAAAAGAAACAGCGCTTATTTGGGTGCGGATTTGTTAGCGGAAGACTCACGGATAAGATTATTAGCCAAAATCCAGTTAATGAGCGTATAATGACATCTGCATCAGGGCTAAATTCGCCAACATTAGCCTAATATGCGCCCACGTCCCTACAGAAGAGAAAGACGACAATTCCAAAGACTATTTCTATGAACTCCTCGAAGAAACATATAGGCAGTGCCCTAGACACGACGTGAAAATCGTTCTCGGCAATTTTAACGAAAAACTATATTAAAGGAGGACATCTTTGGAAATATAATCGGTAAGCATAGCTTCCATGACGAAACCTCCGAAAACGGACTAATGCTAATCGATTTTAATGCGGGGCTAAATCTTGTTGTAAGTAGTACACGCTTCCCGCATCTCAAAATTCATAAAGGTACATGGCGATCCCCAGATCAATCACCGGTCAACCAGATTGACCATGTTGCTATTCCAGTGTATTAGATTTCTGAACTTTCCGAGAGGCCAACTTTGACTCGGAACACTACCTTGTTTTAGCTAAGGTACGAATGAGGATATCTTGTTCACGACTCGCCTGAACTAACACTGTGAAGCGATATGACGTCGGAAAACTATAATCACAAGAGATTGCCAGTGCTTTTTCCAATCTAGTGTCTTTTCAACTATCCTTGAATCCTATGCCGCCAGCATTAAGCATTGAAGACCAGTGGCAGCAATGCCAAGAAGCCATCAGAACCGTTGCCTCTGAGGTTCTGGGTTTCACTCGGCCCCCAAAAAGAAACCCATGGTTCGGTGAAGAATGCAGGCAGGCAAATGCAGCCAAACAAAAAGCACGACAAATGCTGATGCAAAAACGAACGAGAGCTGCTAACGATCAGTATAACGAGATTTACAAGGAGAAAAGAAGGGAAGAACACCGAATTCTCAAAAAGAAAAAGAAACAGCATGAGAAGCGCTCATTTGAAGAAATTGAGAGCCCCGAACTCAAGCCAGCAGGGAAACATAGTAGTAGAGTCACAGTCGCTACTGAGGATCTGGAAAGATCACCTCGGCAGACTGCTCAACGGCGATGAAGACACAAATTCCGCTGTCAGGCAGATTGCCCCATTCAGCTTGGACGATGAGCAAGAATGCCGTCCTCCCGACCTAGAAGAAGTTAATCTTGCCATATATAAACTTAAATCAAATAAGACTGCAGGTGCAGATGGCCTTGATGCCGAACTTTTCAAGGCAGCTGGAGACCAGTTGGAAAGGAGCATGCACCAGCTGATCTGCATGATATGGTCGGAAGAAAGCATGCCCGATGAATGGAACCTCAGTATCGTATGCCCGATCCTAAAGAAGGAAGACCCTCACAATTGCGCCAATTACAGAGGGATAAGCCTCCTTAACGTAGCTTATAAGATCTTGTCTGCTGCAATATGTAAACGTCTGAAACCCCTCGTCAACAACTTGATAGGTCCTTATCAAAGTGGTTTTAGACCAGAGAAGCCCACAATAGACCAAGTTTTCACATTACGGCAGATCTTGAAAAAAACCCGAGAATATATAATTTTGATATACAACATCTTTTTATCGATTTCAAGGCCGCGTATGACAATATTTACAGACGACTATGCAGGATGACTTTGGAGAATTCACGCTGCTCCGTCAAGGTCGGTAGAGAACTCACCGAGAACTTTGATGGCGACAAACTCTAATGCGATTTCTTCAACATCATACTTAAAAGATTGTAAGAAACTCAAACGTCAACACCAGAGGAACAATCTTTCAAAAGTCTGTACAATTACGTAATGGGAAAAAAAAGCGTGATGTCATAGGTGTTGTTGCGAGCATTGAAACAGAAGCGCCAAAAATGGGTTTGATGGTTAATGAGGGCAAAACGAAGTACATACATATGTTGTCATCAAACAAGGACACAGAACATCGACGAATTGGACAAAACGTCACAATAGACAGACATAACTTCGAGGTAGTACAGGACTTCGTCTACCTAGCATCCGCTGTAGACACGGACAACAACATCAGTGCGGAGATCAAACGGAGAATAACTCTTGTCAACCCTTGCTTCTTTGGGTTAAGAAGGCAATTGAGAAACAAAATCCACTCCAGAAAAACCAAGGTAACCTTGTATAAGACCTTGATCATCCCAGTCCTGCTTTACGGCGCGGAAGCATGGACCTTATCGAAAGCGGATGAGGAAACCCTTGGTCGTTTCGAAAGAAAAATTCTCCGAATGATCTTTGGTTTCGTATGCAAAATGTGTGGAGAAGAAGATACAACAACGAGCTGTATGAGCTGTACCGCGACATGGGCATAGCTAGAAGAGTACGCATCGCGAGGCTACGATGGTTGGGCCATGTAAAGCGGATGGACCCAAACTCTCCGGCTCGACTTGTTTTCGAAAGCACATTGTAGGGAAATCGCGGAAGGGGAAGACCTCGTCTTAGGTGGCGCAATCAAGTGGAACAAGACATCAGCCGACTAGAGTGCAAAACTGGAGAGAGCTCGCCCGAAATCGAAGTCGTTACAGAAGGATGTTGGTTGACCAGGTTCAACCCATGCCCACCTAATGGCACTTTCCATTGGTTTCACTCGGGGAAGCACTCATTTTAAAAACCAATGGAACACCCAAAATAATTTCTGTTCAGTTTAACGTAATTGCCTTTGTGTGAGTGGAACACCTATGGCTCTTAAAAAATATTCCTTGAAGAAAATTTTCTTTTTGACATTTGAGTAATATGTGTTAGTGCTTCTTGAGTCGATTCTCATTTCAAATCGATAAGCGGCTGTCACTCCTCAGAATCATGAGAAGCGATCTTTTTGCACCAATGGAACGGTTTGAGAATGCTTCTGGACCCTCCTGGACGGTTCTTTTCGTCCAATGGAAAGTGCCATAAGTAAGTAAGTAAACTAAGTCCATTGTTGATAGACTTGAAAATGAACATTAAGCAACCTGTTGTGCTTAGAATCCTCAAAAGAAGAATCAAAATTCACAAAGTAATTATAAATACATCATCAATCAGTTATTTGAACTTAAATAGTTCTAAATCACATTTTTAGTAGATAGATAGATGGCTGGCTAGTTCTCATTCATGTCTCATTAAATCAATCAGACTCAACTAAAAGTTCTCAATTTCTCATTTCCTTCGAGAATATTTCCACTCAAGAGCAACTAGTGACGTCATATCGGAGTGAATGAGTGTAATTTAAGTATTTTTTCCGTTTACTTTTATAAAAGCCGCCTACAGAGAGCGAACAAGTACCAGTTTTCGTAAAGTGTTCATCGTTAGTGGAAGTAAGTAGAGACCGGTGTTTCAAAGTTCAAACATTTCAAGTACATAGTACATGTATAAAAATATATAAATTTAAGTTTGTGTTTTGGTTTCAACATTTTCGGTGAATATTTGTACACATTTTGTTTGGCATATTTTGTGTGTTCATTATCCGTCGCATAGCAGGAGTAAAAAAGAAATTATTTGAGTTCACCTTTTACAACATTGAGGGTGCGGTTGGTGGAATTTATTGCCAGTTAGATTACGTTATTTAATGCGTAACTGTCGTTAACCCAATTGGAATACCTGTTCCCGTTTCATAAACATGAAATGTTGGGAAAATCAGCACTCCCTAACTGATTTCCCGCAGTTCCCATTAAAAAAGAAAAAAAGATGACATCATCCCGTAGTGCTAATGCGGTGTGGATTTTTTTGTTGTTCTGGTTGTGCTCTTGCCTTTAGCTTCGTTCGTTTGTTGGTTTTTTTTTTCTGTAGCTCTATCTGCAGCTATGTACGTCTAAATTAAGTGAATTTCGTTTGTGTTGAATTTATATTGCTGCGAGAAAAGTTCATCTCATCCACATACGCCTTTTGACTCCCCGCCCTCTATTGTGTTTGTATCAAATACAGCGATAGTTGAATTAGATACAATTTGTTTAAGTGAATTTCATTCTTCTCTGCTCTGTGAATTGTTGCTATTTGAAAAGAATTTTATAAAGTTTTTTTCAAACATAGGCTCCCGGCTTCGATTTGTAGTACAGTATGTACAATCTGGAAGAGTACAGTCGTGCTCCGTTTTGATGGTTAACTTTATTATCTCAGGTGTCTGACTACGTGATGTCATTAAACTATTTAACATCAGTGATGTATGTCAATATCACGAGATCTGTTTAAATAAGTGACTCACGACTCACGAGAAAAATTGACTCTGAAGCCGCAGTTCTGAGGAAAATATCTTATATCTACCGGGCCCGGTTTTGATGCCACGTCACAGCGACAGCAGTGAGCATGGAGCTAATGTTTGTCCCCCATGGCTGTGTTTGTTAGCCTACTTTATTCTTGTCTCCACTTTTATTATCTTTCCTTTTTGGCTATTCATTCTTGCACTTTGTACATTCAATTTCTTTTCCATCGTTTGTATTGCCTTTGCCGGTTGACAAATTTTTTTGAAAAGAAAAATAAAAAATTGTTGAAGGCTGAAATGCTTGAAGTGTATCAGTCAGTGCATAAAACGGTTGAGTCTACTAAGCTTGGTGTACGGATGTATGTTAGGTACCTACCTACTTTTTAATTATACAGGCGGAGCGGAACAAACTCGGCCTTGTCAACAGACACGAATATTCCATTACTGAGTTTTATTTATTCACAACCTAATTATTGTAGGTACAATTTATTTGTCTCTATCATTGTCTTATCTCAAAAGTGAAATTTCATTCGTCTAAAATATTTTTTTGAGCAAATACATTTTTTATTATCAAAAAAAATTGTTGATTCACACTTCAGGCTCTTATTTCAGTTTCACAAAAATTTCACTGACTCTGTAGCTGAAACACACTAAGTCCTGAGTATGTTCTTCTCTGAGAAGCATGTGATTCAATTCGTTGTCAGTCATTTTATGTTTTATTTGGCCAAAACAAAATGAGCTAAGACCCACCCTGAAGTTTAAAAGCTAGTAAAAAATATAGTCGAGAGACTTACGGTATAAAGTGTCTAAAATGGTTAAACATAAACCCTCTCTGACGAACAGAAAAGACGGACGTGCAGAAGGCCAGCATGCCAACGTTTGGCAACAATGGCGCCCGACGTTGGACACACATTTTTCTTTGTTTCGCATTTAGTTCCTTCTTTTGTTAACTTGGGTTTTAAAAGCTCACTCTTTTTTTTTGTGTAATTTGCTTCGACTTTGTTTTCAATTTTGTTTTAAGTTTTACCTTTGTACATACGTACGTATATATCAACAAGAAGCACTTATCCCACAGGCGAATCATCAATGCAAAGCAGCTTATTGATTGCATCTCTCGTATCGTTTTACAGTTAAGATAAAAAGAAAGAAGATGTAGTTAAAAAATGATTTCAAGACGAAGTATTCCGACAGAATTTCTATAGCCAATGTTCTCTTGGTGGTGCATGTCTGCCTGGTACGCGGCAGTTTCGTGGCTCGAATCCCAACATAAAACACAAACCCGGGGCACCCCGCTTGTGTTCAAATGGATTGGTTTCTCTCTGGACATATCCGGAAGTAATTTCTCGGCCAGTGGAAAGTGTCATTACTAATGACTCATTAGTGTTCGTTAAAGATTTATAACAAAACAGACATATAAACGTTCCATTTGAACGTATTTTATAAGACGTTACATTTATGGCTCTTTTCATTACTAATTCGGATGAAGTACACAATTAATAGTGCCAACTTAACTAGAGCTGTTAGCGATGTGAATCAATTTCTACAATTTGTCGACACAAAACTCTTTTCAAATCAAAAAGCAATCGAACTTACCAAAAATGTTTGAATATCATAAAAGTGAAATTAGATAGGCGGTCGTTTGCAGTATTAGTTCTCGGCGTTCAAATAAAGTCTACCCAGCGGATGTACGGTGTGAGCCACTGTTGTTTTTGGTTCTGATTCTAATTCCAAATTTAGAAGCCAGTTTCACTTTTTTCCTTGTGAGGATACCAATGCCAACACATTTTAAAAGAAACCGTTTCCGAACGAGTAAAGGAATCCCCCATTTTTGATGTTGTTTAACTAACAGATCTCAAGAACTTCACCACGTTCCAGTGTCATGACATAACAATTTCTTACTCAACACTCAAATCGCGGTATCTTTCTACCTCATGAACAGGTAGCAGATCTTTGTGACTCTCGGTGGTTGTCATAGTGGAGCAGAAAATTTCAGACATGATTAGGAGTTAATAGCATTTCTGCTAAACACTTTTGGATTTTAGATTTTGACATTCTCTCACGTTTTACGATCCTTTCGGATAATCTACTATCTAACGTGGTGCCTGTGGAGTAATGCTAAGCATATCTAGTGCGAGATTTGAGACCCAGAAACATCGAAGAAAAGAATTCTTTTGACGGGTATCACCTTTTGCGAGGAATTGGCAAGGCCTACTAAATTAATTACACGTTGCCCTGAAAAACGCTTTCTAACTTAGCCGTTCGAAATCAGCATAGAATCTAAGGTCCTGAAAATGCGTTTGGCCTCAAGGTTTCTATAGCTTTGCTACGCCTTTATATTTATTTTATATATTTACAAATGGAATTACATAATAATATAATAATTAGGGTTATCGGGAACTTTTTTTTCCGGGAAAAATACCTATCGGGAACTCACTTATTATGGGAAATATTATTATTGGAACTTGTTCCCGGGAAGGGAAACATTTTTTGAGAAAATATTTCCCAAGGAATTCCCGATAAGGCTGAATAGCTGATAGTTTCTTTTTTGATTGTCGTTTTGGATAATGAATGATAATATTTTGAAAGAACACAAGTTCTTTCTTTTTCTATTGGCCATTAAACTCATATTGTTGCTTTCGCAAATTTATTATACCACGCCTATCTCTACTCGTGTATTTTTTAAGTAAATAGTTTTTGCTCAATGCTACAAAGTTGAATCGAACCCAGATTTTGTTAAACTTGGGTAAAGTTCAACGGACAAACATGTCTTAACGTTCAACTTACTTGGACTAAATAATAATTTTGACTGTCAACTATCAACTGTCGCCTTATTCGTGATCCTACACCATTACCCTTATTGTGTAACTATCGCATCGATAACATCGATCGAGACATGGTGGAAACGGGAACGAGATCCTGACAAGTTCATAGAATTTCGTTTCAGTTTCTACCGTTTATCACCGTATTTTATCGAGGCGGTAGTTACAGAACAAGAGTTCAGGTTCTTTTGTTTAGCCCTGAGTTTCCATTAAGATATGTTTTTGACTCAAATTAAAAGAAACTGAATTTTGAGTACACAAAACAACAATCTTATCATTGAAGTTCTAAATGAACTAAATTATTAAAATTCCAAACAGAGTGTAGAATTTTGAGTAAGAAATGCCTTCAAAATTCAAAGGATTCAGTGATTAGCTCTTTGTTTGTTGTTCAATACAGGTCAATACTTTTGATTTTATTGCCCAAACACCTTCTATACTTCTACTTCAATGATTTACATACTGACAAATGCAAGTTTCGTCTCCCCAAACATTTCTTATGAAATTCCACCCACCACTTAACTGTAGACATCAGTCATCACACCACTAGCTATTCATCTTTTGAATTCTTATAAAGTAGGTCACAATATTTCATTCATTGCAGATATTCATTCTGTGCATGGGGATGATGTCTTGGGGGGTTTTGTATTTTTTCTTTTGTATGCCTCTATTCTTAGCACATTGATTGTGAAAAGCAAACTTGACTTTAAGTGACCTTCCTAAAAACTTGCTTGCATTTTTTTTTTGTTGCGATTCATAGTAGGTAATTGCGTGTCTAAAGATGAATGAATCATAAAAAAAAAAATAACTGGGCAATGTCTTAACAGGGAGTGTTTTGTTGTGCAAATGTGTAACTACTTCACAAATCCGGAAACAAGAACACACACGCTATTTAGCCATATGTATGTTGTTCCTATAAAACTGAGAAACCAATATCAATTAGTTTAAGTAATCCTTAGTTCAATCAATTTCAATTAAGTAACATTTTGAAAAGCGGTTGACGATTCGCTACCAAGTTTTTCAACTCATCAGATTTGAAGAGGGATAAGAAATGAGTTGGAACGCCACAGCAATTTATTAACTTTTCAGCGATGTTTAGATTAAAGGACACATGTCATGTATGATAGTAAATGTAGAAACACATTCAGTGTTTGCATATGGCTCGTGCCATCAATAATTATGCCACTACTACACGCCAATGTACACATTTCTTTATGTACGTTATAGAATCGTCCCAGTTCCCAATTGAATATCTATCTACCTTTTAACTCGAATGGCGCAGTAAATATTGATTCTTAAAACTTTGTTGTTGTGGTCTTTTAATGCCATAAACCAAAGGCCATAACGATTGAGGCCAAGATAGAACAAAAATTGATGTTTTTTTTTTTTTATCGTCGAAAGACTAAATTCCATGTGGGAAACTTTTTCTTTTATTCTATTCACTAATGTTCTATGATGTCATAGACTGGGTGCTTTTACGGCTCCCGGGTGAGCCAAAACAAGGGAGAATAGCTGATGATGTAATATTACACATAGGAAGTAATTTCTTCCCAGAGAGGCGTGTCTGATCTGAAAAGGGCCAATTTTTGACAATGTCTTGTTTGTGCCTTTAATTACCTTCTTTTGAAGTTCCAAAGATTGTTATCATACTTAAATAACCTGAAAGAGGTACTCATATTTGCTTGAAATATTGAAAAGTAGTGACTAGAAGTTTGCTATATAATTGCATAATTTATTATTTTTTGTTTTTTTTTTTTCATTCCAGATATAACCTTTGAATAAAAAAAGCCAAAATGAGTTCAGCAGAATACTACCCATTCAAGGTGAGTTGAAATTAGATGAAACATAATTTATTTATGTTTTTGTTTGTATGGAGAGATGATTTATTGATTTGGCTCAACTTTGTTGAATAAAATCTTCTATGGAAGACTAGGCCTAGTTAAATATTTTTTAAGTAGTTCTTCTATCAATGAGTGTAGATTACGAACGTATAAACCAATAGAGAAATTTAATGGAAAGCGTCTTTTATTTTTGAGTGTTTTTATTAAATGAAATTTAAACGAAAACGAGTGCAACTAAGTGCGAGTAATTTCCTATGTTCATTATCAAGCAATTAACTTCAAGTTGTTTTAATTAGGTTTGCTTTATATTACTTGTTGGAAAGAAGCAAGGTGACAAAGAGTCACCTAACTGGGTATTTAATACAAAAAAGTTTCTCTTTTTACAAAAATAAAATTTACTTTATAGACTTGCTCAAGTGCTAGATTTGAAGTCATTTTTCGTCTGTGTTTTGTTAACATTTATTTTAAATTTGTTAGTTTATATGTTCGAATACTTGCACATATTAAAATGAATGCTCTGAAGGGTGTAGGCCAATTAGTTTTAGAGGGTTTTATAAAAATAAGTACTATTAAGTGATTATGTATTTGTTGTAATGCCTATGCAAATAAGTCATATTTGTAAGCGATCACTCACCAACCGTGGCAGTCAAGTACTTGGTTGACTAATTCATGAAAATTTTATCGTTAACTTATTCACGATATTATTTTCGTCACGATGATTGTGTTTTAGTCAATTGTTTCAATGTTATCTTGACTCTTGAAAGTCGTTTTGTGATCAAAGCTAATTTCTATTCATTCGGTGTAACGCAGTGTTTTCTTTTTTATGTTATGTTAATTTGAATTAACCGAAAAGAAGAATCCAGTAGTGTTCATGAGTGTTCTTAAAGCGTTACTTTGGTGCAAAAAGATCACTTCTCATGATTCTGAAAAGTGACAGGCCTTGAAAAGGAGCCAAAAGAAAGTAAAATATAAAATAGGTAGATTGAGGTGCCTATCAACTGTGCTAATTAATGAGCATAGGCAAATAAGTAATAAGCCACCATGTGACATTAGGTTTTTCTAAATATGGATTTACTCAAGTGTTATGGAGTACTATTAGTTTTTTAAAAGAAGATTTATATCAAATCTATTGATTAATTTTGTTTTATTTCAATTGAATCAATTTGCTTTACTTTGTTTGCTTTTAAATAAAATCAAATGGCAACCACCATCGAAATGTTCTGACATTAAAATAAAATAGAAATTTTTTTTATATACAACGTTACGACAAAAAAATGCGATGAGAAACAATCATAATTTTTTTCTCCTGCCAATTGGAGAAAAAGGGAATGCATATCCCTTTCACTGGTGGGTGAGCACATGTTTTCAAAAATATAAAAAAGTCACATGAGAATACTAGACCGCTTGGTGGATCAATAGGACGAGGATAAAAAGTTTCCTCTAATGTTAGATTTCTTGAGGTGATAAGTGAACCTCAGTGAGAATTCAGATGTATGAAAATCCGAAAAGTGCCATTTTAAAATCCTAGCTAGAGCCGTCGTAGTTCCTAGATTTTCATACCGAAGGAACTACGACGCGATGTTTTAGATTGGTCGAATTTGTTGAATTTTCCCCGTAATTTTTAATTGTAAAAACAAAAAACATAACGAATTTCATTGAAGTTTATCCAAAAATGTTCTTATTTTATTATCTGAGCACAAAAGCATGTACCTTACAAAGTTGAGTGATGGTTTTGTTTCATTCCCTGTGGGCTCTTAGACTTTAAAGTCGTATTATCAGTATCTTTTAGTCTCCCTTTGGAATATTTTGCTGGTTTGTTCTGCCTGGCAAACTATAACAAAAGCAGATTACTATCTGGTACAATGGGCCATTGTTAAGGTCTGAGTAATCCAGTCAGTATTTCTAAAACCTCCAACAATAACAAATGTTAGCATTGAACATTCCAATCCCGCCCATTTTTGAATCGTTTTGCACATATACGAATATGTAGCCATAGTTAAGAAAAGAATTTGTATTGCAAAATATTTTATTTCCAAATTCAATAGCAAGCTACAAGGTCATCCTACTAAACTTATCAGTTTATGCGTTTTTGTCTATGTTCCACTTGAAAATGCCGGTTTATCTTGTTTATAAAAAAAAAACCTTATCAATCAGCACATTATTTCTTTTAATTAGTGTTGTGCTTAAGTTTCTAGAATATTTATTTGTGTGTATAACACACAAAAGGAATTTTTTTTAGATTTTTTAGTTATATATCTCAAGTATGAGTTCACTTTCCGTTAAAAATTGAACAAAAATAAAAACACTCCAGGAGCGAATCCCAAAAAGAAGTAGGCATATGCATGCTCTTGAAAATTTTCATTACATTAGGCCATCGATGGAAATATTTTGGTTTGAAATTAAAGTCTAAAAAAAGATTTTTTTAAGTATGTGCGTCCATGTTCGGTTTTGTTGTTCTTAAAGAGGAGCAGATGCTACATGAATGACTGTAGTTTATTCAGACGTAATACTCGTCGTAATGTATTTAAAGTGACGAAGTCACACACCAGCTGCTTGTGTACTAGTTTACAAGACAAGTTTTATTTACTGCTGACAACAAGATCACAAGAACCAATGTGTATTAAATGAAGACATATTGAATTGGTTCAGCAATACAAAAGGGCACTCAAAAGAAAAATATCCATATCAAAAGATTCCATTCCTTTTATAGCAAAAAATGCAGATATCAATTCTCTCATTCTTTGTATTAATTAAACTTGACAGCAGACACGTTCTTTTTGTGTTAATGTGTCAATACTTTGTTATGATATGAGCCATAAATGACTGATAAGTTAATTGGTTATGGTTGATTCCGAACTGAAAAGAATAATAAAAACAACTTAAAGCGTCTTAGCAACAGCTGTCTGGTGAATTTAAGAGTCGTGGATTTTTATATGATTGTCCAAATTTACAACAAAAACAAGTAACTTTGGGGATCGCCTACATGTACTTCTATACTCAAGATTTGTGTACTCATTAGAGTATTGCCATTTGATATGCTTAATGCATTTCACTTTCGTTTGGCTTTTAAAAGAAAGCGACTTTCAGACATAGTTTAACCTTGTCCGATTTTTCAAGTTTTGCATAGGTTACTGGAAATGCGATGCTAGTGTTGTAAGTGGTACGAGAATGAAAACTTTTACAGCGAAAGCATTTCAATAAGAAAAGCTTATTACTCTTGAGCTGAGAATTAAAATATGAGTGAAAAAAATTTGGTATCTTTGAAAAAAGAAAATCTAATTTTTATTTTGCTCTGCTGATTCAACGAACTGATTCAGTTTTTATATTAACATCTGTTTTTAGACCTTGTTAAAATGATATCATTCAAAATAACATATATTTGCATAAGAACACAACCCGAAAAGTGCCAAACATTAATCAATACTAATTACATATTTACTACCCAGACATATGTTGGCTTCGATGACTCAATGTTTCACTATCAAGTAGAGCAGATTATTTACTTCTAGTGTTAGAAGATTTTAACTTTATCCCACGGGTTGATGTTTAGACTTCCAGGTAACCAGTTGGACGTTTCTCTTATGTTATCTGAACATTCTTGTTGGAATCGCCTCTGCAAGACATTTTGTGAAACTTTTCGAAACAATTGTTTTTGAACCCTTTCCCAAAAAAGAATGCTGCCGTCCACCAAGACTCGGAATGATTTCCACCGGCGTAACTTACAATTTCTGTGCATTTATCATTCTGCATCTATGGAGTTGTAAACAACAACCAGATCTTCTTTAATGGCCCCTATCGGCAGTTTCCCAAAAAATATTGTTTCATAGATAATATTTTGTTCCAATGGAACATTACAAGCAATCGTGAACCTGGTTCGAAAGAAATTCCAACGAAACAAATGTTTATAAATGTAGCAAAATAACAAAAACGAATGTTTTTGCACTTACATTGCTGTGCTTACTTCTAAATTTCTACAAAAGTGGATGCGAAACAAATCGAGTAAAATTTTAGATAAAAAAATTTCCCTTTTGAGATTCATTCACGGTCGCTCAAAATTTCGTAAAGAAGTTTCGAGCATCTTTCCTGATACCAATTTATATATACATATATAAATTGGTATCAAGATATATGGGAAATGTTTCCAGGCCCTTATGATGCCAAAAATACATTTTTAAAAAATATTCATATTCATGTCTATTTTCTGTGCGTTGAAGGTTCTGAGAATTCTTCGATCCTCTCAGTGCATGAAAGGACGCATCTGTGGCAGTCCCAAGCATCCCACGCACGATTAACTAAACAGCAAATGAGTTCAACCCGTTGTCCAAAGTACATCACATTTTTCAATCTTAAACTAACTTGTCAAGGTCACTACAATACAACTAAGGATGTCACCTCAATACAAAAAAAGAAAAACAAGTAGATACAATAATGCGTTACTGAAAAGTGATGCGTTCAGATCTGTATCAGTACTTCACTATTTTGGTTGTCGGTGTTCAGACCTGTATCAGTATTTATTACTTGACCAGGCACAGGAAAATTTGGTTGTGGGCTTGGCTATATTAGTATGAACCAGCTTTTATGGCTAAACCAGCGAAAAAACTTTCAATCAAAGACCCACAGCTTTTCAAAATGTCAATACCCAAAAAATAACTTATCTACGGTTGAGAAACACACGATCACTTATTACGAGAATAAATACTACGACTCAAGCGCCATTAATTAATTCACTCCAACACCTACTTGCAAAAGAATTTGCCATTATTTTATTCTTTTCTTAGCACAAAACACCTACTTCCTTAAAAATTTGCACACTTTGTGAGTTTTAATTTAAAGTGTCGTCACGTACCTTCTTTTTAACTCAGGGTCTTCGTATGACGAAGTTTTAATAGTTTCCACACTGACTAGTTATTTAATTCGCAAAAGATGATGTCATTCGGAATGATTAACAACAAATATTTTTGTTCAGAAATTTACACGAGCCGATGAATAACGTAGTGATACTTTTTATTACAAATGATTAATTGTTTGCATTGAGTTTGCATTGAACAATCAGTTGGAAGATCAAAACTTATAAGCTTTAGTAACTTACCCTTCTTACCCTTGTTTTTATAACAACAAAGCTCTTCGCCAAAATCTCCACGATGATCAGTTTTTTTGTTCAAGTAATTCGTTTTATGATAAATTTTGAAGGCATAAAATAATTCTTGCGTTCTTGAAGCGTACTACTTGATTACAACATAGTGAACTCACATTGAAGGCCGGCCTATTCACGTCTTGGGAGCCAAGCGTTTGCGTACCCCATAGGCAAGTGACTCATAGCTCATACGCATAACTATAATTTTTCAAGTTCGAGGTGTACCGTCGGTATGTGTAATGCTATAGGGAGTAAAAAATTCAAGTAGATAAAATTCAACGTAAAATCGTGTAAATTGAGGGCTTTCATTTTTTCAGAGACAAGAATCAATGAGAAGTACGAATTTTTAGGCCTGCAAATTAATGTTCTAGTTTAATTTTCATTCAAATGACTATTTTTTCTATTGCAATTTATAGTGCACCCCAACTGTCTACCCAGCTGATCCCTTCGATCCCGTTGAGGATGCTGCCACACTCCGTAAGGCAATGAAGGGTTTCGGTACTGATGAGAAGGCTATCATCGAGGTGCTGGCACGTCGTGGTATTGTTCAACGTTTGGAAATCGCCGAATCCTTCAAGACATCATATGGCAAGGATTTGATTTCGGACCTAAAATCTGAATTGGGTGGCAAATTTGAAGATGTTATTGTTGCCCTCATGACACCCCTGCCACAGTTTTACGCTCAAGAGTTGCACGATGCTGTTTCAGGCATTGGTACCGATGAAGAGGCTATCATTGAAATCCTCTGCACTTTGTCCAACTATGGAATCAAGACCATCAGTCAATTCTACGAACAGAGTTTCGGCAAATCTCTAGAATCTGACCTTAAGGGCGACACAAGTGGTCACTTTAAGAGATTGTGTGTCTCCTTGGTGCAAGGTAACCGTGATGAAAATCAGGTAAGATTTTTAAATTTGTGTTCTGTAGTAGATGCTTAATTTTTGTTTTAATCAGGGAGTCGATGAGGCAGCAGCTGTTGCTGATGCTACTGCTTTGTTCGAAGCTGGTGAAGGCCAATGGGGCACAGACGAATCTGTATTCAATTCCATCCTGATCACAAGATCATACCAACAACTCAGACAAATTTTCCTCGAATACGAAAACATTGCTGGCCATGAAATCGATAAGGCCATCAAACGGGAATTCAGCGGCCCAGTTGAAAAGGGATTCTTGGCCATTGGTAAGACAAAACGAATTTATATAAAAAAAGTGTGATTTTTTAATGTGTCCCTTTAGTCAAGTGCTGCAAGTCAAAAGTAGACTACTTCGCTGACAGACTTTACGATTCAATGCACGGCATTGGCACTAAGGACAAGACCCTCATTCGTATTGTTGTCAGCCGATCAGAAATCGATTTGGGTGACATCAAAGAAGCATTCCAAAACAAATACGGAAAGAGTCTGGAATCGTGGATCAAGGTAAATTTTTGTTTATCTATTTTTTTCTTCTTAACATAGTTGTTTTGTAGTTCTTGGTGCTTGGGTTTTGTTTTGTTTTCAAAATATTTTTTTATTTTCCGCATGTGTAGAAAGTTATGTTTCTTTTTTTTTTTTTTACAAAATTCTTATAATCGAACATTTAACTTTTCGATGATTGGATGAGGTAATAAATCACAAAAAATGAAGTGTGCATGAGAGTTCAAGCTCATTTGGCTGGTGGGGCTTGAACTGAGGGTTCTTTACTAGAGAAAAGAATAAAATTAGACTCTAAACTAACAAACAATTCATGCCTTTTCAACAAGCTTTTTGGGAAACCGCTTATCCAAATTTAATCACGTTTGGGAAACTAATAACTGACTTATCCAAAAAAAAGATTAATATACTTAGGGTTTTCGTACTAACGATTTATCCTATTAAGCTTTTACCTACAGCGTAAAACTAATCCAATCGGAAAATTTTTAAGTGGGGATTTGTGTGTCAAGCCCAAAGTATTGAGTTGTAACTTTTCAAAATGTAAACCACGATAATAGTGTCACAAAGTGCATATGTTTGAATTTGATTTTGTTATGAATTTTGAAACACAAATCACATACTCACACTATTTTATAACAAATCAGAGGTTCCCGTACAACAAAAGAAAAAAAAGAAGAAAAAAAATTCGTAGGTTGGCCTGAAAAGGGCGGAAAAAATACTTTGTAGTTGTCAGTTTTATTTTTCGTGTGTGTGTGTGTTTTGGGTGTAAAATCGGTTAAGTGTAAATTGGTGTTGATTTCTTATTGACTTGTCACGAATTGAATTTATTTTGAAAGCTTTTTTCAAACGATTTCGTTTTTTTTAATGTAAAGCTGAATATGCCGTAAATTGTTAAGAGTTGACTTTGCTTTTTTGAAAGAAATAGTAAATATTTACATTTGAAGTTTTGGAAAATTTTTGAATGGTACTAAAAAATGAGAATAGATTAGTCAGATAAAAGAAAATGAGAGATCGAGTTCGAGATAATGTGTAGGGCTCCTCACTGAGAAATCCATTGCATCAGGAACAGTCACTCACTACTTATCACTCTATACGATAACACCCCTAATATAGGCTATGAAGGGGCACTCATAGACACAGAAAGTGAGATGCGCCCTCTATTTCTTCCGCTTCTTCATTGTGTGATATTTCTTATAATTCAAGGATGAGGACTACATAGATTGAGTTGTACTAAACTTACAAATCTCATTTTTTGTTACCTATTGTTTGGGGGAACTTCTGAACTTTATATATATTTTTGTTGCTCCAATGGAACTAGTATTGAAGAAGGATTCTTTGAATCGGTTAAAGATATCCCCCACTTTATAGCCAGTTTATTCACCATTTCAATACCGTGTATACCATATCACAGTCTTCCCTAAGAACCAGTTCTAGCTCTCAAGAAAACTGAACCAGAATGATTTTCAAATGGAATAATAACAAAGTTTTCTTTAGAATTGAGGCACAAATGCTACACAATTCCATGTCAAATAACTCAACGAATTTTTATTGCAAAGAAAATATTTGATCAAACGAATATTTTCTTTTTCCAAGTTGTATTTTTCTAGTTTCCTGATGCAATTTCATTTTTTTCTGTTAGCTGATTGTAATTTTGGCCAAAATGTAACAAATAGTTTCAATTATTTGAGTTCAAATTTTCCACGTATTCCACTCAACATTTTTTGTTCGCTTCGCATAAGGAAAACTAAGTGATATGATATGAGAGCCTAACAACTGGCAGGAAAAAATTCTATTTCCATTTGTTTCAAATTGGTCTGATGGTTTTGCCAGATCGCTATAACTGGTCCTTAAAAAGACATATTTTGTAAGAAGAACAATCCCCAAAATACTAAGGTACTTCTCGGATCGTTTCTTAGTCCCTGTCCATACGTGTTATGCCCATAACGTTATATCGGTCGTTTCTGGGCAAAAGGGGTGAGGAAGAAAGGGACTCGATGCGCAAAATGAAATCTGATTTATCTGCCTAAGCAGTACACTTGGCGTGTCCAGACGGGTTATGCTCATAACGTTATGCTTTTTTCAATACAATTTCCAACACAAAGTGGAGAACTTGTGCGAGGAATCATAACAACGTCTGGACACTAGGTGTTATCAGCATAACCCGTCTGGACAGGCACTTACAAAAGCGTTCTCCGCACAGTAGCGTTCCATTCCAGGTTGGTGTAAGGTTTTAAAAACACATCCTTTGCCCATGCTGCTTTGCTTACAGTATTCTTGCGTTAATGGTCAGTCATATTGAGAAATCGCTTTAAAATTTGCTAGTATTTAAACTTTAAGAAGCGATCATGGTTTCAGAGGGTCGATCAGAGTTTTAATTTTTTTTTTCCAAGGGACGAAACTGTTCTTCTGACAGAATGTCAGTCTGTTTGTGAGTAAAGCCACATAAGGCGCCAAAGAATCTGTTTACCATCTAAACATCATGAAACGTAATATGTGCTAGATCAGCTTGGCTTTTTAACAATGAATGTTGTTCGTGCCTCATATGACTATAAATTTGCTCTGCTGAATAAGTTGCACCTTGCACGCGTACCACTCTCAGGACCTTAAGCTTCACTGAAATTACTTCATTAAGAAAATGCGTTCACGACAAACCCCTTCATATATTTCGGATCGTATTACTGCTGTAAGCGTGAGAAATGTTTGTGAACCGTTTACCACATTTGAAGTCATAAATAGAAAATTGACGGTATATTATGCTCCAGAAATAGAAGTCCTAAATACAAGTAGAATTAGAGTTTAATAGCGTTTTCCATTGAAGAAAAGAGTTACTCGTTTTGTGAAAAGATTTACTCCTTTCCCATTTTCCATTTTTCATTAAAAAAAACAATAAATCCAGAGTTACTCTAAACGCCGAAGATCTATACTCCCATTGGGTTGGGAGATCTACTCTGAATTTACACACCTGTAAAAACATTTGGTCTGTCACACATTAAATAAAAAATAATTTGCTTATTTTAAATTTGTTGTGCCAGCTATTAATTATGAGGAGACGAGTAAATTAGTTAGAATTCGGTAATTTGCTGAAAAAAAAACAAATTACAAAAGTTGAAAATAAGAATTCTTAAATGTGAACACCAGTTTAATCTCCAATGCTAGGAAAAAATCTAAAAATATTTTTCATTGAAAGTAGAATTTCTCGATTTGAGAGTAAATCTTTCGAATTCCATTGAAAAACGCTATAAGATTCCCCGGCTTCATGGGAAAGAAAAATCATATATAAATCATGGATATAAATTGTGAATTGTAAAGATTCGACTATATTTTCTATGTTTTCGCTTATGTTTTTGTTTGAAATATATTTTATTTTGTGGTGTTGTGTCTACGCAAAAAATTTGCTTATTTATTGTAAAAAGTGTGATGTACAAAGATTAGGAACAAAAATGATGAATAATGAGTAACCAAGTAAAAAGTTTCAAAAAAATGATCCGAACATGAAGAAATTCAATACATTTGGTCCAAGAAACAGCAGTAAATGAAAGGTAGAATTCCTAAACGTAGAAGTTGCAAGGCAAAAATCACGTTAAGCTTATGCCGGAAGACAGTTTGATTGCAATACCAGTAAAGTGTGGAACATTCCATTGGCTCAAATGAGCCCAGTCTGCTAACACTAAGCTAAAGCAAGCAAACAGTTTAATTGTAATGCAAGAATTTAAATATTTGCCCAAATGGGCTTATATCTAAAAAAAACTAAAAATAAAAAATGACTGACACAGTAAGGAATGCCTATGTTTTCATTTTAGTATTGTTTGCTCAGCTCTATTTTCGCAAGATTGAAATTCAGCTGCAATGAATCATCTAAATTAGAACTCCAAGCTTTTGAAAAAAAAGGCAAGGGTGTCACCTGTTCAATTTCTATTACCACAGGTTTACAATCACCCGTATGTTTCGCGTTATGTCGCTTTTTCGTTAGCATTGCCACAATTGTCACAATTTGCTACGCGAAAGTAACGACTTTTGACATCTATAAACAGAATTTACTAATGAAATGCAGAGTTATTTCAAAGGATCAAAATATAACTTTGCCAGTGGTACATTGAAGGTAGTATGTTGTTATATTCGGCACTGTTTTCAGTGACTACATTTCGAGCCAAACATGTCTTATGACAAAAACTGTAAAGGGACTTAACTAATTAAAATGTCTAGTGTTCGAAAAGCATATTCTTTGTTGTTAGCTTTTTACCATCTAATTTCCTCACCTGGCCTGTTTATCCCAGCATATGTCACGGTCTCAAAATTATATGTTCTTACTTTGATTGAATTGACGCACATAATATTAATTAATTCTTTAAAAAAATAATAATGCCCGTCCTCGAAATCGAATAGAAAAATGCTTTTCAAAATTGGTGCCTTTGCCATAATCAAAAAAATTAAAAATTGTAATGGAAATTGTGGAATCAATATAAAAAAAAAAAAACAAAAAACAAATACCAAAACAAATAAGCAAATAAAAAAATAACCGTATTCGATTTTTCAGGGCGATACTTCTGGAGATTACAAACGAGCCCTATTGGCAATTGTTGGATACTAAAAGTAAAACCTAAACAACACAAACGCCATTTCAATTTAAATTTATTTAAAAACGATAAAAATCACTAAGTGCAAAATGAATCTTCTTACGCCTCAATTAAATTGCAACAAAGTTAAACAAAAAATAACAACTTGATCCTAGATAGACAGATAACTAAAAGGACTGCTTTTTTTTGTTAACATTTAAAATTAGATTTTAAACGCGCGCTCATATAAGCTTAGCTTTTGCAACTGAAGCACAATCCATGGGTTAAATTTTTAAAGTAACTACTGAAAAAAGAACTAAAAACCTAAAAAAAAAAACAAATTGTATACAATGTTCTGATGTTCTGTCCAAAGTTCTCACTTTTACTATTTTGTCTGTATTCAGATTTATTATTGTAATACGTTTTGTATCAATGTACACAATTATTAAAGGTTTAAATATATATTTAAAAATTTAAAACAAAATATAATGCCTCAAGTTTTTAATTAATGCCTTCACCATTCTCATTGCTTTATACTCTTTTTTGTATTAATTTTTCTAATCACCAACCATTTGTTCATTTAAATCTGCACAAGCATTTTACTAAAACCCCCATTCAATGGTAGGGATTTGTTTAGAGCAAGGTCGATTCAAAACAAAAAAAAATGTCATCAATAGACATGTGACTTACAACACATTTCATTTTACTTTCATTTTTAACGAAATATTGAAGCCGAAAGTACTATACATGTGCCTCAAGTGCCTAAACAATATTATTTTTATTTGCTAAGACACTATGTTATGCTATTATGTATATTCACGTTCTACTAAAACCAATTTCGGCAAAAAACCACAATCAAAATTTCAATGATCGTACATGACATTTGTACACAATATAAAAAAAAACTAAATGATCTTTGCAGGATGATTCAAAAAGCGAAAACGGATACGCTCTTGCCACTGTCGTGGCCTGGTAGAAGGGAACATACACTTCCACTTCATCCATATTCAGCTTTAATGCTGCAAATAGTCTACATTCGTACATTAACCAAAAAAACAGAAGCTAATAGCGAACAAACAAGTGTATTATTGGCTTTTCTTTAACATTTTTGTATTTATTTATATTTTTTTAAGCGAGTTTCTATCGCCATTCCATTTGTGTATACTTTTTATTAAAAAAGCAAATATTTAATAAAGGTGTTGTTAAATATGTCTTATTTTTATATTGAACTGGTAATAGCATAAAATAGTGTTTGCATGATCTTAATTTAGGTACATACACGTATTACGTAAGTAATGACTCACCTCTAGAACAGGGCCAGTCTATTGCAACGATTTGGAATTACGAATGCCAAAGAGGTGGCATCATAAACACCCTCGTAGTGAATGATGAAAAAAAAATTGTAGCAATTGATATAATAATTCAAAGAATCGAAACGTCCTTTGAAAAACGTTCACTACGAGAGTGTTTATATGTTTTCTTTGGCGTTTGTAGCCCAAACTTGTCACAACTGGCCCTGTGATCGAGTTGACTGACGCAACGTATTTTAGAGTTCACTGTTGAGAAGAAATGTGTTTTGAATTTAAGTTTGTAAATTCCCAGAGGAAACTTAAAGCTATCATAAGTGAAGCAATATCAGATATCGCAAAATCGTAAGGGAAATTTTTGCAAAGCAAGCGAAAGAACATAGTTAAAACGTTGGGAGCAATGCCCGTAATACAAATAACGATACTCGAAAAAACTCTCGTTATTCTTATTTTACGATTACGTTTCACGATACTCGCTTTCATTTTCGACTGCTTTCGGTGGTCGATTTGTTTTCGTTTTCGCAATTCATAATTCATAATGTATCTTTTCGTTTACCACGATTTTCATAATTTGTAAAACGGTCTGTCGTCTGGGCCCGTTGCATGTCATGCATATGACGCCTTCAACGTGAACATTTGCTGTAAGCTGTTGCATGCGGTAGTCATTCTAATTGCAATTTTCGGTTTTATATGAATGAACCTCTTATGCGAACAAGAAATTAAAACTAAGCTTTTAAATCAGTCTGGGTTAGAAATATACATCTACATATACGATACTTTCATTAAAAATATTCAAGCGGTTACACTTTCCTCTCAAAATCAAGCACCTTTTTTTGGTGGTACTTTGTCTGGCTATCAAAGAAAAATTATTTACTATTTTGTTTTGTATGCATAAAAAAAATTACTAACATGCAACGTGTTTGTAAATTTTGTTGCTCACATGTATAAAAAGCATACCTTCTCTCTTGATGTCTCTAACTTTTTTTTTTTGCAAATTTGAAACCTTGAAAATCTTTTCAGGATGATTGTGAAACTGACATTGGATACTTGCTTGCTACAGTTGTGGCATGGTAAACCAGGCATCCTTCTCATTAATAGAGACAATCAATTCATTCAGCTTTAAGGCCTTCTTCTGAACGCAGCACACAACTACATGTATTTGAAAGAACAAATTCTTACTTAAAAAACAATTTACTTATTTAAATTTTGAATCGTTTTTATAAAAAATAAATAAATAAACAAACAAAAAAATAAACTTTTACTGAGCATAGGATCTTATATCAATTCAAATTCGTTCTCTGAAATAATCACGCCTTTTCTGATGATGGGTGAAATTGAAATCTTTGTCGATAAAAAGCTACATTTTTGTCGCAACACAGCAATATTTAGGTCCTTTCGTTGAACTTTCCCCAGGGTTGACCCAGGTTTTCTTGACAACCCAATGAGTCAAAAAAACCTGGGTTTTCCAGTCCTCAAAAAACACTACACCACAAATCACCACACATCCCTGTCATTAAAAAAAAAATACATGCCATTTGACAGCCCTCAAATCGCCACAGCAAAAAGCTAGGGCGAGTTTGGGGTAAACCTATGGCAAACCTATGGCTCAAAAAACACTCAATTTGACATTCAGGGATAATTTAGGTTTCTCAAAAAACGTTTTGTGGCGACCCTAGGGCTTCAACGAACAAACCTTTTAATAATCGGCTCAACAATGCACTTTACCGCTGAACATAAAAATTAATCAATACTGAGAATATTAAGCCCAATATTGATTTGTGTTTGCGGTCATTGATGGTTAAGTGCACTGCTGAGCTGATCAAAGGATTGCTGAGTTGCGAAAAAAACACCTAAAAACTGGAAGTTAAAAAAAATGAAATTTTTTTAAATGCTTCCAACTATTATCATTTGTTGCTGATGACGCCTGATCTCAAAATACCTTAAATCTTTCGCAGCTTTTACAGCAGGTTGTAATTATAGCAGGATTATTTTAGCAGCTTTATTTTCATAGTCTGCGATAGATAACATACTTTTATCGCAGAGCATCTATCGCAGCTATAATGCAGAGCGAACTGTCGTCTGCATTTGTTCTTCCACCATTTTTTCATTTCGTTATTGTCTTTGGTATAAAAATATTTTAAAAAGTATGCTATGCAACAAAACAAAATTTGGTTGCTATTCTGTTATAATGTGATATTTCTGCTTTCTCATACGAAGCGTGAGTGAGTAAGCCCTCAACCATAGAATGACCTCACAAAGCGCTAACGTGATTTTGAGATCTTCCAATCGGAATCGCTACATTTATAAAAAAAAGTTCTTAAGTTGTGTTGCCCATGGCGTAGGTAATAATAAGCACATCTGCCTGTTACTTTTCAGTTTGAAGTTCGAGTTCCAGAAAAATCCAAATCGGAAATTTTAGAAATCAGCAGAAAATTTTAAGTCTCACGGGGAGCCTCAGGGCCTTTCGCTTTTCTCACAGCCATGCCTGATGAGGGAATGGAAAGGACCTACATTTTTCTGCAAGTTCCGAACGGCTTTTCGAAAAAGCGCTTTTCATGTCAATGAATTTGATATCGGAAGACTTGCCAATTCTTCGCGAAGGGTAATTCCCGTGGAAAATCATTTTTAATTTCAGTTGGAATTCGAACCACGAACCTCCCGCGTAACTGGCAGACATGCTAACCATTCAAAACCAGGTTTGAAATCCGAAAATAAAGTGGTGTTAGTAATTTCACTGACACGACTTAATATTCAGCTGAATACTTGTATCACAAATTGATCTCGTGTTACAAAAGCAACAATATAAACAAATCGAAGTTGCGGGGCAAAGGCAGTAATGGTTTTCCGTCTTTTTCTTTATTTCTCTAAGGTGGACACCAAGGTAGCCATCTTAGACCTCTCTTGTTTATGCTTATCATTAATGATGTCGAGATGATAACTCTTTCAGTTCCTTTTGTGGCCACCTTTGGAGTACCGAAATGTAGCCATCTTGGGTTTCTCTTGTTAATCCTTGTCATTAATGATATCGAGAAGGTAACTCAAACATTCGTCCTTTATGTTGATGACACTAACATTTTCAAGGGTGATGTCCTCGTCGTGATTCTCATTTGCTTCAAAATGACCTCCATTCATTAGTCACTTTTTGCATTAAGAATTTTCTTGATTTTATAAGGTTTGTTCGTTGAAGCCTTGGGGTCGCCAGAAAGCGTTTTTTTGAGAAACCTAAAGTCGCCCTGAATGTTTGGGTTTTCCCTCAACCCGCCCTAGGTTCTTGCTTGCGAGTTGAGAGCTGTCAATTGGCATGCATTTTTATTCAAATGACAGGGATGTGTGGTGATTTTGTGGCTTAGCGTTTTTTGAGAACTGGAAAACCCAGGATTTTTTGACAACTCATAGGGTTGTCAAAAAAACCTGGGTCAAACCTGGGTAAAGTTCAACGAACGAACCTATTATTTTCATTAATTTTCTTGAAGTAGCAAAAAGTCTCCGTTCAGATCTTTATGCTTATTTTGAGACTTGATTTCGACCCAAAGTTAATCGAATTCGAAAAACCTGCATTTTGCGATTCAATCGTTTCGAAAATTAACCCGTTTACTTTCGGGGCAATCGGATTTCAAAAGTCAATTTTTTAGATTTCGACTAACTTTCGATTGAAATCGTTAACGTGAGCTGTGGAAACAATTTAATCCCAAATTTGACTGACTTTCGATCAAAATCGAGTTTTAAAATAAGCATGCTTATCATCTTCAGAATTTTCCACAAACTGCTTATCCGCGATTTAGGTGTCCTTCGCTGCGCTGGTGTGAATTAAATGTCCGCTCTGATATTAATGAAACAATATCAAGAGTTATGTTAATCCTGTCTTAGATATACAGAGAGTCCAAAAATCTTCGAAACATTTTTTGTTATCAAATCGCTTTATACTTTCGATGCTCACATTCTTCTTGTGCTGTCATGCTTGTCTTAATATTCTCGTAAGAACAACACTTTAACTTATCTAATAGGATGAATACGACTAAGTCCTGGCTTCTGATGTCAAAAACAGTTTTAAATTATGTACTAACTTAGTATGTGCATATTTTGTTCTCATCCTTGTTTATTTTATTGCAAGCAAGGAAACTATTTTCTGATGAATGGTTATCTAATGAATCTTGACAGCTTTGTTTATTTTTTTTTATCATGCAATCGAAAACGCATATGGTAGAAACTACATACTACCTGAATTTTTATAGAATTCTCTCATGCTTTAAAAAGCAACGTTGTTTTATATCACGTAAACCATTCGCAACTGTACACAGCTTAATTTTAATTAACACACTTTATGTTCAAACATTTATTTTATGTTAATTTTCACGCTCTTCTGTTCTTTATACACGTTACTAAATAGTTTATGAAAGCATTTGTGCTAACTTAAACAACATTCACTTCTACATACATTTCATTAAAAAAAAAACACACAAATCAAACGAAAAAATTCATCTTTTCAGGAAGATTCTGAAAGTGAAATTGGATATCTACTCGCCACAGTTGTGGCCTGGTAGACAGCCCTATCAATTTCTTCGCTTATCTTTCAGCTTTAGTGCCTCAGAAAACTCAAGGAGCAAATAAATACTGCTTGAAACGATTTGCATTGTTTTTTTTGCAAAAGTATTTGTGTTAATAATTGTTACTGTGAAATTAATAAAAACGCTTAAATTAAAATTTGTTGTATAGCTTTTGAATTTATTATTACTCTTCTCTTCTTTTGTGTAAACATAGTAAATATTTGTATACATAACCACATACTATCACAATTTTGAACTATAAAAAGTTTCTATTTGTCATGATAAACTCACTTTGTTTGTGAAAACACATTCATTTTATTAGTCATACTTAGAATTGAATAGTATTTCCCCTTCATAGAAATATTCACTTTGTATACTAACAATTTGCACAAAATTCATTAGAATGTTGCTATCAAAACAAAAACATCATCAAAATTCGAATCTCTTTCAGGATGATTGCGATTCGGACGTAGGATATTGTCTCGCAACACTTGCCTCTTGGTAAACTGAACTTACTCTCGTCCCCTGCAAGCCTCCTCAAAGGCTTTAATAATATGATAAAAATTTTAACAACTAAGCCAAACAATTAAATATTTATCAAATTAAGTGTTTGTGTTTTCTTTTTCCTCAAAATGCTACAAAAAGGGTGTCAAAGCGAAACAAGACCAAGCAACATTTTCTAATAAATTTTTCAAATTAAAAAATTTAAAGTAGTGCCTGTTTTTAATAATTCTTGGTTTGTTGTAGTATTGTGTATTGTGAATTTAAGATAATTTAAATAAAAACTTATTTCAAGAACAGGTTTTGAATTTGTTTTATTTAAAAAATATTTTCTAAATTTTTCTTTATAGGATGATGTGTCTGGAGACTACGAAAGGGTTTTAGTTCAACTAGTTTCATATTAGAGAAAATAAATTGTTTGTACTATTTTTAAATGTGCCTCTTTAAGAGTTTTTTTTGTGTAATATGTGTCTTTGATCGAATAAACTCAAAATACTATATGTTTTAATAATAAAACGTTTGAGATGTCTTATTGTGTTTTGGGTGAGCTGCAGAATCATGGTTTGTATATGGACTCTTTTAAAAAATATAAAGTCGGGTGGTCGTGAGAAGCCATTTTTAAAACTGCTGAGATATTTACAAAAACATAGTGGCGCTTTCTCAAAAGTACGAAATTCTACGCGACACTAAAACGCTAAATTATTTTAGTGGCCTACCTTCAAAAACAAGAAACTGTCGTCAATACATTATTTATAATAAGCATTTTATTTATTACAAAAATGTTTATAAGGTACGCAACGCTAACGAAAAAACGTAACCGAAATCATGAAACGTAATCGCAACGTAACAATGGAGGCGTTCAATAATCTTATCCGGATAGCTTTTGGTTGTTTACGTGTCAAGCATTTAGCAGAGGCACGCACACATTTCTAATAAAAAGCTATCTAAGCTTTGGTTTAGGTACCTTTCTTTTTAAGTAATCAGCTGATAGATTTTTTTATTTGGTGTTTGTTTTAGAATTAACGTCATTTAGTTGCAAGGGAATTAGAAAAAATAAATTTCAATCGTTTGGCAACGATGTCTTCAATGTTTTTCTGTTTTTAAATGTTGAATTTTTATACGAGTATTTCACAACTGTTGTCGGTAATAACCTGGAAAAGATAGAAAGGTATCTATCCGGAAAAGCCTATCCGATAGGTTCTTGAACGTGCCCAATAACGAGGGGTTTCTCGCCAGTATCGTTATTGTAATTAGGGCCCAGGTGCTGAGATGCACAAGTATAGAGCTGACAAATTCAATTCTGCAATAAAAGTTCTGGAATGCCCCAAGTTCCTTCTCCTTAATTCTTAAGGACGAATGAGTTAATGGGAAACCTGAATGAAATTTTTAAGTTTTTGTCGAAAGCAGTTGGAAGAATAGAAATATGGGGTCCAACGCGTTAAACGTGATACGTACCTGAATTACGTTAGTTTGGCACTATCACTCACGTTATCGGGTAATCTACTAATGATATTCTCTCATCAGTAATTGAATGGAATTTGATTCAATAGAAGAACAAACGACTGAAATTGTGTAATTTTAGTTTTTTTTTTTTAGTAATTAGATCAAATTTAAAGAGAAAAATGTCACCCACTCACTCACTCGATGTTTTGAATGAAAATCAAAAATTTCATTTAAATGAAATACTACAAACAATTATTCATTCAATTTGATAAACATGCTTAAGCTAAAATGCGTCTGGCAAGCAGAAGGCTGAAACCAAATCGTTTTGGACCGAGTTTTTTGTAGTCGGGGGAATTTTTCTGTTGTTTTGGCGTACCATTTTCTTGGTTACATGTGATAAGAAAAAAGTTATCAGTACTTTAAGTTGAAAAATGCATTTTACTAAAATGTTAAAGAGCGCCTGGCAAGCAGTAGGCTGAAACTAAATCGTCTGAAACACACTTTCTTGAAATCAGGGTAAATTTTCTTATTTTTTGGCGTACCACTTTCTTGGTTAAATGTAAAAGGAAAAAAGTTATTAGTGCTTTAAGCTGGAAAATGTACTTGAAAAGTGAAAATGCGTTTGCCAAGCAGTAGGCTAAAACCAAATCTACTAGGACCGAGTTTTTTGTAATCAGGGGAATTTTTCTGATTTTTTGATGCATCATTTATGTGGTTATCACTTCGACCTCAAAATCTGTAAAATTACCATTCTCGAACGCCCACCCCCGCTCCCGGCTGAAAAAGAAACCTGCCAGACGGTTGAATCTGATATAATGGTGCGTGTATCTACACAATATACATATACATACCTGTTCTTTTATTTTTGTTATCACTCCGCTCCAAAAATTTGCTTCCAGCTCTTGGTCTATTATTAGGGGTTTTTCTTTTTTAGTTCCGAACAGATAAGTGAAACGTCAAAAACGTAAGAGTATTTCTTTTTCAGTTCAGCAATATCTGAACGCTCAAAATGTTTTTCTTTTTTCTTCGGAACACTACGCGAGCGCACTCTACGTGCTCGAATTAAAATGACGGGGTATCTAGAGCAAGAGTTTGAGCGCAGCTCACTGAACACGCTCAGTTCAGAACACGTTCACGCTGTTCGTTCTCAGTTCTGTTCACTGTTCGGAACTAAAAAAGAAAAACCCCTATTATTATTAGGTTTCGTTCTTTGAAGCCCTGAATTCGCCCCACACAGTGCGTTGAATGTGTGGGTGTTCAGGAAAAAAATAAAAAAACCAGTTATTATTTCAGCTCTTTTTGCCACTCGTAAGATTACACTTATTTGTTGGACCAAGGTTTGGTCGATTTTCCTGATTGCGGAACTTTTCTCAGGATTAAAAAAGAATGTCCGAGCAGTGTTTCCATCGTTTGATGAACCGAAACCTTGCTTTGGTTGAACACATTCTGTAAAAATATCGCATGTTCTTTTCTTTTCTCCGGTAAGCCCTCTTTTAACCGGTACCTATATATCTTGCTCATTAGAATCGATATTTAGTTGATTTTCTGAGGATCTCTGATAAAACAAAATTGAGCTTTCTCATAAATAATCTGTCGATTCTTTCATTCATACTAAGTCTGTTCGTTGAACTTTCCCCAGGGTTGACCCAGGTTTTCTTGACAACCCTATAAGTTGTCAACAAAACCTGTGTTTTCCAGTCCTCAAAAAACGCTAAACCACAAATCACCACACATCTCTGTCATTAAAAAAAAAAAAATACATGCCATTTGACAGCCCTCAAATCGCCACAGCAAAAAGCTAGGGCGAGTTTGGGGAAAACCTATGGCAAACTTATGGCTCAAAAAACACTCAATTTGACATTCAGGGTGAATTTAGGTTTCTCAAAAAACGCTTTGTGGCGACCCTAGGGCGACCCCAGGGCTTCAACGAACAAACCTACTTATTACCTTGAATAAGGCATACTTTTTACACATTTTCCGCAAATTTTTTTTTCCATTTTTTTCCACTAGTAACTGCACTGAAACTAAATCGTCTGAAACACACTTTCTTGAAATCAGGGTAAATTTTCTTATTTTTTGGTGCCACTTTCTTGGTTAAATGTAAAAGGAAAAAAGTTATTAGTGCTTTAAGCTGAAAAATGTACTTGAAAAGTGTTAAAATGCGTCTGGCAAGCAGTACGCTGAAACCAAATCGTCTGGGACCAAGTTTTTTGTATTCAGGGGAATTTTCTCTGATTTTTTGATGCATCATTTATGTGGTTATCACTTCGACCTCAAAATCTGTAAAATTACCATTCTCGAACGCCTACCCCCGCTCCCGGCTAAAAAAGAAACCTGCCAGACGTTTGAATCTGATATAATGGTGCGTGTATCTACACAATACGCATACATGTTCTTTTATTTTTGTTATCACTCCGCTCCAAAAATTTGCTTCCAGGTCTTGGTCTATTATTATTAGGTTCGTTCTTTGAAGCCCTGGGGTCGCCCCGCACAGTGCGTTGAATGTGTGGGTGTTCGGAAAAAAAAACAAGTTCTTATTTCAGCTCTTTTTGACATCACTCGTACGATTACACTTATTTGTTGGACCAAGGTTTGGTCGATTTTCCTGATTGCGGAACTTTTCTCAGGATTAAAAAAGAATGTCCGAGCAGTGTTGCCATCGTTTGATGAACCGAAACCTTGCTTTGATGGAACACATTCTGCAAAAATATCCCATGTTCTTTTCTTTTCGGTAAGCCCTCTTTTAACCGGTACCTATATATCTTGCTCATTAGATTCGATATTTAGTTGATTTTCTGAGGATCTCTGATAACACAAAATTGAGCTTTCTCATAAATAATCTGTCGATTCTTTCATTCATACTTATTACCTTGAATAAGGCATACTTTACACATTTTCCGCAAATTTTTTTTCCATTTTTTTCCACTAGTAGCTGCACTGTGCCTCGTGGTCGCCACAAAGCGTTTTTTATTTTTAACTCAAACTCACCCTGAATGTCAAATTGAGTGTTTTTTGAACCCTGGGTTTTTTCTCAACTCGCCGTAGGTTTTTGCTGGTGCGGGATTAGGTAATGAACAGGGCTGTCAAATGACATGTATTTTTGTTCAAAATACATTGATGTGTGGTGATTTTATGGTTTACCGTTTTTTGAGAACAACTGGAAAACCCTGGCTTTTTTGAAAACTCTTGGGGTTGTCAAGGAAACCTGGGTCAACACTGAGTAAAGTTCAGGAACCCATTATTACATTACATTACAGTTGAATGACACTAGAATAACTAAGCCACAGAAGCGATGCAAAGGTGCATTTTGATGTCCATTGAATGAAAAGAACCGTCCAGGGCGTCTAGGAGCATTCACAAACCGTTCTATTGGTGGAAAAAGAACCCTACTCAGGATTCTGAGAAATTACAGCCACTTATCAATTTGAAGTGAGAATCACCTTACTGCGTGAACACAATGACTGCAGAGCCGCAGCCGCAAGAAATATCAAAATATTAAATATAAGTGAATACCACAACAACGCAAGCCGGATCCGCAGAAGTTAACCTTTTTTTAACTCTTGCGGCTACAGCTGCGTAACTCAAAATGTCAAAAAGGAAATTTTACATCAGTTATGCGCTATAAGTGTTTCACACACACAAACAAAATTTGTCAAAATTGAACAGAAATAATTTTAGGAGTTCCATTGGTTTTTAAAACTAGTGCTTCCCAGAATGAAACCAATGGAAATATCGTACATGTTTTTGTTTCAGTTAAAAATTTTACAAAAAAAAAGTTACTCATACGCCATGATGAACCTTTCCCTGTTAGGGGAATAATAGCTATGTGCAGTGTGCACGTATGTATATGCACAATTGTACATATATGACATGACGTTATATCGTTTAAGATTTTTGCTAGACTAATTCAGCTAGGAAACTATTCAAAATAACTAGAAAAGACAAACAAAATTAATACCAATACTTCGCATAGAAAGTATTTGAAATAAAAATAATTTAAATAAAAAAAAAATGGAATCGTCCCATAAATAAAAATCAATAAAAGTTTAGGCGTGGGTTGGTTCAGGTCGTTATCCATTTCTATCGATCATACCCCTGAGGAAAGGAGGGGACCTACAACTTGCTTTTGGCATTTTTATTTTCGGAGTACTTGCGCTAATACCTCATGAGTCTCGCACTACGATATCTCACGTAACAGTCTGACGATTTGTTCAGAAGATAAAGGGAAACACTATCTCTCTCTCACCGGTTTTGAAGAACGTTTGGGCTTCCGATTTAAGCACAATTTGATGGCAGAAAAAGTCTAAAAGAAATAAACTTTGCAAAAAGCCAAGATGTTTTACATTACCAAAGGCCATGGCATTGTTGAACACCTCGAGCATTTAAGTGTTGTTAGCTGCACGTTTTAAAATGAAATTCTCATTTTCGTCCAATTCTCATTTTTAAGAAGAACTCTTTGGCATCGCTGTTTTTCTTTTCTTTTGTACTTTCGGTGAATTTTTCTTTGTTGATTAGTGTATAGCTTATGTTATATATAACTTATTTTATGTTGAGGTCAGAGCAGATAAATGCTAGTCCACATACGGATTTCTTGAATGGTCTATGGTCCTTCTAGACAGAGTTGTTACTTCTACTTACTTATATTTTTAAGAGCGAAATGTTTGTTGCCCATCTAAGATCTATGCGTTGCCAAGGATATCTGCTTGTGACACTACGTGAAGCTCATCGACCGCGTTTTTCTGCAACGTATGCATATAAAATACTTTTTTAGCTCTAACTTGGTGCTTGTTTGTATTTTGTAATAAACAAACAATCATAATCCTTTCATATAATTCATCTGACAACCAATTTACACATGCCCGGGTAGCTCAGTCGGTAGAGCGTTGGACTTTTAATCCAACGGTCCAGGGTTCAAGTCCCTGCTCGGGCGGCAACATTTTTATTTAAACTGAGTAAAGAAAAACATTGATGTAAAGAATCAACAGAATTTATAGAGCCAATATTTATAATTCTTTCGTTCAAAACACAGCAAATCTTTTCCGTTTTTAGGGAGAAACGAATTCGTGGAAATAAACATGCTCCGGAAAAGCACAGCGCTCCATTAAATTTGATTGCCTGGATTCCTTCCCCATTTTTTTTCATGATAAATAAAAAAGCCGCAAGTCATGTTAAAAGTTTTTATTATTGAAACGGGTAGTTATAAAATTATTATGTCTTTTTAACTTAAACAACATTTTGAACTGGAAAACATTTGTATAAAAAATATGTGCAGGTTTATACAAAAAATCAATGTTCGGTTATATTTTTTAACCCTTCCCTCACTTAGCAACACGGTCACAATAGGCTGCCCACAACCTATCTCTGTATAATACTGCAGCTTTCTCGATGCACTTGGCTTCCAAAATACCTCGTCCAACAACTCCAATGTCGGCTCCTTTTTCTTGTACAATAAATTCAGGTGTTTGATACTGTTGTCCCAATTTATCTCCGGCATCATCGATTTTTACTCCCGGCGTGAGTTGAATTAGTCCGGGGAAAGCAAAGCAATCAGAACTCTGGCAAACAATTCCAGCAACGAAATCAACGTCGGCATTGTCTGTAGCCAGTTTTGTTGTGGCTTCTTTATACTGATCGTTTATTAAATTACCTGTCGATGACATCTCACCCAAAAGGAACACACCACGCTTCTTGGGTGCATCCACTAAACCAGCTTTTAAGCCTTGCAGTATACTCTGGCCAGAGATGGAATGAGCCGTCACCAAATCTGCCCATTTTGATATTTTGTAAAGTCCCTTTGAATATTGCATTGAGACAGTGTTGCCGATGTCTGCAAATTTTCTATCTTCCATGATGAGAAAATTGTGTTTCTTTGAAAGAGTAACTAGATTTTTCACAAAATCTTCGGTGAAATTTTCGACAATATCAACGTGAGTTTTGAGGACACAAATGTATGGGCCACATACATCGGCTACATTCAAAATTTTCTCACAATCGGTTAGATCGGCAGCCAGACACAGGTTGGTTTTCTTCAATGCCATCAGATTAAAGAGGTCTTTGGCGACTTCTGATTTGGCAAGGTTTGAACGGTTCTCAAAAGTCATCCTTGTGCGGGCGAATTCATTTACTGAAAATAAAAAGACAATTTTTGAAGTTATAAATGTGAACAATAATCGTTTAGGCTTATCTTTATATCACACTTGGCAGGCATATTCAAGTAGCAGGTGAACAAAAAAAACAATACTTATCTAAGGATAACCCGAAAAAAGTGTAGTTTTTGTTGGAACGGTGATTTCGGGAAGCAAACAAAGACTACCAGGAATGCAATGGAGGCATAGGATACTGTGTTAAGAATCCTCCAGGATAATATATCCTAAGTATGTGTATGCCACTCACAATATCTTCTAATATTAAATAACCTAATGAATTTGGTTGCCAAATTTACGAAGTCTCGAATGAAAGGTGGCAGTCAACTTGGTTGTCGATCAGAAACACAGTTTTCTGCTGACACAATTTTTTATGAAGGCTGTGAAGGAAATCAAACAAGCAAAGGCTACTAATATAACCAAGTGGTATAAGGGGCGTGAAAAGGCGTGCAATTCATTTTGAAGATGCAAAACCTCTGTGTAACACAGTCCAAAATGAAAAGAATACAAAACAAAGTACGAGGGACGTTTTAAAGTGAAACTATCGACAAGCCAAAGAGACTTGGTGGTGTAAAGATGAAACTAAGGCAGTGATAAGTAAGGAAAACGCGACTATCAATAATAGAGTCCAAAAAAGACACGTCTCGAAATGGAATTCAGAAGTTGCAAGAAAGAAGTGAAGAAGAAGAGCGCTCAAATCCAAACAAAAAGAGCACGAAGGGTATATTTCGGAAGCAAGAAAAAATGTCTGCCCCGTCTACTGATGCAAACCAAGCTATTCAATATAAATATAGATAAGGGGATGCTTAGGAGATTCTTTTACCGTTTTGTCAATGATACACATTACACAAGTACAGCTTCTTTTGGTTGGGGAAATTCAGCGCAGTTGGCGACAGTTTTTTGAACAAAAAAATCCCTTGAAAGCCTCTTTGAAAAGCCGGACCCAAATTAACGGAAGTACCTGAGACCTGAGTACCTGAGTGGAAGAAGTTATGAACTTCGAAAAAAGCAAAAAAGCTGAACCAGACGAGACAGCAAATGAATTTTTGGTCTGGCTAAGTAAAGATCAAGCTCATGTCCCACACTCCGATAATCGTTGAGCGGTATCGGGTAGCCAATTGCTATCTGATAAACAGTGCGGCTAAAAAGTGAAGTCAACAACAGTACAAGGCTGCGGATTAAGAAGCAACGTGAAGGATTTACATCCGTGAAGGATTTACATGTGGTGCTGATTGACTTCAAATTAGCATTAGAGATCGACAACCACGAGCTCTAATGTGGGTGTTCCGCAGACAACAATGACAATGGTTTATGGGCGGATAATTAAGGATGTGAATGAAGGAGCAAAGGAGAATTTTAGATGTCCAGCTGGAGATACCGATACATTGCGTAGGTGTGCCTTAAAGATGCGTCTTAAGCCTTTATTCTTTATTAAAGCCTTTGACTAGAAAAGTACATCGAATATTCTTTGCCGGAGATGGAGTTTTCTTAAACAATGATCCCACATCCCTGCAACAACTTACTGAGATCTATGACAGGATGACGCCGCCAATTATCGTGTAAGTGTGTTGTGGATGAACTGGAAAACTCAGCTATATTCTCCAATCATAAAAAACGCACCCTAAGCTAAAGGGAAAACGCTACAAAGCGGTCTAAATATCAGTAATTTGACCACTAGATAGTAAAAAAAAAATATATAACATTACCTGCTAATCTGACATTGCCATTTTCAAAGGCAAGATCTGGCGAGCCCGGTTAAAAAGCTGCGCATTTTCAAGCATTGAAATACAAAAACTATTTAATTGTTTATTCTAACGATGTAGTATCGCTAGAATAAATAGTTTGAAATCACATAATCAGTTTATAGATCGCCAATAGATAAAAATAATAGACTATGTTCGAACGAGCCATTTGTAATTTTTAGCATAATGTGATAAAAATAAGCAATACATCAAAAAGCTCTTGTTGTTGACAGCACACTAATAGTTCCATCATTGCGATTGCAAAAATTCACTCAAATTTTTCGATTTATAAAGACAAGATAAATTTGTTCTAAAACGTTATCTGCTTAGCTGTCACAAAAACGAAGATACAACTAATTCGCTTCAATAGTGAATAATGAAAGTATAGCTTTTATGTTTTTTTTTTGTTTTTTTTTTTACAAATAAAGGCCTTTTCTGAAGATTTTACAAAAATAACAAGTCGAAATTCACCGCTTTTCACAAGTCTTCCCTTCAACACAAAAACGTTCTACTAAAACACAAACAGACCCTGTTTACTACTCATCCTTTAGCTCGAAAGTTTCTTACTAAAACGAAATAAATATATATGGTTACGAAACAGAGCTGGGAGCCTCAGGGCCTAGCGCATTTCTCACAAAAATATCTTGTGAGGAATCCCCACCATTCTTCACATGTTACAATTCGTTGCCAATTTTGAACAGCTAATCGAGAAAGCGCTTTTCTTTGCAATAAAATCAAATTCTTATCGGAAAACTTGCCCAATCCTCGAGTGGGAAAAATATATTGTTTTTTTTTTTTTTTTTTGGAACTGGAATCTCAAACCTCATTCATAACAGGGGACATGCTTACCATTACGGATTGTTTGTTACTATGCTGCGGAAATTTTAGCAATATGCACCAAACGAACGCTCCGATCGCAAGCGGCAACACCTCACTCGGATTTCATGAATCCATTGCGCTCCCCGGGATAGCAGAGGATGAGGTGTGTGTGGGGGAGGGAGTTTAGGAGCCGATGAATAGGGGAAGTTTGAGCTGGTGATTAGGTTTTTGGGGTTGAGAACCTTCATTGAACTATTCTAAGCCCTTTATGAATTTTAGGGCGCTGTACAGTGGAAGGTTAGAAAAGTCACCCAGTTTTCCGAGGGTGTTTTCTTACTAGTGTGTGCTGTGGACCAAGCTTGGTAACTCACTGAGGAAGTGGAATGATCATTTCTCTATCTCTTCGTTTTGGTATCCTCTACATAAGCCGGATGTGCCAATGGCCATTCTTATTATGTGTCTACTCATTGGAGTTGTGAGCCATAAGAATGTCAATCAACGGAGGCATGCTAAGTTGGAGTAAAGATTATGTTTTTTTTGCAAACAAATGCCCATAGGCTTCTGGGAAAACCGGCAAGTTTCAAAAGATGACCATTCGTCATTGGCGGCTTTTGGAAAGTTTCGTTGGATTCTATTTTTTCTTGCTCTAGTGGCTTAGGTTTTCGTCCCGCTGGGTTGGAGTGATGACCCGATTTTGGACAGCACCATTTCGTTACCAGTTATGTCACGGTGTCCTCAAAATCAAATCAAAGTTACGATCTTCCTTGAGCTGATCAGTCATGAAATAGCTTTCATAGCCGCCTTGCTGTCTATGAAGAAGTCAATGCTTTTGTTGTTCAAAGCTGCAGCTTTAAAGACTGCGAACACTTCTGCTTGGAAGACACTGCAAAAGTAGTGGAACTCTTTTGGTCTATTCATTTAACTTATTTTAAGTTATTAGTACGGCAATTTCAGTGCTGACCTGGTTTTTAAAACAAAGAGTGAATGAGACCCCAGCAAAACACCAACAAGAAGCACCCTAATTTAAAGGAAAATCTTTTAAATGCACACGAAGTGTTTTTGGGATACGACATTTATAAGCCGAATAAAATAGACCTTTTCTAAGGTCCCTATTATGAGTAGCGAATCGAACGTTCGCTTGGAAGCGAATGTTTTTGCGAGCTTCTTTTATAGCGGTATTATAGGTTGTAGAAACAAAAACTTTGTAGAAAACTTTTTTTTTTCGACGTTTAAGGTATGTCAGATAAAAGAATGAACGAAGTTTAATGATAATGATCCAATAAATGAGTTTCTCTAAAACACTCGCTTCCAGTCGAACGTTCGATTCGCTACTCATAATAGGGACCTAAAACTAGCTAAAAATACGCACATCTATTTCCTTTTTATAAAGAAATGGGAGGCTAAATACTAATAGAGTTTTTCATTGACGAATAGAGTGAAAAAATGTACTAATTTTCCATTTTCCATGTTTCATTGAAAAAAGTAGTGACTATTTTAAATTTATTGTGCCAGCGTTGGGTTGAAAAAATTGTTATAAATTATAAGGAAACGAGTAAATGAGTTAGAGCTCAGTAATATGTTGATGAAACCAAATTACAGAATATGAAAATATGAATTCCTGTATATGAACATTATTTTAACCTCCGATATTATGAAAAAACCTGAAAACATGTCTCATTGAGCGGAGTAGTTCTCTTCTTGAGAGTAAATCTAATGAATTTCAATGAAAACGCTATAAGCTGAAGCACTTAGACCAATTGCAGGTCCCTTGTACTAACGGAGTAAATAACTTCCTTCTTTTTGGTGAAGTGGATGCAAAAAAAGTAGTTGTAATTCCACTTATAACCTCTACTGCGAAAAGTGGGTGCCCGGTGGGGAAACAATGACGATATTCAACATTTAACGAACAGTATAATCGCAAAGCACGGTCTCTCACCCTTGCCTCGACTGCATCAAAAACTAGCAGAATATTATTTAACATTGCGTAGGATACAATACAGGTCTTTGGCACTACCTACGTTCGTTAATACTGAACAAGTAATATACATTTTTAACCGACACGGAGTGCATAGTATGAAAAATTTATACAAACAGTCTTCTTTTCTAGTAGGCTACCTATGAAAGAGGTGAGTGTTACGTTCAAGCTTTTGATCAATTTTTAAAAGAATTATGATAGGACAAAGTTCTTTCAACGCACGTGTCTGTCTAGAGTAGGAAAGTGACATAATTATGTCTCCTCTCAAAATAATTACGAAAAAGATATGTATGTCTAATTAATTTTATTTCTTAATCGTGAACTCGGTTGAACAATAAACCAACTTCATGTGATAAGCAGCAATAAACGTTCGACACATAAAAAGGAGGGGCAATGTTGGAGTCATGCTCTCAAAGACAATTTCAATATAAAAATACAAAATACAATTGAATAAAATCAACTGATCAATTCGGGTGGGCGAGTTGGTTGCCCCAAGCTATCGTCAAGAATAAAACATTGAAAAACTCCGGACAAGTGTAACAACGAATAAGGAATTTAAGAGTTGTTTTCATATCTGTGGGCGGAATTTATACAATTTAACTATTTTATCAGATTACTGATTGAGTGTCACAGTTTGTTTGCTGTAGGCAAGCTAAATTGTCAGTATCACAACTATGATATCATGAGCTACTGATTTGAATAATCTAATCAGTAACCCCAACCATCCTACTCAAATTAATTTAATCAAATCATTCACACCTCGCATGACTAACAAATCATTGTTCATAAGCAATCCTTATGCTTTCCCATGCAATAGACACTTTGTAGCGCTTTATTGGTTTTAATAGGTTGTCAGTAAGTTGTTGCAAAACAAGCAAAGATCAAAGAAACAAACTTATACAGTTGTCTGCATCAACCCAAAAATAAATACCTCTTGACGTTCACGATCATTTATCGCCCCTTTCTATCGCTACTGCCAATTTGTTTTCATTAATAATTTTCAAGGCCATTAAAATCACAGCACTTTCATGTTGTGATACGGAAAAGTGAGTTCATCGCACTTTATTTAATCATTTCGACTGCACCCACACTTCGTATTTCGGCAAAACGTTTGAACAAATGATAGAAACTTACCAACTTTCTTTGGTCCATCTGCGTCGACGAAAGAGCCATCACTGTTGATTTGACATCCACTGATGTACTTGGCCACAGAATCAACCGTTTCCTTTTGAATCTTTCCAGCCTCTTTGAGCACATTCAGTAAATATGACAAGGTGAAAAGGGAATGCATGCGAACTGAATGTTTAGCTATATTCGCGGATCCTCCTTGCTCACGGTCGACCACAACCACAGCATCACTGATAACAATACCTTCTTTTTGAAGATCTTTTACTGTGTCTAGGACACTGGATCCAGAGGTGACAACATCCTCCACTATCAAACACGTGTCCCCGGCGTTGTACTTGCCTTCAATGAGTTTCTTGGTACCATAGCCTTTAGCTTCTTTACGTCTTACCAACATAGGAATGTTCTCACGAACTGACACTATAGTGGCAATGGGAAGGGCTGTATATGGAACACCACAAACATGCTGACATTGTAGTTTGTTTTCGCGAACGTAATCGGAAATTAGATTCGAGACTTGTTCCTAGAAAGCAACCGAATGAGTTTATCTCTTTTTGTCATAAAGACAAATACCTTACCATGACTTCAGGGAAGCTGACGATGACACGTAAATCGAAGTATACAGGTGAATTGATTCCAACTTTCATTTTAAAATCGCCAAACTTAAATGCGTTGATCTCGTATAATTTGAGAGCAAGAGCACGCATTTCACTTTCTTTTTTGGCAAGCATTTTCATTATTTTTAGATTTTTGTTTGGGGGAAAATTTACAATTTGTTTATTGGAGAAAAACAAAACACGACCGTATACAACAACCGAAACATTCGAAAGGAAATCTAAAAATGTGCTCCCACCACCCACACCAAATTAGCGCACGTGATTTTTCGTCGCCGAACTGTCACTGAAATGTCAGCGAAAACTGAATTAACTTAGACTGTAGATGGGCTCTTTATCATGTCGTTCAATAGCTTTGGCTGTGCTAGCGCTAGCTAATTAAAAATATATTAAAAAACTTCGAAGGGGAACCAAAGTCGCCATTATTTTGTCGGTTGGTTTGACATTGATTAAAAAGAGTAAACGTTTTCTTCCTCTACATTTTATGGCGGTATATCACAGTGGAGAATATTGAAAGCTTGATTCAAAATTGCGTTATAAACACTTCAAAGTGAAAATTACCAGAAATGGAAATGATTAAACTCGCTCAGTCGGATACAGCCGTTGCAAATTTAAATAAGGTGCTATGTTTGCTTTCAGCTCAGAAAAAACTTGAGTATGGTATGACATGAGCACCACAGAGTAGATAAAACAGAGCTCGAATTACAATTTTTCTGAGGTGAAATCAAAATTGCGTCTCAGTTGAGTTAAGGATGACAGAACCAAAGCATTTTTGCAGTAGCGGCAGCGCTTCTGCGACTACCGCAACAACAAAAACGCTTACACTTGGGAGAAAAATTAAGAACAGTTCACACAGGGCTGTTTGGGAGCTGCTTCTTACCAGCGAATGGCAGTAGTAGAAGCAAGCAGGGGCTTCCAGCCCAGTTACACTTTCTGCTACTACTAACCAGCTCCCACCAACAGAAAACCGTAAACAAGCTTTAATTGTATGTTATATTCAAAAACCTACTTAAATGTTGGGAACGAATTTCGAACTAAAAATTTAACTAGATAATACTTGTTTTTGAAGTAGTATTTTTATAAAAAAAAGAAAGTAGTTTTGGGCCTCATTTTGCTGAGTAAGTTGGATCTTGCTTGAAAGCATAAAATCCGAGATTTTTGTGCAGAATTCACCCTACGAAATGTGTGAAATTTTGAGATCGATAACGAGTTAAAGTTCGAAGATTGAGGCCCACTCTGTGGGATTCTGTAGCACACATAAATGGAATCTCTCTTACAACAGTTTTAACCTTCCCGGCAAAAGTCGTGTCCACCGGACCTGGCGTCCAAATGGAAAATAAAAATTGCCTAATTTCGCAAATCTGAGATTCCCGCTTATCCCTTTCGAGAATCGAGATGTCTGTTTTTCGTAATTACTGAATGAAAAATAAGCAAGCCTGCCAAATATGGCTTGAAGTTTTGGTGGATGAATGAAAGCTCAACGTACTATCCACTGAAGTTTTCTATCTGCCCTAGTAGCTCTGACCAAAGTACAGGACTTTGTCGTGGATATGATGTATTGATGTCGTTGATGCCGACATATTTCAATTCTGGACACTACTTCACTATTGATCAATTCCTTACGTCGCGGTAGATTTAGCATTGAAGTTGCTGGATAAGAAAATCCCCACGATCCGGAAAACAAAAGAGATGTGCCAAAGCCTTTTGTAGCGAAGGAGGTTCTTGATGACCAGAACGAGCCTGTAAAACTCAACCATCTCTGGATTTTCTAAGAAAATGGCGTTGGTGAGTTATGTTCCGAAACCAAACAAACAAGTGGTATTGCTATCAACACAACATAACTGTGAGAAAGCCACTTCCGGTCATCAAAGTAAACCTGCAATGATACTTGATTATAATCGCACCATGGGTGGAGTCGATGTATTCGACCAAATGATATCGATATATTCATGTATTGTACACGTCAAACAAATCGCTGGTCGATGGTTGTATTCTACAAAATACTGGACGTAGCAGCCCTAGCAGCTGTCATCAATTTCCGACACTTCGATTCATTTAGAAGAAACAAAAATTTTCTCAGAAGTGATAAGCTTATCGAGCTAGCAGACTGATGGAGTCAGAACTAAATAGCCGTTCACAACCTGCAACACAATCTGGCATTGGAAAACCTGCATTGGATACTCTCTGTTTTTTGAGGAGAGTTCAGGAAGTACTACCAACAGTCCCTGAAAGGCTCTCTTTCAAAAATTAAAATCTACTTAAAATAAAGAACTGAAATGCTTAAAGTTATGTACAGATTTGCTTATATTTAACGAGTATTTAGATAAAATTGGAAGAAATGTTTGTATAAAATTTTTCTAAGAAGTAGCCTTCTCACTGTTTTTAATATTGTGTTCTCTTTAGCATAACACTATGTTATAAGATATCTTTCTTACTGTGTATGCATTCAATGAATAAATCTAATCTAACAAGATGTCACCTTTGCCGAAGAGCAGACGATAAGAAAAGCAGAACCACCTGGGATGGATGTGGCAGATGATGTTGTTGCCTTCGCCACACTAGAACCATATGCTAAGAATGTCTCCCAGAACTACCAACAACTTCGAGGTAAATCCTTACTAAACATAAACTATGTTACTTTAATAATAAAATAATTATTTATTAGAAAAAATATGATTTTTCATAAAATGTCAGTAGTGGGTGGATGGGTTTTTTTCACAAAAAAAATCGCAGAAAAATCATTAAACATTTGATAATTGTTTAAACGTAAGAAATGAATCAAGAATTGAATTTCGTTCACTCAGTATAAATCCCACTTCAAAAAAATGAAAAACAAAAAAGTTATGAGTGTTCAAACATGCTCTGGACCATAGGTTGTAAAGGAGGGTTAAAACTGTGCTATTTTACCAACCCAACCTTTGATTCAGATTAAAGGATCTCAATCATTCTGATTAGAAGGAAATAGCAGACAAGAAGAAATAATAGCGTGTTGTCTTTTTATTTCCGCTCTATGATGAAAGCATAGGAAAGTGCGAATAAAAGGCCCATCAAAGATCAGGGTAGAACCAGAGAAACAATTCTAACCAGCCACAACCGAAACAAATTTAAATTTTTATTCAAGTCAAAAAAAAAAAGAAAAATGTTACAGACTCTTCCTTTCATATGATGTTATTTTAAGCTTTAAGCACGAATACCTTAAATGCAGATTACAATTGAGTTTAATTTTGTCCTTCATTTTCTATAGTGAAATGTTATATTAAATGACAGAAACTGCTAATTATTGCAGCTTCTTCGTTTGCACTGAAAAAGGGAAAATTTTAAAATGTTAGAGCTATCACCTTTTATGAAAAGCGCAAAGGAAGGATTATGTTCTACTTTTTTTTTTTTTTTTATATAATGCATACCCCTGTAAAAAATTCAACGAAATGAATGTATCCATCTTCACTGTTCCTCGACGGAAAGTAACAGAGTAGGGGTGTTGAGCGATGTTTCTACTTGATGGTGGATACGAAAATGACGGCCATTGAAAAGGATCCTAGCAAATGATAGTCTTTTAGTGACTTATCCCACTTTAATTCTCCAAAGTTATATACAGGCTGTCCGGTAATTCGTGTATTATCCTTTGGGGTGTGATTCTTGGTCATTTTCTAAAAAAAAATTGTATTACAATAAAGTCCGTTTCTCAACTTTGACATCACTTATTGACAATTTAAGAAAAGGCTAACTTTTTGGTGTACCCTGACCTGTGTTAAATTTGATATCTCTGTCAATACTGATGATAGAGGTAGAGACCAAATCTTAGACTTAATTTTTTTTAAGGCATTTCAAAAAGCTTTCTGATCAAACTACAATCTTGACTTATTTCGATAGACTGATGAATAAATATGTTTTATTATTCTTTCATACGACTTATTTACCTATTGAACATTCATACTTAAAGCAAACATCCACAATGAAATCCAAAAACGGGCTCTAGCATGCATTCAAAACGAAGGAGGGCACTTGTTATGATTGTATTTGTATAAAATAAATAAAAAAACTACTAAAAGTACCCATATTATTGTTTTATTCAAACAAACCTCAAAGCTAAAAATTTTTTTAATTTTTTCTTAACTTTTACCCATTTTGTATTTTTCAAGTATCATAAAATTTATGGGTTTTTGAATGCACTTATTCATAAGTTTTTTTTATTATTGTTTTGTTCAACTGTAAAAAATAAAGAAATTCTATGTTTACCAGACATTTTCTGAAAAAATGACCTCAAAGTCAAAACTTTGCTTGGGGAAGAAATTTTAAGAACCATTTAAAATTGAAAATCTGGCAACCCTAAACGAAGCTCAACTTAAATACAGTTAAAAAAGTTGTTTTTTCTACAAAAAACTAAGTCTAAGATTAGGTCTCTATCATCAGTATTGACAAAGATATCGAATTTAACACAGGTCAGGGTACACCAAAGTTAGCCTTTTCTTAAATTGTCAGAAAGTGATGTTAAAGTTGAGAAACGGACTTTACTGTAAAACAATTTTTTTCTCAGAATATGACCAAAAATCACATCCCAAAGTATGTTCCACGAATTACGGAACACCCTGCATAGTAACAACTTACTACTAGTCTAAGTTACATGTAAATTTAATTTGTGGATCCTGGTCCTTTTTTCCTGGAAGCTTCGGTTGTGCGACTTTCAATAACAATAAATAAAAAAATAAATAAATAGGGTTGCGCAACAGAGCGAGGAGCGCATTTCTCACAACCATGCCTTGTGAGGATGAATGAATGACCAACAATAGTCTACCATAAAGCTGGTATTACAACTTTTTTGATACCGGACTTCAAGCTCTTTCAAATCTTGGTGAAATCTTACGCATTGTTCCTTGTTAACGGCTCCTAGATATTCTGGGAAGTAATCAATGTGCAAATTAAGGAAATGAAGTTTAATGCTCATATTACAACCCATTACACCAAAACTTGTAATCATTTTGGCCAATATTTCTTTAAAGTCGGAGCTTTTATTGTTCCCCAAAAAGTTTTTCACCAGTTCCTTAAATGACTGCCATGCTTGCAAGTCGATGTCGATATCATTAAATTTTTCATCAAACTTTTCCTCCGACATTATTTTTTTTATATAAAAAAAAAATAAATAAATAGGGTGGCGCAACAGAGCGAGGAGCTCCTGGGCCGAGCGCATTTCTCACAACCTTTCCTTGTGAGGGAATGGAGGGGACCTTCAATTTTCTGCCGGTTCCGAACGGCTAATTGAGAAGCGCTTTTCATGGCAATGAATTTACTAACGCACTAACGGAGGACTTGCCAACACATTTTTGCCCCTGCTGGGATTCCAACCTCGAACCTCTGGATTAGCAGGTGGACATGATAACACTCACGCCACGGTTACCACTTTCTTATATCAGGGCCGACGAAAATGCCTTCTTTTAACCTAGCTTCTAATAAAGATGGAAAAACTGAATGCAGATATATAAGCCTTCCCCATCCTTATTTAAAGCCATCACAATGCTTTTTTATTCCCAATTTGATGTTTAAATGTGGCATTAAAACTTTTTCTCTGGGAACCAAACTCTGTTTAAGCACGTTTTTGATTCCTGGGCCCTATGGCACCAACCACTTTTCACTTTGCACTTTGCAACTTTTCACTTTTACTTCGCAAATTTCGTTGCACCAAACGCCAATTTGCAAAGAGGAAATTATTTTTCTGAAAAGTAAAACAAAAATTCCCTCTTTGCAAATGTCGTTGCACCAAACGCCAATCTGCAAAGTGAAAAGTACTTTTCAGAAAAGTGCAAAGTTAAGTCAATTCGCAGAGAATTCTTTGATTTCGTTTCACCAAACAAAAAGACTTTGCACTTTGCATTTCATATTCTGCAAAGCTTTTCAATAATTTGCAAAGAGAAAATTTTATTTGCGGTTCACTATTTATAGTGTTAAGTTCGGGTATAATAAATAATAAATTAAAATGAATCGCTTTGAACGACTTTTTGAAAACGATGAATATAATTATAGTTACGTAAGAGATGTAAAACTGAGAGTAAATTTCAAAATTCCAAATAATTTTCAAACAGTGGAAAGTTTTCACTTGACAAAAACAAGTGTAGAATTTGTTTTATCCAAAGTAGGACATAAGTTGCAATATAGCAGTCGAAGGAATATGTGTCTAAGTCCCTTACAACTTTGTGTACACTGCGTAGGATGGGATGGGAAATGGTATAGATATTAGAAATTCGATCATTTTTTTTTTACACAAATGTTGTGTACCTACAGCAATAATTGCAGCATAGCAACATACCAAATAAAAATTTAGAGAAAATAAACAAATGGTAAAGTAAAGCGCAACAAAATTGCCAGCGATTTAAAAGGATTTCGTTGTTTTAGTAAAAAAAACAAGGCCTCAACGTTTTTAGTTTTGTCATTACAACAAAAAGAAGTTGAGACCATTTAAATTGTTTCACTTTGCAACTTTTCAAAATGCAACTGAAAATGAAAAGTTACATTTTTAGTTGGTGAAATGCCCACACTTTTCACTTTGCAAGAAAAAACATCAGAAACTGCAAAGTGCAAAGTCATGGGCTTTTCATTTTTGGTGAAACACTTTGCACTTTTACTTTGCAGGAAATTATTATTTTGAAAAGCTGCAAAGTGCAAAGTGAAAAGTGATTGGTGCAATAGGGCCCTGGTCCAATGATGTTGTTTATACCGGCTATCCCACTTACAAAGAAAGCACGGGTACTTCGTATAACCACCTTGTTGGCCTAGTAACATTCTTATTTGCTTATGATTTTCAAATCTCCACACAACATCCAACCGTGTTGTTCATAAGCTATATTAGCCAAAAGCTTTCAAAAATTTTCATAACATTCCTTTAAATGGACAGATTGTGCAACAGGTAGTGAGGCATATGTATTCCCATTATGTAGATGGACTGCTTTCAAACTTCTTTTTAAGGGGTCAATGAAAAATCTCCACTCGTTAGGATCGTATTCAAGGTCGTACATTTCCGTCAAGCCTGGAATATCTTTACAGTACACTAAATCTTGACTTTTTATGTAAAATATTCGAAAAATCATTATTTTATTCATTTTAAGTCAATCTGAAAAAATGTAGGCGCTCAGATATTTTTGAGTAAAATCTTATGTATTCAATATCAAAAAAATCCTGACGTGATGGATTTTTTAAATTATTTTTCTCGTAATCAGCACATCAGAAACTATAGAAAACTTTCTTCAGATTTCAAAGAGGAAAACCATTGCAGACCTGTGTTATCTTTCTAGTCCTAGCTTGTGTTTATGAATTAGTTTTAAAATAAAGTTGCTCTTGTTTGAAATGGAGATCTTGTTTTCTTTTTCTAATAATAACGCAAAACGATACTAGGCGTCATATCCCCTGACTTTATAAAATATGAAATATTTGGTTTCAAATTAGTAATCAGCTACAAAGTCTTTGAAGAGACCATCAATCTTTCATTCATTCAACTTACCAGTCCCCTGAATCAAACTAAACCACGAGTGGAGCTGACTTTTACTAGTTCTCCTGACAGAGTCAAACACAATTCCGGGCTCAATTTTATATTGTCGATTGAAAATATAATTTCCGTGGAACAATTTTAATTTATTTTCCTTATCACCTACCTAACTTAATAAAAACAAAAATATTCATTGTGTTCTATCGCCGATGGAACTCTAGAAACGGCGTATTTTCAAATCTCAAAGACATGTTCATCGTAAACCTCAAGTCCTCAAAATTCGAGCTTGTTGTCACTCTAAAGCGCCTTATAATCTTACTAAGTATAATTTTTAGAAACATTTCCGCATAGCGCCATCCTGAAACCAAAAATTACTTTTATAAAAAGAAATGTTGTCGAAACAAAAAAACATTACCAATACAGTTCCTTGGTCCCTTAGAAAATGGTATAAAAGCATAAGGATGCCTTTCAACCTGATACTGTGGTAAAAAGTTATCCGGGTTAAACTTTTTTGCTTCAGGTCCCCAGGTGTCTTCACTTCGATGCAAGTTGAATATATCAATTAAAATTGACGTGCCCTTTGGAATGGACAATTCCTCTGAGATTTTAACATCACCTCCATTGGCATCTCGTCCTAGTAATGGAATAGTTGCAGCAACACGCAAAGTTTCATTTATAATCATGTCAAGATAGACAAGATGTTGGAGGTCTTCGAAGTTTATATTCGCCGTTCCATCGGGGAAAACCAATTTCAGCTCATCGGAAAGTTTGTCCTGATACTGTGGATGCATTGCAAGTAGCATCAGAACTGTGTAGAGAGTAGATGCTGAAGTCTCAAAAGCCTGTAATGAATGTGTAAGTTATTTAAAGAGAAATCAATGTTGAACTTACAGCCAGAACTAGAACGTTTGACTCAATAAACACGTCCTCCCATGAAAATAGATTTGTTCGATAAAGTTCAACAGCTTGGTCAATGAATATCCTTCGGGACTTGGTGATGTCAACCTTTTCCTCAACAGAATCGGGATAATGGAGGATATCCATTTTTTGGAATTTTTCATTTATGAGCTATGAGGAGATGCTTGGGTATGTTTTGTTTTTTTCAATTAGGAAAATTTATTGCACTCACATCGGTTATAAAACTATAAATATATTTCCTTGAGGCCACATAAGAGGTATAAAGTTTGTCGAAGTAGAAAACTGCATTTAGCCTTCTCCAAGGTACCAGGGTGCGTTCAATGCTTATTCTCAAATGACTGTAAAATAAATAGTTTTGTATTTTTATTATTGTGGTAGCTTGTAGCTACAATGGTTCCAGGTCTCGTTCAACCGGAAGTGAAATGTAAATGTAAAATATCACAGGGCAAGAATTTATCTTTCAGAACTTCCAACAGCTGACATTAGTAATCAGGAAGTATAAGCCCTTGATGCTCCTTAGATGACATAGAAAAACTCTTAATGAATCAATATCATCTGTTCACAAACCACTGCAGCAGTATGCAGACACCGGAATATCCGGCAGCTTATGTTCGAGGAGCTACTAAACGAGATGTTATTAATGTGGTTATGTTATGGGGATTGGGTATAATATTTCAGTCTGTCATGCTTAACAATAATTGCCAAGTCCTATTACAGAAGACAAGCTGTTTTTGTTCATTAATATAGTTAATTAGATGACACCAGATTTTTTTTTCCAAGCTAAGACCCCAACCCGTAGAATCCGTTGAATCTGCAGTGACAACGGATCGTTTAACATTGCGAGATGTAACGGAAAGGGTGACTAAAGGAATACGTTGTGTTGACGGTTTGTTTTTGACAAAATTTTTGTTTTGCCGCATATTTAGGTTCCGTTTCTTTACTCGTAACCTATAATCTTTTCTGGCGAGGGGGTATATTAAAAAAAATTGTTCTTCCTCATAAAACTATCAAACTATCAAAACTGCAAAACGACATGTTCATTTTTTTTTTTTTTTTTTTTTATAATTAACGCGCACATCAAGGGGTTATGAATACCCTTATAATGTTGTTAAACACAGTGCGAGCATTTAGGAAAATAGGTGAGGATTTGAAAGGAGACACCGATGCAATTTAAATTATTTTATTAGTATAATGAATTTTTAAAAAAAGAAAACAAAATCTTTAGATAATTAATAGGTGTTTATTGCAATACGTGTTCACACTTTCGCGACAGAAATCCAACTCAACTGCACTTCTAATAGAGATCTTTCAAGTTAGTCTAAAGATGTTTTTTATGTATTCATGTTTCAGTCTGCTCCGTGAAGGAATGTGCAAACTGAAGCATATTTCATGGGAACATAAAGTTAGTTCACGAAACGTTCCCATGTAAAGATTCAAAGGTGTCAGCTAACCGACTATCAAGAATTGAGGAGGTGGATTGTGTCGTATACATAACTTCTCCCCCCTTTAGATTAAAATTCTCCTGAATTTTGTTTTCAACTTTAAATTTTATTTTATTTTTAATGACAATGCTCAAAATAATTAAAGTAATCAAACAAATGAGTAACGTTAAGTTGATCCCATAAGAAATGTTCTTATGATACTGTAATTCTTCAATTTTTTGAATATTTTTTTCGTTTTTAAGAATAATATCATCTAGTGTTATTTTTTCACTGAACTCCATAGTTTGGTTTGTTGGATAATAAAACCTATCTTGAAAAATCTCTTTCACATTAGAAAAGTAATTATCTAAAATTTTAATTTCACAATTATTGAAATGGATTAATACATTTCCATTTATGTTGAAATTTCTGTCATCACAATTTTGGATAATTTTTAATTGATATGCATTTTTTATTACAATTGTTTCATCATCTAATGAAATTATTTCTGTCTTATTATTCTTAATAAGCTTACAATTCTTTTGATAGATACAATGTTTACTTAAGTTTAATTCGTTTAACGATTTGAATTCCTCATATTGAAAAGTAGAATTATTGTTCTTGAATACAATTTCATTTGAAGAATCTATTTCTTTAAAATCTTTATTTGGAATGGGTACGATAATTCTTCGCTGTATTTTTACAATTTCTCTTGGAATTTTTATAGCAAATAACAATGCATTTTTTCTGAATTTTGTTACACCTAATTTTAGATACTTCATCTTATTTAAGTCTATGTTATACTTTTGTATCTCTTCGTCTGACAGTAAATTTGGATGTAGCATACCATATCTGGCTGATGCTAAATTTTCTTGTATATGTTCAATCTTTTCTTTTATGATTTGTACTTTAAAAAGTTGATCGTAAAATAAGTTCTGATTAATTGTTTTATTCGCTACATTCCTTAGTTGTCCTAATATTACTGTTCTATCCTTTTGTATTATGTCTTTTATTTGCTTAAACGAATTGCTAAAATTATCATTAATAAGAATCTGTTGGTTCAAATTGGTTATTGCATTATGATTATTTATTTCAATGTTTTTAAAATGTTCTTCAATATTAATTCTATCTTCCTCATCCATGGTTCCAAAGAGCCATTTAGAAGCACTACCAATTAAATTCACTAGTCCTCTTTTGTGTCTAGTTACTCCTGGTATTATGGTTTTAACTTTATTCTTTAAGTGCTTTAGTTCTATGTTAAGTAATTCTTTGTGGTCTACGTCTAATGTTTCGATGTTTTTTGAAATGTCATTTAAAATGTCTGTTATATCTTGTGGTTTAATCACGTGGATTATAATGTCCGTCTTTTTTACTATGTCTGCTTCGTTTATATTAATTTCAGTATATCCAGTTTGGTCTTTTATTTCTTCCAGAGTTAAACGTCCTTTAATTGGTATCGGCATTGCCAGTACTGTTATTAATATTATCATGAAAAGCTTTAAGTTTGTTATTCTCCTATAGAGTGTTCCTGGCTCTTCATCTGGTCGATAGTGGAGTTTCAATGTCCTTTTTATTTCTTCCCAATTGTCCGGTTGTGGTAAATTGATGATGATTTCCTTTGCTTCTCCTTGGATCTTCTCGTTGTAGATAGTCCTGATAATGAATTTTCTTAAAGCTCCGTTCGGCACGTCACTTATGTAATATTCGATGTTTCTTATGAAACTATTTATTGTCACATCTCCTTTCCCGGTAAAAGCACTTATATATTTTACTTCTCGCAACACTCGTTCTTTATCTAAGCGAGCAGATTCTCTTGCTTGTAAATTTTGAAAAGCATTATTTAATTGCTCCAGTTGTTGCTCCCTTAGCTGTAGTTGTTCTTGGAGTTGTTCCATTTCGATTTCTTCTAAATTTCTGCTTATGTCGAAAATGTTCTGTTTCTTTGCTCGATTTCTCGTTAACATTTACTTTCTACACTTTTCGTGTTTATTTCTTATGTTATTAATTTTCACACACTATTTTATCTTTACCGATTTTCACTTTTTTAATTTGATTTCATTCAATATACTTTTTTTTTTCTTCACAAATTATTCTTTTTCGAATTTTTATTTGCGATCGTTCGTATCACAAGATCCTTTTATCTTTCTTTTTAAAAGGATCCTACCGACTGCGCCATTTAAATTATTTTATTAGTATAATGAATTTTTAAAAAAAGAAAACAAAATCTTTAGATAATTAATAGGTGTTTATTGCAATACGTGTTCACACTTTCGCGACAGAAATCCAACTCAACTGCACTTCTAATAGAGATCTTTCAAGTTAGTCTAAAGATGTTTTTTATGTATTCATGTTTCAGTCTGCTCCGTGAAGGAATGTGCAAACTGAAGCATATTTCATGGGAACATAAAGTTAGTTCACGAAACGTTCCCATGTAAAGATTCAAAGGTGTCAGCTAACCGACTATCAAGAATTGAGGAGGTGGATTGTGTCGTATACATAACTTGCACGTTGCTCTTGAACCTTTGTGAATCGTAATGAAGGGGAAATACAGAGCCAGGTAAAGCATTCCACATTCGGGTGGTGCGACTGAAATACGAATCTCTGTACTTGACTGTACGTCCGAAGTTGGGCTCAAGGTAAAACTGATGAACATTCCTAGCGAGGCGGGTATTGCGGCTAAATTGTTTCAGGGGAGGAATGCAACTGGCTACTTCACTAGAGCACTGCTTGTGAAAAAAGCGATAAAAGAGAGTGACACAGGCAACGTTTCGACGATGTTCAAGAGAATCAATTGATTCTACGATTGAACTATCACCTATCAATTTTAACGCTCTATTTTGTACCCTATCAAGCAGGTGCAAAGATGTTTGAGAAGCACCTGACCAGATATGGGAGTTATACTCCAGTTTTGGGCGGATGAAGGCCTTATAAATTGTAGCCAGATCAGAAGGGGTGAAGAACTTCCTGCATCGTCTCAAGAAACCTAAGCATTTTGCAGCGTTTTTGGCGACTTCAAATATGTGGTCGTTCCAACGAAGATCTTCGTTTACACACATACCAAGTACTGACAGCTTTTCGGTTTCTTGGATGCAGGTACCATTCATGGATAATGGCAATGGGGGAATGTTAAGCTTCAACGACAAGAGACAGCATTGAGTTTTCGAAGCATTGAATTCTACTCGGTTCATAAGACCCCATGAAACAATGCTGTTAAGGTCAGAATCCAATGAGCTTATCATACGCAGCCGTTAAGGAGCTTTCGTTCTTCAAGATATTTCATAAGTTGACAGTTTGTCAACGTTTCAATGACCTTGGAAAGAAGGTACGTTAGTGCAATTGGACGGTAATTGGAAGGGGAGGAAGATTCGCCTTTTTTAGGGACCGGCTGGACAAATGCAGTTTTCCATCTGCTCGGAAAAATCCCAGCAGAATAGGAAAGATGGAAAAGTTTACGCAGTGGTTTTGCCAGCGTAGAAGAACACCTCTTCAGAATAACGGCGGGGATACCATCTGGACCAGCGGATTTATGTATGTTGAGATCTTTGAGGACTCTCGCAACCGAGCGAGTTCGAAAAAATATCTGCTTCATCAAAGAATTTGCAGACTCGAGCTCAGGTGGAGCCAATATGCTATGAGGAAGTGTCGAGTTGGCAGCAAATTGAGCTGCCAGCAAATTGGCTTTGTCGATGGAGCTGACATACGGAGAGTCATTGAAGACGAGCGTTGGGACCGATGACGTGGTCGAGTTCTTAATGTTCTTGACAAAAGACCAAAAGTTTTTACTTCCTTTTGGACACAATAGTATTTTTTGCCTTACTTTTTGGTCATGTAAAAACTTAGCCCTTTGTATTTGAGCATTACAGAAATTTCTGGCCCGTTTGAACAAATTCCGGTTTTCTACAGTAGGGTTATCTTTAAATTTTCGAAAACTGCTTTCTCGATCCCTAATCGCCTCTTTACAGCTTGAATCAAACCACGAATTCTCTTTGGGGATGATACTTTTTGTTCTGTGAGGAACAAAATTTCTCATGCCGTTGAGAATTACGTTAGATATCATATCAGCTGATGCGTCAACGTTTCCGTCGAGAAAGCACAATGACCAATTAAAATTTCGAAAGAAATTATTCAGGCCGTCCCAATTGGCTTTCTCGTATTGCCACACAGTTCTTTTAGGGACTTTATCTTTTTTTACCGTGACGGAAAGCGAAAAATCTACCGATATGACACAATGGTCCGATTTGCCTAAAGGAGATGATACTATAACCCTATATTTTTCGGGATGAGAAGTGAGAAATAGGTCAAGAGTGTTGGCCGCATGGCCTTCAATATCTGGAACCCGAGTGGGCTCATCAACAAGTTGAGTTAATTCGTTAAACTCGGCGAAGATCTCAACACATATTCCTTCGGGTGTTGTCTGGCCAGAATGTCGAAGCCAACCAGAATTGTGTACATTGAAATCGCCCGCAATTGCGATTTCAGTGTGAGGATAAAGGGAAACAATTCTTACTATGGAGTCAGATAGCGCATCAAACTCGTTAGAGGTTGAATTGCTATCTAAATTGGGGCTTCTATATATAAAACAATAATGAATGATATGCTTACGGACGGTGAATTTTAACCACATGAAATTAAAGTTCGTATTAGAACAGAGGCCGTATTGTGGTAGAAGCTGGTAAGCAATATCATTTCGAACATATACGGCGAGGCCATGGGAAGAAAAGAATAATGGCACTAAGCTATATCCAGGCAGGTTGAACTCTGATGAATCAGAATCAACACCCACCTGAGTTTCACTCAATGCCAAAACAGCTGGCCTGCATTTTGCAGTGTGAGCGTACACAGAAAAAAAATTCGATCGCAACCCCCTAATGTTGCTAAAATCGACTCTAAACTTACCCGACATTACGATCCACAAAAACACACAAAACAAAGTATCAACCGCAGACGCTTAATCTAAGTCCAATCAACAAGTGAAGATTTAATTGGAAAACCAAAAACAAGTTACTAGCGGTGTTATGCCCAGCCAGCAACTTGATTTTAGTTAACCAACGGAATCAACACCGTTGATTGACTATCCACCTATCAAACTCACAGCCTCATTGTCTGCACACACTGCTTCGATAAGATAAGAGATCTTGTAGAAAAAATGTGTGCAGGCACTGAGACTGCGTGAGTGGTGTGGGGGAGGAAGGAGATAAAGGAAAGCACTAAGTGTTTGGTCTATTTTTTTTTTTTTTTTTTATATATGTATATGTGGTTGGGTGGCACACAGCACTGAATGTAATTAATTCACTGATGTGATATTATTAAACACACGGTGCGGCAAGAAAGTTTTGATTGATAATTAGAAGGGTTTGGATGATGAATTTATTTTGTCTATTTTGATTTTTTTTTTTTTTTTGTTATAGAAAGGGGCCCAGATTAAAGTTGTGGGGAAAAAGCACAGATTTTATTTTTGTGGCGGACACTAGCGCGGTGCGTGTTATCGCGACTGATTGCAGATCGGCACTCATGCTGTTTTATTTCGGTTTGTTGTTTAAACTTTCAAATTGAAAAGGAGAAAAATTAAATGAAAGGAATGCAAATAAAAGTAGAATCTATCAAAGGAACCTAAAGTTTGCTGCTTCCTTTTCTATATTACTCACGCACTCAATGACTACCTTTACTTATTATAAATCAGCACAGTACGAGTGCTAGGAAATTAGAAGAGGATTTAAAATGAGATATCGATGCACATTTCTTCTAAGTTTCTGAAGATGGTTATGAAAGGGAAAAATACAGTTCCACATTCGCATGGAACGGGTGAAAAAGAAATCTCTGTATTTGAGAATACGTCGGAAATTGGGTTCCAGGATTTACTGATGGACATTTCTAGAAGCGCAAGTATTACGGTTGAAATGTTTGAGAGGAGGAACGCAACAGACTATCTCACTACAACACCGCTTGAAGAAAAAACGATAAAATAAGGAGAGACAAGAAACATTCATTCTTCTCTGAGTACTGTCCAAAAGATTCAAGTAAGTTGAAGGAGCACTTGCCCATATTATATGGGAGTTATATTCCATCTCAGAAGAAAGCCTTAGAAATTTGAGGCATTTTCAGTGATGCCAAGTATGTTATTACTAAATAAGATGGCTGATAATGCACAGGCCGACGGTAATACACAGTTTCATTGCTGCAACATTAACTCATGGACCAGTTGCAAGGGAGTTAATTTTCATTCCAACTAAAGGAGACAGCATTAGTTTTTTTAAGTATTAAATTCTATTCGTTTTCTTTTTCTTTACTAGCTGTGCCCGAGACTTCGTCCGCGTGGAATAGTGACTTTCAGCATCATTTTTAACTTTTTAGGAAATAAAACTTCTAGCGTTAAAAATGGCGGTATTTCCAGAAAAAACATTCAACCCCTATTTCAACACCTTGTAGCCCTGTTAAAACTCCTTTTGAGACTGTAGTTTTTGAATTCCCATTTCCTTTCCCGTGGGAATATAAGGATAGATATATAGCCTTTATCCTTCCGCATGTTCTAGACCATCTCTGTTGCTAATTTAATAAAATCTGTTTAGCAGTTTGAACGGAAGACATACGGAAAACATACCGACATAGGTACATTCGCATTTTCAATATTAGTAAAGACTCCCGTTCCCGTGGGAATATGGTGACCGTTTTCGTGGGAATATGTGGATAAGTTAAAGTTAATGTTACTCCGGGATTATGGAGCATTCTAACGGTGAAAGAATTTTTGAAATCGGTGCTGTAGTGTCAAAGTTCCCGTATACGTTAATGCTCCCGTGGGAATGTTGGGAAGCGTAGGAATATGGGGATGAATTAGTTTTTATGTTACTCGGGGATTAACATTGTAACGGTGAAAGAATTTTTGAAATCGGTGCTGTAGTGTCAAAGTTCCCGTATACGTTCCTGCTCCCGTGGGAATGTTGGGAAGCGTAGGAATATGGGGATGAATTAGTTTTTATGTTACTCGGGGATTAACATTGTAACGGTGAAAGAATTTTTGAAATCGGTGCTGTAGTGTCAAAGTTCCCGTATACGTTCCTGCTCCCGTAGGAATATGGGGATGAATTAGTTTTTATGTTACTCGGGGATAATGAAGCATTCTAACAGTGGAAACATTTTTGAAATCGGTGTTGTAGTTTCTAAGTTCCCGTAAACGTTCCCGTTCCCGTGGGAATTTAGGGATAAATTGTAGCCTATGTGTTATTCTGATGTATAAGCTATATTATTGGAAAGTTTAAGTAAAATCCATTCAGTAGTTTTTGCGTGAAAGAGTAACAAACATACATCCACACATACAAACTTTCACGTTTATAATATTAGTAGGATTGAACAATGCTCTCAAAGTCAGAATTTAAGGAGCCCAGCATAAGCTGCTGTTCTAGTTTCACATTCGGAGAGGATGGATTTGGTTTTTGAATCGATTATGAAAAGCCTACGGTCTTGTCCACGGCAATTAAATAAATTAGTAGTTTGAAACATAAGGTCGTTGATGAAAATGGGAAAAACGGAGCCTTGGGACGCACCAGCCTTTATTTAGTGGGTTTAAGATTCAAACCCGCCAAAAAAAGATTTGTATTAAACGGTTCGAAAGGCAGTTGCTAATCCATCAAATCAGAGATTGACCCAAATCGGAATGACGGATTTTAGAAAAAAAGAGCTTGGTGCCAAGCTCTATCGAATGCCTTTGAAATATCAAACGAAGTAATCTTACTTTCTTCCAAACGGTGGAAGAATCTGTTTTACTAAGATATACCACCACTGGAATAGCTCCTACGAAAGCCGTACTGCCAGTTATTTAGAAGCTTTCGTTCTAATATGTGGTGAGTTAATGGTAACAAAGGTATTTTAAACATTAGTATTAGAGTTCGAAACTTAAGGGAATTTACAAAGTACATTTTCTGAAAGTTCGCTGCAGATGTTAGATGTGGTCATATAATCTTAAGCCGTATTTACATCGGACAGTACTTTTGTTTGGCACCCATAGACTCATTTCTGAAAACTACTATTATTTTAGAATTTTTAAACATCTTCTCAAGCATCATTCAGTGCTTAAAAGTTTTAGTTTTTATGCAGTGATGGCCGTGACATATTGGTTAGCATGTCTGCCTGTTGTGCGAAAGGTTCGTGGTTCAAATCATAGCTGAAACAAAGGCATAAGCCCACCGATAGCAGGTTTGTTGGAATGAAAATTGAAAAGCACTTTCTCAATTAGCCTTTCGGATATGGCAAATTTAAGGTCTTTTCCATTCCCTCTTTTCGAGATAGCTTATTATTTGTGTGTTTTTTCGTTAAGAGCTATCCGAATATGATAAGACGCGTAGTCAAATATGATTTCTAGTTATTGGGTTAAGATAAAAGCACAGCTTTTGATATGACCTGAACGATAATTTTGTTTATTTGGACATCATCTGCTTCAAAAAAATTTATAATAATAATAAAAGCCTTAAGGTGCATAAACACTAAATCGCTAAATCAGCATACCTATATTCCGATTGATAATACCAAATTGGTATGCATGCCCGTTTCGGTCTTAATACATATCAAAAACCAACCCAAATTTAAATCTAAAAAAAAAAAATTGATACGATTGCCGCCCGACATGATGTGGTAGCGCATTTATAGACTAATAGCTGTGCCCGCTAATTTGTAACTGTGTACAATTCTTGAATTCTCATTATTGGCACACCGGACTGCCAGTAGTGCCAGTATTTATTTGAAGATCAAGATAGACATTTCTTCCCTGGTCAACTGTGTTATCGACAGTTTGACACAATATGGGAAAGAGTTAAAGTGCATGTTACACGGGGATAGTGTTGCATTCTAAGGACTGAAGAGTTCTTAAAATCTTAAAATGCTGGGATAAAATATATAGCCTATGCCCTTCCTCAGGTTCTAGACTATCTCTGTACAAAATTTCATTTAAATTGGTGCAGAAGTTTGGGCTAGACATGGTAACATAGAAAGACGAACAGACAGAGTTACTTTCACATTTATAATATTAGTTGGGATTAGGGCCATGTATGCAATTTCAGTTTGAAGAGAGACTGGCTTTCGATTAGTTAAAGAGGATGAGCTCAACTTAACAGCTTCTGGAGATAGATTGAGTCTTTGGCGTAGTTTATTTAGAAGGAAAGAGTATTTTACCATGTCTATTGCTTTGGAAAAGTCTAATAGAACCAAAAGGGTACCTTGTCTTAATAACCTTTAATCATAATTAATTAATTTAATCTTAATTAACCTTTAATGTTATGTTAAAAGAACATGTGCATTAAATCGAGCTGCCAGTATTGTATACGACATCGCGATGGACGGAACGGGGGCTATATAGATAGACCCTTTTACAGGATAGTGAATTATATAGGCGGGAACTTAAACCCAAATGATGTAATTTGTGACCGAATCTTAAAAATAAAATTAATATCAGCCATTTCCCACTTCGAACGAGACTCACTGTAATATCAGTACACTCGGGCGTATGAGGAATATTTTTTTCTTCTTCATTCCATAATAAGGTAGTGGTTTGTGCAATAAAGTTGAAATTGAGAGTCTTCTTTAAAAAACATGGTAAACTGAAACGAATGTCAATTGCAAATCGTCCGGTATAATGTAGATGCACGAACATCATAGAATGTGCAATGAGCAATTCGAAAAGTTAAAAAACTTTCATGGAAAATGTAACAACCACTACGCTGGGTACAGAGTAATACGACAAATGTATGACCCTTATTCATGAACTATTAGTTTTTGTCACTGCTAAAAACAATTTTTATTAAGTGCCATTGTCCACCAAAGAAGAACCTTTCCAAGCATGACACTGAACGTCGCGCCTTATCATTAACCTTTCCACAAGAGCGGTTACGTTAGCTGAATAGCTAAAATAAGTCTGTTGTTTCCCAGAGTTGTCTTAGCAATTACTTTAATATACATACTGCACAAGTCAACATGCAAAAAAGTGAAAGGTCTACGCCTTTCAGACTTTTACCCTCACTTTAATTAAAAAGAACACTGCGAATAATTAATAGCTGTAAAGTGAACCCACATTTAACAGGGTCGTTTCTTGACACATGATGTCAAGAAATTTCACTGAAACACAAAAAAAAAAACAATTGGTTCAACTTACTTTTGCACGTGTGATATGTACTTGGAGTGCCTGTCATTGTTTTCATTCAAATCGACATCCAACGTAGTTGCTGTAACCATCAATAATGACGAAATTACTACAAAAATGAATCCAAAAAATAATTGAAGACAATAATTTACCAATAGCCGTTTGTATGGTGAACCTTTGAAATAAATCATTCAAGTCGAACTCTCCACAACCAACCAATGTGTCAAGTTTTTCTAATAATTCTTTTGATTTATTATTGAATATTGGAAAAAACTTTAGCAAAACTTTGTGGTGGAAAGTTGGTCCTAAAAGTTTTCGATGTTTAGTCCACCGTTGTGCTGGAAATTTTAAGAAATTAAGTTTTTGGTCAATAAATTGTTGGATCGATATTTACTTTTGCTGGAAAGAAGGCCTTGACCGATTTCCCGGTCCAATATTTCAAAGGCATTTGATTTGTCGGTGCAGTTGCGAGATGAGAGTATTTTTTCAATAATGTCTGGATCGAAGGTGTAAAAATAAGGAACCGTTCCAATCCAGGTGAAGGCTGATTTGGAATTACAATCTGTAGCAATTTTTGGTAAAATGTAAAGAATATCTGCAAAAACAAAAAAAATTGATTGGTGTTGCGAACATCTTGTAAGGTTTTAAATTTTTAAAACACCAATCCTAGCAAATTAATCATCGTAAGTCCTTGAGCACACATACACATACACACACATAGACCGTGGGTTAAGGGCTATAAATCGTTTGACGAAGCGTCGCTTCGGTGCCTACGTCAACTTATACTTAGCAACAACTCATTTAAAAGTGAAAGGGCTTTGACAACTCTAACAAAGGCCAAAGAGTAGGATTCGTGAAACGCATGTATTCACACGGTAAAAAGACGGCCCGCTGCGATGACGCTTGCAATTGCAGGTAACTAGAAACATTTTCTAATGAGACACTCAAATGGTATTTGAAGTCTCTTAAATCCTAAGTCGACTCACTCATTGGGCCACATGCTTGAACAATGAGCTTTGTTTCTATTTTGTTTGTCTTTCAAGACATGCCTTGTGGAAACGTCAACACATTCACATAATTGAAGGATCCTTATTCTTTCTAAAATTTAATTCATTCAGTGTTAAGATCATTCCTATCACCAGGCAAGGTAAGCAAGGTAGTGAGGCCTTCAGTCAGTTAGGAACACAGTACAAAGCTGATACTCAATTGAAAGCCTCTCCGTCAACCCCCACAAGACCATGGGGTATTGTTGTCATTCGCAAATGGGGAAACAATACCATTTTTAAAAGAATTAAAATACCTTGGGATTCAAAATACGCATTTCCACAGAGCAACGAAGTTCCTATAGACTTGCCACAGCATATGCGGGAAAAACGAGGGTCGTACCCAAACCACTCAAACCCAAAGGGATGACAATCTAGAAAAACTTAATACTTTTAATATTTGCTTGAATGCTACTATTTCTGTGTACAACTTCAAACCCAACTTCTCCATAGCCATCCCGCCTAGGAAGACAATTATTCCGCTCTCCGAACTAGAAAGAAAAAAACTCTGTCATCCTCCACTGGATCCAAGAACACAAAGGCTATGATGGTAACGAGATGGCAGACATCATAGCTTAAGACGGGGTATCTAAACTATTTGTCGGGCTTGAACCCTTCTGCGGTGTAAACTAAAATAACTTCAAACACACAGCCAAGAACATCCTATTGAACAGTCAAATAAAGCTTACCGTAACCCATCTGGTCAAATCACTGAAAGAAACACCTTCACCAAATGAGGTTAGTAGCAGACCCCATCAGCAGACAATGCTTCGAAAACGGAGGAACATCTCTGAATATTTTTACAGAACATCCAGCACATTTGTGCCTTAGAGAGCAAATACTTGACTATGAGATCATCCCCTTACATAAACCCAAACTCATCCACCCGCAGAAGATTGCTAATTTCGAACAACTGGTTTGAAACTGCACAAGTGCACATGGGTTGGCACAATAGGGTTCATTCAGCCACCGCAGTGCCCAAACTGAGCAAGCTCAATCCACCATAAAATCTATCTATCCACCTATCTTAGAAAGTGTGACAGTTTGGACGTAGTTTGAAAATCGGGATAAGGAACTCTGGAAATTTGGTTGGTCGAAGTTATAAATTGGAAGAGATGATGGAAAGAAGGCGAGTAGACATCTTATGTGTGCAAAAAGTGAAGAGAAAAGCTTACAAGATGTGTCACTCTCAACGGCTCAGGATTAAAACGAAATCGGTATTATCCTTGCAGAAATGCCATATTTATGAAACCTCGGCTGAAAGACTGTAAAGTGAAAATGGTTAAAGCTGTCGCTCAGCAACACCGTGCACTGCTCACAGACTGCTCACGAAAAGGGGACTAAGAGAATCTAGTGGTGTAACTTGGACAAAAGGCTAGCAATTGATTTTGCTCTTGTAAGATATCTGTGCTAAACCATAGAACACTGTCTAAAATATAGGGAGTGCAGCGCAAAGTGTGAAGGATAACCTTAAACAAAATTGCCTAAAGGGAGCTTGCGGCCTTAATAAATACACTACCACCAAACCAAAGAAACCAGCTATTGGAATGTTAATGTCAAAACAGTGACATGTAAGTAGAGGGACAAAGTGTCACTAAATTAAAAGACATGAAAAGCTCGCAGCGGATTAGTAAGCAAAAGTTGCTTAAAAGAAGCGAAGAAGAAGTGTGCCCAAAAAAATGCAAGGAGCAGGGAAGGTATTATTTTGGAGATGGAAGAAATGTCTGTTGTTGTGGTAAAGTTAACCATAACAAGTTCTTTCCGCCTTTTTTCTTCCTCTAATATACCATATTCAGAGCCACTCGAAGGTAGTAGAAGATTTCAGTTTAAACCTTGTTCATCAGCCGTTGACCTGTTCTTCTAAACCCTTCAAAATGTCACTCTAATGCCAATATGTGAAATTGTGCAACGACAGATCCTTTTTCTTGTGTGATGGTGGGTCTACAAAAGTTCATACAACAGGTGGAATACGGAAAAATCGAGAAAAGGAGAGCGACATGAAGATCGTGACCCATATCCGACGATACATAAATTTTCTAATAATTTTTAATTAAAATTAAATTAACTAAGTATTGTCAACACTAAGGAAGGATCACTTTGGGACGTGTTTCCGTTTTTCTTATCACTTTTTAACGCTCTTAACGTAGGTCTACGGTAAATAATTGTCAAATTTGCAAAACTAAGCTCCTTTGGTTCTTCGTTCTCCGAGAAAATGTTTTCATTCTGTTTTAGTTTGGGATTTGGGTAGGTTTGCGCGACTAAAATAATTTTTCAGAGTAAGATTTTTTGATTGAATATAATTGAAATGGGTTGCAACTCGTCCACTAGGCTTCTGGTGAGCATATCACCTGAACGCAAAGGACCGCGCGGTCGTACATCTTAGCCTATTGGCGGGATGCTACAACGAACGAGATTGAACAACACCATTCTAAAATGAGAATGGCCGCATATGGTCGATGCCAAATGGATGAGAAAAACCCACCATCTGAGTGGTACCTTGACTTCGAATGTGACGTGAGGAGCGTTGCAAAAAAAGAGTCACAGAGATTATAGCGAAATATTTTATCTTTTATCCAGATTTTGATGTTGAGATTTGCTTAACCGAATTGGGTGAATTGAGGAATACGGAGATGACATTTTCATTCGAAGATTACGATTCACCTCAGGAGGAGTTAAGTACCAGAAAAATGGTAAAGTTTTCTTTCTTTTAATTCATGCGCATCAAAAAATCCTTAATTTTCAAGCGTTTTTCGAGCATTTTAAGAGTCGCAAAAACTAAGATTCGATGGGCCTTCGTTGTCCTACGGTTTTTCTTCCCGAAATTTCGGGACTAGCGATCGTTTTCTTATTTTCCTTTTTTATATTTTTTTTCGGGAACTTGCATCATAACTTCCTTGTGTTTAAGCGACACACAAATTAATTTTACTTTCAGGCATTGCATTTTTTTTATTCAGAGAATTGGCTTTCTGTCAACCTCGAAAGAAAATTTTGTATCTTATTTTGGCTTACTTTAAAAAGATTTTAGGTTTTGATCCAAGCTTCGGTCACGGTTCCCCAGACACCCCACAAACGTAAAAAAAATTTACATATCTTGTTTTACTTCAATAATTTTTTTTCAGATATATTTCTACTTATGGTTAATGTAATATACTCCGAATGATCTTTGGACCCATATGTAAAGACAATGTGTGGAAAAGGAGATACAACCACGAGCTGTACCGATACATGGGCAATACCCAGAAGAGTACGCATCGCGAGGCTACGATGCTAAAAAATGTAGAGCGGATGAACCTAAACGCTCCAGCTGGATGGATTTTCGAAAGCACATTGCAGGGAAATCGTGTAAGGGAAAGACCTCGTCTTAAGTGGCCCAGTCAAGTAGAAGAAGACTTCAGGCTGACTTAGAGTGAGAAACTAGAGCGAGCTCGGCCGAAATCGAAATCGTTGGCGTAAGATGTTAGTTGACGCTCAAGTTCATCTCGAACTGTGATACCCAACTAGAAAAGTATGTAAGTAGTAAGCCACCGGACTTAAGGACCCGGCCCATAGAACGCGTTGCGCGCGTGCGGCACCGCTTCCAACTGACAGCTCGATTAAATACACACGTTCTTATGAGAGGTGACCCATAAGCACCGTGAGCAACGCGCCAAACGCGCCGAGTAGCCCAACTTTCTACTTTGCCGCGGCTCTCACGCACTATATGCCGCGGCTCTCACGCACTATATTAACTCCGTAATGCACTTTTTAGGCTTATAGTCTATTCCCATTGGGACAAAAACGTGGTTTTGGTAGCAACTCCCAAATACTTACAAATTTTCACATTAATTTTTCCAGAACCTCATATTTTCATTAGCGAGATGTCTTCAATTCGATTATGATAAAACCCATAGCAAGTAAGTAACGGAATAGAAGCTATTTTATGTTCTAAATGTGTTCACCATAAGCAAATGTTATAATAAATCTTTTCCATTCACTTCGAACACATAATTTTTTAAGTGTTTTATGATATAAATTAATTTGTGTTTGACTCAATCTTTTCATTCTACAATAAATGAGTGTAAGAATACAATAACATTAATAAAAGTGATTTCTAAAAACAAAAAGTGCAAAAATGGAGAGGCGTCAAACAAAAACTGTTAGGAACGGTTCACTACTTTTCGTAAAAGAATTACGTTTTTGTCCCAGTGGGAGTAGGCTTTTTAGAGATTTCCCAAATTGAAGCGATTTTGTTGTTGTGACCACACAAACATGAAGAAATATTGTGACAACAGCGAAAATGCAGCGTCGGCGGAGTAGCTTCATAGTGTTTTTTCTTAAGCCAGAAGCTAGTAAAGTATTCTAGTTCAAAAAAACTTTCAAAATCTATGGTGGCACCATTTTCATTTTCAAATTACAAACTTATATAAATTATTTATTCAAAGTAAATACACCCTCGTTTTTCCTGTGATAAAAAGAGACAATAAATTACTTAAGTTGTGATTTTTTTCAATCCAGTATCGAGCAAAGTATTCCAATTAGGAAAAAAGTAGTGAAAACGCTGGTATCGCCTCCTATATTCACAGCTCCACGAAAAACTTTTTCAAATCAGAAAAGGCGAATCGTAAAACCAGTGGAACGCATAACCAGTGGAACGCAACCTTACAACATATTTTGGTTACTAAAGTCAAAAACTTTGCTGTTTTGTTTTTAACGTATCATAAAAAGGTATAACCTGAAACTAATTCGAACTGAAACGGGATTCAATCTTAAGTGAAAATGAGGTATTTGAAGCATTCAAGAAAATATAATCCTTGTACCAGTGAAAACCTCACTCACCTCTAGTTATAGTGACTCATCGACTCATCCCTAGTTCGTTTGACGTTTGTGTTGCCTATTGAAAAACAATTCTAGCAAATAAACAATTGTCAGAACACCGCGCCGCATTCATTGGGTCACCCCCATCAGTTGCGCGCGGCAAAACCCACCGCATCAGTTGCAGCGCCGCTCCTACCGCACGCAACGCGTTCTATGGGCTGGGGCCTTAAGGGTAGCCAATTACGAAAAAAATAAGGCTACTTGATAAAAAATGCGAGTTAGTCGCAGACAAGTAGAAAGCATTTGAAAGTGTAATGATCAGGATGAGAAGAATCTCTGTTCCTTCGAGGACTTGAATGTTATGCTGGCTGGCATTGAAAAAGCATTTGATCCAAGACCACGAGATTTGACACAAGCAGTCTTTAGATAATAATGAGTTACGAAAGCCTATGTGTAGAAAATTAAGAACAATTATGTCGTAGGTATGATTTGCAGCTGAAGTTATGGAATTTTTATGAGTATGTGATTGCGGGTGTACACCAAAGTAGCGTCTGGAGTCGTGTGTTCTTTACTACATTTATAACTACCTACTGGAAGACAAATTAACAGAAACTAAAAGGCATCAACGATTCTGTTCTGACGAAAGATTCAATATAAACAAGGGTCCTTAGTCCCAGCAAAGAGCACTTTAGATTTGGGCAGATAAATGAAGAAGGAAGTGGAAATCGTTACATTTTGAAAAAGATTGTGTACTTGTGGTTTGAACGCTTTAAGTTCATATCTACGATGTATGACAAACAAATAGTGAAGTAGCTCGTTAAGACAACTACAATCATTGCACAACCATAAGGAGGAAGGAAGTGGTGGAAAAGCTCTGCTTTCTTACGTGTCCAAAAAATGAGAAAGACTACACCACGGGTGCGTGTTCAGCACTCATATACGGTTCACAATGTTGGAAATTATATGAGAGGTACTTGACAGCAGCTGAGAATAAGCTTCGTATGATAGCAGCATTTATACTCTATAATTAGAAGTTCAAATATCCATAAAAGCCTTTAATGTAAAAATACCATCGTCTTGTAGAAAACAGAGCACAACCGGCTTTGTTGGAATTTTCACGTTCAAATGAAAGTATTAAACGATGCGACGTTTAGACATAATGATGATTCCCATGGCGTAGTGGTTTGTATATCTGCCTGTTAAATAGGAGATTCATGGTTCAAATCCAAACAGAAAACGAAAAATGTTTTTCCACTCGGGTATCACCCTTCGCAAGGAATTGGCAAGGCCTATGAAAAGGGCTTTCTCAATTAACCCTTCGGAACTAGCAGAAAATTTTAGGTAACCTCCATTTCCTCACAAGGCGTATTTGTGAGAAATGCACCAGGCTCCAAGGCTTTCCGCTTTTTTGCCCCGCACAATGTACATAATATGTACATATGTATGTTTCAACGCAATCGCGACCAGGAATGAAAAAAAGGAGGGTAAAAGCTGCTGCACACACAAAAAATGCGAAAACACGAGCAATTGGTTGGTCTTCAGTTTTTTTTTAGATTTTAAACTGAATGACCTTTTGTTATTGCAAATGGCGACGAATCCTTCGGGAGCTAAAAAAAAAAAAAAAAAAACTTATTTAATGAAGATATTGCAAATGCTTCTCTAACGCTTTTCTGTTTAGTGCAGGCTATGTACTTTTTGGACGTTTCACTATTTCGCCCGGTTTACTTCATTTCTTTAATACTCTGCACTTCGATGTGATAAGATTTTAAAGGACTATCGTTTAATCGGCTTTGGTCAAAGTTGCGTTTCGTGTAAATTCACTTTCAGCGATTGAAGGATAACTATTTTATAATTGTCTCAAAAAATGTGTCAAATTTTATGAGTTTTAAAAACTAGATCTAGACTTTGGTCTACAGCTGTCTTAAAAGTTACGCGATCCCGGCCATCGTTACAACACACGGCAAGCGTTACATTTGCAAAAAAAATCGTGTTAAATAAATTAAATGTTGTTTCTTGTCTTCACTTTCACTTGCTTGAATTTTTTAAGCCTCGTATAGTTTTTCTGAATCACAATGTAATAAAAATGGAAATTTTGCACAATTTTTGCTTACATCAATGACTAGACATTGGCTTTTTTAAATCATTTGAATCCACTTAATATCCGTCATAGGCAATAAAAAAGAAGAAAAGACTACGGTCCCATAAAGGCTTTTAATTAAGTAATACACAAAACTACTCTCACACACAAACACATCAAATCTTTCAAAGCCACACCTTTTTTCTGCACCAATTTATGAACAATCCCCAGAAACGGAAAGCCCCAAGGACCGGAGACTTTGAATGCGAACAAATAGAATCTCCGCCGCGACCAGATAAAATATAACCAAATTATAAAAGCAAATATCAAAATAAATGAACCAGCAGTCATGTCGAACTTTTATAAACTCAACATTGATACTAAATCAATCGAACAGACTAACCGAGATACGAACTTCTTGTAAAAAAATAAATTAAAAAAATAGCAAAGATATCATTCAAGATCTTTGAACTAAAAATGTAAGCAAAAGTCGTTTGACATGAGTGGTAAATTGCAGGTTTATTTTTGCTTTGCCATTTTTGGGTGGGAGAGTGTCGTTTAAACTAAACTGGTACATGTCTTGGCTATTGCAATAAAGTATTGTTTTAGCTTTAAGTTGGTGTGCTTATGTGGAGCACTTAGATCAAATTAGCAGTGGTGCATTACTTCATCTGACATGAGGAGAGGATTTACTATCGTGGACTTTCTTTTTCTTTTGGTCTTTTTTTCCTTCTGTTTCTTACTAAGTAAGGGAGGCAAACTAGATAAGAGTGAAACTTGTTTAGTGTTCGATTGTTTACTTTTTTTAAGAGTGGAGAAACTATAATTAGTGCTTTGATAAACAAATTAATAACTCGGTTCGATGGAGAAGGGTTTAGATGTGGGAACAGTGACATAACGAATGGTTGGAGTTACTGGAGCATAATTTTAGAGATTCATTTGAATAAAAGTGAATGAAGAATAAATATTCAAGTCGTTGCGGTATTTACGAGACTGTATATACATAAATAGAAACTGACAGGTATAACAACCGATTGAGATATAAAAAAACCGCAAATGCGATGCTGGATACGACTCAATGGACAAGCGAGTTTTTTGGGGACGCAGATACGAAAGCTACAATAAAATAATGATAGTTGTAGATAAAATAACGATAATTGTAGATATGTACTGTCTCTTTTGAAAGTGTCACTCAGTTTCCTGTTCATGTACAAAAACGATTACCAAGGCCGGCCCCAGCTGTTATAGTGCCCTGAGCAAGATTTGGTGGTTGGGCTTGTATTATTCGGGAAGCTTTTGATTAGTGTCAACTTGGCGACCAGCGCTGCGCCCAGATGTTACAACTTTTAGTACACGTAGATTGTTCTTACTATACCATCATCGGTAGCAACTGGGAATTACTCTCGTCCAACGGGAGGTGACCTATTTATCTAGTAAATGCGAGTGTTGACAAAAGGACGAAGAACATCAAGAAAAACACTTTAATGCCCTGCGACTAATGACAGACCTTCCCCAAATTAATTGATTTAAAAACATTTCAAAGTCTTTCAATATGTGACAGTGTATTTTTTTTTTTTTTTTTTATAATTAATGCGCACATCAAGGGGTTATGACTATCCTCATAATGTTATAAAACACAGTGCGAGCATTTAGTAAAATAGGAGAGGATTTAGTAAGAGACACCGATGCACGTTGCTTTTGAATCTTTGTGAATCGAAATGCAGGGGATACACAGAGCCAGGTAAAGCATTCCACATTCGGGTGGTGCGACTGAAATACGAGTCTCTATACTTGACTGTACGCCCGAAATTGTGCTCAAGGTAAAACTGATTAGCATTTCTAGCGAGGCGGGTGTTGCGGCTAAATTGTTTCAGGGGAGGAATGCAACTGGCTATTTCACTAGAGCACTGTTTGTGAAAAAAGCGATAAAAGAGAGTGAGACAGGTGACGTTTCGACGATGTTCAAGAGAATCAATCGATTCTACGATTGAACTATCACCTATCAATTTTAACGCTCTATTTTGTACCCATTCAAGCGGGCATAAAGATGTTTGAGGAGCACCTGACCACATGTGGGAGTTGTACTCCAGTTTTGGTTGGATGAAGGCCTTATAAATTGTAGCCAGATCAGAAGGGGTGAAGAACTTCGTGCATCGTCTCAAGAAGCCTAAGCATTTTGCAGCGTTTTTGGCGACTTCAAATATGTGGTCGTTCCAACGAAGATCTTCGTTTACACACATACCAAGTACTGACAGCTTTTCGGTTTCTTGGATGCAGGTACCATTCATGGATAATGGCAATGGGGGAATGTTAAGCTTCAACGACAAGAGACAGCATTGAGTTTTCGAAGCATTGAATTCTACTCGGTTCATAAGACCCCATGAAACAATGCTGTTAAGGTCAGAATCCAATGAGCTTATCATACGCAGCCGTTAAGGAGCTTTCGTTCTTCAAGATATTTCATAAGTTGACAGTTTGTCAACGTTTCAATGACCTTGGAAAGAAGGTACGTTAGTGCAATTGGACGGTAATTGGAAGGGGAGGAAGATTCGCCTTTTTTAGGGACCGGTCGGACAAATGCAGTTTTCCATCTGCTCGGAAAAATCCCAGCAGAATAGGAAAGATGGAAAAGTTTACGCAGAGGTTTTGCCAGCGTAGAAGAACACCTCTTCAGAATAACGGCGGGGATACCATCTGGACCAGCGGATTTATGTATGTTGAGATCTTTGAGGACTCTCGCAACCGATCGAGCTCGAAAAAATATCTGCTTCATCAAAGAATTTGCAGACTCGAGCTCAGGTGGAGCCAATATGCTATGAGGAAGTGTCGAGTTAGCAGCAAATTTAGCTGCCAGCAAATTATTATTATTATCTTTATTAGTTATAAAATAACTTTAAAATTTACAAAAATTACTACATATTAAACTTAATTTTTATATTTTTTAATTTTTAAAGAAAAATCGATTACTTTATCAAATAAGTTATTGAGATTTTACATATTGAGTTACAAGTTTCTTGAAGCAATAAAAATTTGTCTCGTTTTTTATGTTAGCTGGCAAAGTATTAAGCAGTTGTAATCCACGGTACATCACTGAGTTTTGTGTGCTGCTTAGGTTATACCTCTGTAGTCTAAAGTCAGATGCTGATCGAAGATTGTACGGCTGCGCTTCATGTACATACTGTAGATTTTCAGGCAGATATACAGGAAAGCGATTGTATTTGACTTTAAAAATGAAAATCAGTACTTTCAAGCAAAGGCGTTGTCTTACATTTAACCACTGTAGAGCTTCTAACATAAACACTGTTCTGGTATACACATTACACTTAAGCAAGGATCGCATTGCTCTGTTTTGTAGAACTTGAAGCCTAGATTTTGTCTCTTCATTACACATAAACAAAATAGATGAACAATAATCGAAATGGGGAAGAACAATATGTATTATATATCATTATAGCATTCTGAAAATTCAAGCTCTTTCTTATCCGACCAAAGAATCCAATTCTTTTTTTACTTATTTTCGACGTTATATAGTTCGCATGTTCTTTAAATTAAAGTTCAGTTTATTGTCAATTATTACACCAAAATATTTAATTACCATCACTTGTTCTATTCTTTCACTTCCCATTTTAATGTTTATTTCTTCTGAAGATTTTATTACTAGGCATTTAGTTTTTTCAATGTTTATCTTTAACTTATTCATGCACAACCACTCAAATACACTATCCAGATCTTCTTGTAAATGAATTTGCATATCTTTTAAATTTTTCCCCTCAATATAAATTAAAGTATCATCTGCAAATAATCCAATTTTACACCACTTTAAAGCACTGACAATGTCATTTATATATATTAAAAACAAATCTACACCCAAATTAGAACCTTGGGGTACTCCAATGTCGATATTCGCCTCTGCAGATTCCGACTCCTTAATTCTTGTTTTTTGCCTTCTGTTAGAAAGATATGACCTAAACCACATCAGCTCTCTTCCAGTAACCCCGTATGCTTCCAATTTTGTTATTAATATGTCTCTACAAATTGTTTCGAAAGCTCTCTTAAAGTCTAGAAAGACTGCAACTATTAATTTTCCTTCATCAGCATATTTTTTACATTCATTAATAGTCCAAACTAATGCTGTTTCACAAGAGTGGTCTTTTCTGAATCCTGATTGTTCTTTAATAATAAGATTATTTTCACTCAAATATTGCACTATTTGTTGGCTTACTACTTTTTTAATAATTTTTTCTCAAATTGGAAGAGTGTTTATCGGTCTTAAGTCTTCTTAAGTCTTTTGGAACAGAATTATTAACTTTCTTTATAGGCACAACAGTTGACACTTTCCATATATCCGGAAAAATTCCATTAATTAACGATCCGTTTACTACATTTAATATTTCTGCGGCTACTAGATCAAAGTTTTCTATGATTATTTTCGAATTTAACCCGAAACTGTCTTTTTTACTGTTCATTGCTTTAATAATATTTTCAAGATCTAATATATTTAAACTTCTAAAATTAAAAACTGACTCAATTGCTTGAACATTTAACACGAATGGAACGTATGGTATGGACTGATTGATCTCGACTATACTGTTAACAAAGAAAATATTAAGGTGGTTAGCTATTGCACTTAAATTTCGTTCTATCACTCCGTTTATCATTAGTTCATTTATTTCTTCTTTGTTAGATCTTAATACTAACTCTTTTATTGCACGCCATAGTCCCTTTTGATCACCGGTCTTTGAAGATATTGTATATTGCACGTATTGATTTTTGGCTTTATTGACCTCAGTCTTATAAATATTGCGTAAAGTCTTATAGTTATTCCAGTCTTCAATATTCTCACTTATCACAGCTCTTTGGTATAATATCACTTTTTCTTTTTTTATTTCTGCTAACATTGGGGTAAACCACGGATTTTGATCACTGTATCGAATAGTTTTTTGAAATGTTAACTCATTCACTGTATGTAACACCTTATTATGTATAATTTCTGCATTATTATTTACGTTACCCAAACTTGTTTGTAGATAGAGACGATTACTAACTAACCACGAATGCCCGAAAGCCTCTTTTGAATATCTGATTTTTTTTCATTTTGATTTTTTGGCTTTGTCGATGGAGCTGACATACGGAGAGTCATTGAAGACGAGCGTTGGGACCGATGACGTGGTCGAGTTCTTAATGTTCTTGACAAAAGACCAAAAGTTTTTACTTCCTTTTGAAGACAATAGTATTTTTGCCTTACTTTTTGGTCATGTAAAAACTTAGCCCTTTGTATTTGAGCATTACAGATATTTCCGGCCCGTTTGAACAAGTTTCGGTTTTCTGCAGTAGGGTTGTCTTTAAATTTACGAAAACTACTTTCGCGATCCCTAATCGCCTCTTTACAGCTTAAATCAAACCACGAATTCTCTTGCCGTTAAGAATTACGTTAGATAGCATATCAGCTGATGCATCAACGTTTCCGTCGAGAAAACACAATGACCAATTCAAATTTCGAAAGAAAAAATAGAAATGGTGGCGAATGAACTCCAACGGTAGCTCTCAAGTCCCTGCAGCAGGGTTGTACCACCGGACTATTCGGTCCTTTATATCCAAAGCTATTGTGAGTAAGTGTGACGTTTCCAAAGCAACTAACAGCTACGGATAGCAATAATAACGTAGCCGTTGACAACCTTAGCCAACGAATAATGGACAAAGACCTTCGCATCTGCTCGTAGAACGAAAGATCCATTAATGGATCAAGTGCAGCCGGAAAATTAGTTGTGCTGCAAAGCACACCCGCCATTTAAGAAGTGTGATGGAATGGACCTAGCATAAAGAAGATGAAAATATATGACGTCAACTGTTGTGACTGCTCCAGACAACAGAAACAACGCTTATTTGTTGTTAACTCACTACGGTCGTAGATCACCCTACTTTAAAATGCAGTCGTTTACGATGAGTTATTTTCGGTGCCGAGAAATAAGGTCGAAGGCAATAAGGCTGAATCGGCCTTATTCCTTTTTTGGGAAATAAGGCCGACAACAACAACAAAAATATTTTTCTACCTTATTTCCTATTGAAAAGGTAATAATGTCGAAAAGAAAAAACGAAAATATTTGACAAAAATAAGAATGCCAAAAGTTGAGAAATAAAGTCGAAATCCGTTGAGTAATAAAATCGAATTGAATTCCTGTTGGGTAAAGAAGAAAGAAATTATGTATTGGCAATGACATGCGTTCGTATTTATACATTATTTTTAACTTGTCCTTAACGCTGCAATAGATTTATTACTATTTTTAACTATCAAATAGGACTATCCTGCCATAAGACAATGAACCGAATAACAAGCTTTTTGGAAGGATTCAATAGCATTTTGTCCTCGAAGTTGACAAAATGGGGGAATTTTTTAAAGTCTCTTGAAGTGCTCCTTGAGCAAGATGCTAGCAAGAGTATTGATTTCATCTTATCTTTGGAAGGTTTGGAGATTAAGATAGATAGAAGGTTTGACTAAAAATGATAATCCTAACTAATATTATAAATGTGAAAGTCACTCTGTCTGTCCGACTTTCTATTTTACCGTCTCCCGCCCAAACTACTAAATTGATTGATATGAAATTTTGTACAGAGATAGTATAGAACCTGAGGAAGGTCATAGGCTATATATTTTATCCCTAAATTCCCACGGGAACAGGAACGTGTACGGGAACTTAGAAACTACAGCACCGATTTCGAAAATTTTTCCACCGTTAGAATGCTACACTATCCCCGAGTAACATAAACTTTAATTCATTCCCATGTTCCTACGGGAATGGGAATCCTAACTAATATAGTAAGTGCGAAAGTAGCTCTGTCTGTTCGTCTTTCTATGTTACCATCTCTCGCCCAAGCTACAGAAACGATTTAAATGAAATTTTATACAGAAATGATCTAGAACCCGAAGAAGGACATAGGTTACATTTCATTCGAATATTCCCACGGGAACCAGTCTTCACTAATATTAAAAATGCAAAAGTAGCTCTGTCTCTTCGCTTTTCTATGTTACCATCTGCCGCCCAAACTAATTGACAGATTTAAATGATATTTTGTGCAGAGATAGTCTAAAATTTAAGAAAGGACATAGGAAATATTTTTTATCTCTATATTCCCACGGGAACGAGAACGCATACGGGAACTTGGACACTATAGCACCGATTTCAAAAATTCTTCCACCGTTAGAATGCTAAACTCTTCCTGAGTAACATAAACTCTAAGTCATCCCCGTATTCCTACGGGAACGGTCACCATATTCCCACGGGAATGGGAGTCTTTACTAATATCATAAGTCTGAAATGAAATCTGTCTGTCTATTTTTATTTGTTATCAAAAACCGCCCAAACTATTAAACCTATTTATATGAATTTTGGTACAGACATATAGTCTTTAGCCTCAAAATGGACATAGGCTATACAGGCTATATGTATATGTTATCCCTGTATTCCCACAAGAACGCAAACGTAAACGGGAACCAAGAAACTACTGAACTGATTTCAAATCTGTTCGATTACATATGAAAGAATGCCAAATTGTGTCACATAAACCGTCCGAGTTATTTGTGGATACTTCAAGAAGATCTGCAAGAAGAAAAAATGATAAGAACACCGAACTCTCAAAATGAAAAAAGAAGCAGCATGAGAAGCTGAGGGATTCAATGATGGAAATGAGATTCGGAAGTTTTTGCAAATCGTAAAATGATGACGCGAGATTTGCCGGCCCCAACTCAAGGTTCTAAAGCAGGGCTTTTTAAATTATGGGTCGCGACCCCAAATGGGGTGTCGTAGGAAGATTCTGGGGTCGCGAAAGATATAACTTTTACTCACTGCTTTATTCACCGAGAGGCCCTTGCTGCAAAAAAAAAAACTAGCACCGGATTTGAATGATGTGCTTCAAGATGCTGTTAAGATTATAAATTTTACTAAGAGTCATGCCCTTAACGTTAACAGCCGCCTATTTTCAAATCTATGTAAGGATATGGATTCGAACTACACAACTTTATTATTACATGTATATGAGTTAGATGGTTGTGAAGAGGCTAAAGTATAAGATAATTTTTGTTATTAAAAGACGAAATCGAAATATTTTTAACCGGACGTAAATGTGAACTTGCTGCTTTTTTTCAAAATGACTTAATCCAAGCTGTGTTATTTTTCAGATATCTTCACGAAATTAAACGTTCTCAACTTGTCTCCTCAAGGAAAAAATTGCGACATATTTACCTCGAATGATAAAATTGATAGTTTTATCAAAAGGATCAACATTTAAAAAAGTAATGTGGAAAAAAATTAGTTCGAATTGTTTTCCAGTGCCTACTATCGAGAAAAATTATTGCAAAGATTTTATTGCAAAAATTATTGTAGATCACTTAAAAGCGCTAGAAACACAGTTAAAAACATATTTTATATACATATAATATTTATTTCAAAAAGGTAGCTTGGATTAAAAAACCGTTTCGGATTGGCTTGAGATTGATCACCTGCCAATTAAGGGGGGAGATAACTTTAAATTTTTCAAAAAATCAATTTTTTATTACATATTTCGAAAGTATGATATCTTAAGAATGTCATGACTAAAGAAAAACTGAAAAATATCCAATAGGTACAGAGTTATCGTATTTAGAGCGCGAGAGCAACATGCGGTTGGGTGACGAGTCAGACGAGCAGTTTGAGGACCTTCGCTTCACAATGCCCTCTACAGTTGACCTTTTGTATTGTCAGGCAGCTGTTTCGGGGAAGCAAGTCGAAGGTCTATTGTATGCGCCTGGAATCGCCGATTAATACGTAAGTTACTACAATTAATAATTTTTTCGTGTTGAAACTTTAAACGCAATTATCTTGAAACTACATTTTCAAAAACTGCTCGTGTTATAGCTCAAAAAGTTAACGACCGATTTAGATGAAATTACTGTCAGTAACATAATCGAAAGGATACCCCTAAAGTTTGAAAGCTAGCGTGCAAGAAAATAATTTTTGGGGGGCGAAAAAATTGCTGCAAATTAAAATTTTGGAATAAAAAGGCTCTTAAATTTAGAACTTTGCACTTTTTCATTCAGTTTAAGGTATATCGTTCTCCATAATATGTCATAAAAAGAATGAACTGTGGTAAATCTTTCTCAGATCAACCGAAAAAGAGTGGTAACTGCAGCAGTCTCGAAGTCGCCGGAAACAGGCGTTCGGAAAATTTCAATAACGCCGCCATTTTGTTGGCCATCGAATAGTTAAATTTTTTTTTGAATACTGGACAGCTCTAACAAACGTTTCTCCTAATTTTGAAAATGATTGAGTTACTTTATTCCCTCTAAAATAATTCCAAAAAAACATGCGCTTCTAAAGTGGTCTCCCCTCTTAAAGCTCAAGAGGAATTTGCTGAGTTATCGAGTGACTCAAACTTAAAACTACAATTAAAAAAACAGCCCTTGACTGAATTCTGGATCGGAACTAGAACTGAATTTCCTACAATCGCTGATATGGCTTTAAATTTTCTCCTGTCATTCAACAACACATATTTATGTGAAGTCAAATTCTCAGCTTTAACACATACATATTATTAGATCCATATATCGCTTTTGGTCGTCGATTAGTCGCTAAAAAATGTTGAAGAGGTCTAACGTCCAGCAGTATCAAACATTCCACCAAGATTTAATTTGCAATGCAATAAAGAACAGGCACATCCATCTCATTGGATTGACTCCTTTAATTTAAAATTAATACTTGCCACTCAACGACTGTGTTCGAATATATTCGAGTGAACTTAGGCGGCCAGAGCTCCTTTTTACTTTTTTTTTGTATGTTTCATAGGGCCCCTACACTAGGCAAACAAACGTTTGTTTGTGCAAACATAGTTTCACCACACATTACTCAAACATGTTTGAGAGATATTAGTTGCTTGACGTTTTTCATATCAATAAGACCTGCCGAGCAATGAGCGATTTCGCATGTGCTGCTTTAATTAATTACCCGATTACAATAATCTTTGCTTTTAACGCACCACAACACCGATAAACTTTTATATAATTCGATAAATTCCGTCCAAAAAATTAGTTCCGCTTGTTTATTCATCTTTACTCCTTGAAAATTGACACATGTTTGAGCAAAATTCACCACACACGACTCAAACATGTTTGTGCAAACACGGAAAATTCAAAATTTTTAGAATTTGTTTAAACGGTTTGCGCAAACACTCAACATCGCTACACACTACTCAAACAGTTTGCACAAACATTTTTACAAAAACAAAATACATATGTTTGCGCAAACGGTTTGAGTAGTGTAGGCATATAAATGAGTTCTTAAAATATATATTTCAAACATATGTACATTTAAATTGTTACATAGAAAATAAATCAACATAAAATAGTTAATTTATTAATCTTTCTTTTATATTTATACCAGCTGTGCCCGCGACTTCGTCCGCGTGGAATAGTGACTTTCAGCAGCATTTTTAACTTTTTAGGAAATAAAACTTCTAGCCTTAAAAATGGCGGTATTTCCAAAAAAAACATTCAACCCCTATTTCAACACCTTGTAGCCCTGTTAAAAATGCTTTTGAGACCGTAGTTTTTGAATTCCCATTTCCGTTCCCGTGGGAATATAAGGATAGATATATAGCCTTTATCCTTCAGCATGTTCTAGAATCTAGACCATCTCTGTAGCTAATTTAATAAAATCTGTTTAGCAGTTTGAACGGAAGACATACGAAAAACATACCGACATAGCTACATTCGCATTTTCAATATTAGTAAAGACTCCCGTTCCCGTGGGAATATGGTGACCGTTTTCGTGGGAGTATGTGGATAAGTTCAAGTTAATGTTACTCCGGGATTATGGAGCATTCCAACGGTGGAAGAATTTTTGAAATCGGTGCTGTAGTGTCAAAGTTCCCGTATACGTTCCTGCTCCCGTGGGAATATAGGTAAAAAATATATAGTCTATGTCTTTCCTCAGGTTCTGAACAATCTTTGTTTAAAATTTCATTTAAATCGGTTTATGAGTTTGGGCGGGAGATGGTAACATAGAACGACGGACAGACAGAGCTCCTTTCACACTTATTATATTAGTAAGGACTCCCGTTCCCGTAGGAATATGTGGATGAATTAGTATTTATGTTACTCGGGGATAGTGTAGCATTCTAACGGCGGAAGAATTTTTGAAATCGGTGCTGTAGTGTCAAACTTCCCGTATACGTTCCTGCTCCCGTGGGAATATAGGGAACCGTAGGAATATGGGGATGAATTAGTTTTTATGTTACTCGGGGATAGTGTAGCATTCTAACGGTGAAAGAATTTTTGAAATCGGTGCTGTAGTGTCAAAGTTCCCGTATACGTTCCTGCTCCCGTGGGAATATAGGGAACCGTAGGAATATGGGGATCAATTAGTTTTTATGTTACTCGGGCATTGTGAAGCATTCTAACAGTGGAAAAATTTTTGAAATCGGTGTTGCAGTTTCTAAGTTCCCGTATACACTGTCAGACAAAATAAAGTGCAAATGCACTTGACTCATTTTAAAAATGCAGAGAATAAACAATGATGAAGATTAATCACTCTATTTAATGTTACTACGTTATATTTTGTCATTGTTTATCAAACCTTTATAAATACTCCGTTATTTTTGCTCTCTTTTAAACATGAACTGCATTAATTTTCAAGCAAATGACATTGAGCTCGGACAAAATAAAGTGCAATTTTTTAATACATGTGCAAAATATAGCTAATAATAGTCAAAAATAAAAATTTAAGCCAAAATGATCAGAAGGTGAGGTTATCTTATGCCCGTTTGCAAAAATTTTGTTTCAAGTTGAATTTTATTTTCATAAGCTTTGACATGGAACAACTCTCACCCGAATTGAAAGAAGTTTTAGTTTCGGACCGTTGACGTGGGTTGACCTTCCGTAAATTAAGTGAAAAATATAGTCTGTCAATTTCTGGAACCAAGAAGGTTTATTTGAGCTTCATTAAACGGTGATCTGCTGCCAGTTTTAGAAGTCAAAGTGGAAGAAAGAGGAAAACAACACCGCAGAATCACAATAGAGGCCAGAAAAAACCGTTATCCACAGCTAGAAACATTGAAGAAGACTTACAATTAGACGTAAGACCAAGGACAGTCCAAAGGTGTCTTAATGAAAGTGGGCTACGAAACTATTTGGCAAAGAGAAAACTTTTGCTATGCCAAATAATTATAAAAAAAGACTTGCTTTCGCAAAAAAGTATTTAACAAGACCACAATCGTTTTGGGAAAGCATAATTAGGCTTCATGAGTCTAAATTTGAGTTAACGAATTCCAAATCAAGGAAAAGAGTTTGGTGCAAGCCCAAGGAAAGACTAGACCAAAGATGCATTAAAAAAATCGTCAAACATGGTGGTGGGTCTATTATGGTTTGGAGATGTTTTCCCTTTGGTGGCGTTGGGAATATTGTCAAAATTGACACCAAAATGACGGGTTCTTATTACGTCAACATTATTAGAGAAAACTTAGCTTCTTCGGCATCAAAAATATCGCTGGACAACTACATTTTCCAGCAAGATAATGATCCGAAGCATACTTGCAAAGTGGCAAAGCAAGTTTTCTCAAAACAACGTGGAAGTATTGGAATGGCCACCTCAATCCCAAGATCTCAATCCGATAGAGCATCTTTGGTCCATATTAGATGACAGAATTCCGTTAGATGGTCGGCGAAACATACCATCTTTTTGGGAAATCCTCCAATTTGAATGTGAGAGGATTCCATCTGAAATTTTGAGAAATGTTGTTCGCAGCATACCAAAACGACTTGCTGCTGTTATTCAAAATAAAGGAGCAGTCACCAGTTACTGATTTCCTATGAAAATATATGTTTTTTGCTGATATTTTGAATTTGCACTTTATTTTGTCTTCTCTTTTTTCATGATTTCTTGCAACACATATTTTTTGTTATTTCAATTTTGGTTATATTTTGTTTATGAATACTGATATGTTTGTAAAAGAACTTAAATAAATTAAATAAAATGACTTTTTGAAGTACAGTTCATGAAAACAATACAAAATAAAGTGAGTTAGTATCTTAATTCCGGTTTGCACTTTATTTTGTCTGACAGTGTACGTTCCCGTTCCCGTGGGAATTCAGAGATAAATTGTAGCCTATGTGTTATTCTGATGTATAAGCTATATTATTGGAAAGTTTAAGTAAAATCCATTCAGTAGTTTTTGCGTGAAAGAGTAACAAACATACATCCACACATACAAACTTTCACGTTTATAATATTAGTAGGATGGGGTCGCCAGGAAACTCGGAATTATAATAGAGGTCGTGAATGAAAAAAGTTTAAGAAGCCCTGCTCTGAAGACCTGCCCTACTGGTCTTCAGAGCACAGTTATAGGATTGCAGTCACTACTCAGGATCTAGCAAGACCACTTCTGCAGACTGCTAAGCAGCGATGAATACTCAAGCTCCGCCGTTTTAAACAGAATGGCCCATTCATCCATCCAGTGAGGATGTGAAGAGAAGAGGAGAAGAAGATTCAATAACGAGTTGTATGAGCTGTTCCGCCCCATGGGCATAGAATTGAATTCTACTACAAATTGAATCACATATGCCTTTGAAACACAAAATTCTGCTGCATGCACTGATTTAAATTATCAGTAAAATTACAGAACATTTAACAAATTTAATAATTTTATTACAAACTCGTGACAGACTGTTATTGCTCAGGTGAACCACAAAAAAAAAAGAAAAGAAAAAATAACTAAAATCGAAATAGAAGCAGTCGCAAAAACTATAAGGCCACAAATAATTTTTGCAAGTGTTTCTCTTTCGACGATCAGTTCCAACCACTAAGCAGTGCTTTAAACGATCCTAAAATGTTTGTAACTATTTTTCTCGTTGGGATAATTTTCACTCAGATTTTCATATTCTGGCATTACTCGGTACATCAGAAGTACGGAAAACTTATACAAAACTTTGGCGCATTGGAAAGCTGGCCATTTGTGGGAGTATTTTTTAGTTTTTTGAATTATAAAGGCAAGATCTCAAAATGGAACATATCACGCCAATCTTCGTAATAATTAAATTCAACTTAAATTTTATTACTTCTTCCTAAGAATTTCTCTTTAAATGGCCGACAATGATTCAAAACTCCAATTCAATGTCAATGTTTGCTATGTATGGTCCTTGTATTCCAACATTTTACACATCGAATCCCATTTTTATAAAGAAGTTATTGCTTTCTTCGAATTGCAATGAAAAGGCAGCAATATACAATTTACTTCTAAGAGAAATTGGTGCAGGTCTACTGATGATTGGAGGTTTTCTTTTAATTATTTTCAATGACTTAATTTAAAGATAAATTGAATTCCAGGTACGAAATGGACTCATCACAGAAAGCTTCTGAATCCATCATTCAATGATAAAATTTTGAGGAGATTTCTGATGAATTTCAACCAGAAATCTTCTTGTTTTTTAAAAGTACTCGATGATATCATTGAAAAGGATGAAGTTAACCTCGATAGCTTTTGTCAGGCATTTGCAATAAAAACTTCTTTTGGTAGGTTTTGAAACCTCAAAGAAAATTTTGATAGAAAAGATTTTATTTTAGCGACTAATATGGACTTCGAGTTGGAAGAAGACAACGAAGAACACATGCGACTTGTGACACATCTTTCCAGGTAAGGCCTTGTTTCGGACAAACTGATCACAATTTATAAGGGATGTATTTTGAGTAAAAAAAGCAACGTTTTCGTTTATAGTTTTTCTGATGGTTTTATTAGGACATAGAATTGTTTAAATTTCCACACAGGGTGATAAATGTTTTCATTTTACAAAAAGTAACAAAATTTCATTTATTTTTCGGTTTCGAAAGTAAAGCCAAGTACGATGTATGAATGAATGAATAATAATTGGGGTTTTGTATTGCACCTCGATCTTTTTAGATCTATTGTACCTCCTACTTCTTAAGTGGCATTCCTTAACTAAAGTACTTCATCCAGATTAGTTCCTCTGATGAAACTTAGTATCTGGGTTACGCTTAGGAGGTTAAACTCCTTCTCCTCTACGTAGTAGGATCCTAGGTACTTCTTCCTTTGGTGTATTAGAGCTTCGTAGTGACCTAAGAGGTGGTCAGGAGACTCTTCCTGTTCGTTGCAGTAGCTGCATTGGTCGTTACTCTCTATGCCTAGTACTTTTAGGTGTTTTCTTAGTCTGCAGTGTCCGATTAAGAACCCGGCTAGCATTCTTACATTGTTTGTACTTAGTTTTATTGCGTCTTTATAACGTTTTGCGTTAAAAGTGCTAAGTAAAAAATTGGCTTGGCGCATTTTGGGGAGGTCATTCCACTGTTTAGCTCTGTTGTCTTCCTCCGACTTTTTGATTTCTTTTTTAATGTTGCTTTCTGTTACTCCACAAAAAGGTTCCGGTTCTATGAGTGGTGATGCGGCTCCTGTCTTTGCCAGTTCGTCTGCCTGTTCGCCAAGTAAAGCCAAGTAAACCACATACATGGCCACATTTTTGATTAGATTTTAAATTTTTCAATGAATTTCATTATAAAACTTGTATTCGGGCAGCCTCGCGAAGATTGGCAGCATGACACTCATTTGGGGTAATTTTAACTACTTTATCGCTCGTTTTGGGCGTTCTGTCGGCAATAACTTGAGTAATGCTCGTTTTTAATGCGTCCAGCGTTAACATGGTTCTTTGCGTAGAAAACAAATCAAACGGAGTAAAATTGCATAATATTTGTGGGCAATTGAACTCATAAAATGTAAAATAACGCGACCAGAAAACCTTTCATCCAGTAAAACGATAATTGGGCTTGTTCTAAGGCTTGTTGGCCTGTATCAAGGATTACAAGTATGCTCCTGTATGGTGATTTCTTAAATAATACAGAGTGAGATGATGGTTGCTCTGAACTGGCTAGAGTCACACACATTCAACAGTGATGAAGCTCTGGACACAAAATACAAATTGGAGGAAGCATTGGACATGGACACTAAATTCTACAGGTAGCACTGGACACTAAGTCGAGGTAGCATTTTAAACTAAACTCAACAGTGAGGTTGTACTGGACAGTGAATTTAACAGTGAGGTAGCACTGGACACTAAATCCAACAGTGAGGTAGCACTGGACACTAAATCCAGCAGTGAGGTAGCATTTTACACTAAATTCAACAGTGAGGTAGCACTGGACACTAAACTCAACAGTGAGGTAGCACTGGACACTAAATTCAACAGTGAGGTAGCACTGGACACTAAATTCAACAGTGAAGTAGCAATGGACAGTAAATTCAACAGTGAGGTAGCACTGGACACAAAATACAAATGGGAGGAAGCGCCGGACACTTAATTTAACAGTGAGGTAGCACTGGACACTAAATTCAACAGTGAGGTTGCACTGGACACTAAATTCAACAGTGAAGTAGCAATGGACAGTAAATTCAACAGTGAGGTAGCACTGGACACAAAATACAAATGGGAGGGAGGAAGCGCCGGACACTTAATTCAACAGTGAGGTAGCACTGGACACTAAACTTAACAGTGAGGTAGCACTGGACACTAAATTCAACAGTGAAGTAGCAATGGACAGTAAATTCAACAGTTAGGTAGCACTGGACACAAAATACAAATGGGAGGAAGCGCCGGATACTTAATTTAACAGTGAGGTAGCACTGGACACTAAATTCAACAGTGAGGTTGCACTGGACACTAAATTCAACAGTGAAGTAGCAATGGACAGTAAATTCAACAGTGAGGTAGCACTGGACACAAAATACAAATGGGAGGGAGGAAGCGCCGGACACTTAATTCAACAGTGAGGTAGCACTGGACACTAAACTCAACAGTGAGGTAGCACTGGACACTAAACTCAACAGTGAGGTACCACTGGACACTAAATTCAACAGTGAGGTAGCACTGGACACTAAATTCAACAGTGAGGTAGCATTTTACACTAAATTCAACAGTGAGGTAGCACTGGACACCAAATTCAACAGAAATGTAGCACTGGACACTAAATTCAACAGTGAGGTAGCACTAGATAATAAAGTCAACAGTGAGGTAGCACTGGACACCAAATTAAACAGTGAGTTAGTATTGGATACTAAATCCAACAGAAAGGTAGCAGTGGACACTGAATTAAACAGTGAGGTTGCACTGGACACTAAATTCAACAGTGAAGTAGCAATGGACACTGAATTCAACAGTGAGGTAGCACTGGATACTAAATCCAGCAGTGAGGTAGCATTTTACACTAAATTTAACAGTGAGGTAGCACTGGACACTAAACTCAATAGTGAGGTAGCACTGGGCACTAAATTCAACAGTGAGGTAGCACTGGACACTAAATTCAACAGTGAGGTAGCACTGGACAATAAATTCAACAGTGAGGTAGCACTGGACACTAAACTTAACAGCGAGGTAGCACTGGACACTAAATTCAACAGTGAGGTAGCACTGGACACTAAACTTAACAGTGAGATAGCACTGGACACTAAATTCAACAGTGAAGTAGCAATGGACAGTAAATTCAACAGTGAGGTAGCACTGGACACAAAATACAAATGGGAGGAAGCGCCGGATACTTAATTCAAAAGTGAGGTAGCACTGGACACTAAATTCAACAGTGAGGTAGCACTGGACACTAAATTCAACAGTGAAGTAGCAATGGACAGTAAATTCAACAGTGAGGTAGCACTGGACACTAAACTCAACAGTGAGGTAGCACTGGACACTAAATTCAAGAGTAAAGTAGCACTGGACACTAAATTCAACAGTGAGGTAGCACTGGATAATAAAGTCAACAGTGAGGTAGCACTGGACACCAAATTAAACAGTGAGTTAGTATTGGATACTAAATCCAACAGAAAGGTAGCAGTGGACACTGAATTAAACAGTGAGGTTGCACTGGACACTAAATTCAACAGTGAGGTAGCACTGGACACTAAATTCAACAGTTAGTGAGGTAGCACTGGACACTAAATTCAACAGTTAGGTAGCACTGGACACTAAATTCAACAGTGAGGTAGCACTGGACACTAAATTCAACAGTGAGGTAGCATTTTACACTAAATTCAACAGTGAGGTAGCACTGGACACCAAATTCAACAGAAATGTAGCACTGGACACTAGATTCAACAGTGAGGTAGCACTGGACAATAAAGTCAACAGTGAGGTAGCACTGGACACTAAATTCAACAGTGAGGTAGCACTGGACACTAAATCCAACAGTGAGGTAGCACTGGACACTAAACTCAACAGTGAGGTAGCACTGGACACTAAATTCAACTGTGAGGTAGCACTGGACACTAAATTCAAGAGTTAAGTAGCACTGGACACGAAGTTCAACAGTAAGGTAGCATCATTAAGCAGGGAGGGAGCGCTGGACAGCAAATTGAACAGTGAGGTTGCACTGGACATGATGCTACTCACCAGTGAATTTAACAGTGAGGTGGCACTGGGCACTAAATAAATAGTGATGTAGCACGGCACACTATTTAACTCGCTATTCCTGGACCAAGATTGCTCTCTAGAACTCTGCAAAACTACTTTCGCGTAAAGTATGTTCTAAAACTGCTTTCGAAACTAGATACTAGACTCAATTTTCATACATTTTACTTGGTTTCTGGTAGCACTCTTGAGGCGAACTGACAGTAAGTTTGTATAAGATTATTGCATTTCGGAGTGGAAAATTCCGTTGATTTCTTACAGGTGTGCTATGTAAATCGTTACTGTGTTGCTTCATTGCTTACTTTAGTACTTTCATGGTGGTAGCTGTTTTTTGTGTTTTTGATTTATTGTCTTTTTGAGAGCATTGACTTCGTTATCATGTGCTGTACAAGTCACTGCTGTTTTTCCAAGTTTTTCAGTGATTTGATGCTAGCAGAACTGTAAACTGAAGTCAGTATATTGAGTAACTCTAATTATTCTGCCCGCAGATTCATGAGGTTGACATCGATCAGTATGGGTAACGTTCACCACCATCTCAACCTGCTGTATCGTTTTACCGAGAATAATAAGCTTGCAACGGAGTCCAAGAAGATAGTCTGTCAATTTTTAGAAAAGGTGGGAGTGCTTTTGAGCCTGTCCGAGTAACTTAAATAACAAATCATTCCCTACAGATCATTGATGACAAGATGACGAAAACAATGGCGGATAGAAAACTAGAATCTATTGAAGATTCAATAGATATTCGAAAGTCAAACAAGTGCTTTCTCCTCCAAGCCATGAAACTCCATCTCGATGGAAAGTTTTCACGGGATGAACTCTTCGATGAAATATTAACTATTATACTTACAGTATGTATAAACAATTAAGTTTTTTCAGTTTTTAATAATCAATTGAAATTTGAAGGGTTATGAAACCTCAGCGACCACATTGCATTCAGTGCTAATAATGTTGGCCATGCATCCAGAGTACCAAGAGTGCCTCTTTGAAGAAATCGCAAATTATTATCCCGAAAAAGAATTTGTTGTTGGCTATGAAGACTTAAAACATCTCACTTACTTGGAACGAGTCATTAATGAGACAATAAGAGTTGCTCCAACAGTTCCTTCATTTGGACGTATTTGCACAAAAGATATTCCTTTAGCAGATGATTTAGTTCTTCCCAGGGGGACGACTTTTATAATAGATTTATACAATATGCAGAGAGATGAAAGCGTTTGGGGTCCTAGAGCGAAATTTTTCAATCCTGATAATTTCTTACCCGAAAACTTAGGTAGCAAAGGAAATTCGTGCTTTTTTCCGTTTTCAATGGGACCAAGAAATTGCATTGGTAAAAGATTCAACATCTTGAATTATAACGACTTGCAATTATCGCTTTTTATTTTTAGGCTGGAGGTTTGCGTTGTTATCTTTGAAAGTGAGCGTGGCACAAATTGTTCGAAATTATCGTCTTACAACCAATTTTCGATATGAGGATCTACACATTGTTTTTGGAGTGTCTTTACGGTATAAGGATGAACCACACTTGAAAGTGTTTAGAAGATAAACTTATTTCGGCTCACTACAATCGGAAAATAAAATTTCAATTCGCTCATAAATTGAATGAAAATTCTATTTTATTAAATACAATAAAATTATAATCCTTTTTCAAGAGTAGATCACCGCAGATAAATAAATAAAGAGGGTGGCGCAACAGATCGGGTCACTCGAGACAACCATACGTTGTGAGGGAATGGAGAGGAACTGAAATTTTTTGCCTATCCCAAAGGGCTAATGGAGAAAGCGTTGTTCATGGCAATGAATTTAGTATCGGAAAACTTGCCAATTCCTTGCGAAAGGTGATCATGGAAAACATTTTTTGTTTTCTGTTGAGATCCACCCATCCACGTAACAGGCAGAAATGCTACCCATTACGCCACGAATAGCATGGGTTATGGTCTTTGGATAACGTCAACGACAACGACAACGTGTTGTTAAAATAAATGGAAACTGGAGCTTATTATGTGATGTGCGTTTATTGAGTGACAGAATAGAAGTGAAAGAACATTGAATGATTGAGTAACTTTATAGAGTTACATTTACATGAGTTAATGTATCTGTGTGTGTATGTGTGTGTCAATTATTACACTTTTACAACATCCCCACTTAATCGACACACATGAATTAAGTGAATAATTAGTTTACATTATCGAAATCGTATAGTTAAATTGATATTTTTAAGAAAAGGAATAGTTTTAATTTCAAAGAATTTTTTAGTGGGTTAAGCCCATACTATCAGAAATAATAAAATTTTAATTTCAAAGATATCAGTGAATTAAATTCATATTATTAGTGCAAAAGATATGTTTTTCTTTGTTGACTGCCTTCGTTAGGTTGTCAGCAATCATCTCGTCTGTGCTGATATATTCAACCTTTATTTCTCCGGTGTTTAGCTTCTCACGAATGAAGTGATGACGAATGTCGATGTGTTTAGTCCTCGGACTGAACATTTGATTTCTTGCCAAATTAATTGCGCTTTGGCTGTCAGAATAGATCGTTATTGAACTATGAAAATCAATCAACTCACCCAATAATTGTCGAACCCAAGTGGCCTCCTGAGAAGCCGCCGAAAGTGCCATGTACTCGGCTTCTGCACTAGAGAGTGCAACAGTTGGCTGTCTTTTGCTTGCCCACGAGATTGGACAATCTTCGAATTTGAACAGATATCCCGTGCATGAACGCCTATCATCAACATCTGATGCCCAGTCCACGTCACAATATCCGTGCAAATGTGATTTTTCGTCTGGTTGAAAAGTTAACTTAAAATCGCTCGTCTTCTTCAAGTAACGGAAAATTCTCTTGACAGCGTTCCAATGAGCTTGCCCTGGTGTATTGTTGAATCTGCTTACATTTCCAATTGCAAAAGCAATATCTGGTCTTGTACACTGCGACAAATACAAAATTGAGCCGACCGCTTCTTGATATGGCACACTTTCCATTAACCTCAATTCGTCTTCAGTCTTCGCTGACATGTCCTTGGTCAGCTTGCTATTGGGGTCAGCCGGTGAATCGATTGGTTTGCATTCTGCCATACGAAATTTCTCAAGAATTTGTTCAACATATTTCTTCTGATCTAGGCTGATCGCTCCCGTTTTCTTGTCATAAGTAATTTGCATTCCAATACAACTGCTCGCACGCCCCAAATCCTTCATACTAAAATGTTTTGCTAAATTCGCCTTCAATTGGTTATTCCAACCATTATTATTTGAAAAAATTAGCAAATCGTCCACATATACAGCAACAAAAATCATACTGGCATTTTCTCGACGAAAATATATGCACGCATCAGTTTTGCATCGTGTATACCCGCTCTTTATCATTACCTCGTTTAGCTTTGCATTCCATTGACGGCTAGCTTGTTTCAAACCATAAATTGCTTTCTTGAGTAAGCAAACACGCCCACTGCCGTCGTTGTAGCCTTCGGGTTGCCTCATATAGATTTGTTCTTCAACGTCGCCTTGGAGAAATGCGGTGATTGCATCCATCTGATCGATGTTCAACTTGAATTTCGAAGCCAAAGCAATTAAAATGCGAATCGATGTATAGCGTACGACCGGTGAAAACGTTTCCTCATAATCGAGGCCAGGTCTCTGACTGCATCATTTTGCGACCATTCGCGCCTTGTAACGATTCACCGAGCCTTTGGAATCAGTTTTTACTTTAAAAACCCATTTTGAGTTTATCACTTTTCGGTCCTTCGGAAGCTCAACTAATTCCCACGTTCTATTGCTAATTAACGACTGATATTCGTCATCCATCGCTTGCTTCCAGTCATTACAGTTTGGTCCATTTAGGGCGTCTTTGACTGTAATGGGTTCATCGATATTGCTGTATGCTAAATATGTAACATAATCAGAGAAGTCTGTTGGCTTTGGTATTCGATTTGTTCGTCTTAACACAGGCAACTGATCATCATCTATTGAGCACCCTATCTCCAGTGTAGATGTCTCCGTCGCCGTCGGTGCACTTAAGTCAATCACCTCGTCAGCAGGTTTTTTAAATGGAATTTCTTTTAATTCATTTGGTGAAACCATGCCATCATGTTTGATTTTTCCATCATCGCCATTTGTCTCATGCAAAATATAATCGGAAAAATTTGTTTTTGAATCAGAAATGTTACCTGATTCCATGAAAACGACGTCTCGACTAACTACGACACGATTTGTTGCCTCATCATACATCCGATAACCTTTAACACCGTCACTGTAGCCAACAAAAATGAGCCTTTTTGATTTTGCATCAAGCTTTCGACGTCGTTCATCTGGAACAAAAACCATTCCATATGATCCAAAAATCCGCAAATGTTTTAAATTTGGCTTCGAGCCACTCCAAATTTCTAATAGCGTTTTCCCATCCAACACACGTGAAACCGAACGATTTTTTAAATACGTTGCAGTTGCCATCGACTCAGCCCAAAACTCGTTTGAAAGATCTGCATCTTGTAACATGCATCTTGCTCGCTCAGTCAGTGTACGAATCGTCCGCTCAGCAAGTCCGTTCTGTTGCGGTGTGTACGGCACTGATAACTGCCTGCCAATCCCACTTGATTTGAATAGAGTTTCAAAATTCCGGTTGCAAAACTCGGTTCCATTATCAGATCTGAATACTTTGATTTTCTTACCAGTCTGCTTCTCAACGAATGCTTTGTATTCACAAAATTTTGCGAATACCTCTTCCTTTGACTTGATAAAAAATGCATGAGTCATGCGGCTGAAGTCATCAACTAAAACAAACATAAAACGAGCTCCACCAAGTGATTTTGTTTGCATTGGACCCGCCAAATCAGCGTGTACCACTTCGAGCAATTCGTTTGCCCTTGATCCACTTTTATCAAATGGCAATCGTGACTGTTTTCCTTTGAGGCATGCAATACAAACGCTATTTCTACTACTTTCAACAAACGAAATACCTTCTACGGCACCAGACTGCATTTTTTTCATGTCTTGATAGTTTAGGTGACCCAAACGTCGATGCCAGGTTTCAAACTCTTCCTTCGATGCGATTGCCATATTTGCCACTCTTCCAACTCGGTGAAGGCGATAAAGTCCGTCGACCATTGTAGCTTTCGCTATTAATTTGCCACCTCTGTCTCGAACTTCGCATCGATCTGAAAAGAAATTGCAAACATGCCCTTGCTTTGTTATTTGACTTACTGATAACAAATTCGCCGTTAAGTCCGGAATGCACAAAACATCATTAACTTTAATAAATCCCACGCTTCCATTCAATTCTGTTAGCAATTTGACAGTACCACATATTTCGACTTTCATTTTTTTCATTATTTGCTGTTGAAATGTCACTTATAGGCGGTTTTTTTTTCAAAAATTATATTTCGGTTCATGGTCAGATGTTGTGTTGCACCGGAATCTAAATACCAATCACCTCTGTTATAATTTCCCGTTAAAAATACCGCACTGAATGATGCACCAGTTTTGCAATCCGAATATTTCCCGTTTGTTGATCTATAGCCATCTCTTTTGTTTGGGCAATCAGGAGATTTATGGCCTCTTTTGTTGCAAGAAAAACAGCGAATGCCTTTTGATTGACCTTTCCCGTTTTTATTTGAAACATTGGATTTACCAAAAAACGCGCCTTCAGTTGAACCCTTTGGTTGCTCTTCTTGAAGTAACTTCATTTTAACTGCATCGCTAGTCAATTTATGATTAATATTATCGACGGCCATTACATACGCCGCATATTTATCCTTTAAACCATTGAGAAGAAAATATGCCACCCATTCATCGTCCAACTTTAAACCAATCGCATTCAGTTTCTGTGATGCACCGACAATTTTTCCAATGTATTCTTGCACCGAATCACATTCATCAAATTTTGTCCAACTCAATTGCTGAATCAAACCGACACGACGATATCTGCCTTTGTCTCGATAGAAAGCACCAAAGTTGTACGCGCTTTTGTGTTTTTGCCAACATCGTTTTCCTCACCTTTGACCGATTTCCACAACTCTGTATGCTCGAGATACATTTGCATAGCAAATCTCCACGTGGAGTAATTTTCAGAACCTTTTAGCCGTTCTATAGATGCCAAAAAATTATTGTTACCTCCCATTATTGAAAAGATGTGTACTCGTTGCGTAGCTTCTTCACAAAATCACCTAAAACAATTAACTCGAGGTCAATTTAGGAAAATTGAAATTAAAAATCACCTTTGTATTTTATTCTTTTAAAATAAATTTTTCAGTGCACGCAGCATTGATGATTTTCGCGGATTTCAACACCGTTTTCCCATGTGCTTTTCCAATTCACAGCGTTTCGAACTTCGATGATTTTGCGCAGACACCATTAACCTCACAAAAACTTTTTCTCTTTTCTTTGTAGACGCTTCTTTGATTTTGCGCAAAACAATTTTTAATTTCACACAAATTCCTTCTTTTTTTTTATGTTTCAGGCTAACTCACTGTGGACTGACTGGGCCCATAACCTGTTGTTAAAATAAATGGAAACTGGAGCTTATTATGTGATGTGCGTTTATTGAGTGACAGAATAGAAGTGAAAGAACATTGAATGATTGAGTAACTTTATAGAGTTACATTTACATGAGTTAATGTATCTGTGTGTGTATGTGTGTGTCAATTATTACACTTTTACAACACAACGACAACGACAACGACAACGACAACGACAACGACAACGACAACGACAACGACAACGACAACGACAACGACAACGACAACGACAACGACAACGACAACGACAACGACAACGACAACGACAACGACAACGACAACGACAACGACAACGACAACGACAACGACAACGACAACGACAACGACAACGACAACGACAACGACAACGACAACGACAACGACAACGACAACGACAACGACAACGACAACGACAACGACAACGACAACGACAACGACAACGACAACGACAACGACAACGACAACGACAACGACAACGACAACGACAACGACAACGACAACGACAACGACAACGACAACGACAACGACAACGACAACGACAACGACAACGACAACGACAACGACAACGACAACGACAACGACAACGACAACGACAACGACAACGACAACGACAACGACAACGACAACGACAACGACAACGACAACGACAACGACAACGACAACGACAACGACAACGACAACGACAACGACAACGACAACGACAACGACAACGACAACGACAACGACAACGACAACGACAACGACAACGACAACGACAACGACAACGACAACGACAACGACAACGACAACGACAACGACAACGACAACGACAACGACAACGACAACGACAACGACAACGACAACGACAACGACAACGACAACGACAACGACAACGACAACGACAACGACAACGACAACGACAACGACAACGACAACGACAACGACAACGATAACGACAACGACAACGACAACGACAACGACAACGACAACGACAACGACAACGACAACGACAACGACAACGACAATTCAGAGGAATTGCAAATTCCTCGCAAAAAGCTATACCCGTAGAAAAACAATCGAATGTTTCTCAGACTCTGGGATGCTGATGATTAGATTAGATTAGATTAGATTAGATTAGATTAGATTAGGATTTTATTGTTCACTTTAATTGTTAGAAAATACAATTTACATTACATAAAATCTTTTAAGCATGGCTTTGCCGTCTGCCAGATTGACAATCATTTCTATATAAGTTTAAAGCAATTACTACTACATGTAATCATTACTCTTTAATCTGCTTCGATAACGATAATTATTTTTTCTATTTATTTATATTTAATTACTATTTTATTTGTTTTAAAAATCTCCATTCTTGATTCTGTTCCTATAATTTAAAGCAATTTCCAGGAATGCGCATAGTTTATCCTCATTCATTTCATTAAGTAAAAATATACAATATTCGTTTGTTAAGATGTCGTTTCCAAATATATTTCTTCTGGTCTCACGGAATACAGGGCAGCACCCTAGGAAATGTATAACGTCTTCTCGTTCATTCCTGTTGCATAGGTCACATAATATCGGCAAATCACTTCTATGCGGTATATAATTGAGTTGTAGCAATTCTCCTCGTAGACGAAACAATATTGAAATTTTTTCTATGTTGTTTTCATCTCTGAAATAGTTGCTTCCATTCAAGGAATAATTTAGACGACTATAAATCATGCGGTGAAGAGATCCCTTAGCTTCGTCCTCAAATTTGGTCTTGTATTGAAGGTCAACTTTTTTAATTACTTCGTACATGGTTAACTTCCAGGTATTGATTTCACCCATGCTGAGGTTTATTTCGGTTCCACATTTTTCAGCTACATCTTGCCAGTCTTTAAAAAAACCTCGTTTGTTTTGCATCATTTGAATGGCCACCTATTTTGGCAGTCGGTGCTCTGGCATCCTCATTACCCGTAGTACGTAATCGATTTGTAGTTTGAAAGGGATGCTGATGATAAAATGAAAGTGAGAATGTACATTGTATTTGTCACGTTAATACAAACATATGTACTTTGTATACCATTGTGTATAACAGCTTAAATAGTTCTTCTTTTCCTTCACTGGCACGGCGATATGAGCTATGAGGATGACCTAAAGAATAAAAATCATCCACTTGTCTGCTTCACACTTAAGTGTTAAAGTGATTCACTAGAGGACTTCGCTTAGCAAAAATTTTTTACGAAAACAAAACAGTATGTGATTCCAATACATAATTAGTTATCGAAATAATTTTCTTAATGGCTTTTGACTTGCCTTATTTAGAGAGCGACAACTTCTTTCATTTCTATTCGATTATGAGGGTTGCCCGATGTGATTTGTTGAGCAAAAGATTCAGTCAGTTTCTATCACTTAGCGCGTTAAAGTTCAATTAAATAAAAAAAAATGACGGTTGCGATTATTCTCCTGTGTGTTGTGTTTATTTTTTGGATTTGTATTGCTTGGAAGCGAAGGAGATTTTATATGTTTTCAAGGAAAGTTCCTGGCCCAAATGGATTGCCGTTTATTGGAGTTGCAATACGATTGCGGTCATTAGATGGTAGGCATTTTGTGTGGTCTGTTCTAATTTTTAATTGAACTGAACTAAACATTTTTAACTTGCCGCTGTAATTTATTGGTTTTAGTTCGATTTGTGATCGGTGAGTGAATTTAAGGAAATTACTCGTTTGGGTTTGATTTGTGAAGTTTTTCTTTATTTGAGTTTGTTGTTGCATTTTGTAGCGCAAGTGATAAAAACCTAGATAAGGAAGATCATTTCTGTTCATTTTCAGATCTTTAAAAATTAAACATGAGTTTGCAAAACTTTATTTGCTGGAGTTAATTCCCTAAATAACGAATGGAAACAAAAAATAAGAATATTATGAAAATAATTTTAAATTTGTGTAGTGAATGGAATTCTTCTTCTTCTTCATTTTCGGCGTTACGAGCATCGTGATTGTGATCTCGAAGGGATTACAGCTCCTCAATTCTCTTCTTTATCCTTATGATCCGCTTGTGGAGTACGCCGTGTAGTAAATAAACTTAGTGGCGTAAATTGGCCGGTTGCAAGAAAATAAATATTTAAAACTAACTCACGAGCCCGGCGCGCTGTTGCCACAAAGTTATCAGAAAACAAAATAGTCAAAGACCAACTGGGATAAGTTGAAGACTGCCTTAAGGCTTCATCAAAACTGTTGACGCAAAATTTCATCTTAATTGGTTCAGTAGTTTTGGAGTCCATAGGAACATATACACCGTTTTGACGGATTATCAGACGATAACCATAAATTCTCATTCAGTTTGATTAACAATTTCAAAAGTGTTACGTATTAGTTGATGGATCTATCATCTCGATCAAGAAATTGCGTCTATCTTATACTCGTAAATGTATTGGCTGCCTTTGCAGTGAATCATATAAACGATACGTTTCGAAGATACGCTGAAGACTATTACAATCGCGCCTTCTAAAAAAAATTCCTATGCGAGTTGGAGCATTCTTGTGTCTTTCATATTCAGCTGATCTTTTATTAGCTGTGATCCATACTTTGTGATCATCTGAAGGCATGATTTTAAGAGCAGTTTCGAATAGTTTCGCCAATTGATTTAGGTCACGTAACAGCTGTTGTAGTTGTATTATAGCTTCCCGTTCCACACTAGGTTTATTAACATGACTACACCGATTAAATAAATAAGAAATATCTTATACTCGACAATTAGGTGGTGAATTTGTAAATGAATCTGTATAATTAAGAAAAAGTATCAGTTCTACGAGTCTGGTTGATCCGAAAGAAATTATCGATGTTTGTGTAGGGTGTCCCGTACTCCGTGTATTATCCTTGCTCAAAGTGCCATCCATCGTTTTGAATGCATGCCAGAGCCCATTTTCGGATTTCATTGTGGGTGTTTGCTTTAAATTTAGGGTGTGAATGTTCAATAGGTAAATAAGTCGTATAAAGGAATAAGTAATCAAATTTGTTCATCAGTTTATCAAGATAAGTCACGATTGCAGTTTGATCAGAGAGCTTTTTGAAAAGCCTTCATTTAGGAAAGAAGAATACTCAGACATTATTTTCTTATATTGGTTTTGCAATGGAAATTCAAGAAAAGCACAACAAAGATACCAGGAACTTTATCCTAACTGAAAATCTGGCAACCCTAAGCCTATAGGAGTCCAATTTAAATACAGTTTCAAAGATTACAAGACTACAAGTAAAACAAGAGTTATCGAGAGCAAACATACACAATGAAATCCAAAAACAGGCTCTGGCTTGCATTCAAAACGAAGGAGGGCACTTTGAGCACTTGTTTTAATTGTATTTGTATAAAATACATAAAAAAACTACTAAATGTGCCCATATTATTGTTTTATTCAAACAAACCTCAAAGGTAAAAATTTTTTAAATTTTTTTTTTAAATTTTACCCGTTTTGTATTTTTTCAAGTATCATAAAATGTATGGGTTTTTGAGTGCCCTTGTAACTGAGTTTTTTTTTTTCATTATTGTTTTGTTCATCTGTAAAAAATAAAGAAACTCTATGTTTACCAGGCATTTTCTGCAAAAAAAATTACCTCAAAGTCAAAACTTTGTTCCGGGAAGAAAATTTGAACACCACTTAAAATTCAAAATCTGGCAACCCTTAGCCTCCCTATAGGAGCTCAACTTAAATACAGTTTTAAAAACTATTATTTCTACAAAAAATTAAGTTTAAGATTAGGTCTCTATCATCAGTATTGACAGAGATATCGAATTTAACACAGGTCAGGGTACACCAAAGTTAGCCTTTTTTTAAATTGTCAAAAAGTGATGTCAAAGTTGAGAAACGGACTTTACTGTGGAACAATTTTTTCTTAGAATATGACCAAGAATCACACCCTAAAGGATAATACACGAAGTACGGGACAACCTGTATAGTGTAAAGCGGAACGTAACATTCAAACGAAAGCTTCCCATTTCCATTCGCAAGAATAGAAACCGTGTCTTCCAAAGTATGTTCTTTGGTTAGAATATTTGCGTCTTTGTCTATTCTCCAAAAGAGGCTTCGAATGAGTTCCTGAGTCAGAAAGCAACGATGAATGATGCTGGTCTGGTAGCGGCATCAATTAAGATAATAAATAAAAAAATGGAGTTACGCATCAAAGCTCGTAAGCCTAGAGAATAGCTCTTTTCAGGAACCTACAATCACATGCCGATACCGAAATTAGAAGTCACTGTTCATGGCAGGGTAATTTCTAACCATTAGGCCACAAGCACCAGAAAATTATATTCAGAAAATAGTTTAATGTATCTGAGATCCGAACCTCTAAGTCCAATGTAACAGGTAGACATTCTTACTTTGGCGCTCGAACAGCAGGGCTAGTAACAGCGATTTGGAAAACGAATCAGGAACGATTTTCTAACAGAATCTATCGCAAATGCTGCATCAATAGATGGAAAATCACTGTAAGAATTTGTTGTGCAAAGAAAATGTATAACTGATCAAATATATCCGGAAAATTGTATCAGGAAAATATAAAATACAAAATTTTACCAAAAAAAATTTGTTTAATTTGGCAAAAAATTATCTGGTTTTTTTTGTTTTGTTATTTTGTTATTTGTTATTCAATTTCAACGAAAACATGGTCATTATTTAATTTTTTCCTGGTCGAGTTATCCATCTGAGTTATCTGTTTTGTCGCCACTCAGACTGTATGGGAAAAATCTGGCTGCTTTTGTTGTTGATGAGTTAAGTATATTTGATCGCGTTTGAACATTTTCACTTTAATTACCTTTAAATCCTGTCTATACGACTTTTTTTTGTTTCATTAACTCGATAAGCGTGGGGAAGCTTGCATCGTGGTTGCTGTGACTAATATTTTAAGGAATGACTATTATCATTCAAAAAAAAATTTTTATATACCTACAAAATCTTCACCAAAAAAAAGCTATGAGAAACAGTTATGATCATTTTTTACCAACTATAAATAGTCTAAGTCTGAATAGCGTTAATAAAAATTAACAAATTCGGTCCAGCCGTTCCTAGCTCAGACTATGATCGCTATTAAAAGAAAATTGAAATGATTTCTGTAGACCGACAAGAGTGATCGTCGTGCTACTAGAATATCAAAATTTTTGACTTCTTGGGAATTTTACACGAAATATTTTTCATTCTTTTAACAATAAAAAATAATTGCTCGAGACTTTTCGGGTTTTGCCCCGAGCAACACATTTGGCGACAAGTTTTTACTTATATAGAAAAAGATTTGAAAATACGAAGCAACTTTAGCAACTAAAGCCTATATAGCAACATGTTTGACATGTTCTTATTCATTGCTAAATACATTGAGGTTAATAACCTGAGTGTGTCAATAGTCTCATAACTTCAACAACTTACTTATTAAAAGCCTTTGTTAATTGAGCGAAATGATTTCTTGTTCTCGTTTTGGAACACCGAAAATGGATTAGAATATGGTCTACAAAATTTATTGAACTTCATTGGGGATTCGTTGGAAGTTCTAAATATGGCAGCTTGAGTGATCCTTAAAAGGTTTCTTTTCTCAAACATCTACGGAAAAAAAAACTTAAAAAAAGCTGATCTAAGCTACTCGTAATTTAAAGCGACATTTGATAATTTTTTTTGGGAAGGCATTGAATCGTTTGCAAGATATTTATTTACATTTACATTTACATGTAACCTACTCCACACATAAATCTGCGGAGTAGGGGGGTTGCAGCCGGGGGACAAAGACCATTTGGCTGATACACCACAAGACTAACTACACAAATACTACATAGAACAAATAACACATGACAACAGCACGCAGTAGTACAAGACGGTCCCCCATCTTGTCACTAACAGAGCTCATTCCGATTTAATTACGGTGTTCTAATGGGAACCGACTCTTTTCGGTTGACAAGGCCGTTGTCTGCAAGATATTTATGTAACGGATATCCTGCCTGGTGGATTAGAAATCAACGGAATTTCTATTAAAGCGCTTATGTTTGCAGATGAAATAGTGATCCTAGCTCACTAACCGGAAGCTGTAACTCATGATCATCGATTATGCGATTACTGTGCAAGATGGAACTTAGTGGTCAACAAAGAGAATTCAAAGATCATGCATGATCTTTAACAGAGGAAGAGGCTGACTACGAGCAGGTTAGAATTGGCACTACAAAAACACAAGACTTGAATTGGTCAACGAATATAAGTACCTTGGAGTGATCTTTGCTAGTAGTTTAAAAATGGAAAAGCACTTAAAAGAGAAGCTTGCAAAGGCAAAAGCTGCAATAAACTCCACGTGAAAGATGTGTCTCTCCAGCATATATCTAACCCATAGTACGAAATTCAAAGTCTTTGAGTCCGTTACAGAATCAATTATGTTTTACGCAGCGCAAGTTTGGGGAGGTCAACAATATGATGAAGTGGAAAAACTTTTACGCTTTTACTTAAAACGCACCTTTAGATTATTATGAAATACACCAAACTAAGCGCTGAACTTGGAGACTGGATTACCAGCGTTATTTATTAAGACGCTAAAGTTGCAGGCAGATTATATTATCAAGGTCTTAAGCATGGATGATTAGATTAAGGGAACGGGTTGAGATTGCTCAGCTCTGGGCACAGCGGTGTATGAATGAAACCTATTGTGCCATGGACATGAACATGGATGATAGATTGATAGTCGACATCCGAAGAGAGTCATGATGAAAATAGTGAGCAGAGAAGTTGATTGGTATGAAAAGTGGATGGAGCATGCACGCTCATGTAACTTCGGTCTAAATCTTGAGCAAGAGCTTCATTCAAACTGGAAACAAAGATTCTATGAGATTATTTCCGCCACAGATAAAAACTGGAGAAATGAGTATGAAAGAGAAGCAAGAGGAACCCCGTACCGATCGCTGTACAGCAGACTCAACTAACCTACTTCAGGTAAACTACTTTCGAGACAAATTATGCGTAGAATCCCTTTCAACGATGTTCAGACTAAGGGTAGAACTTCTTCCTCTCAACTTTACCGAGAAGACCCTGCAATATTGTGCAACATAGAGAGAAAAAATGGGCACGACTGGGTCGCACGAACTTGCGATTGTGTTCTAAATACGATATCAAAATCTAAAGGCTGAGTTAAAGGTTTTGGTATTAGCTCTTCATAATATATTTTGTGGTACAGGGTTGCCAACTACACATTAATTATGGAAATTGAATTAAATCACGCAAAATAATGAAAAAATTAAATTAAATATTCCAAAGGTTTCAAGCAAAAATCTAAAAACGCCATTCTTTTGCAATCGCTAATACACATGAATGATGAAAATTTAATCAAAATCGTTGGAGCAGTTTTTCCAAAAAACGGTTTTTTATTTTTCACTTTTTTTTAAAAACTGTTTTTTAAAAGTCGAGTATGCAAGGTTTTAGATCTTAACAGGAGTTATTTTGAGAAAAAATTTGAAAAAAATCAAAGTTATAGTTTCGAAGTAACTTTCGAAAATCAAAATTTTTTAAAAAAATTTATAAAAATTTCCAAAACTAAGTTTTTTTAAATATTGATATGCAGTCTTTCTTTAACAGCTTACGACTTCTTAAATCCAAAATTTCGTCAAGATCGTGTCAGCCATTAACGAGAAAGTCGGTTGTAAAAAAAACGGTACTATGGGAGGTACCGTTTTTAGGCCTTTTCCAAAAATTTTTCTTACATCATAAGAAAAACAATCCTAAATTAATCCTTCACACAAAATTTTATCGAAATCGTTGGAGCCGTTTTCGAAAAAAATAGGTATTATCATATCGGTTGTATGGCAGGTACCGTTATTTCAAGACCTAGAGACCCAATTCCAAAAACCCCTCTGTAGGATGCCAAACAAACCCTAACTGCAAATTTTGAAGAAAATCGGTCAAGCGGTTCAGGCTGTAGATCCATATACAGACAGACACACAGACACACAGACACACAGACAGACAGACAGACAGACAGACAGACACACAGACAGACAGACAGAATTTCAGGACCCACTTTTTTCGTATTCTCTATCATCGTAATGTCATGTTTAATTGTTATCTCAAAATTTTTTTTCTGCACGATTGCAAGACTTGCCTTATAGTACCTATAATCGCAAGTAAAAAATAACGAGAAGACATATTTCATTTTGTCGGTAGATGTGCGACTCTTCGTGAATCGTGGCGACATTTCTTCGGTAAGGATACGCTCTCAACGGAACAAGTTTTGAAATTACTGAACAAATAAGCCGAGCAGTTATTACTTTTTTGTAAAACAGCCCTTAATTATCGAGAAAGAATAAGAAGTGCTAACTTCTAATGCAACAAATCATCTTGGAACATGTCATGTCTAGGGCATTGCTCATATGCTCATTTCTAGGAGCTCACAGAAACAATTTGGTCTTGCTAATGTTGGCAAATTGAGTCTGAACCGGATTTTGGTTTCTAGCTATGTGTATCCCAGTGTCCACCTCTAATGACAAATCTACGCTCAAATAAGCTTAGTCGTTTCTGTTGTCTGTCGCCAAAAGAAGATAATTAGAGTGCCGCAACAAACCTCAGGGCCAAAAGCATTTCACAGATCTGCAACTTTGTACCGATAACGAACGACTTAGTAAGAAAGTGCTTTTCATAGCAGTATGCTATTATTGTCGGAGGACTTGCCAATTCCTCGTGAAAGGCGATACATGTGAAATACCATTTTTTTCTGATGTGCTTGGGATTAGTCTTCCGCGTCATAGGCAGAAATACTAACCATTAGGCCAAGAGCATCAGTTGCATTCGCCATAGAAGTATGTTTTCCATCTTCTTTATGCCTGCTTCTGCTAATTCTTCACCAGCACGTCTTTTGTTAAAGGATCTTATGTTCCACGTGTAGATCCGGAAGTGTGTGTCCCTTTTTTGCCTGTTATTATCAGTATTGTTTTCCAAGACCGTTGGTTGTTTTGAAACCGTGAAGGCCTGTCGCCAGACTTTTTTTAAGTCCCTTTGGATATAAAGCACCGCTATCAGTAACCTGCTGCAGTTGCCACTTTCAGTAGTCTTTTTCAGTGAGTAAGAGCTTCCTCTTGGCTTGTTCATCCGAGACTATGTATACTTCAATTTCCTGTCCGAGTATTGAAAGACCCTGAAAAACCTTTAAATCAAATATGTCGAATGAACTCTTTGACGTGTATACTATAACTTGCAACATCTGTGCACCGTCAAGTTGGCACCAATCAGAGAATTCCCAAACAGTACACGCCCAACCACCAACCTAATTGCTCTTCATTCTTCAACGTTTAATTAGGTATGTGGATAACTCCGCTTTGAATTAAGAAAAGTTGACAAGTCTCTCATTTTTGCATGATTATTGGGTTTTTGAGAGGCATTTTTATTTGTGAGTTCCATCAGGAGGATTTGAGCCTGCTTTTCTTTTGCCTTGGCCGGAACTGAGTTGAAACTTTGATCTCCGGATTCAGTTGAGTCGGATCTTGATTCTTTTAAAACAATAACTTTGTATTGTAATATCCCTTTCTTTTTGTTACTTTTTGCAGATCTTCTATATGAGTTCAATAAAATGGCAGAAGAATACAAACAGGATACTGGCTTTTCCTGGGTTGGACCATTCCCTTTTCTGGCAACAAAGGATCCTCTTATTATCGAGAAAGTTCTAACTTCTCCTGATTGTCTAGACAAGCCACGTATGTATGATACTTTTGTGGAAGCGTTAGGAGGTGGTCTTTTGACAATCAACTGTAAGTGTAGCACTTTCCTCAAACCGTACAAGTTAAATCACGTTTGACTTCTTGTTGCAGCTCCAGAATGTACGACTCACAGAAAAATGCTCAATCCGGCATTCAAACACAGCGTTCTTCTATCATTCTTTTCAATTTTCAATGAAGGAACAGACTCACTTATTCAGGACATGGATAGGTTAGTTGGGAAGGATGCTTCAGATATATCGCCGTATATCTATGGATGCACGTTGAGGATTTCAATTGGTAAGGACATGACACAATGACGAGTGATAGACATTTCTTCTCATCTCTTTTTCGTTTGTAATTTGTAAAGAAACAACAATGGGATTGAATGGAAACGAGTATCGTGAACGTAGTTTGAAGCTGTTGCCTTCTACTCAATTGTAAGTCAAGAAAGGAGATAGAAGAATTCTTATTCTATCAAGTTTTTTTGTCGACCCCATAGAGTCCTTAAGATAACAATGAAACGTCTTCTCATGCCCTGGCTGCGAATCGAGCCAATCTTTCGTCTAACGAGCATGTACAAACCTTACAAGGAAGCCAAAGCGGCCGTCGACCTATTTGTCAATGAAGTAAGTGTAAACAAAGGTCAGAAGTCCTAATCGTCTCTTTTAATCAACTTCCGTTTTAAGGTTATCACTGAAAAAATCATGTCAAAAGAAAACAATCAGAATAGCACAGCAACCGTCGCCGTCGAGAGTATGGAGAGCAGCATTGGCGACCCAGACAAAAAACAATCAAAAAATATTTTTATAGACCAGGCTCTGGAGTTGTATCGAAGCAATCACTTCGATTGGAACGATTTCTTCGGTGAATCAAGCTCCATGATTTATGCAGTAAGTTCAAGCTCCGATATTGATGTCAACATTTTTTCGATTTTTCTTTTTTCACCAGGCTTTCGAGACCACAGCAACCACCATTAACATGGGGCTGATATTGCTTGCAATGCATCCCAATTACCAGGAGAGGCTTTACGAAGAAATTGTTTCCACTTTTCCTGACAAGGAGAGCTTTGTCAACTACGATGACCTCTCGAAGCTTGTCTATCTGGACATGGTCATTAGTGAGGTCCTTCGCATTGCAGTTACTGTTCCAATAATATCACGACACGTCAACGCTGATCTCTATGTCTCAAAGGACTTGACCATCCCCAAAGGTATGCAAGTAGTTATTGACATATTCAATTTGCATCGAAACAAAAAAATATGGGGACCAGATGCAGAGTCTTTCAATCCAGACAACTTTTTGCCTGAAAATCTGGCCGACAAGCATCCATATTCGTATATTCCGTTTTCAAAAGGATCCAGAAATTGTTTGGGTAAGTGATGCTAGAATGACCGCCTCTTGTGTCATGACCTTAAATTTTAAAACTTTTTCTCTTTCAGGTTGGCATTATGCAAAAATGCTTCTAAAGGTTGTTCTAGCAAAAGTCATACGTAATTACAGATTTACAACAAAGTTTCCATTTGAAGAACTGCACTATGTCGTAAATTTGACACTTAAATTTAAGGTGATACCACAATTGGAAGTGCACAAAAGATAAACAAATACATTCTTCAATGTTTCTTTTCTATTTTTTTTTGTTGTGTCATTTGATTCGATTGAAGTCATAGTCATTGAGAGGATGACGCGCTGTCAGACTAATAAAGCATTGCTTTGTTTGCCAACAAATAATTTGCCTATTTACATTCAGAGTGTGGCTAGCTGTTCGCAGAAACCCAATTGCTATATAAATAGATTTATTCTGTGATATAAACACAAGATGTGTGTTCCTGGTAAAAACGAAATTAGTTTTGTACGCGTCGGTGAATCGTTTGTGTCTCGAAGGCCGAAGAGTTAAAGAAAACAGAAAAAACAAAACATTGGACCTACCCCATAGCCTGTTTAAAATTCAACTTGAATTTGCAGTGATTCGTGGACTGTTTATGTTACGACTGAGTTCATGACAATGACGAGGAAGGTTAACAAAATTGAAGATAAAAACGTACCTTGCGTTGTATACGCCAGTCAATATGCAACACGTTTGTTGAATATAACGCCTTGAAGAGTGCTTTGGAAACAGTTTTCTTCTGATTGATCACCAAAGTCTCTAGTTGGAATGTGGCCATGTTTGTTCATCGTTTAATCAAAACCGTTACGTAGAACTTGCTTATTGTAGCTTCACTGTGACGTATTCATTCTGCTGAAGACTTAACAAAGTACATAGCTCTCTTTAAATTGAAATCTCTTGAAACAATCAAGAAGAGCATCATATAATCAAATTATTGGGTGACTCGATCATTCAATTGGGTTCGAAAGATGCAAGCTTTTAAACCTTATTATTAACACCTTAAAGTGCTGGTTTAATACAACACAAACATTTTACTCAGCTTCACTTTTATTATTTAAAACGACATGTGCAACACTTCGCCTCAAATTCAAATTGAATTCCTAATGACAACCAGCGACGAAAAGAACAGAGGGTATTCTTGGATGAAACTCTTGCGTTATGGGATGCAAAGAGTAACTAGTTTTTCGGTTTCGTATGTAAAGCAAAAAAACATTTTTGATGAAAATTTTAATTACATTACAAAGTTTGAACTTTGCCATTTAAACATTTGTAAAATCGTTTCAACGTTTTCCTTACAAGATACTGGATGCTTATCCCGAAGAAGTCTGGCTTTCGGAAAAAACACTGCTGTATCACTCTAGATATCGGGCAAGCCATGGATTGAGATGAAATCCCCTCTTTTGGTTCTGCTCGATTTTTCAAAAGCTTTCGATAAGCCCTGTTCACACTGTACAATTAGTTGGACAGACTTAGGTTTGAACGACCAATGCTTGATAGTGTGAACCCTTCATACGACCGCTTGTCCAACTTGTTGGATGGTTTTCAAAAATTTTTGAAAATCTAGAAGTTGGATGGAGTGGAAGGGTATGTGACATAAAGTTGGACGACAAGCTTGATAAGTGTGAACGCAAACTACATCAGACCATCCAACTTCCATCAAACGAAGTTTGTTCAACTAATTGTACAGTGTGAACAGGGCTATACAAGCAAAACATTTCAAATTATGTCAAAAGCTTAGAATCCAATTCCATTTTTCATTAAGTTCTTTTAAGATTCTTTATTATTATCTAACTGATAGAAAACAATGTCTAATTTTCTCCCGAATATTACAGGCGTGCCACAGGGTTCTATACTTGGTCCGGAACTATTTTCAATATAATTGCTCTCCTCATTTGTACGCAGATGACGTCCACATGTACTTTAACTGCTCCTTTGGGCTTATTGGGCATGGAGTTTTTTGTGTCCACAAAGATTCACAAAATTCGTATTCGAAACTATTTAAATCTGGTTTGAACTAAATGGTTTTGTTTTAAGACGAAATAATCCAAATGCGTTGTTATTTCAAGAAAAATGATTGATCTCGATTATTTTCCTCCAATTGTGTTGAAAAATTAGCCAGTAAATTATGTACAGACTGCAAATAACCTTGGCGTTACGATTGACCGCTTCTTGACATGAGATGACCATGTAAGATGCAAGCACACTTGTAGGCAAAGTGTATGAAGTACTACGTATTCCATGGGTAACTCAGACTTTTACACCATTTACAATACGTTTACTCCTCGCAAAGACTTCAGTAATTCCGATTCTGATGTACGGCTGAATTCTGATTGTACGGTGAAATTGACTGTAATTGCAACTAAGTAAGTAGGCGGAAACTCAATCTCGCCTTTAACAGTACCGCTCGTTTCATCTTTGGCCAACTTCCTAATATATTAAATTCGTTTCCACGAAAAAGCTTTCTCGATCAGCCGTTCGGAATAGGCATAAAATTGTAGGTCCCCTCTACCTCCATACCTCACAAGGAATGGCTTTGAAGAATGCGCTAGGCTCAGGGGTCAACGCTCTGTTGCGCCACCCTATGTATGTATGTTTGTCCGGTATAGACTCCTAAGCCGCCCAGCGTGTTCTTATGAAACATTGAGGTTATATACTATATTCAAGTTCAAGGATGGTTATTTTTTAGGTTTCATTCTCATATTCGCACTGGAAGATTTTTTTTTATCACTTCTTTGTAAATTCGAGCAGTCATAAATTTGTTGATTTTTAAAACGTTCGGAAGCAATTCTAGTCAACACGGTCTTTTGCGTAATCAGACAGAAAAAAAATTATATTTTTTCAAATCGCATGGTCTTGATGGCCAATTATGACGTATCCAAGACTTGAAAATACGCGATCAAGGAACTTCTCAAACAATGAAGCCATAATTGATTGTGTTTTGTTGCTTGTAGTCTCATCTTATTGATGATAGATAGATGATAGACGTTTGTTTATTGTTTAAAAAATTTTGTATTGTTAATACAAAATTTTTTAAACATTTTATAATCTATAAAGAAATATTATGTGACAAAGATATTTTTGAAAAAATAGTGTTATTGTCACATTTGACTAAATATAAAATGTTATACAATTCAAAAATATTGATAAACGGGTGGGGTGACCCTCGGTAGTAAACAAATAAAAAAATGGAAAAAAAGAAAAATTACAAAATTTAAGTGAAGATTTTTTTTTTTTTAGTTACATATATTTCTAAATAAAAAAACAAGAAATTTCACCAAATAATCAGGAGGAATAATTTAACAATACTTCAATATTTACTAAATCTACAGAAAAAAGCCATGTTCTTAAAAGTCTTAAAAACTTAAAACAAGATGCTTGAGCTCTGATGGAGGGTGGAAGTTTATTGAATAAACGACATGAAACAATACTGTAAAAGATTGACATTTCAACTGTCAAAGTGGAAGTGTAAAGTTTTTTGAAGCTCCTAATTTTTTTCCATTTTTTTACAAGTTAAAGTTATTAATAAAACCAAAATACCAGTCAACTGAACTCACTTCACATTGGTTTAAAGACTCACAAAACAAAAAACACGATTTAATTCCTAATTCTGCTAAAATCAGTGAATATTTAAGTGGTGTGCACTAGCGAAACATATTCTACTTTGATGTACCGCAAACGCTCTATAGCCGAAACTTCGCCAGAACCTAACACTATAAATAAAAAAACACCGGCTTACAAAAATCCCACAATGGAAGTAGGTAGCCTATCTGTGCAAGAATTAAAAGTTATTCTCAACGATACGCTCACGGAAAAATTGAAAGATCTGGCCACAAAAAGTGATTTTAAGACACTTTCTAGTGAATTGACCTCACTCAAGGCTATCAACACCGAACTTAACAACAAATTGACGGTCATGACAGAAAGGTGTGAACTACTCGAGACACAATTGGAAATCTTATCCCGCAAAACCAACGAAAGATCTATTGTGGTACACCTCCCTTTAGTCCCAGAAACCGATGCAATCCAAACAGCTAAACAGACTTGCAAGGGGCTTCTGAAGTTAAATGAAGGTGAAGATATCGAAGTAACTAACACCCGGCAAATACGCAACAACAACTCTCAAGGCGGCACTGTCATCATGGAGCTTTCATGTTTCATCAGCAGAGCTAACCGAAAAAATTATATCCGTCGCACACAAACTCAAAGGTTCCAGATTCAGTGTGTTTCGAGAGCAATCTTTGATATACCGAAAAAAGAGACAATCGTTAGTTGCTGTGAAAAACAGATTACTACAGATTAACCCGACGGCTAAAATTTTAGTTAAAGGAAATAACGCACTACAAATCAACAATCACACTTTTGTTGACAAATTAACACGAGGACTCATTGTCAAAACCGCAGCTGAATTGTCATTTGTGAAGGAGACGTTTGGTGACATTTGCTTTGAAATATTTGACTGCAGCGAGGGAGTGAAGTTAGCCCCGGTTGAAAATGGAACATCATCTTCTCGATCGGTAGCAGCGCCACCTATGGGTCAAACAAGCAAACACGTTGCAGTTACTCAAAAATAGGTAATGTCTGTCGTCTGCCAAAATCAAAATACTTTTTTAAATTTGAATATAATGTTCGTATAATATCACTGGCCTCAAAAGTAAACTATTATATGCAGATTTTTTCAAATATTTACAACAATTCGATATTATAATTCTTTTAGAAACTTTTGTTGAAGAAAATAATCAGAACGAATTCTTAAAATACTTTAAAGAATTTAAAAATATGTTTAAGCCTGCCACAAGAACAAATATGCATGGGAGAGCCAGTGGGGGTATTTTGTATGGTATTAAAAAAAGCTTATGGGGTAAATGTATTAAATTTCATAGTTAACAACAAATCAAACTATTATATTGTACCAGTGTGCTTAAATTGCAATAATTGGGAGAACGATTTCAATGAATTAGTAGATTTTATGAACAATGCTTCTTTAGAGAACTCAATGATCATTGGAGATTTAAATGCCATAATATCACGGATAGAAATGCTTCCAATCCGTATAAACTCAAATGGTCTAACAACAATGAAGCACTTTACAAAAGACTATTAACCCGTCACTCGCAAGTATTGTCAAGTTTCGAAAATAACACGGGTGATGAGACCTGTGAAAATATTGTCCGAGTTATTAAAGCTTCAGCTCCTTTTGCATCTAAAAATCCTAATACATTCGTCCCTCTTAACAAGTGGTTTGATAATGATTGTAGACATCTGCGAAAGCTATCATTTAAATATCTTAAACTTTTTAGAACAACAAACTCTCAGTTTTTTAAAAATATCTATCTTCACATAAATGAAGAATATAAAAAGACTTGCTCTGACAAAAAAGTAAGCTATTTAAAAAAATTGGCTAAAAATCTAGTAAACTGCAAGGATTCCAAAATTTTCTGGGAGACCGTGCGATAGCTTGGTGGTCGTAACTATGGTGTGAAGCATTCCTTGGAGGCTGACACGCTAGCTGTGAATGATGTACAGAACTATAGAGGAATATCCGTACTAAACGCAGTAAGAAAGATTTTTTCTGCAATTCTTAACGGAAGGCTAACAAAGTGGATTGAGGATACTAATCGCCTAAGTATATTCCAAGCGGGTTTCTGCCCAGGTTTTTCAACCATGGACCACATCTTTGCCATATCCAGCATTGGAAGAAAGTTTATCGAAAAAAAGAAGAAGCTATACGGATGCTTTGTTGACTTTAAAGCTGCTTTTCACAAAGTCAATAGACAAGCCTTAATTTACAAGCTATCTTGCTTAGGTCTTTCAAGGAAATTTCTTCTGATGTATTCGAAACTCATTTTTTCATCGAATGCAAAGGTATGGGACGGATGTGAGTTCTCCACTACATTTGAAACTACGGCAGGTGTTCCACAAGGATGTATTCTCAGTCCGTTACTCTTTGATGTCTTACCTGGTGGCATTGTTTTTGGTAACACCAGGATTAAAGTCTTGTTATATGCAGACGACTTGGTTATGTTTGCAGATAATCCTTTTTCGCTCCAGTTGCAAATAAACAGGTTAAATTCCTTTTGTGAGTCTTGGGGCCTGTGCATCAATACCGAAAAAACCAAAATCATGATCTTTGAAGCGAGAAGTACTAGGAGACTTCCAGAAGAAAGTTGGTCATTAAACTCTACACGGATTGAAGTTGTGCAGGAGTTTAAGTATTTAGGTGTTCTATTAACATACAATTTAAGTTTTGTCAAACACTCTATCGAGAAAAGCGCCTCTTTCGACTCCCAAACTCCACACCGAATTATGCAATATATGTAGAATCAGGTATAGCTCCAATATATGTACAAAATCTCAAGGCCAACGCAGACTTTATCACTAAAGTAATGAAAAGGAGTGATTCATGTTTACACAAGATAATTCTGAAAAAATTACTGCAAACCAATGCATTCCCTTTCAAGGAGTGGAATCAACTAGCCATTAATCATGACTCCTCTTTAAATTTGTCGGAATCTAACGTCGATAATTGGCAAGCTCAGTTTGCAGACGTTATCGCGAAAGTTGACCAAAAAATGTTTATAGAAAATCTTTCTAGAGCAAGTTCGTCCGCTTCCAGACTTATCTACAGGCAGTTAAATCACCAAATAAATTCAAATGTCAGTTACTTCCGAAAAGAATACTCAGCGTCCGAGATAAGCGTTATATTTAGTGCTAGGGTAGAAATTTTGAATCTAAATTTCATACCGCACCGAAATGATCGACCGCAGCTTTGTACTTTATGTAACAGAAGAGAAAATGAAGATATTTATCACTTCATAGCGATCTGTCCAATGTTACAGGAAATTCGACGTTTATATTTTCAAGAAAGTTTTTTGACATTGCCGAAACTTTATGATATTTTAAATGGAAGCCGGGGTTGGCTTAATTTGTACAAGTTTTGCAAACATGCCATTACTTATCGCAACAGTTTCCCATAAGTTGCGAATTTTCCCAGTTAGTGCAGTTTCTCGAGTACACATTTAAAATTGTTTTTTGCTTTTCTTTTGTGTTTCAAATCACGTTAAAATTGAAAATTGTATAACAATTTATGTTACAAACCATTCAAAATGCTTTTTTTGTGTTTCCAATCACTTTAAAATGGATAATTTACTACGCTTTCTATTTTTTAACTCATGTAGAGAAGAACTCGTAAAATTTTAGAAACACTACAAACTGTACTTTTATTCTTTTTCTCAATTTGTTTCTAATTTATAATATTTAACTTGTTTGAAATGATTATAAGACTTTATGTAAATATTACCTATAAAGCTTCACACTTTTATATTTTTCTTTATTTTTGAAATCAAATGAAATGTTATTTCAGGCAGACGGCAGTAAAGCCATGTCCTTATTCTTAAGAAAACTAATTGTTACGAATATTGATGTAATAAAGAATCTATCTATCTATCTATCTATCAATACTGTAAAAGTTACGGAAAGCTGTTGTACGAAAAGCCGGTATAGGAACTTGGTTCAAAAAATTTACCCGCAAGCAAAGGCTAGCAAATTGTCTAAAATTAAGATTTCCCGATCTAACAAAGAAAACCTATAAAACTTTATAGCAGTACATATGTCGAACTGGAAGAATGTTCAAATCCTTAACTAGAGGAAAACTAGGAGAGAGACGAATCGTCGTCTTTCTACAAATTTTTTTAAGTACGTGTTTTTGTAATATTAAGAGAGGATAGATTTTATTTTTATAGGATCCTCCCCAACAAGCAATTCCATATTGCAGTTTTGAATCAAAGACACCGTAGTAAATTTTCATAAGCAAATTAATGGAGCAAACTTTGCTAAGATAATAAAAATTCCTGAGTATGGAGCGAAGATACTTTCTTAAATTATTATCAGTATGTTTAAAAAAACTCAAACTGGAATCAATGGTTAGTCCTATAGATATTTAAACTCATGTACATTTTCTATCTGAAAACATTTATCGCTGCAGTTGTTAAAGTTAAAGAAAGAGCCGAAGCTAAGATCCTAATTCATATCTGATACAAGGTTCAAATAACTATCAGTGCCATAAGTAAAACCAATATCGTCAGCAATATTTCATTTGAAAATTTTTCTCGATTCGTTTTCCTGATCGCTATAACTGGCCCCTTATCCATTAATGTAAATGAAAAGTGCTAAATTAATATTACAATTCCACAATCCTACAATCAGGTTAACTTTTTAATCAGTATTGTTTTGTTTTTGTGTTCTACTAATTTGCAAGTGAATGTTACATTTGCTTTCTTAGCATATTTTTGGGTGCTACTTTTAATGTAAGTTTAAACAATTTTCCATTAGGAGTTCAATGCGGTATTCGTAAAACTGAATCATTTTAAGATTTTTCATCCCGATCAGCATCGCCACAGTGACGATGCTGTTGGTTACAATTTTATTTCGAAAAACTTAACTTAAGATTCTGTCACTTTTCTTGGTTCTGATTGGTCAAAAGTTCAAAAGATTTTCAGATGAAAATTCAGATGACATGACATTTAGATTTTCAGTTTATCGAACACAGATTTTCAGACTGGAAATACTGGCTGAAAATCTAACTTTCAGATTTTACTTGTCAAAACATGGAAAACAACATACTATATGACAATTGAACTTTGCTCGGTATTCTTGGGTTGGTTTTTTGTTCTACAAGTTTTCGCTTATTTGTTGAATTGATAATTATTGGTGTTTGGATATTCTGAAATAAATTCAAAGAAAAAACATTTTTAAAGGCACACGATTTAATTTTTTTTATCAAAATTAAGTAAAGTGAATGTAATTTTAAAACTGCTCAACACAAATGCTTTGAAGTCAAATTGTTGAATTTCAAACTGAAAAAATCTGTATGTTTAATGTTTGATTAATTAATGCAATTAATTTTACTACTAACTATGTAGAATCGAGAGGTGAATCACAGTACCACTTTAAGACAAAAAAAGTTAATATAGTCGTTCATGAACTGACAGAAATTTCTTCGAACTTTCGAAATTGCAATGAACTACTAAATTACGGTAAACGAAATCACTTACTCGTGACAACAATCAAAGTGGTATTGAAGTTTCGCAGACAATTTCTTTTTGACATTGCAAATTTATAGCCACACATAATTTCTTACCTGTACTCCTGTCGTGGTTGCATTTGTGTGGAATCGCTTCTTCATCCGGTCATTAAACTTCCGATCAAAGAGCTATCTCCATTAAATTATTGAAACTCAACAAGCGGATTATCTACACTGCAGACTGAACGTCCCTAATTCGACAAGAGGTTTTGTTTTAAATATCATTGATTAGATTAGATTAGATTTAGGGTGAGTTGAGCTTGCTCAGCTCTGGGCACTGCGGTGTCTGAATGAAACCTATTGTGCCAGCCCATATGTGAGGTTTCAGGGCAGTCCTCGTGCTCCTGAGCTGAACCAGAAGTTAACAATCTTCTGTGGGTGAATGAAAGGGATGATCTCATAGTCAAGTATTTGCTTTCAAAGGCGGAAAAGAGCTGGACATTCCGTAATAATCTGCAGAGATGTTCCTCACTTTCGAGGCATAGTCTACAGATGGGGTCCGCTACTGGCCTCATTTTCATTTGGTGAAAATGTTTCTTTTAAGAGCAGTGGTCGAAAGTGCAGTAGGAATTTTGATGTTTTTTCAGTATACTTTGTCAAAAATAGGTTTGAACAGGTTTGACCAGATGAGTTATTTGATTCTTCCAGTAAGATGTTCTTGGCAGTTTTTGAAGGTGCTTTTATTTACACCGCAGGGTAGGTTCAGGACCGACGAATGGCTTAGATGCGCCGTCTTTAGCTAAGATGTCTGCCTTCTCGTTATCATCATAGCCTTTGTGTGCTGGGTTTCAGTGGAGGATTACAGCGTTTTCCTTGCTAGTTCAGAGAGTTACATGACTGTTTCTTTGACTAATTATATAGGATCTTATGACAGGTGAACTTAACGCTTTTAGTGCAGCTTGGCTGTCTGAGAAAATGAATATTGTTTTGTTTTTCGTGTTCGATTAACATATTATTCTCGAATATTCGTTTATGGCAATGACTTCAGCTTGGAAAATGGACGAGTGACTGCCCAGACTTACAGAAAAATTCGTTCTGGGAAAGTCACTGAAAATGCCGAAACCTGTACCAATTTCCATTTTTAAGCCGTCCGTATACCAGACCATATCTTGCCTTGAAGGACGATGCTTTTATGTTCTCCCAGTCTTCCCTAGGGGGATGACAATGGAGAAGTTGAGCTTGAAGTTGTACATTGGAATGTACAACTTCAAACTCAACTTCTTCATTTAAATATCTTGTTACGGAGTGTCGATTTTGTTCGCGTTACAAGCTTTTGGAACTTCCTACCCATTGCGATGAGAATATAGGAAGCACAAGAAAGTTTGAAATTTGGTGGATGTCCAAATTTGGTCATTATTTTTTCACTTGGTCACATGGTCACTTTTTATTACATTTGGTCATTTTTTCAACGAAATGAAATAAGAGAAACACTTCAGTTTATAGGTCCTTAAAATTGAAATGTATACGTAAGGCAGTTTTCTTATCGAATTATGTAAACAGTGCATCAATAAGTTCGTTCATTCAAGCCCAATGATTGCTCTGAGGTAGCAGCAATGAGTTCTCTTGAAAAACCTCAGTTTACCCTTAATACCAAGCTAGATGTTTTTTGAGTTCTGCACTCGCCCTGAAATAGAACTAAGATTTTGCCGGGGAGAATTCAGGTAGCAAACACTGATATCAAATGACACGTGCTTTTCTTCAAATGACCGGCACGTGTGGTGACTCCATGATTTAATCTGTTTTACGAACTGAAAACCAATGTTTTTTTGGCAACTAGACATGATGCTGCACAGCTTGTTTCAGTCAATACTGTCGTACGCATGTTTTTTCCAAGATCTCCAGTGTGCTGTACGAATTTGTTGACGTTAGGGGTTTAAAGACTTTCACAAAGACAAGACATCGCATCTGACGGAAAAGGAGTATTCATCTATAAGGGGTGCAATTGTAAGATTTTCCATTCATTGAACATGCTTTCTCCCAACTAAATCATGCAGCTGGTACACTCTCCTTTCAAGCTTGTTCACTTTGTTCACTGAGTAAAAATCCCATTTAAAAAAAATGAAAAACAAAAAAGTTATGAGTGTTCAAACATGCTCTGGGGTCCAAATGGACCCCAGTTTGTAAAGGAGGGTTAATTCAATTCGCCAAAGCCATTGGCGGGAAATGGGGTTTCTCGCCCCAAATCACCCATTGGCTGTTTACCTCGGTAATAAGACCGATACTCACATACGGGGTGATGGTCTGGTGGACAGCACTAGACAAGATGATCAACTACAACAAGCTGGCCAAAGTTAAAAGAACGGCTAGTCTGTGTATTAATGGCGCACTGAGGACAACCCCATCGGACGCCCTCAATGTACTACTAGATCTCACACCCCTAGATATCTTCAGCAAACAAGTCGCAGCTAGCTCAGCTACTCGACTCAGAGCTACATCACAGTGGACCAATAAAATCAAATCGGCCACACTACCATTCTAGATAACTTTAGATTCTTACCGAATCGATCCGACTACACCACCCCCAAGTTGGTGTTTGACAATAATTTCCAAGTAACCATACCTTCAAGAGAAGCTTGGGAAAATGGCGCTTTTTTTGGAAAATGAAGCAATACACTTCTACACCGATGGTTCAAAAACCAGCGAAGGTGTGGGAAGTGGAATCTACTCAGAAAAACTGAATCTCAGTCTTTTCTTCCGCCTACCCGATCATTGTAGTGTGTTCCAAGCGGAAATTCTGGCGATTAAGGAGGTGCTGTCTTGGCTCAAAGAAAACGTCATATCCTCCACGGATATTCGGATCTTCTCAGACAGCCAAGCTGCCCTTAAATCTCTTGCCTCTGTCTCTACAAAATCCATCACGGTCCAAAATTGTCAGATGTCTCTGAGGGAGATGTCAAATCAGTTTAACATTCACCTTTCATGGGTGCCAGGGCACAGGGACATACCAGGCAACTGTATGGCAGACGAACTAGCCAAAAAGGGCACGACCACTTCCCTACGCTCAGAATGGAACAACATAGGTGTACCTATGGCTACATGTAAACTCCTACTTAGACAAGACGCTTCAAGGATAACAAACACTAGATGGACTGAGAGTAACAACTGCCTTGCAACCAAAAAAGTTTGGCCGTGTGTTGACTCAAAACGCTCGAAGAGTTTGTTGGCCCTGAACCGTCTGTATCTAGGTTCTACCATAGGTGTTCTTACGGGACACTGTCTAATAGGGAGACACGCCAAAAGACTTGGTGTGTTTTCCAATGATTTCTGCAGAAGCTGCATGGACGAGGAGGAGGAAGAAACCGTTCAACACCTTCTTTGCTCATGCCCTGCACTACTTCATAAGAGGAAAACTCATCTCGGTGAATTCTTCTTCGATGATACTAGCGACTTAGCTTACACAAACCCTAAAAGTCTTTCGAAATACATTAAAAGTTCCACGTGGTTCGACTAGCAGGTGATTAACCGGCTAGTCCCGTAATGGAAGATTAATAAGTGATCAACTCGTTAATCTTACATCGGGTTTCTGAGATCAGTAGGTGATTAACTTGCTGATCTCTGTGGTATCACAATGGGCCCTTGCGGCCTAAGTGTGTCAGGCAATGTACTCATTGACTGACAGCCACTTCCACCAAACCTTATTCATTCAATTCAAAAAATCGTAGTTCGATTTTCCCAATTGTAGTTTTCTTAGTTCTGATAGTATGGGGCAGACTCCAATAAAATGCTTTATATCTTCACGATTGATGTCCGCCTGTTAATCCAGAGGTTCGAGTTCGAATCCCACCAGAGGCAAAAATGTTTTTTCTAGGGGTATCGCCTTTCGCGAGGAATTGGCAAGTCCTCCGTTAGTATTCATTGCCATGAAAAGCGCTTTTTCGATTAGCCGTTCGGAACCGGCAGAAAATTGTAGGTCCCCTCTATTCCCCTAAAAGGCATGGTTGTGAGAAATGCGCTAGGCCCAGGGGCTCCTTGCTCTGTAGCGCCACCCTATTTATTTTTAATTTTTTATCTTCACGATCCTTCAAATTACACAAGCTGCAGATTATGGAAAGATCGGGCCGGTGGGGTATGTAATTTAATGGCAGCAACTCTCCTCTAGCTTTGAATATTGTTGAGATTTTGTCTGCATCCATATTATCTTCAAAGTAATTTAACGTGTTAAGGTCATGCTCCAGTTTTGAGTAAAATATTCTATATATTGATGATTTTGCCTGTTCAATAAAGGCTTTATGCATTTTTTCGATGCTCTTCCACCCAATTCGTGAGACGTTCATATAAAATACTTCCAAAAATCTTACGAGCAGTATTTAGCAGTGAGATACCTCTTAAATTTTCAACCATGTTCGGGTCTCCTTTTTTGAAAACTGGAAGAATAACCGACGAATTAAAGCATGTTGGGACTAAATCGTTTTCGTATAACTCATTAAAATTTTCAAGAAGATAGTTGGTAAAATCATCAGAACAATACTTATAAAATTTATGAGGTATGAGATCTTCTCCGGGAGTTTTGGCTTCTTTCAAAGAAATAATTTATTTTTATGTGGCTGTATTTTATAAAACATATTTATATGACAGGTACTATGTTTCGGTATTACACTATCCCATTTTTATGGCTCTAAGATATATGAAAACATATAAAGGCCGCCAGTGCAGCCACTCGTATGAGAGCTATCTCCCAATGGACCGATAACAACATCGGTCACGCTACAATCCTGAATTTATTTGGATCAATCCCCTGTCACTCCGACTACACCATCCCCCAATTGGTTTTTGATAATAAGTTCCATGTCTCAATCCCACCGAGAACGACCTGGGAAGACGAAGAATTTTTGAGAGATGATTCAATTCATTTCTATACAGATGATTCAAAAACCGAAGAAGGGGTAGGCTGTGGGGTGTACTCAAACCGACTTAACGTAAGTCTCTCGTTCCGCCTTCCAAACCATTGTAGCGTGTTCCAAGCGGAAATTCTGGCGATCAAAGAGGTCCTATCACGGCTAAGAAAAAACGTGATATTCTCAACGAATATCCGGATTTTCTCAGACAGTCAAGCAGCCCTCAAATCACTCGGCGCTGTTTCTACGAACTCAGTAACCGCCCTTAACTGTCGCCTATCTCTTAGGGAGATGGCTGAACAGTTCAATATTCACCTTTTTTGGGTGCTGGGGCACAGAGATATCGTGGGTAACTGCAAAGCCGATGAACTCGCCAGAGAAGGAACCGTTCCACCGATCTCAACCAGTAGGTTGAACATTGGTATACCAATCGCTACATGTAAACTTATGCTAAAGCAAGAGGCAATGGATAGAACAAATCATAGGTGGAACAATATCACCACGTGCGTGGCAACGAAACGGATATGGCCAGGACTAGATCCAAAACGCACAAGACATTTGTTATCCATTACCAGACTGCAAGTTAGCTCCGTAATCAATGTCATCGCCGGACATTGTCTGATAGGAAGACACGCCATAAGACTTGGCGTTCCCTCAAATGACTTCTGCAGAAGTTGCTTAGATGAGGAGGAAGAGGAGACAATCCCACACCTCCTCTGCTCATGTCCTGCACTCTCTTTTAAAAGAAAACAGCATCTAGGAAAATATTTTCTTGATGATCCAAGCGATCTGGCGAACACAGATCCCCTTCATCTTCTTCGCTTTATTCAAAGCTCCAAATGGTTTTGTTAAGTGAGATACTTCCTCGCATAATTTTATGGTATCACAATGGACCTAATATTGGTCTAAGTGTGTCAGTTTGTTTTCCTGACAGCCATTTAAACCTAGCCTAACCTAACCCTTCTTTCTTCATCGGAATCAATCATACTTTTGGTCATTTCAAACTACGTTTGGTGATTTTTAATTTAATTTTTGGACACATATTTTTTTGGCAAGTGGCAACCGTAATCGCAGGGCGCTCTAGTTTGCACAAGGCTTTTTTCTAAACTGGAAGAAAACGTAAAAAAAATATCGACCTTATTTCAATCAAAAAACCCTTTCGTTCTTTTTAAGCCTCAGCTGGTTTTTTCACTGATCACAGTCGCCATTAACACCATTATTGTAGGCTTCCGGCCGAAATGAACTCTTGTTGGCAAAACAAAAGCCTTCAATGGAGTGGACTCTTTGCACAGTCTTCTCTGTTGCTGTCACCTAGCCCTCGACTCTTTAAAATTCAAATGCAAGACAAAAAAAAAGTACGTATAGGTAGTGTTTTGAGAAAAAACCTACTTTCGCCACCCCTGGCAAAGTAACAGTGACTCACTCAGATGGCACAAAACGAACGAACAAAGACAAACAATCAGACAACCGCCATCGGCATCGCCAGCGAAATTAACAACGAAAGCGTCGAGGAAGACGCGCCACAACGAAATGCGGGCGGGTAGAAGAATTCACGACACGTGCAGCCAATTTCCCAAACTTTTTTCCCTCCATCAGCCTATCGTGGTTGCTCGTTGGTCATAGAAACTTTGTGAGCAAAAAAAAGCCTTGCAATATCCCAACACCTACGAAAAAGCCCCACGGATGGATAAAAATGGAATACTACCAACAAGATACACACATCCGTAGTACCTCCTAACTGTGCCTATATCTGCTTTGCATTTCTTAAATCTATGTGTATTGTGTACAAAGTCGCTATTAATACACAACAACAAAGCTACAAAGCAAAAGTAGAATGAACTCCAAAGCTAAACAAATGCTGCTTGCTCTTCAAGTTCACGACTCACGAGCTCTATCAAGTGTTAAGTATAAATTTCCTAGAACGAGAACGCGCCGAATCCATTCCGTTTTTGTTCCCCCTCCCCCCTCTCTAATGGCTGATGATGTTTACGGTTCGAACAAAAACGAAAGAGTGCTTTCAGCTAGCCGCACGTGTTTCATACTTAATTTAACTGATGTAAATTAAACAAAAATGTGGGAAATGAGAATGGATAGTCTCTGCAGCAACTGGGTAAATGTGAATGAAAGCTTGCCGTGTATTTCAACATACACAAGCGAAACGTTTATACTCGTTGCTTGGAATGTTGACGCATGTTCGGCAGGTTCACTGAGCTTTGAGTTACATGTTGCTGGCGTGATGGCATGTTTAGAAACGTTTTAATTTTAATTTTCCCACACTAATGTTCGTGTATATATGGCTAAAGTGCTTTCTGATTTTGAAGGTATTTTTTGTTTATTGGCCGTGACCTACGAATTGCAACGTGTATGAAGGAATGAGTATGTTGTAAATTGTGTACCTAGCATGTAATTCTTGTAAGGCGTAGTGTGGGTGGGTATATTCGAAGTAACGAGTTTTGAACTTTAGCATCGTCATACCACATTCTCTGAAAAGTGTGCGGTGTAAGCAGGGAAAAGCTAGGTAGGTACCTTCCGAGGGAAACAGTTACGTAAATTTCGACACTAGATAAAGAACTTTTTTGATGTTCAAGTAGGTCGTGGTTGCGGGTTTCTTGTATTACTAGGTGTTGAAGAGATGTGTGAACTGGAAGAAGTTCTTATGTCAAAAATGTCACACGACAGCTTTTAATGATTCTTAAAGTCCTGGGGTGGTATTCACTAAACAATCTTAAGAGCGCTCTTAAAGCTAAGAGGCTCTTAGTTTTAAATTTGGATGTGCTATTCACCAAGCAATAATAGGGTCTTACTTACTTACTTAGGTGGGCATTACAGTTCGGGGTGAACCTGGGCCTCAACCAACATCCTTCTATAACGATTTCGATCTCGGGCGAGCTCTCTCCAGTTTTGCACTCTAAGTCCGTTGAGGTTTTCTTACACTTGATTGCGCCACCTAAGACGAGGTCTTCCCCTTAAGGGGTTTCCCTGCAATGTGCTTTCGAAAACCCGTCGAGCCGGAGCGTTTGGGTCCATCCGCCCTACATGGTCCAACCATCGCATCGTAGCCTCGCGATGCGTACTCTTCTGGCTATGCCCATGTCGAGGTACAGCTCATACAGCTCGCTGTGGTATCATCTTCTCCACACATTGTTTTCGCATACGGGACCAAAGATCATTCGGAGAATTTTTCTTTCGAAACGACCAAGGGTTTCCTCATCCGCTTTCGATAAAGTCCATGCTTCCGCGCCGTACAGCAGGACTGGGATGATTAAGGTCAAATGCAAGGTTTTTTAGAGAGGGTTTTTCTAGAGAGGGTTTTGTTTCTCAATTACCTTCTTAACCCAAAGAAGCAACGGTTGGCAAGAGTTATTCTCCGTTTGATCTCCGCACTGATGTTGTTGTCCGTGTCTACAGCGGATCCTAGGTAGACGAAGTCCTGTACTACCTCGAAGTTATATCTGTCTATTGTGACGTTTTGTCCAATTCGTCGATGTTCTGTGTCCCTGTTTGATGACAACATATACTTCGTTTTGCCCTCATTAACCATCAAACCCATTTTTGCATCTTCTGTTTCAATACTCGCAAAAGCACCTATGACATCACGCTTTTTTCTTCCCATTACGTCAATATCGTCCGCATGGGCGAGTAATTGTACAGACTTTTGAAAGATTGTTCCTCTGGTGTTGACGTTTGAGTTTCTTACAATCTGTTCAAGTATCATGTTGAAGAAATCGCATGACAGTTTGTCGACTTGCCTAAAACCTTTTTCTACATCAAAGGTCTCGGTGAGTTCTTTACCGACCTTGACGGGGCAGCGTGAATTCTCCAAAGTCATCCTGCATAGTCGTACGAGCTATGTACAGCTCGTCTCTGCAAATACTGTCATACGCGGCCTTGAAATCAATGAAAAGATGGTGTATGTCACTATTATATTCTCTGTTTTTTTCCCAGATCTGCCGTAATGTGAAAATTTGGTCTATTGTGGACTTCTCTGGTCTAAAACCACATTGATAAGGACCTATCAAGTTGTTGACGTGGGGTTTCAGACGTTCACATATTACAGCAGACAAGATCTTATAAGCGACGATAAGGAGGCTTATCCCTCTGTAATTGGCGCAAATGTGAGGGTCTCCCTTCTTTAGGATCGGGCATACGATACTGAGGTTCCATTCATCGGGCTGGTGCATGCTCCTTTCCAACTGGTCTCCAGCTGCCTTGAAGAGTTCGGCATCAAAGCCATTTGCACCTGCAGTCTTATTTGATTTAAGTTTATATATCGCAAGATTAACTTCTTCTAGGTCGGGAGGACGGCATTCTTGCTCATCGTCCAAGCTGAATGGGGCAATCTGCCTGACAGCGGAATTTGTGTTCTCATCGCCGTTTAGCAGTCTGCAGAAATGATCTTTCCAGATCCTCAGTAGCGACTGTGACTCTATAACTATGTTTCCCTGCTGGTCTTTACAGGCTTGAGTTCGGGGTTTGCCACCCTGGCAGGATCTTTCTACCTTTTGGTAAAACTTCCGAATCTCGTTCCTGTCATGGCACCTCTCTATTTCCTCAAACGAGCGCTTCTCATGCTGCTTCTTTTTCTTTTTGAGAAGTCGGTGTTCTTCCCTTCTTTTCTCCTTGTAGATCTCGTTATACTGATCGTAAGCAGCCCTTGTTCGTTGTTGCATCAGCATTTGTCGTGCTTTTTGTTTGGCTGCATTTGCCTGCCTGCATTCTTCATCGAACCATGGGTTTAGTATTGGTGGCCGAGTGAAACCCTGAACCTCAGAAGCAGCGGTTCTGATGGATTATTTGCACTGCTGCCACTGGTCTTCAATGCTTAATGCTGGCGGCATAGGCTTCAAGGATAGTTGAAGGGACACTAGATTGAAAAAGGCATTGGCAATCTCTTGCGATTGTAGCTTTCCGACGTCATATATCTTCACAGTGGAAGTTCGCACGAGTCGTGAACATGATGTCCTCATTCGTACATGGCTACAACAAGGTATAGTGGTCGGAGTCAAAGTTGGCCCCTCGGAAAGTTCAGAGATCTCACACAGTGGAAGAGTGTCTTGCGTCGATCGCTACATGATCAATCTGGTTGAGGGTTGATTGATGTGGGGATCGCCATGTACCTTTATGGATTTTGAGATGCGGGAAGCATGTACTATTTACAACAAGATTTAGCCCCGCAGCAAAACCGATTAGCCTTAATCCATTTTCAGAGGTTTTGTCATGGAGGCTATGCATCTATTGTATTTCCAAAGATGTCCTCCTACCCTAGTTTTGCGTTAAGATCGCCAAGAACGACTTTCACGTCGAGTATAGGGCACTGCTCATATGTTTCTTCGAGAAGCTCGTGGAAACAATCTTTCTTACATCAACTGGGTTTTGGCAGGTAACCTAACCTCTGAGTCTACCTATAACGACAAATTCACGCCCAATTAATCGTTTTTTCTGTTATCTGTCGTCGTGGCCATAGTAAAAGGTCCGCCATCTAACGTTTTTCTTTTCAACTATTGCTTATTTCGTGAATGGCAACACTTAGCTCATGTCTGATTTGACAGATAATTAGTTTTATCCTTCCGCTAAACGAACATGGTTGTGTAAATGAAATAAAAATGAAATCATGTTAATGTTGCAGAATCATCAAAATCAAAAATCATCTTTTCAAATGAAGCTCATTTTGATCTTGGTGGGTATGTAAACAAGCAAAATTGTCGCATTTGGGGCACAGAAAACCCGCACCCATACATTGAAAAGGCGATACACCCTAAACGAGTCACTGTTTGGTGCGGATTTTGGTCCGGAGGCATAATTGTGCCATTTTTCTTCGAAAATGAGCAAGGAGTGGCCGTTACAGTCAATGGCGACCGTTATCGGGCCATGTTGAACGAACTTTTGTTCACAAAAGCTGAAGAGGAGGATATTGGCAACATTTGGTTTCAACAGGACGGCGCTAAGTGCCACTCAGCCGAAGCTACACTCGATGTTTTGCGCCCTGTTTTTGAAGATCGCATTATCAGCCGCAGAGCTGATGCCGTTTGGCAACCTCGGAGCTGCGATTTGACACCGTTGGACTATTATTTGTGGGATGCCGTAAAAGATTGACGACTATTGACAATTGACGCTATAAAGGACAATATTCGTGAAGCCATTGGTGAAATACAGCTGCACACGATCGATAATGTGCTTAAAAATTGGACCGATCGTGTAGGCTACTGCATGGCCAGCCGAGGCAGCGATTTGAATTCTTATGACTACCCTTATAATGTAGAGCACTCAGAGCACTCAGACCTAAATACCGGTCCATTGTACTACCAGTTAGGAACCTTCTATTTGTTATAGCTTTCCAGATGTTCGGATAAAAGCCAAAAGACGCTGCAATGATAAGTTACCAGCTCTCACCATGTCTGCGCCGAGTATCTGTAACCCCATGCGAGAAAAAGCAGTACATTAACAGAGGAAGTGCTCTGCGGTGTCCTCATCTTCTCCACACGATTCACAGAGTGTGGTATCACTTAAGCCTAACACATTTAAATGCTTGGCAAAAGAGAAGTGCTCGCTGGCAACGCCAATAAGCTTTCTACAGTTTTTTCTGCTACGAGCTAGCAAAAATGTTGCAGTCTTCTTACTAACGTTGGGGAGCATACGCTTGGTTTGTCTGCATCCAATGGAGGCATGTCCTCACTGAGAACGCTGGCAGACCTAGCGACGGTTCAGGTCCTGAGAAAGCTGTCTGAGATCCCTGCCTAGCAAGTTCATCGGCGATCTCATTTCCAGTTATGCCGTGATGGCCCGGAACCCAAATGAGACTCAAGGAATTTAATCTTCCGACCGCATTCAGTGAGCTCTGGCATTCCTGGATCACTTTCGAAGTGGTTAGAGGGTTGAAAATGGCCTTAAGCACAGCTTGGCTGTCGCTGCAAACAAAGATACTTCTCCCCGTCCATCCATTGTTCGTTACGTGGCTCAAGGCCATTAGGATAACATAAGCCTCCGCTTGGAAAACGGATGCGTATGATCCCAAAGATGTGTGCAGTCGTATGTTGTCGTTTTCCACAAAGGCACCAGCACCAGAACCCTCGTCGGTTTTGGAGCCATCTGTGAAGATACGATAACAGTTCTTTCCAGGCTCAGATTCTGGAGTAAACCAGTCCTGACCCGAAGGAAAGTTGACTGAGTAATTTTGACGCAGTTTGAGCCTTGGGCAAGGCCGTCTTTACACTTTTGGGGGCCCTGGGCACTTTTTGAAAATGGGGCCCCTGTATGATTCTATAAAAATGTTTTGTTGTGTAGTAAAGGTATACAGAAAAAAACACATAACTTTGAATCAATATTTCATCAATCATTATAAATCATTATAAAAGTAAATAATTATTGCAGCTTGTTTATGTTTTAACATAAACGTTAACATCAACATAAATAATTTAAAAATAAAAACAAAATAATAAATTTTTCATATAAGAATTCAAAAATAAACAAAATTTAAATAACAGAAAATTAAATTCAGATATAGTTTAAGGAATGTACATAGTTTAAGGAACAAATTATTGATATGCAAAAAGATGGAAAGAGGAATGTTTATTGAAGGAGCAAAATCATTGATTATATCCACAAAATCGATACCTCTGAGGATGTCGCTTTTCAGCGATAAACTTCTTGTCAATCTTTCTTGAACCATTGTAGTTCTGAGTTCGTTTTTTATTCTTTTTAACTTGGAGAAGGAACGTTCACCACTGCAGTTGGTCACCATCATACTTAATAAAATTCTAAGTGCAATTTCAACACTTGGAAATTCATCTTCATCTTTATTTGTTTTTAAGAAATTAGAAAGTTCTAGGATATTGCTAGTTTTTTCATTTTCGTGGTCGAACAGTTTTCCAGTATTCTTTTAAATTCTGGCATTCAGCAGGTAGTTCATCTCCGTTTACATCTTCCGTGTAAAATTTAGCAAAAGATATGCAGTTTTCGTTTAAGTCTTCTGAATTTAGGTTTCTTTTTATAGAAAAAAAAGTCAAAACGTTGGCTAATATTCGTATACGAAACAAGTCGCTGTTTCAAATCAACGCTTAGAGTGTCAACAATGGGAAGAAAGTTTTCAATTTTAAACCTTTCTTTCCCAGTCAAAATGACTGAGGGTTCAGAGCCGTCAAAAAAAGTCTGTTCTACACTTAGTCCTTTCAGAAAGGATCTTATACTCGGAATCCGGTTTTTTTTTTTTGTCCGGATGATGAATCAAAGTTATCAAAATTGTCCTTGAGCCCAATCATAAATTCATCGATTGCACTCAGCAAATCTAACATTTTTTTTGCAAAGACTAAGAGTTTCGTGTCTGGCCTCTCGTGCCTGTCGTAAATCGTTAACGATAGGCATCAAAGCTTCTTCAATTTCTTGATGATCATTATACGAGTATAAGGCTAAGCTCTTGTTTGAGAAAGAGTTTTTACAACTTTTTTTGAACCTAAATGAGCAATCAACACACTCCATCTTTGAAATCTTAAAAAATTGAGTGCCGTTCATCCCAGAGTATATCTAATAATGAATAGGGACACTCTCTACACAAATGCAACGCCTACATTAACAATAGACAGCAAGTCTCTCTCTTTTTTTATCGCTTTTTTCACAAACAGTGCTCTAGTGAAGTAGCCAGTTGTATTCCTCCCCTGAAACAATTAAGCCGCAACACCCGCCTCGCTAGGAATGCTCATCAGTTTACCTTGAGCCCAACTTCGGACGTACAGTCAAGTATAGAGATTCATATTTTAGTCGCACCACCCGAATGTGGAATGCTTTACCTGGCTCTGTATTTCCCCTGCATTACGATTCACAAAGGTTCAAAAACAACGTGCATCGGTGTCTCCTTTTAAATCCTCTCCTATTTTAATAAATGCTCGCACTGTGTGCTTATAACATTATAAGGGTAGTCATAACCCCTTGATATGCGCGTTAATTATAAAAAAAAAAAGAATAAAAAACCCACAGTAAGTGAAAACAGGCAAAAATTATTAATAGTAACCCTTTCGGACCATCGCATCGCAAATGTCAGAAGGATACACAAGAAGTTTTCCCATCTTCACAACACCAATTAACTTGGATCGTAAGATACACGTATGAATGTTTTTTCTGATTGGATTTTTTAAAAGTGCCCTGCAACGAACACAAGTTGTGTATGGTTTCGTTGTGTGTGACCTCTTTTTTTTTGTTTGAATTTGAAAATAATTTCGGAGGGAATGTGATTTAAAATGTTCAACAAGGGTTGTTGTTAGTTGTATCGAAATATATTTTTTTTCTTGAAAATAGGCCAATAGAGATTGAGTGTTGTTTCAGCAAATTTGGGGGCCCCTGGTTATTGCGGGGCCCTGGGCCTGGGCCCAGTGGGCCCAGTGGTAAAGAGGGGTCTGGCCTTGGGATCATCGTGTCAGACGGCATATCCATTAGACGTGAGTCAAAAAATATGCTGCTTGCGAGTTCCTCAAAGCTCCAGTGTGAATTGTGCCAGAGACCACATCGCTTTAAACGAGAAATGGTCTTGAGAGTACACCCCATGATGTAGGTATCAAGGGGAGGAAGATTCAACAGTGCGTCGAGAGCAGCTCCCGGTGTGCTGGGGAAGGCCCCCGTAACACCCAGACTAATTGTTCTTTGAAGTTTGACAAACGAGGCAATAGCGTATTTACGCGAGAGCTTATTCCACCAAACAACTGACGCATAGGAGATGATTGGTCTTATCATAGCCGTATAGATCCAAAGGACCCTTTTCGGTGAAAGACCCCATGTCTTGCCAAAGGCTCCTTTACATTGCCAGAAAACTGTGACAGTGTTTTAGTAGTCTTAGACTCGACATGTTTCGACCAAAGAAGTTTGTTATCCAGGATTACTCCAAGATGCTTGACTTCATTTGAAAAGGGGATGTTGACGCCTTTAAGCGTAAGTTGGGTCAGACCAGTCAATTTTCTACGTCTCGTGAAGAGGACAACCTCGGTTTTAAGAGGTTTAAATCATATAAAGCGCAGCCTGTGCTCGGGAACAGACAGCTTGGAGGCTGGAGCCAACCGAAAGCACGGCGACGTCGTCTGCATATGCTTGGGCATGAACTTTAGAACCATTGAGCATTACAAGTAGAGAGTCGATCAACATGCACCACAGAAGAGGAGATAAAAAGCCACCTTGTGGACAGCCCTTATTCACTCCCGTTTCAACATATTGTCCACACTCCGCCTCAGCAATTACGGTTCTTTTCATTAGCATTGCTTTAATCCACAACACTAATGTGACTCGTCCACACCGTGTTTTCTGGCAGCATTGCACATACCATCGAAGCTTGAGCACCTTGAATGTCGATGAAAATGCCCACCGCAAATTCTTTCCTGTCAAGCGCGCATTCAATCCTGCTAACAAGATTCTGAAGTGCGGTCTCGCAAGATTTTCCTCTTTGGTAAGCATGTTGCATCTGAGACGTATGGTTTTACGTATGTAAATCTCAATCATTCTTTCCAGCGTTTTAAGCAGGAAGGAGGTAAGACTGATGGGTCTAAAGCTCTTGGCGAGTGAGTAGTCTTGTTTACCAATTTTTGGTATGAAGGCGACTCTAATACTTTGCCATGGAGTTGGTATATACGTGATAGGATGTACTGACTCCCTTTGATTGAACTCATTAACATCAGGCGGAATCAAAACTAAAGCGTGATTGCGTGTCTGGCATAATAACAAACTTCATTCGTTTTAGCGGAGCGTTTGATTTAATATCAAAATAACGCTCACATTACAACAACAAGAGGGTGAAACAAATAATGTTGTTACAATCACTTAAAACTTATTTTTGATTAAAAACAATAAAGAAAGAGCAAACCCAATTACATTTCAGCAAAATTAACATCACGTTCCGCCGAAAAATGCCACCCAATAAATTACGAGCATCGGTTTACAACGTTACGTACAATCCTCTAATTGAAGTCGTTAATTGCTGCCATTTCAGCGCTCACTAAGTGCTCTTGTATTTGTAAACTTATTTGTTTCCCTGCTCATTATGTCTGTGTACATTTCTATACGGTGGGCGGCGGCGGCGGCACAAGGAAAACAAAACCCACTGAAGCGCTCCAATTAGATTCAATATTTATTTTTCAATTACCTGATTTGTTATTAGAACTGCAGTGCTATTTCGATCAGGTGTCAATGTCTGAAACGTGTTGAAAACATTATGCAATGAGTCATAAAACCCGAAACGTGACTTTAAATTGCTTACCCCATTAACATTTATATGCCAAATTTTCTCAAGCGCGAAACACTTAAGCGAGTGTGAGAACTTACACGGCATTTATCACGATTTCATTACGAAATCGAGTTCTCATAACACACGGTGCCATACTGCATTCATTTTCTTACGAAACTTGTATCACATTCCGTACGGAAATGAGGACCCAGATCATGGCATGGCGATGGCACATGTGCTGTCATTTTGAAACAACAATAAAAAAGAACTTCGCAATGAGTATCACCTGTTTGAAATGTGTCTTCATTGTATCTGGCTTGGGGTTGTGATCAAATCACACAAAAACACGAGTCTACAAAACCAAGCACTTGGTCTTTGAATTGAGACATAATCTCGCCCTCAACCCACGTTGCTGTTGATATAACTGAAGAATGCTGAAATTTCAATTAACACTCTACAATGCCGATTTAATCAAACCAGCTATAGTAAAAACAAAATAAGAAAAAAAAAAACCATTTGGATACCCCCTTTTGTGCTGTAAGCCAAAGCCTCTCGGGACGTTCGCACTGAAAGGCCTCTAAACAACCCTATATACCACTTGGCACTTGGCACTAAAACGACTACACGTGCCGCATTTATTTACAAAGTTTGGCCGTCCTATACCCCACGTCTCAATAGCTTCAAGGGAATGGTGATATACGGAGGAGCCCACCATACCCGGCCGCAGAGATAAAAGCTTTATTTTTCATGCCCTTGGTTAGGTTATCCGTATCTCAATAGGAAAGCAAAACTCGAATGGTTGTGTGTAAATTTTTGCTTCCTTTGGCTCTGGATATTTACTTTTAGCTTAACCAACCACTTGCACAATTTGTTTTCTCTTTTTCTTGTTTCTTCATTTTCCTTCCTTATTTCATCCATTTCAGGGATGATGATTATTTTTGTTTCATAATATGTTGGGGTGGGTCGTTGCTCGTTGCTCGTTGAGTTGGATTTTATTTTGTATAGAACTGTAATAGCGTTCGGAATGGAATTATTTTTGCAACTGTGTGCCATGCCGGGCAATATTGATGGGACGACCGAGTAAGCCCCTCGAAAGAGGAAAGGATAGATTTGGGGTTTGACAAATCAATTTAAAACTTTGGAAATGAGTCTTGGGGTTTTTGATGACTTTTTCACTTTAATGGCCTTTGATTGTTGTTGTTGGGGTGAATGAGGTTACAAGCTGGTGTATTTGTATTCCATTCAGGCCATCAATGATGAAGGGAGAGAAAAAAATTTAAATTAGTTTTTTTTTTTAAAGACGGAAAGGCGATCAACTTTTTGGTTGATGTTGAATATTTTGGTTGCAATTGAATGGGGTTCGTTGCTATTAACAAGTGAAAAATTTCGGAGAACCAATTTTACTTCTGGGTTTATTTTTTTAATGAATACATTAAAGATTCAAAGCGGCTTGTAGGCTAAGGCCGTGTATTCACTGCGAAAGTTGTGAAAGTTATACTACATGGAAGTTGCTACAATACTCCATGGTGTGGTGAAGACCGTGTGTGACTTTATAACGCAACATGCGGATGTATGTAACTATATAAATAAGATGAAAAAGGAAGCACCACAGAGATCAGGGAGCCCCGGGGCCCAGTGCATTTCCCTCGACCATAACTTGGTAACGAATGGAGATGCCTCTTAGGCCCGATTTCGAGTAGCTAAGTGAGAAAGATTTCCTCATAGGAGTGTAATTGCTATCGGAAGATTTGTCAAGTTCTCGGAAATGGCGATACTTCATATTTCATATTTCATACATTTATTTATCTCAGATCCCCCATGGAAACAAAAGAGCAAATCGACCTTGAAGTAGAACAATTCATTGCCGAAGTTCAACAAGCTGCAGAAGAAAGCACACCAACTTACTCGAGTAGGAAGCAAACTGAAACAAAATACCCTGCCGAGATAAGAGAGTTGATATTGGAGAAGAGAAGAGCTCGAAGAAAATGGCAAAATACTAGATTTCCAGACGACAAAACAGTGTTTAACCGGCTAAGCAACGAACTGAAAAAACATATCTACGAATTCAAAAATGATTCATTAAGTAGATTCCTGAAAAATTTAACGACTGATGCTTCAACCGATTATTCGCTCTGGAAAGCAGCTAAGCGCCTGAAAAGACCGCAGTTACAAAACCCGCCAATAAAATCTCTAAACGGGAATTGGATCGGAAATCCGAAAGAAAAAGCTAACCTGTTTGCAGAACATCTTGCGAATGTTTTTAAGCCATTCCCAGCAAATACATCTGAAAACAGCTTACAGTTTATTGATAAAGTCGATGAAGTTGACATACCATTTGTCACACTCAAAGAAATAAAAAGTATTTTTTCGAAATCAACTATCGAACAAGAAATCACCTGGGTACGATCTAATAACTGCTCAGGTTATGAAAGAAATGCCATCAAAAGCCTTCATAAAACTCCAATTCATAATAAATGCATGTCTAAAGACCCAATATGTCCCACATCATTGGAAAATTGCTGAAGTAATTGTTATACCAAAGCAAGGTAAGCCACCAACAGAAGTGACGTCTTACAGACCAATATCGCTTATACCAATAATGACAAAAGTCTTTGAAAAATTGCTACTGAAAAGACTAAGCAAAGTCATAGAAGAAAGAAATCTAATTCCAAATCATCAGTTTGGATTTAGAAATAAACATTCCACGATAGACCAAGTTCATAGAATAACGGATACAGTTGAAAAAGCATTAGAAGAAAAACAAGTATGTTCGGCTATATTTTTAGATGTTGCTCAAGCATTCGACAAGGTATGGCATGAGGGGCTAGCGTACAAACTGCAAAGGGACCTACCCAGGCAGTACTACGAAATACTAAAATCTTATATCTCAAACCGGCTCTTCAGAGTACGGTATGATCAAGAATATTCAAAGCTATGTAATATACAAGCCGGTGTTCCACAAGGAAGCGTCCTAGGACCTACCCTGTATTTGCTATATACAAGGGATATTCCAGTGGATAACAACACCATTATGGCTACTTTTGCAGATGATACTGCAATTTTGGCATCCAGTAAGTGCGTCGTCAAGGCTGCTGAGAAATTGCAAAATGCCGTCGACACCGTTAGTGATTGGACCAAAAAATGGCGTATCAAGCTCAATGAAGCTAAATCTGCACATATAAACTTTACAAATAAAAAGTTAAGCTACGTACAAATATTCATCAACAATCAAGCTGTAACTTGCGCCAACACGGCCAAATACCTTGGGATGAATTTGGATGCAAAGCTAAAATGGAAAGAGCATATCAAAAAGAAAAGGGAAGAGCTCAACTTGAAGTATAGAAAAATTTACTGGTTACTCGGTAGAAATTCTGACTTATCTGTCGAAAATAAAATAATGCTTTATAAACAAGTACTTAGACCTGTTTGGACCTATGGAATCCAATTATGGGGCTGTACAAAGAAAACAAATACTGAAATCATCCAAAAATTCCAAAACAAAGTCCTTCGTGGAATAGTAAATGCACCATGGTATATAAGAAATAGCGATTTACATCGTGACCTACAAATAGAAACGGTTACAGAAGTTGTAAGAAAACATGCTGTATCACACAATCAGCGACTGCATAGTCATATCAACTCTGAAATGGAGTCCGTATTAAATACGAGAGGCAATGTTCGGAGATTAAGAAGAACCAAGCCACACGAGCTAATGGTCTAAAAGTCATGGGAAGCATTAAAAGTTTAAGCTTCCCTTAAAGCGATTATATTATTGAGAAAGAAAAATCTGTTGTCGATCGTTCATAGATTGGTTCTGATTACGAGGAGTTTTTAGTGAGGTAAGAGTCCCACACTACTTGGTATCGAATACTGCCAAGTGTCTTTTGAAGATTTCCTCCTGACAAAAAAAAAAAATACATTTATTTAAATAGATTTATACAGTAAGAAACAATATCTTTTAAAGTAGTAAAAACTTAATTATTTCATATAGATGTGTTATTATCCGTTTAGTTCAAGTTCAACAATTTATGAGACAAAGTTTTGAAATAGTAAGACCTTAGAAAATATAAAAGAAAAATATAAAAGAAAATTCAAAATGAAGAAGAAAAGAAAACAGGAAAATAAATTGAAATTAAAATTTGTTCAATTTACATGTATCATCACTACCTTAACGTTGCCAGATATTCTTTTAATTTAGTTCCAAAAAGATTAGTATGGCTTATCATTCTTAAAGATCGGGGCAGACAGTTCCACAGACGTATCACAGTTATGAAAAATTGGCGCTCAGATATTAAAAACGTACAACGCAAAGGCACAAGATTCAATGATTTATTAGAACGCAAATAACATTTTTTAATAAAGAAGTAAGTACGGTGGCTGTCGCGTTTGTATGACATCTTCTTCTTAAATATAAAAATGAATCGCAAAATGTGTTGGTAATCGCATAACTCAACAACGCCTGGACCAATTTGGCCAATTTATGCTTTGTTGTGTTTGTTATTGTCAAGAGAAGGTTCTTATGACATAAAAAATTTTAAAAATTGCCTGGATATTCCCACAAGAACGGGTTTGGGAACGGAAACTTAGAAACTACTAAATAGGTTTCTAAAACTATTCCAGCATTAGGCTACATTATCCCCCTCCATCAGTTACTTAGACTTTATTTAATCCCTATAATCACACGGGAACAGAAACGGGAACGAGAACGGGAACCTTAACTTGACCGATTTCAAAAATTCTTTCAACTCTAGGATGTTAAATTATCCCTCAGTGACAAAGAATTATAAATGGTTCCTGTCAAGGTTTGATCCCCATATTCCCACAGGCACGGGGTAGGGAACGCAAACTTAGAAACTACTGGACAGATTTCTAATATTCTTTCAGGATTAGGGGTGCTGCATTATCCCACTCCATCAGTAACTTATACTCATGCTTACTTTAACATTCTACTCGATAGAAAGTTAGTCGAATTTGAAAGAAGTGCATTTTGAAACTCGAACGGTTCGAAATTTTACATGTTTAACATTCGAAACATTCGAGTCTCAAAATGCACTTCTTTCGAATTCGATTAACTTTCTTTCGAATAGAATGTCATAATAAGCATGACTATATTTTATCCGTATATTCCCACGGGAACAGAAACGGGAATCTTAAAGTTACTGGACTGATTTCAAAAATGCTTTCAACTTTATGATGTTACATTATCCCTCAGTGACATAGACTTATACTTCATTCACATATTTCCACGAGAGCGGAAGATTACCACAGGAACGGGGTTGGGATCGTAAACTTAGAAACTACTGGACAGATTTCAAAAATTCTTTTGGCATTTTGATGCCACATAATGCCATTCAGCATTAGGATGCCACATAATCCTAAAGCAAAAACAATTATTTTTCATTCCCAAATTCCCACTTAAGCGGAAGAACGAGAACGGGAACCTTAAAACTACAGACCCGAGTATCGCCGGGCGACTCAGCTATCAAAACATCGTTACCCAAAAACAACTTTAATTCTGTTATTCCGTTTGGTAAAAGCAAAATCTATATTATTCTACTTCAAATTTTTTTTTTGTTTGATTTATGGTCGTTTGTTCTCGATTGGGACACTGAAGACTGAACCATTAGATGATGATGAATAACTGATGAATTGTTGAATGCTTCTAATGTTTCCGAAACATCTTTGAATGCATCTCAAGAAAATGATGATGGGAAGTTGCGAGCTGCTCAGCAGAAAAGAATTGCGTTTGAGCGAAAGGAGAACTGCACCCAAATTTTGCATTTTATCGCTTCTTATGTCGATTTCCTTTGCAAAAACAAAAGCACTCTAAAAAAGTGCTTTTTTTTCGTGCTCACTGGAAACGAAAAGACAATTTTTTTTTTATCATTGTATGTGTGCTATTTTTGACAGCTCTCTTCCCGTTTGTTTTGTTCTGCAATTTTCAAGAAAATTTTTGGTTTTTCAACTTTCAAGTTCGGTTTTAGTTTTGTGGTAGCAACAATTATTCTCTTTCTGAAAGAAAAATTAATAAAATTACTATATTCATTTCATTTTAGCTTTGTAGCCCTGTTTTATTCGAAAAAATGGAGATAGATCTGGACGAGTACCTTTGTATAGAGAACTCCAATGGGCCAATAATTATTGGAGATGATTTACTTCTCCGAAACATTATTAGTAAGTATAGTTTGCAGTTTGGTATAATTCAATTAGATAATATAATGGTTTAAATATTTTGCAGCTGGTATGATTGTTCAGATGCCCTACGACGAAGTATATTTGTATTTTGGACTACCAGCAAGACATTTAGATGTTCCAGTTGCAGGTAACACACATATTGCTAAAGCTGTAAAAAAATTGTTTCATAGGTAAATAAAAATGTCTTTACACTAGGTACATCCTCAACAATAACACCTGATGACAATGAAACACCTGATGCAACACCAGTCGCATCGTGCAGCAGTTTGGTCAGAGCAGCAGCGGAATCGCAAGTTAAGTTAGTCATAAGTGGACTGAATAAGAAACAAAGTTTATGCTTAACTTATATGCAGAAATGCAAAATTCTGTGGGCCCCATGAAGCGGTTTGGAACGAAAAAGCTCATGTGGGCTCACCTAGCAACACAGCTGGAGCTCAAATTTAAAATAAAACTTAAACCGATACAAGTTGAATCGTGATACAAGTGCATAGTGAAGCGCACAAAAAAGGTGTCGGAAAACAATTCTACCAGCGGGGCTATACGGGAAGACACACCATATGACGAGGACATGTACGACATCGTACGAAACGACGATTCGTTGTGCGTCGACACGGGTATGTCCCCATCGCAAACTTTCCCTAAAGATGATATTTTTCCTGAAAGGCCGTCATCGTCTTCGCCCAATCCGGAAAGAGCATTAGCTCTACCGATGAATGCTGCAGCAAATGAATTGGGTGATGGAGCTCGTTCCAATGTTACACTGACTCGCAGGACTCGAAAAACGAAACAACAATTGATGTTCGCAAGTTTCCTAGCCCAGAAACAGGAGCATTTTGAACTTCGCGAGGAAAGAAGGAGAAAAAGGGACGAAATGAACTCTGCAGTGCTTGACAAAATATTAAATATGCTAAACAAAAAAGAAGAACAAAACGAGGACTAGCGTTTAAAAAAAGATAAAAAATTTGTAACAGTAAGACTGTATTTTAAATAATTTATTGTGTTAAAAAAATGTATAAACTATGTGCAACTCAACAAGACTGTAATAAATTAAACTGAAAATTGTACCTATTTAAAAATAATGTTGTGATTAAAAAAATGTTTAAAATAAGATGAAACTATAAGACTGTATTAAAAAAATTTACCTTTTAAGAAAACTTTATTTATTGAAAGAACAAACTTAAAAAGTAATAAAATGATTTGTAAAGAACTATTGTTTTAAATTTCTAAATGTTTTCACAAATATTGTTGCGCTTTATTTGCCCTCTGTGGAGCAAAATAGTGTCATCCAAATTTACATCTTGACTGTCTGGGTCTGGGTAAGTACGTTCTCTGTTCTGGTTATTTTGATTAGCATCGTTCGTGTCTTCCCACAAATCACCTTCATCGATGCATAAGTTATGCAAAACACAACACGCTAATACAAATTGGGACATTCTAAAGACTGTATGGTAATCTAACCGAACCAGTTGCCTAAATCTTTGTTTTAACAATCCAAATGAGTTTTCGATTTTGACTCTCGTTTGGCAATGCTTTTTGTTATACTTTTTCTGCTTATCGGTTAGATCACCATAGTCCCGATAAGGCGTAAGTAGAAACTCCCTTAGCGGATAGGCTGCATCCCCCAAGAAGTGGTATTTTCTTTCACAAATCCTGGGTATATCTTTCGACACATGCGAAAGTGTATAAATCCGGGAGTCGTGGATTTTGCTTGGAGGTCCAACAAACACATCCAAAAACTTTTTGTTGGCATCACATATGCCTTGCAACGTAATGGAAATTAATCCGTGGCGATTCACATAAGTCGACCGAATTTTGTGTGCTGGGTTTCGGATATATATATATGAACCATCTATACATCCCAAAACGTTGTCCAACCCTGCAAGCTAAAAAGTATTCTGTAAGTCATTCAATATATTCGCAATAGTTACTCATTATTAACCTTTTGAAATCGTCTACTTTCTCTTTCTCTGCACTCGTAGTTGGCATTTTGATGTATGCACTTGATATGCTATGCAAAAACTTTAGGAATGTAGTCTGGCTTCTGTAGGAGCTCGATAAGGAGAAATTGAATGAATTTGAAACTTCTCGATATGTACTTTTATTTCCAGCGAACCTGCAAAAACGAAATTATTATTTTCATGTTAGTTGAAATACATTTTGACTACGAACCATAAAAATGCAAGCGTTTCAGTTTCCGCACTAATAGGATTTCTTCCTCCAGTATTGGTTTTTTTATTGTAGTAAACCGAGCTGGCATACTTTTGAGCTATCACATCGGCAGTTCGCTGGGATACACGAAAATGTTGACGAAACTATATAGAAAGAATGTTTTCGTTACTTTATTAATAAGTGCTCTTGGAACAAACCTCCTCATCCGAATAATTATACACAACACTTTCAACAAAATTATTCACAGAATGCCTTTCGTTTTGTCCAAGCAATTTTAGAACATCAAACACTTCTTCGTCAGAATCGGAACTAGACGACGACTGATTACATATATTTTGATAAATTGCAGCTAAAATTGAGCGATCCATTTTCAGAAAATAGTTTATTGTTTATTTTTATTATCTCTCTTTCACAGTCGTTTAACCAAAAAGCAAAAATGCAAAATAATCAAACTGCAAACTGGTAAACGTCAAATGTTTTGTGTTGGTGTGCGTGAAAGTGCGTGTAAATCTTGCCTCTGAATCGAGATTCGTAAAAGTGCTTTTTCGGGGCAAAAAAAAGTGATCTAGTGCCTCAATGTCAGAGTTGGGAAATAATGATTACAAAAAATTTCAATTACAATTACTTGTAATTGTAATTGAAAAATTTCAATTAACCATTCCATGTAATTGTAATTGAAAAATTCAATTACCCATTACTTTTAATTGAAAAGTTTCAATTACTTGGAATTCAATTACTTATATGTAATTGAAAACCAAAGTAATTAAAAAAATGCTGTAATGATTACTTTTTTCAGTAATCATTACACAAAAATGTAATTGACATCTAATTTGCTCAATTACATTTTTAAAATTAAACAAAATTGAACGAAATTAAAGCATTGAACAGGTACTGTGTCAAATTCCTTCTTGTTTAGTGAAGAGTAGCATTTGGAGAGTCTGAATTCAGAAATTATAACAACAAAAACTTCTGCGTTGTCCGCTGTTTTGAAAAGAAAAACATTTCTACTTTCAAAAGTCATTTTCTCGTTTACTAATTGTCGTAGAGTATTGTGTTTTCTATTATTTTGTTGGGGAGGGTATTCTCTGAAACCCTTCTAGTGGATCATTTTTGGCAACTCCTTACAATACAAAGATATTGGTGAAAAACTGTCAGAAAGTTGGAGAATAAAGTGCGATTTCGCGATTATCTTGCTCAAAATGTAGATTAAAACAATAATTACCATTGACTATGAATAAAAAAAAATTATATATACGAATTTGTAATTGAAAAGTATGTAATGCATTACAATTGAAGTAACCAATTACTAAAAAAGTAATTAGCGGTGTGTTTTCTTCAATTACTTGGAAAAAAGCATTACTTTTCCAATTACATGTAATGGGTAATTGAAAAATTTCAATTAACCATTACATGTAATTGTAATTGAAAAATTTCAATTAACCATTACATGTAATTGTAATTGAAAATTTTCAATTACCCATTACATGTAATTGTAATTGAACCTGTAATCCATTACACAAAGTAATCATTATTTCCCAACTCTGCTCAATGTAACATATTTCGAGCGAAAAAGCACTTTTAAAAGTGCTTTTGTGTACCACTGGAAATCGACATTATGGAAAAGATGGGGGTAGTTTGTTCCAAGTAAAGAAAGCGTTTAGAGGTCATTATAACACTGAAATTGACATGAAAATTCTATTGTTTTTGTTATGAACCATAAGCTCTCATTAATCAAGAGAAAAAAACACTTGCCACATTTTCACAAATATGCATGTTGTGAATTCAATAGTGTTTGAATGCAATTTAGCATTAAATAGTAGTATGTAGTCATAAAACAAAATAGTTCTTAAAACGTATTTTAATATATAATATTGACAGCAAAAAACAATAATTGTATCAATTATAAGTTCGCTTGAGTTACAAAAATATATTTCTACAAAAGCATTGAATTTCTATTTTTTTTTTAATGTATTAGAATAAAAATTTCATTTTTATATAGTACAGCAATTGTTAAAATGCCACGAGCAGACGACAAAATATATTGGTCCGAGAACGAATTCTGCAAAGCGACACAGAAACAATATGCAGTCAGAGAGTGAAAAGCACCGTGCAAATCGTCTGCAAACGAATCGAGATCGGAATGCCCGTTCCCGTTTAAACAGTCGTAATGCTACTGATCATGTCCACAAATGCAAGATTGCAAGTCCGCGTTTGCAAAGGCGTTCAATTGGAAATCTTGAGCGTGCAGGTTTTAAACATGACAGCGCAATTGATTATATTGTTTGCATCCTGTAGTTGTGGTTAGTACAATGGACAAAGTCTGTCAATACTATAAAATTTTCGGGTAAATCAGCTGGGCTGTGTTGTGGAAGTGGCAAAGTTAAATTTACCTATTTTGAATCCACCACCAGAGCCATTTTATTCATTGCTTTTTGGCGAATCGGCTGAGTCAGAATGCCTTCAAATGACTTCATTTGGTGCAAAAAACAGTGTAGAAAATGAAATTTATACGTTTAAGTTAATTTATACACACGACATTTTAAATAGCGCGAATCATGTTGAAACCAATTATATGATTGTCTATTATCTGTTCATAATCAAGGTTAGGTGTATCATAACATTGGTTCGTTATTGCCGTCACCCAATTCAGATTATCAGTTTCCGAAAATGTATTTTATTGGCAATGGTAATGACAATAATGATTCTGAAGTCATACAACGCGGTAAAGTTGGAGGTGGAAACAATAGTGTGCGAGAAAATATCATAAGATTAATGATACAATTTTTCCATGAACAAAATGTATTGGACTATATTTCATCCACAAATTCCCACAGGAACGGGAATGGGAACGGGATTTCAAAAATCACTGGAACGATATGAAATTTTTGTCGCTATTACAAAATTACAATACAACGTTATCAGGACGGAAAAAGGAACATAAGCGGGAACTTGGAAAGTTCTGAACCGCTTCCAAAAATTCTTTCACTGTTAGAGTGCTTCATTGTCCCTGAGTAATATAGACTGTATTTTATTACCATTTTCCCACAGGAACGGGAACGGGAATACAAAAACCACTGTTCTGACCTGAGATCAATATGGTTTTCAATATTACAACACGGTGCTATTCCCATACGGAAACGGAACGGGAACTGGAAAATATCCGGGAACTTGAAAAATACTGGACCGATTCCGATTGCCTCTGAGTAACATAGACTATACTTCATCCCCTCTCTGCCACTAGAATGGAAGCTTTACTATTAAAGCTTTCCTTAACACTTCAAAAAGCAGCCTGTTAAACTTCACTAAGGCCACAAAATGGTTAAAAACTGACCAGACATAATCTCATAGGTTTCTAGGACGTTACAATACTCCAGGGTATCACAATTGATCTACCATTGATCTAAGTGTGACGGTAATAAGATCAACCGTCAGCCCATTCTACCTAACCTAACCTAGCAGCACGCGTCAGCAGCACACAACAAGGACAAGCGACACGAGTCTGCTTCACGAGTCAGCGACACGTACAACTAGTATGATAGTAGGTTAGTTAGATGGCACTGAGATGAAGATTCTCATACGACAACGGGCATCAAAATCCGTGGAAGTCTTCAAAATTTACCATAGTGGAAGCAATAGAGCATGTTCAAATGAGAGAACTCCCCCAAAAAGTCAATATCATGCAACGCTCAGACATGATCAAATGGTGTTCTATTGTTGCCAACTACACATTTATTCTGAAAATTTAATTAAATCACACAAAATAATGAAAACAATTCAATTGAATACTCCAAAGATTTCAAGCGAAGATCTAAAAACGCCAATCTTTTGCAATACATATAAACTTTGAGAATTTATTCAAATTTGTTGGAGCAGTTTTTTCAAAAAAGGGTTTTTTATTTTTCACTTTTTTTAAAAACGAGTTTTTGAAAAGTCAAGTATTCAAAGCTTAAGATCTTGCCAGAAGTTGTTTAGACTTAAAATATTTCAAATGTTGAAACGCAATCTTTTTTAAACAACCTACGACTTCTAAGATACAAAATTTCGTTAATACCGTGTAACCCATTAACGAAAAAGTCGGTTTTGAAAAAAGCGTTACTATGGGACGCACCGTTCTTAGACTTTTTTTAAATCTTTCCTTCCATTGATCAACTCTTTATATCGCATCTTATCTCACTTACAAGTGTATATAATATATACATATATACTATATATGTTAGACATGCAACATGTTTTGATGGGACAAAATATGAAGCACTGTCGCACCTTTTTCATACTGGTGTTTAAATGGTAGACACGTGCAACCAAGAGGACCCTAGCGTTCATATAGGTTTTTCTTAAAACCCACTTCTGTCTATCAACTCCTACTCTCACCTCCTCGTGGTGAACATCGGGTGCCTAGTACCTCAACTGGAGATTGGGTCTCAACCCTAGTGGAAGGTTGTTGGTGGCAGCAAACGAGAGAGGGGGGGAGAGGTGTTCCCAAAAAGGCACCTCTTCTTTCATCCAGACGGCAGCGGAGGAATTCCCTCGATGGAATCAACGGTGGCGTCTACAGTTCCAGTCAAGTTGAGCTACTTAGTGAACACCTTATAGGGCTACTACAACATATTTGGAGCTCAGGCCTATAAGGAACAGTTTATCCGGCTCCCCATCTTTGGAGATACAAGGATTTGGCTCTCCAGGTTGGGGGTTGTGCTGTCGGCTGTCGGGGTGACTTCCCGGCCACGTAAAGTAATCGTTAGTTGCGAAGCACCAACAAGCCTCGGATACGGACGGATTTACTGATGACGAACCTAGCAAACGAAAAACGGACAACGAACTTCGAATTTGTACGTGGAATGTTAGGTCCCTTAATAGACCACGTACAGCCGAACAATTAGCGGAAGCCCTAAACTGCTACAAAGCAGATATTACCGATATCCAAGAAATGCGATGGGATGGACCAGGTAGACGCAAATTAAAAGACTGCGCTATCTACTACGGCGATTGCTACCGATAACAAAAGCAGCGACTGTTTGGATGTGGATTTGTTGTTGGTACTAGACTCAGGCAACTCGACACAACTTCCTCGCATAATTTTATGGTATCACAATGGACCTAATATTGGTATAAGTGTGTCAGTTTGTTTTCCTGACAGCCATTTAAACCTAACCTAACCTAACCTAGACTCAGGCAAAGAGTCTTGAGTTTCAACTATGTGAACGAGTGCATAGCATCAATCCGCATCAAGACTAAATTCGTCAACATAAGCCTCATTTGCGCATACGCCCCCACAGAGGAAAAGGATGAAGACACCAAAGACGTATTCCTGGACAAAACATATGAGCAGTGCCCTGGCTATGACATTAAGATTGTTCTAGGAGATTTTAATGCCAAGCTAGGAAGAGAGGATATCTTTGGTGGAATAATCGGAAGATACAGCCTACACGACAACACCTCCGATAACGGATTCAGGCTGATCGGTTTCGCTGCGGGGCGAGACCGTCAACCAGATTGACCACATTGAGATCGACGTACGACACTTCTCCAGTATAGAGGATGTCCGAACATTCCGAGGGGCCAACATTGACTCGGACAACTACCTTGTTATAGCCAAACAGCCAAGGTACGACTGCGGATATCCCGATCTAAGCCAAAACAAGGAAATACTGTGAGAAAAGTCAACGTTGGACGACTACAATCGCAAGAGATCGCCAAGTCCTTTTCCGATCGAGTCTCTTACAACCTCTTAAAAAGTCCTATGCCGCAAACATTAAGTATAGAGAACCAGTGGCAGCACTGCCAATCAGCCATCAGAGATGCCGCCTCTGAAGTGCTTGGTTTCACACGGCCACCACAATGAATCCCTTGGTTTGACGACGAATGCCGGCAAGCACATGCAGCTAAACAGGAAGCATACAAAGCGGCGCTGCACAAAAAGACTAGAACTGCTTACGAGCTCTACAAGCAGAAGAGGAGAGATGAACACCGGCTTCTTAGACGGAAAAAGAGAGAGAATGAGAAGCGCGCGATCGAGGAGAGAGACGGGTGCCACAGCAGGAACGAGGTTCGGAAGTTTTACCAAAAGGTAAAAACAACAGCCTTGGGTTATAAGTCCCGAGTCGAAGCTTGCATAGATCACCAAAGGAACATCGTGGTGGAACCGCAATCAATGCTGATTATATGGAAAGACCACTTCTCCAAGCTCTATAACGGCGATGATGAACCCAATTCCGCTGTTAGAGAGATAGAACCATTCGATTTAGGCGACGTAGACCAACAATTCCGCCAACCCGACCTGAACGACAGCAGTATCTAAGCTAAAGTCCTACAAAGCTGCTGGAGCTGATGGCCTCACTGCCGAATTGTTTAAATCGGCAGGCGATGACCTGGTCAGGAGTATGCACCAGCTCATTTGCAAAATATGGTCGAAAGAAAGCATGCCCGCTGAATGGAACCTCAGCATTGTTTCCCTGGTCCTCAAGAAAGGAGACCCTCTGAACTGCGCCAACTACAGAGGTATCAGTCTTCTTAACATCGCATATAAGATCCTCGCTGCCGTATTGTGTGAGCGTCTGAAGCCATTCGTCAACAACCTGATAGGTCCTTATCAGTGCGGCTTTAGACCAGGAAAGTCCACCATAGACTAAATCTTCACACTACGGCAGATCTTGGAAAAAACCCAGGAGCTTCAAATCGATACCCACCACCTTTTTATCGATTTTAAGTCCGCGTATGACAGCATCTATAGAGAGGTGTTATATAGAGCCATGTCTAGTTTTGGCATCCCTACCAAACTTGTCCGATTGTGTAGGATGACGATGGAGAACGCACGCTGCTCCATCAGGGTCGGAAAAGAGCTCACGATACATTCGATGTCAAAAAAGGTTTTAGGCAAGGCGATGCACTGTCATGTGACTTCTTCAACATCGTTCTTGAAAGAATAGTGCAAAACTCCCACGTCAACACAAGAGGCACAATTTTTCAAAGATCCGTCCAATTGCTCGGATATGCCGACGATATTGACATAATTGGAAGAACGCAGCGTGATGTCAATGGCGCGTTTATGAGCATTGAGACGGAAGCGAAGAAGATAGGTTTAGTGGTAAATGAGGGCAAGACCAAGTATATGCTGTCATCAAGAAAGAACACCCAACACCGACGTCTTGGACAAAACGTCACGATTGACAGCCATAACTTTGAGGTAGTTACGAACTTTGTCTACCTAGGAGCAGCTATTAATTCAGACAACGACACCAGCGCTGAAATCAAACGAAGAATAACTCTTGCCAATCGCTGTTTCTTCGGTCTAAGAAGGCAATTGAGTAGTAAAGTCCTCTCTCGAGCAACTAAAGAGTGTCCCTGTACAAGACACTTATCATCCCTTGTTCCATGGACCTTGTCAAAGGCAGACGAGAACGCTTTAGGATGCTTCGAGAGAAAAATTCTTCGGGTGATTTTTGGTCCCGTCTGCATAGATGGAGAGTGGAGAAGAAGATTTAACGACGAATTGTACGGACTGTACAGCGACACTGACCTTGTCAAACGAGTCAAGGTCCAGCAGCTTAGATGGCTGGGTCATGTAGAGCGAATGGACACCAACGCTCCGGCCCGGAAAGTCTTCCAATCCAATCCCGAGGGACGGCGCAGTAGAGGAAGACCGCGACTCAGGTGGCGCACGCAAGTAGGAGAGGACCTCAACCAACTTGGCGTGCAAAACTGGAGGCAGCTAGCTAGGGACCGAGCTGGCTGGAGAAGCATGTTGGTTGAGGCCCTAGTCCGACCCGGACTGTAGCGCCACCTTAAGTAAGTAAGTAAGTCGCACCTTTACAAATTACTTACACTTTTGTTTTTATTTTGTTAATTTCTTGTAAAATGGGTTTTTGTTGATATTTTCATGAATAACTTTTCACTAACAGCAAATACATAAAAACGGTTTCTTAGTTTTTTGTACAAAATAAAAAGACTTTTCCAACGCTATGTATTAAACCGTTATTGATGGATAAGTGAAACAAATTGCCATTTGTTTTTATTGGCTTAATATAAAAAAAGCTTTGGCGTCAAATATCTTTCTTTATGGGCTAACCTCAAAAAATGAATGATGTCATCGTCATCAGCACCCTCAAATTATATCTAGGAGCCTTACACGGCCCCTGTCGGCTTTTCAAACTAGCACAGTGTATTTGAAGAGAGTGTGTGGAGATCGATTTTACGTCTTCTAGTAAATGGAATGATGACTGTGTTTTGGTGGGGTTGACTTGTAGCCCTTCGCTACTGCACCAGTCATTGACTTTGTTCAACTTTGCATTCGGTTTGTGACCTGTGCATCGTGATTGCCTTGAATAGAGACGACCAGGTCATCAGCGTAGCCTTGTATGTCAAGGCCCGACTTATTGAGGTCGTCCAGGAGCTGATCTATTACAATTGATCAGAGAAGGGAGGATAAAATTTATTGATTTTTTGACTTAGTGTGGTGGATGTGATTCAGCCCCATAACATAGAGTCAATCCATTTCATGGTTGTTGTTCTGTGGGTCTTAATACAAAAGGCCTTAATCGCTTTTTTGTCGCCTCTTGATATATGCTTTCCACAAAGGTGAAGATTTTTCCGGCTTAAGCTGCTTCGCTTTCCTGCCGAATCACGATATCTTCTTCTTCCAATTGGAATCGATCGAAACGACAATGAACTATTGAGAAATGGACAAAATCTGGACGTGTGTTGCGGATGGGGTTAGTCTCGTTGTTGCAAATGTAGGCCTAACCGTCTAGTCTTTTTATTTCTATGCATATTCGAGTTATTCCATTTAAGTTTCGAGAATCAGATTAAAGCAGTGTTATTGCTGGTTGGTTCTTTCCTCTACACCCTCTACACAACGTGCAGTCGACAAGAAGTGGAAAGTGATTTAAGTACACAATCTCTTCGTTAAATCGTTCACACACTGATGCCATTTTCCACGTGCGAAGTTTGTCATGGACATACATACTGGCGTGTCTGTTGAACAAGAGGAAAGTCTTCCACATTTGCTTCACAGTCTCCAATAGTTTTATCTCCAACCACAGGAGACAGGACGTCATAGAACGCAGCCTTCTGAATCTTAACTTCTGCTGTAACAGAATGTCCTTAATCCGGATACGGTTCTATTTATTGCAAATTTAGTGTGTAGTCCACATCAACTCTCGAAAACACGATTTTTTTAAATTCCCATAAATGTACCTATCTTCATTATTATGTTCCTACGATAGCAAAATGTGTACTGAACAGGAGGTGTAAGAGCCGAAGATTCCTTTCACACAACGCTGAATCCATGCTTTCAATGTGCAAGACTTTCTTGAAAGCTTAATGGAAAAAGGAAATACAATACATAACGTGCTTAGCATTTCTCCCACCTCGTGTCAATAAATAACGTTCAATTTGCATGTTTTTTTTCTCGTATGGAATAAAATCAAAGTCAATTTCCAAAGAACTTTTATCGGACTGGTATTCTAAACAAATTCAACACAGTATAGTTGGCAAGTGAGTACACTTCTTGTCCATAAGATGCATTTGCCTTTTCGGCATTCACATTTTGTGTAAATGTTGGTTTTGTTTATGAAGAACTTGCAATGCAGAATTTTCGCTTATCGTTTGACTTGCCCTCAAATTGACGAAAAATTGTGTCGATTCATATAAAAGTTTAAATCCCAGAAGAACCGATCGATGGGGTGCTAAAAACGATTACTTTTGCATCGGGTATGCAAGTTCCATACACTGATCACTACAAAACAGAATGCTGGTAGCCAACAATTTAGCTAATGCGAAGTGGGTAAGGTACTATCAGTTAGTATCTAGTGTATTAATGGAAGCGAATGCTTGCTTATCCTGTTCTTATATATGGCGCAGAAGCATGGACCTTGTCAATGGTAGATGAGAACGCTTTAGGATGCTTCGAAAGAAAAACTCTTCGGGTGATTTTTGGTCCCGTCTGCATAGATGGAGAGTGGAGAAGAAGATTTAACGACGAACTGTACGGGCTGTATAGCGACACTGACCTTGTCAAACGAGTCAAGGTCCAGCAGCTTAGATGGCTGGGTCATGTAGAGCGAATGGATACCAACGCTCCGGCCCGGAAAGTCTTCGATTCCAATCCCGAGGGACGGTGCAGTAGAGGAAGACCACGACTCAGGTGGCGCACGCAAGTAGAAGAGGACCTCAACCAACTTGACGTGCAAAACCGGAGGAAGCTAGCTAGGGACCGAGCTGGCTGGAGAAGCATGTTGGTTGAGGCCCTGATCCGACCCAGAATGTTAGCGCCACCTTAAGTAAGCAAGTAAGTAAGTAAGTAAGCGAGAATGCCAGCTTATTCGATTTGCTTTATCTCAAGTATAACTTAATCATGCTGCCTCATATTTCCCATATTTACAACATACTCACTTTGGATCAAACGAATAGATAGATTTTTTAAGCTTCCAGCATTCGTTAAAAAAAGGATTAATTTTTTTTCCAAATTCTGGATCACTGAGATTGTGATGATTTGTAATAAAACACTACCTTCCATACTTGTCGTTCCTATGACGTTATGGATAGCATATCTGCTTGTTACGCGGGAGGTTCTAGGTTTGAATCTCAGAAACATCAAGGTAAGCAAATTATATTTCCAGGGGATCGCAATTCATGAAGAATCGCCAAGTTTTTCATGTCATAAAAGTTGCTTTCTCGATTTGCCGTACGGAATCGGCAAAAATTTGTAGGTCCCTTCCAATCCCTCACAAGGTGTATTTGAGAGAAATGCGCTTAACTTCTGGGTTCTCTGTTGTGCCACCCTATTAATTTTATTCATTTTAAGCTTAAATTAAAAGCGAGCTGTAAGTACGGGTCACACTCGTCTGTCAGCCGTTGATCAGCTACGTTTGAAATCAAAATTCAGCATAGTCGCTGTCGGCCGGCGTGTGTTAAGCACATGCCACACTATGATGGTTAGCAGATATGACTGTAGTATAGTGTTTGCTTGAACGTTATCTCATTTGTTTCTGTAGTGAAATAAAAGAAAGCGTTTTGTTTGAATTAAGGGCTGCATCCGTCTGCCATTAGTTTCATTAGTTCCATTTTTCTTTAATGTAGCTTTCACTTTTATGGCAAATAAAGTGAGAAGTGACGATCATTTTCTCAAATTGATTTGAAACCAACCGACAATAAAATGGCGACGTGGGTTCTCGGTCGAAAGGCTCCGTCCGTTCGCTACCGTATTCAACTGCTCGATTAAATACACTGTTCTTATGAAAGTGAGAATGAATCGGACGCAACGAAAAAAGTAGCCAAATTTTAACAGAACCGATGAGATTAGTTGTCAAAACCAATTTGAAGTTTTCTCTTCTGCTAGTGATGGAATGAGTGAAACCGATACCTCAGAGATGTGACCTAATTTTAGTATAAAACTAGTTTTAACAGCCAAAAAATACATTTACTATCCCTCTTTGCTTTACGAGGTCGATAATTGGGAAATCAATTCACCACTCATGACAAAGTTCAAAATCGAGTTTAATTTAAACAAATATCCGTTAGCCTTAAATGATTACTTCGTTTATCGCATTCGCTTCCACCTGAGTACTTCTGGTTAAATCAGCTTGTGGGCAAAATATACAGTCGTTATCAGCTGATGAGTGTCAAGCACAGGTCACGTGGCTACATACAACCAAAGTTACATACACAGCAAAGTCGGTCACCAGTATTACACTGACTTCAAATGTGAACCAGAACCTGTCTTTCAATGTCACGCAAGTATTAGGTTGAAGAGTAAACATAAATTTGTAAGTCAAAATAAGCGGCAAATGTCGATAACGGGTAATTTAACGCTCCCTCTTAAATTTAAACTTCCGGAATGAGGTTAAATAAGCGGAACAAGATGAAAAAAGTCGAAAAGGCTTTATTAAATGTACCCTGTACATTTTGACAATTTCCTGTCAATATATCGTTTGACTTTAAAGCTGCAATTCGGAAAACTAGGAGGAAAGAGTGGAACCAGAGATTTAACTGCTGCGTGGTAGTGACATTTTGTTCACAAGTTAAATTAGACCGGGAACTCTGGACCGGATTTTATTTATATAACCCCCCTTGTCGAACTGGGCGACATCTCTAATCTCCCACTGAGCAACGTCCTGAAATTTACTCAGGGCTCCAAGTGGTTCAGTGAGAGTTCCCTACCACAATAACCATCTACCTCTCCAATCCTCCCATTTCCTCATCCTCTGATTTCCCGGGGAGCACAATGGATCCTTGAGATCCGAGTGAGGTGTTGCCACTTGTGGCTGCCACCCCGCATTCAACCTAACCTAACCTAACTCTACTGGGCTGAAAGGAAAACATGTGCAATCCTTGCGAGGCCACTAGAGCAATGTTTGTTAAATTAGCGATAAAAAAGAGAGAGACATGAAACGCAACGAAGAAAAATGAGACGGAGACTTTGTTTTCTTCTCAGAAATAATTTGAGGATGTTTCAGACAAAGGAGACAAAAGTTGACACCTGTATTATTAAATCTATGACCGTGAGTACATTTGACGTAAGAACCATCGGCTTTTTTGAAGAGGTTTTCTATCAACTGGCAGTGAAATTATACCCGCTGGTAAAAGTGAAGCATTTTCGCCCTTCGCACATTCATCCTTCATAGTTCCACCCTATACACTACCACCCATGTTATCAAATCGACTTCTAAAGATTGCAGGAATACGAGAAAAAAGATTTTCTACATCAAATATTTTCTTAGACTAACTCTCAATTGATAGAAAAAGTCAAAGATACTTGGAGGACCAAGAGATCCAGTGACCTCAACACCAAAAGTCGCAATTAAAAACAAAACTAAAAATGGGTACGATTATGTCGCACCAACTTGCGATTCTAAGAACGATATCAAAATCATAAGGCTGAGTTAAAGGTTTTGGTATTCCCTTTTCATAATATATTTGGTGGTACAGGGTCGCCAAATACACATTAATTATGAAAATTGAATTGAATTAATGAATCTAGCAAAATAATGAAAAAATTAAATTAAATATTCCAAATGTTTCAAGCCAAAATCCAAAAACGCCATTCTTTTGCAGTTGCTAATACACATAAATGATAAAAATTTAATCAAAATCGTTGGACCTCTTTATTCAAAAACCGGTTTTTTATTTTTCACTTTTCTTTAAAAATTCGTTTTTGAAAGTCTAGTATGCAAGGTTTTAGATCTTGCTGGAAGTTGTTTTGACAAACACTTTGAAAAAGAATCAAAGTTATAGTTTTGAAGTTATTTTCAAAAACTAAAATTTTTTTTAAAAATTTATAAAAATTTCCAAAACTGAATGTTTTTAAATATTGATATGCAGTCTTTCTTAGAGTGCGAAACTGGAGAGAGCTCGCCCGAAAACGAAGTCGTTATTTGCCCGCCTAAGTAAGTAAGTATGCAGTCTTTCTTAAACAGCTTACGACTTCTAAAATACAAAATTTCGTCAACATAGTATAAGCCATTAACGAGAAAGTCGGTTTTGAAAAAATACGGTACTATAGGAGGTACGGTTTTTAGACTTTTTCCAAAATTTTTTCTTACATCGAAAGAAAGAAAATCCAAAATTAATCCTTCACACAAAATTTTATCAAAATCGTTGGAGCCGTTTTCGAGAAAAATAAATAATCGGCCCCATCGTGGTAACCGTCGGAGAGGAGTTTTCTCCGCAACGCATCTTTTTTCGGAGATTCAATTTTGCTTCGAAGTAGTTGTCGTCGTAAGAAATTTTTCACCAATACGGCAATGCATTGCATTCCCAAAACTAAAATCTCCGCATCAAAAACTTATCGGAGAACGTCGGATCGTCCGATCGGAGAACTACCACGAAGCAAAATGTCTCCGATCGGAGAAAATTCCGCTCCGACGGTTACCACGATAGGGCCGATTGTCATATCGGTTGTATGGCAGATACCGTTATTTCAAGGCCTAGAGACCCAATTGGTACCCGTGGTGTGATGGATAGCATGTCCGCCTGTTAATCCAGAGGTTCGAGTTCGAATCCCACCAGAGGCAAAAATGTTTTTTCTACGGGTATCGCCTTTCGCGAGGAATTGGCAAGTCCTCCGTTAGTATTCATTGCCATGAAAAGCGCTTTCTCGATTAGCCGTTCGGAACCGGCAGAAAATTGTAGGTCCCCTCCATTCCCTCACAAAGGATGGTTGTGAGAAATGCGCTAGGCTCAGGGGCTCCTCGCTCTGTTGCGCCACCCTATTTATTTTATTTTTATTTTATTTAGAGACCCAATTCCAAAAAATCCCTCTGTAGGCTGCCCACAGACCCTAACTGCAAATTTTGAAGAAAATCGGTCCATTGGTTCAGGCTGAAGATCCATATACAGAAGACAGACAGAATTGCAGGACCCATTTTTTCGTATTCTCTATCATCGTAATGTCATGCTTAATTGTAATCTCAAAATTTTTTTTCTGCACATATAATCGCAAGTAAAAATGAAAACCACTTGAAGAGACTGCAAAGAAACAATTTTTTATTAAAATCGGTTCAGTAAACCACCGCACTCTATGGCCAATCTCCCTTCATGTCCCACACACTGTCCTCCATACGAAGACAGAGCCATAGAGAACATAGGTTTCACGATTATATTTATGTTACCCAATACATTTTCGTTCCCATATTTTATTCTTCATTTTATCTCCACGATACACATTCACACTACACTTTCATTTCTCAGCTTTTACAATGGGAAATCACATCTTTATAAAAATATGTATCTACAGATGTGTATTTTGTTAGATCGAATCCAAAGAGGGTGCATAGCACACAGGGTCATGGGTAAATGGTGTACACGTGCGGCGAACGGCCATTAAACTTTGTGATGTGACGACTTAAACCTGCAGCATGTTGTACACATTGTTGGATGATAGATTGGCTTTTCTCACGTACTCTGGCCTGCTGTTTGTGATTGTAAAACCACTGTGCTCTTTCTCTCTGACAGTGACGTGATTGGTGTGTGTATTAAATGATGAAGCAACATTGTTGCCAGAGTGTGTTTCAAGTAACATGCTTACTTTCAAGACACAGCACGCTGTAAAGCTCTCTATAGTCTTTCTGAATCCAAATATCGGAGAGTGAATTTTATTGTATCTCACATAAAGCGTTAAAACGTTGAAGCGCCTAGTTCAGTTTGTTGTACGTTCAAAAAAATACACAAATTCGCGGCGGTTAGAAAAGAAAACCAAATCAAAATAAAGTCTTCAGCAGTTTTACTCTGTACGGTTGTTCGATTGATGCTTACCTTTACTGTTAACGAGTGATACATTGATTTTTCATTGTCTGTGGTGTGTATTTATGCGTCTGCTACGGTCCCCTGTCCTTTGGTGGTGAATTTTGTGATAGAAATTGCAAAAAATAATGTAAATTGTAAATGTAAAGAAACAAGTGAAATTGGAAGTGTTTTTTTTAAGAAAAACAAAAAAGATCAGAATTGAAGTGATAATACCTCAAAAGTTCTACTTCGGATATCGCTTCCCTAAAAATAAAGATTGTGAGGTGAGTTTTGTAGATTTTTTTTTAGTTTTGTTTTGTCTGGTGCGTGTAGATACGTAATGTGAAGTGCCAGTGCATACCTACGTCAGTTGTCTGTCACCTTCCTGTTCTTTTTATAATTTTGCAGACATATTTTGGAGATTCACAAAAATTAAGTTGTATTGGGAATCACATTCATTAAATGAGCAACTGTGAGCGGTTCATGCTTTTGTAAGTAGACATTCTCGAAAAAGAAAGCTCGTTAATAAATAAATGAGAGTTGCCTTTGCCTGACCCTTTTCAATGCTCGGAAGACGTACCTACATATCTACTTCTCCGTTCCTGACATCGCACTTACTTTGAGCTCTGAAGCACTCTGATCAAATCCCTACCGTGCTTTATATGGCTCGACTTATGCAACTGCAGCTATCATCTCAACGGCGCACTTTTGCTTAGCCTTTTTCAATCATTACTTTCTTCTTGGCATGTAATTTGCATATTGTTGCCAAGAAACACTTTTGCCCAGTTCGAGGGTAAAACTCTCAAGTACTGACTCTCAGCTCATGCAATGCGCCTCATGCTGATAGTTTCGTGCACAATGCAATTGATTTAAAAATTGAAACAAACATTCAATTTTAAGTGGCATAGCTCATCAAATTGCAAGGCTACTGATGCGTGTTCAATAATACAACATCTGGATTTGATTGTGATTGCGATTGTGAATTGACGACAATCAAAAAGTAATTTTGAGAATAGTCACGTAAACAAAACAAACAACCCAATGGGAGAGTGCACTCGCATGAATTGGATTCGATTTCGACCCAAAAACAATATCCCCACAGTTGCAATGCTTCAACTCTCAGAAGTGCATATGATGAAAAATTCAAGGACTCGTGGAAGAGGGTATGTTGCATATTGCATGACATAGATGGACCCTGACTTTTGTTGACATTTAAGAGAAATTTCGGTTGAATTTGGATGAGAAAAATAGCAATTTGAAACCTGATGCAATAGTTGGTGCCTTCATGTGCTATGGTTTTCTTTTTAATTTGTCAATCCGTCAGAGGAAGCTTAAAAAGTTTTTATAAATAAGTTTCTAAACAAAATATTGGGTTTTTAAGGCTGAATGCTCAATTTTCAAAGGCGCAAGTTCTGAAACAAAAATGTTTGGGGAAGAACAATTCCCAAGGGTGCATGACGAACTTTAAATTTTAAATAGGTTCTTCTGAAGTTTTGCAAAAGGACACTTTTCCTTTAAACTAATTCCCAAGGCTGTGTAAAAAATCTTCAGCATCAAATAGGAGTTTCAGAAGTCTTATAAAATGAAACCATTATTGGAAAATGATTTCCAAAGCTGTATGACCGATTTTCAGCGAAAAATAGGTGATTCTGAAGTTTTGTGAAGAACATTTTTGGTGAAGAACGATTCCCAAGGCAGCATTATTATTTTTCAGCTTCAAGTAACTCCTAAGTCGTGAGGTACATTATGTGAAAAAAAAAAATGGGCACGAATGTGTCGCACGTACTTGTGATTGTGTGCTTAGAACTACATTAAAATCATAATCCTGATTGCATAGTTCTCGTTTTTCTAAGAATCATTTTCAAGTTGAGACAGGGTTGCCAACTGCACATTAATTATGAAAATTGAATAAAATCATATAAAATATTGAAAAAAAAAAATTTGTTAAATATTCCAGTTTTTAGCGAAAGAAACGCCATTTTTTGCAGTTGCCAATGCCTATACAGAAGAACGCTGAAAATTTAAACAAAATCCTTAGACCACTTTTTCTTTTGCCGGTTTTTTTTGTCACTTTTTAAAATCAAGTTTTTTAAAAATCAATGTTGCAAAATCTAAGATCTTGCTAGAAGATGTTCTTACAATAAATTTAAAAGTAATGAGAAGATACAACTTTGAAAATGTTGGAAAAAAAAAACCAAAATTTTTCAAAAAAATTAACAAAAACTTCAAAATTTTCTAATTTTACAAAAGTTGATAAACATTTTTTCTGCTTAGGACCTGATAAAAATGAAATTTCGTCAAAATCGTCGAAAACATTAACGAAAAAGTGATTTTTTAACCAAAAGAACTATACTGTGAGCGGCACCGTTTTAAGACTTTTTTCATAAAATTTTCTTACATCGTAAGAAAAGAAATCGAAGGCTAATCCTGAAGGCTAATGACTGAAGTCGCTTGTCTATGCAGATAAACCTAAAACAATTGACGCCTTGGAAGAGAATATTCGGCGCGTTATTGTTGACACACCACCCAAATGCAGCAAAAAGTGGTCTAAAATTGAGCCTTTCGAATTGAAATTATTTGATCCAGCAGCGGTGGCCATTTACCCGAAATCATTTTCAAAACTTAGTGGCTAATCTTTATCTTTATAATAAATTCTTAATAACACTTTTATATGATTGAGAGAAGTGCTCTAGGCCCCATCCCACCATGGCTTCCCGAATTCCATTGTGCCACAACAATTTTCTAATTTATTTATTAAGGGATACATTTTTCTCGTCATTGCTTCTAGACCACCTACGCTTTTTCTAACGTGTGCATACTTTCTCAACTGATTATTTTTTATTTCCTCCTTAGGGGGTTATTCTGGTCTAGGGCCCTACTTTTTGGGTATTTTTCAAAACTGGATAAAAAAAAAAAAATTAAAAACATTTTTACGATACATTTTTTTATACAATATTTATTAATTTTTAAAGTATATAAAAAAATTTAAAAAAAAAAAGTCAAAAATTCATCCAGTGAATTGAGGGTTGCCAGTCAAACGGTGCTCCCTGGTTGACATGATTCCAACCCTTGTAGTGATCTAAACCGAACAAACAAACAAAATTCTAAATTAGTAAAGATGTTTCTATGTCTTAAGCCTTGGCCGAAAAAAAAAATTCACAAGATGGCGTCCACTCCTGTTTTTCGACCTTTACGGATTTTTTAAAAATACTTCAAATTGAAATTTTCCAAAATCCAAGGTCTAAGTGATAAAGATATGTATAAAAAAGATTCTCACAAAATTTCAAAGGAATCGGTCAGATAAACAAAAGGAGGTTTGAGAAAAACGCGTTCGAAGTTTCACTTTCTACGGTGAATTAATTCGATGAGAGCTATAAGCTTTGAAAATATGCAAAAAAAAAATTGATTTTTTCAATTTTGTAAACCAGAGTACCCCCTTAACTCAGAAAGGTTCATATCAGCTCTATTATCTAATGTTGGTGTTGAGCACAGACTGCTTTGATTTACATGGCTCAGCCATCGTAGCCTCGTGATGACCATATTACTCACAGTGTAGCTAATACAGCTCGTTGTTGTGTCTTCTTCTCCACACATTAGCCGCGTTTTATTATCACAATGATCCAATCCAGATCAGATCTTGATAATAAAACAGCTTTAGATCATCATATTTCCAGTTGGAAGCTGTGAGAGACTCGCTCTCTCAACTGACATTTCAAAAGAGTTGCAGAGTTGCCCTACGAACTTTTTTTTCAATGGTTAATTTTTGTTCTTTTTTTTAGGGAAAAGTTATATTCATCCACTTTGTCAAATATATATTTTTTTGCACTTATTCTTATTAATTTCACGAATATATGTTTTGTTTTGTAAAACTTTTTCATTATGTCACGTATTATACAAAAATGAATAAATGTGAAGTTTCTCGGTATCTATCTAAAATATATTTCATATCACACAGATAAAAATGTTCATGTGGCAATTCTGTTGTTATTGGAAATATTGGAAATGATACCAACGTTTCAATGGAAAGTCTCCTCTTGTGTGAAATAGAAGAACTAATTTTTAGATCACAAAAATAGATCCAACAAAAAAGCAGGATTTCGCTTTGTTGTTGTAACGCTAATAAACCCATGATCTGATCCGGATCAGATCAATAATAAAACGCGGCTATTGTCTCCGCATACGGGAGAGCCTTTGGTTCTAACGACCTCATCCGCTTCAAATATGGTCTACACTTCCGCAGGATTTAAGGTCTTACAAAGGATTATGTCGGTTTTATAGAGAATGTTTTGTTTCCCTATTGCTTTTTTAACCCAAAAAAGCGGCGCGGTGGTTGGCAAGACTAATTCTCCGTTTGGTCTCCGCACTTATGCTATTTTCCCTGTCTATAGCGGGTGCTAGACGTTGACAAAATCCTGTACTATCTCAATGTCATGTCTGTCTATTCTGAGTTGTGACCTTTTGTCCCATTCGTCAATGTTCGGTGTTCTTGTTTGATGACAACATAACTTTCGTTTTACCCTCATTAACCATCAAACCCATTTTTGCCGCTTCTGTTTCAATACTCGCAAAAGCACCTATGACATCACGCATATTGATATTGATGGATATTGTCTACGTGAGCGAGTTATTGTACAGACTTTTGAAAGATTATTCCTTTAGTGTTGACATTAAGGTCTCTTTCAAATGTCTCCCACTTATCTGTTTCACATTATAGTGATCTACCCGAAGTGTGCGTCGAGTTCTTTCTGGTCTAAAAAATAGACAGCTGTCTGTGAGCATTGAGATGATGCCCAACGGTGCTACACTGTCATTGGCGAAAAAATAAATTTTCGTTTGCCCGTCGTGGTCGGCGAAGGAATAAATAGACCGCAATGGGAATCTTCAACCTTAGTTTATCTCTGGCTGGTCTGAAATGAAAATTCTCAAAAGAATAGGTCCTAACTGACAGCATTGAGCACGCCTGCTCTAATAGTCTTAGTCAAAGCAATTTGTAGTTGCTTTAGCAACGTGTGGCATTGCTAGCCTTGCTTCAACAGTGTTTCAACAAAACGATCATGCTCCTGCCATTCCCATCCTCACAAGTAAGCAATTTCAAGAAGAAGACATCTGCTCTGTTAAAAACAACTGCCTCTTTTATGATGGCCGCCACTTGGCTGCCATCATAACGTACATACTAGTTTTACAGGTCTTACGAATCATCGGGTGTTGGTCTTCGGTCCCATAGGACCTTCTTCCTAGTCGCCTTTGTAAAAAAAATGTGATGAAGTTACTTTCAAAAACTTTTTTCAATGGATAGTCAGATGTATTCTTTACAGGCGAAGTCTTGTATCTACCAGAGTCATCGCATTGGGCCGTTCTCTAAGTTAGTCACTTCTATTTTCCTTCTCTTTCGTTCATCGGAGTGCATCTTTTTTGGGCATGTTCTGCTTTTCCAGCCACCAGGTTGGGTTCTTGAAGACCACTACTACTCTAGGCTGTATCAAAGCGGGTTGAACTCTGAGGGATCATAATTAACACCTACCAGTGTTTCACTCTGTGCTAAAACAGCTGGCCTGCATTGAGCAGTGAGTCGGTACACAACAAAGAAAATTCGATCGCAACCCCCTAATGTTGCAAAAATCGATCAAAAATTTACTCTTTAATTTATACTTTAATTTATAATTTTTACTTTAATTTACTACGAATCACAAACACAGAAAAACAGGGTAACAAACTCCGCTGACCACAGATGGAGATTGTGATATCCAGAACCTCTTAGCTCTTAGTCCAACGAAATTTGTCTCACAAAAATAAGAATTTTCATACCTAAAAGCACCCCTGACTTGGTGTTCAGTACATCGATAGAAACATGGTTTTTTTCATGTTTCATGCCCTTGGCGTAGTGATTAGAATGTTTGTATGCTGCGTGATAGGTTCGAGTCCCATCGCCAACATAAAATTACTTTTCCACAGGTATCTTTGCGTCTTTCCGTAAGAATTGGCAAACCCTACGGAAGTAAAACACTGCCATGAAAAGCTCCTCGAAACGACTAAATATCGTTCGGAATCGGCATACAATTTTATGGTCCCTTAAATTCGCCAGGCCCCGAAATCTCCACACTCCACAGCTTTGTTGCGCTACATTACTTATTTTATTTTGAGATCGCTTAAGGAAATAGAAAGCACTTTTTCCGTTCCGACTCTCACCTGGAGTCAAACATTCTTTCGGTTATCAATCGCTCTTTTCGATGTCTATATTTTCGACATCAATCCTCAAATCAACCAGAAAGTCTTAAGCCCTCACAGCTCACACCACCTTACAAACAGAGTGATCGTTGGCAACGAAAACACAGAAATGTGTCCTTTAACATTGTAGCTAGGCGCAAATGATAAATAATGTGAAGTGTTTAATCTTTAATTCGAGAGTTTTTTCCCATATGCTTTTCTTCGAATTCTACCGTCAAATTGATATATAAAATGAAATACTTTCACCAACCCGCCGCCGCCGGCCGTACCGCTCATTATTGAATGTTTTATGATTAATTATTTGCTAATTTAATTGGCAGTTTTTATTGGCACGTGTTGTTGTATCGTTTTTATTTATAATGCGCTCCTCCTATCTTGCATCGCGCATTGGGGCATTAGCAGTAAAATTTGTACACCGTCATATGGCGGCGCGCGGCAACTTGTAAATAAAAATTTGCATTTCAATTGAGAATTATTATTTGTTTTTTTTCCTTTTTTCCGGCTGATGCAAACAGAGTTATTAAAAAGGGAACTAGCTTAAGGTCAAACGCGTAACAAATTACAATGTGACCTTAGCTGAAGCTTATTTTGGCAAGGGGATGAGATGATGAATAATTTCTGAGAAAAATATACACGTGTAGGGGTTTAAGTTGGATGTGGAAGTGTTTTTTTTTATAGGCGGATAAACCAAATGCTAATTAATGTAGATAATAGCCGCGTTTTATTATCACAATGATCCAATCCGGATCAGATCTTGATAATAAAACAGCTTTAGATCATCATATTTCCAGTTGGAAGCTGTGAGAGACTCGCTCTCTCAACTGACATTTCAAAAGAGTTGCAGAGTTGCCCTTAGAACTTTTTTTTCAATTGTTAATTTTTTGTTCTTTTTTTTAGGGAAAAATGATATTCATCCACTTTGTCAAATATATATTTTTTTGCACTAATTCTTATTAATTTCACGAATATATGTTTTGTTTTGTAAAACTTTTTCATTATGTCATGTATTATACAAAAATGAATAAATGTGAAGTTTCTCGGTATCTATCTAAAATATATTTCATTTCACACAGATAAAAGTGTTCATGTGGCAATACTGTTGTTATTGGAAATATTGGAAATGATACCAACGTTTCAATGGAAAGTCTCCTCTTGTGTGAAATAGAAGAACTAATTTTTAGATCACAAAAATAGATCCAACTAAAAAGCAGGATTTCGCTTTGTTGTTGTAACGCTAATAAACCCATGATCTGATCCGGATCAGATCAATAATAAAACGCGGCTAATATCACCACAAGCAAGTAACAAACTGAAAGTGATTTCATGTGTCACACTGTAGCAAAGACGTATTTAGTTTTTTGTACGTACGTAGATTCATTTAACGAAGTTAGGTTTTGTCAAGAGTCAATGAATGAAACAAGTTAGTGGGTGACTCAGGCGATAGATTAAGGCGTTAGGCAGCATTGATTGATGAATTGGTTTTGTAGTTGTGGTAAAGTGTATGTACGTTGAAGTCATTTAACTTCCTTCGAATTGTCTTTCTTAAGGTTAGACTTTTTTAAGGTTCCGAGAGGGTTTTTTTAAGGATCTTGTCTCAGGAGGTCTTGTCGGAGGAGATCTTATGTCCGCAGATCATATTGCAGGATATCATGTCTAAACTGATTTTTTCTTAGGAAAGTCAAAGGAGATCTTGTTTCAAGAGATCTAGTGTTAAGGGCTCATGTGTTGGCACTATTAAGATATCTGATCACAAAAAATAAGGAGAGTATGTTTTTAGAAGACCAAGTCTCAGACATTCTATGGAGGAGATTTTTGCTCGGCAGAGGTTAAGAAATCATAGCAAAAGAAAATTTGCATAAAATCTAGTTTGAAAACATCAAGCTTTCAAAGATCTAGTCTTTGAAGATCGAGTCACATAAAATCTTATCTTCGGATAACCTTCCTTCAGGGGACCTTGTCTTAGCGTCTGAAAATCTTGTCTCGGAAGACTTTGTTTGAAAAGATTTTGTTTCAAAAAAGTTTTTCTCAAAGGATCTTGACGCAGAGGGTCATGTCACAGGTGATCTTGAGTGTGGAGATCATATGTGCGAAATCTAATTTAACGAGATTACTTTTCAGGAGATCTTGTCTAAGTGGCTCTTTTGTTGGGAGATATAAGACAGGAAATCTTGTTTTAGAAAACCAAGTCCTAGAGAATTTTGAGTGTGAGTTCTTTTCTTCGAAGATGTTTTCTAAGAAGATCTATTTTCGCTTTCATTTTTCAATAAGTTTTCAATTAATTTTTGAATTTTTCAATTAAGAGATCTAATGTCTGAGCTCTGGGGACCTTAAGTCAGGAGACTATGTCTAAAAAAATTTGATCTTAGATTTGGTCTCAGAAGATCTAGTCTAATCGGAACTTGTCGAAGATATTGCTCCAAAAAGATTTGTTTCAGGCGATCTAGCTTCAGACAATCTTGTCTCAGAAGATCTTGCCCCAGAAGTTCTTGTCTTAGAAAATCTTGTCACAGTAGATCTTGTTTTAGAATATCTTGTCTCAGAAGATCTCGTCTCAGAAGATATTGTCTCAGAAAATCTTGTCTTAGAAGATCTTTTCTTCGAATATCTTTTCTAACAAGATCTATTTTCGCTTTAGTTTTTCAATAAGTTTTCACATAATTTTTGAATTTTTCAATTAAGAGATCAAATGTATGGGGAAATTAGGTCAGAAGACTGATCTCAGATTTGGTTTCAGAAGATCTAAACTAATCGGATTTTGTCTTGGAAGTCAAAGATTTTGCTCTAAAAGGATTTGCTTCAAGCAATCTAGCTTCAGACGATCTTGCCTCAGAACATCTTGTCACAGTAGATCTGCTTTTAGAATATCTTTTCTTAGAAGATCTTGTCTCAGAAGATCTTGTCTTAGAAGATCTTGTCTCAAAAGATCTTGTCTTAGAAGATCTCATATTAGAATATCTTGTCTCTCTTAAGAGACCCTGTTTCGGAAACCCTTCATAAGACGAACTTGTTTTGGAGAACCTTGTTTCGGAAGATTTTGTGAAGGAGATCTTTTCTTCGAAGATCTTTTTTGGGGATATCTTTTTTCACTGAGCCTTGTTACAAGAAATTAAATGTCTATAGAAATCTTAAATCAAGAGATTATGCATATAAAATATTGGTCTCAGATTTGATATCTAGAGAGCTTGTCTAAGAGGTTGTTTCAGAAGACTTTGTTTCAGGCGATCAAGCCACAGAAGGTCTCGCCTGTGAAGATCTAGTCTTAAGAGATCTTGCTACATTACATCTTATGTTTGGAGATCTTAGGTCAGCAGATCATATCTCAGAAGATGTTGTTTCAAATTTAATCTAAAGAGATCAAATTTTAGTAATCCTTGTCTAAGAAGATCTTGTCTCGGGATATCTAATCACAAAATATCTAGGCTTCGGAAACATTTCAGCAGGAGAATTTATTTTAGAAGAAAGAGAATTTGTCACAGAGAATCTTATGCGTTGAGATCATGTGTCTGGATAACCATATCGTAGTCTTAGAGATCGTGTATAAAGAGACTATGCCCCATTGCCCGAAACGACGCGAGGTCACTGTAATCATAAAAGAGTCTTACAGTACAATCTTTTAGCAGCCTACTGTCAAAGTTTCAGCCTATTCCCTTCATAAGTTTTAGTTTGAAAGCCTTTGGAAGCGAGCGTGTTGGTGTGCTGTTCCATCACGACAACGCCCCGGCTCACATATCCACCGTCACCATGACCAAATCACTGAATTGCCCTGTGACTACTTTTTGTTTGCCAACCTGAAAAGTCACTCACTGGGAGTAGATTTGAGTCGAATGAGGAGGTCATCGCCGCCCCAAAGGCCTCGAAAAAATGTATTATTTGAACGAGTTGAAAAAGTTGGATCATCGGTAGGCCAGTGCATCGAGCTTGAAGGAGATAATGAAGAAAATTAATTGCTTCAGAAAATCGGGTCTCAGGAGGTTTCCTTTAGAAGACTTTGTCCTAGTTTCATGACAGAATCTTGTTCTAGATAAGCAATGAAGAATTCTTATGTGAGAAAAGATTTTGGTCAGGAGATCTAATAGTAAGCCTAGTCTCAGCAGGTTTGTTCTCAGAAGGCCTTGTTTCAAGACATTTAATGTAAAGAGATCCTGAGCTGCAAAGATTTTGCATTGGGAGATCTATCTCAGCAAGTGTAACCTTAACAACCCAATCCATCACCGAAAGACCTCAAAAATGAATATTGAATAAAATACGTGAACCTGAAGCGGATGAAACCTTTTTGGTTTTCCTTATAAAGAGTGTCTTTTAAGAGGTGTAGATCTTGGAATTGAAACAAAGCACAAGAAATTCGTTTTTATGTTTAAATATGATTTCGTGTATGTTGGCTTGAATAAAGCGAAGTCTTGAGGTCCAATTTTCTACCCCTTTTTCGAGCATTCGAAGCCGTATATATTTATGCTCCTTCTCGGCAGTTAAGACCTAGAGAACACATATTCTTCTTTACTTGTAGGCACACAACTAATTATGGTCAAAATGAAACTTTGTCAAATGCTATGTCATGTTTCAATGAATTAAATAATGTTATTGATTTTCATTTCAATAGAAATTTATGTAAGAAATTTATTATGAATGCTTTGTAATTAAATTATATCTGTCTATGAAAGTTTATACTTGGTAGAAATAAATAAATAATAATATATCCCCATAACGTTTCTGGTTTGTTGACGTAGACGAGTGACTTCACATATCCCCACATAAAATAAGCCAATGGTTTATCAAGAAAAAAGTCGTAAAGACTTGAAAGATCAGAGATCTATTTGGCCTCAACTTCAAAGTTTGGCGTTTCGCCCAGGTACGACAGCATCTAACTGATGAGCCAACTGTTTTCTTTTGTTCTTCTTAATCTTTTCATTTACATGAATCCAATGGTGTCAAATCACACGATCTTGGTGACCAATTGACAGGTTCATTCCGCGAAATTATGCGCTCATCGACTGTTTCCTTCAATAAATCGATTGTGACGTGCTCTGTGTGGCATATAGCGCCGGCCGTCTTGTTGGAACCACATGTCATTCACATTCATGCCATCTAATTCGGGAACAAAATAGTCGGTTATCATGGTTCTATACCGGTCTCCATTAACGGTAACTGGCTTGCTAGCATCATTTCGCAAGAAGTATGGCCTAATGACTCCACCAGCCCATAGATCATACCAAACAGTAAGTTTTTGTGGATGTAATGCCGTCTCAAGGTACTCATGTGGATTATCTTCACTCCAAATGCGGCAATTTTGCTTGTTGACGTAACCATTCAACCAAAAATGAGCCTCATCACTGAATTTTCTCATCACCAAAATTTTGCGATGAAAATTAGCATCGAGATCAATCCCATTTTCGGCCCATACATCACGACGCATTGTATGGTCTGTGGTCTCGCGACTTTGCACAAGCTGGATCTTGTAAGGTCTTAAGCCAAGATCTTTGCGCAAAATCTCCCAAAAAGTAGATGGACAAAGCTCCAATTGCTGTGCACGATGGCGAATCGATTCATTCGGGTCCTCTTTAACACTTTGCTTTTCGGCGGCAATTGTTTCTTTGGTGCACCCTGTGCGACTTTTCTGTGGATGAGTACTATAACATAAAGTGAACGTAGTGCGAAAACGATCCATGGTTAACCGAATTAGTTGCTCTGATGGACGATAATGTCGACCATAAAATGAACGGAGCTTGCGGTAAACTTCGTGAACTGAACCATTATTTTCGATATAAGATTGCAGGATTTGCAAGCGTTGTTCTTTGTCAAGCTGTTCATGTTGAAATAGTGAACGAAACTGAACAAAAATTACGTTAGAGTTGGCCGATTTGACCACAAGATGTCAGTTTTATTCCTATTTTAAAATCCAACCTCTAAAAAACACCCGATAGTAAAATGTTTCCATGAACGTTTTTTCGAATGGTCCGATGATGAAGAAGTGCACAGAATAATTTTTATGTGTATTCATTACGTCTATACCAAATTTTGCATTGTTGCTTTGAGCTGAGGCACGTGCCATGCATTTAATGGTGTCACATATATGCAATGATCGTTCCTTGTAAAAAAAATCTAGTCTCATGATGCATTCCTAGAAGATCCTATAACAAATCTCTATGCACTCAAGGCAAGGTTTTCGGAAGCTTAGCAACATATGATCAAGTTTCAAAAGATTTAGTCTTCAGAAATCAATTCCCCAGATCTTTTCCGACGTAAGTAGAGGTTTAGATACATAAAGTCAAGCATCAAAGGACCTAGTTTGCGAAGTTTAATAAATTCTCCCGCTCAAACGGTATGTCTTATTGAAACAGTCAGAAAGTCCTTCTTCCTGCCCTGCATTAAATTTGGCTTTCACTCGAAACTTGACTTTAGCCGCTTGAATAATAGAAAGCGTCAAATAAATTGAAGATAAGCCTTTTGATAGCTATCCTCAATTTATAGGACACAACGACACAACAGAACGACCTCTAACCCACTGACATTTAACCTTTCTTGCATCCTGGTTGGCAAAATGTAGGTACCGCAGTCAATATAATTATCAAATTCATCCTGATTCCAAGAAGATAGTCCTTAAATGAGATTGATCAAAACCACAAAACCATGACTCTCAAAAAACATTAATTTCTAAACTTTTTTAACCCTTTTTTCATCAAATTCTGTGCCATAAAAGCGCGAACTTGATTTATAGCTCTAAGGTAGTAATTTCCTGGAAGTAATGCTTCCAAGGGTAAACATTTATCAAATTCAAAAACATGTCTTACAGAAAGAATAACAAAAACAAAAGCAAATAACCACCAAACTCGTTCCGTTCAGCCAGCATCATCAATTCAACTAGGTGTTATGAAAGCTGTCTAACATCCTCACATGCCTTAGTTTGTTTCTGCGCGCATTTTGAAACATGGAATACATAAACAAGTGCCGTCGGGCATTCAAATTTATTTCGTTTCTCTCGGGCCAAAACATGCGCTGGCGTTAAAGCATGGGAATAAAAGCCATGCGACCGTCACACATCATAAGAAGAGAAGACCAATGCTTTTGTGAACATCGTTTTGGTGGCCATGCTAAAGCAGAGAAGCTTCAAGCAGAACGAATTTATTTTAAGAACCGACTAACCGATGCTGCCACTTTGTTTTTGGTTTGAAATGAAAAAGTCTTTGACAAAGGATCTCCTCTATTATCATAAATGAGACACTCTTAAAGCAACAATGTAGGAAAACTTATTTCGTTGCCAAAAAACAGTGCCACAAGCGAGTTTTGAAAAACAAAAAAAAAAAAAATTGTTTAGTACAAAAACAAGAATCTTTATACTCACGGTTGAAATTGAAAGAACTGCTGTTGACATTTTCAACACCCGCACAGGAAAAACAAAAACATCAAACCTTATCATGGGTTGTGTGTGACACTCAAGGACTCAAGTAGTCTTTTTGTGCTCTTAAAGTTTGGCTGATTTTGTAAATGCAACAAGGAACAATGTTAAGCTTGAAAATTTCACAGCGGAGCATGTGTGGGTTAAGCAAGCGAATGTCAAGTGTCGTGGGATGATTTTAAAAAAATCCAACAAAATGTTGAAAGATAAATGAATAGGATTTGATTTTAGTTGTGGGATGTTGGAGTTATGTTGTGTTGAGTGTGTGCAGAGATAGTTTTTGTTTATTTATTATTAATAACCACAAAAAAGGATTTCTATAAAGCTCGAGTTGGAATGTGGGATGCTTTATCCGTTAAGAGGAGACATCATGTGTTTTTGTTTGGATTTAATGGGTAGGCATACTTTACAATGAATAAAACTTTTTCTTAGAAAAGAGAAAACGTTCGTGCCAAGAACATCATTCCTCAAAGCTGGGACAGTAGTTCTTTTTGAAGAAGATTGCTTATCATTCAAAATTTATGCCAGAAATTCTTCCTTTCTGATTATCGAAAGCTCGTGCGAACTATTCTCGAGATACCAAGTCTAAAATGATGAATAAGTGTGTGAGATGATATCGGGTGAAACCTTTTTACTTTCCTTACGAGTAAAATTATTACATGAGTGTAGTATACATTTAAAGGTATGGTGGAGAGGAAGTGCACAAGATAATTTTCGTACTCGTTCACAATGCTTGAAGCATGTTACTGATTGAAAATGAGCTAGGCAAAAATTTAATATCGTCTATGATGCTTTGAGTGAAGTGTTCAACGTTTGCCTCACTCAATAGTATGTGTATTGAACTCACAGGATTTTATTTAAAAGCATGATAAGGCTGAGGAGTGGGAAAGATTTGCAACTTTTTCTTTTGTGTCTGAACGGCTTAATGAAAAGGAATTTTGGAAAACTCTTCTGCATTCATTGCTTTCAATGATACTCGAGCTTGAATCCAAAAGACCTCTAAACATCCTTTTGCTGTAACCTTCTTCTTCCTTTTCCTGGCATTACTAGCATCGTGATCTGAAAAAGACCTCAGTTTCTCCACTTATCAACTTCACGCGTGGGGTACGTTGAGTTTTATGCTGTAACCAAATCTCAAATTGTGCCATTCCAAACCCTTTTTTGTCGAAAGGGCCATAGCTTCAGGCGATTTAGTCTGCCGTATGGACTTATTGTGAGGAGATATAGGCTGACTGGAATTAGTGGAGCCCATGGCTTAAAGGTAAACGTGGAAGATTGCTGTTTGAGTCTCAAAAACGTTTAATTGTCAAATTGGAACCTGTATCACCCGCTTTGGCAAGAGGAAGTGGTTAGTCTTTGAGAAGTAGTTTAATGAAAAGCGGTTTTTCTCCTAACCCCTTTGGAGTCGGTTAAAAAACTGTAGGCCTCTTTCATTTACTCACAAGTTATAGCTAAAAATGAACCGATACTCGCAGACCTTGTGGCGCTCCTATTGTTTTGTACGTTTATTTGCATTTATGACTAGGTGAGAATAGTGGCAATTTCCACTGAACATATCTGTATTTTTTCTAGCTTCAGATATTTCTCCGAGCTTATTGGTTACCCACATGAAGAGAAATCGCATCGACACATCCGATTTATGCCAAGACGAAGAGGCGGAGTAAGAATCATTCATCTTCCTCTGTTAATGCCCTAACTTGGCCCATACAAGGAAAAAAGCCTCCGGAGAATACTTCATCGACGAACTGGGCTAAGCCTCTAACCACTCACTGAATAGCATCCTAAATTTCATTCAGAGCTCTCAATGTTTTTCAGTGGGGGTGCGCAACCACAGTAGCCCAGTCACCCAATCTCAATCCTCCGCTACCCCGCCCATCTTTATCCTCTGTCATTCGGGGAGCACAATTGATCCTTGAGATCAGCTTGCGGCTGCACCCTTCATCCACTAAGGCGTAAATAACATCTTTATAGAGATAGGTTAAGTAAGACCTTGACGGGCATAAGCACGTCACTTAATTGGGTCAGTTGGTTTTTTTTCCGCCAGATAGAAAGCCACCTCTGGTAGGGCTGTAGTACGAGTAGTTTTATCTGTTCGCGGTGTCCTAGGTTAGGTTAGGTTAAAATGGCTGTCAAGAAAACAACTGTTACACTTAGAGCAGTATTAGGTCCATTGTGATACCATAAGAATTAAGTGAGGAAGTGGTGATATTGTTCCACCTATAGTTTGTTTGTTCTATCCATTGCCTCTTGCTTTAGCATAAGTTTACATGTAGCGATTGGTATACCAATATTCAACCTGCTGGTTGAGATCGGTAGAACGGTTCCTTCTCTGTCGAGTTCGTCGGCTTTGCTGTTACCCACGATATCTCTGTGCCCCGGCACACAAATAAGGTGAATATTGAACTGTTCACCCATCTCCCTAAGAGATAGGCGACAGTTAAGGGCGGTTACTCGGGTCGTAGAAACAGCGCCGAGTGATTTGAGGGCTGCTTGACTTTCTGAGAAAATCCGGATATTCGCTGAGGTGTCCTAAGAACCTTGTAGATTTTGTAGCTTTCTTGTATGACTTTTGGCCTTACTGCGATTAGGACTGGCAATCGCAAGGACGTTTTAAATACTGGTAACATACTTACAAAAGAAAGGATTTCCCTTGTCGAATTGTCTATTCTTTCATCTAAAGTGGAAGCTGCTACCTTATGAAAAAGGCTTAGAAGAAGATTTTAAGTGTCCCCTTTCAAGTCGGTCTGCTTTGTTTGAATTGGCCTTTGTTAAAACTTTGAGTGTATAATCCATGCTCACAATTCTTTATACAACACTCGCTTCTAGTTTCTTATTTATAGCCTTCGGATTTCTTTAGCTTGAGCTTTTCAATATTGGTCTTCGAGCACCTTAGTCGCTCTCCTCCAATGTGGTATCAGTTTGCCTTATGGAAAAGACGAAAAAGAGTATTTTTCTCTTCCTCCTTTGGGCCTTATTTCACTCGAACGCCTTTTGCTAAATTCTGAGTGTCCATCCAATCACACAATTACTTCACTCGCTTCTTGTTTCTCATTTATAGTTTTTGGATTTATTTGATCAAAATTTCCGATATTGGTCCTTCGATCACCTCTTATCTCCGCCGCTCTTATCCAAAGTGGAAGCGGCTACATTTTGGAAAAGAACGCCCTTTGTAGAATTTTGAGCGCCCGGTCTGAACACGACATTCTTTATACTACACTCGTTTCTAATTTCACATTCATAGTCTTAGGATTTCTTTAGCTTAAGCTTTTCGATATTGGTCCTACGAGTACCAAGCAAAAACTCTTCCTCCTTGGAGCCTTATTTCATTGGAACGCCTTTTGCTAAATTGGAAGTGCCCAATCCGATCACGCAATTCTTGAAACAAGACTCGCTTCTTGTTTCTTTTTGGATTTGTTTTGTTTCACTTTCTCGATATTGGTCCTTCGATCACCTTGGCCGCTCTTTTCCAAAGTGGAAGTGGCTACCTTATGGAAAAGAACAGCCATTGTAAAATTTTAAGTACCCGGTCTGTACACGGCATTCTTTATACTACAAGCGTTTCTAGTTCCTCATTTATAGTCTTTGGATTTCTTTAGCTTAAGCTTCTCAATATTGGTCCTTCGAGCAACTTAGCCGTTCTGCTCCAAACTGGAATCATTTTGCCTTAAGGAAAAGAAAAGTGAGTATTTTTCTCTTCTTCCTTTGGGTCTTATTTCATTGGAAGGCCTTTTGCTAAATTTGTACTACAGTTCCTTTTTGTTTCTGATTTATAGTTTTTGGATATTGGTCCTTCGAGGCCACTCTTATCCAAAGTAGAGACGGCTACCTCATGGGAAAGAACAGCCTTCGTAAAATTTGAAGCGCCCATCTAATCACGCAATTCTTTATACTACTCTCGCTTCCTGTTTTTCATATTCTCATTTATAGTCTTTGGATTTATTTAGTTAAAGTTTTTCGATATGGGTCCTTCTAGCACATAAGTCGCTCTCCTCCAAAGTGAAATCGGTTTGCCTTAAAAGCAAAAAAGAGGTTTTTTCTATTCCTCCTTTGGGCCTTATTTGATTTTAACGGCTTTTGCATGCTTTTGGAGTGCCCAAACCGTGCATGTCAATTTTTATTCTACACTCGTTTCCAGTTGTTTTCATTTTAGGATTTCTTAATCATAAATTTGTCAAAATTGGTCCTTCGAGCACCAAGGTCAGAAGTTATTGCTCAGCTTTGTTGGGAGACTCTGATAACTCCAAGCAAAACGGCGAACATAATAACTAACTTTGTACATTTCCCGCCCGCCTTTCGAAAAAGTTCATCTCGCATCCACCCTCTTACTTTATTGCCAACACCGAAAAGCATATACCTATGTACCTCTAATCTACTGCCTATGAGCTTAAATCACAAAACAAATCAACGATACAATTCAATCCTTGTGCTCGAAGAAAGGTCAAATTTAAAAAGATCTTTGAACCTTGTCCCAATAGTAAAAACGATGTCAGACAAAAATAAATCACGACGAGAAAAAGCAAAATGCCGATTACCTACCTACACATTTACACATTTTTTAAAATGAACTCATATCTTGATGGACACGAGGCAAATCTATTCCACAAGCCTCTGTTTAGTGAACTTCTTTCTTTTTATTTTGTGAGAACAGACCAAATGTTTTTTTTTTTTGTTTGTTTGTCAAATGAACTTCGTGTGCTAAGATAAGGCAACATAACACCATAACAAGCAGACGCAAAGCAGCGTGTGTCTGGACCTATGGTTTGTGGGCTTCGACCAGAGTCATATCAATCACCTACAGCTTGTCAGATTAGTTCCGGCACAGCAGCTGTCATGGTTATTGCAGAAGTGATTTCATTTCATGATATTGTAGTCAAAGCTTTGGTTGATGTACCGCCTCAGGCTTCCAAAAAATAAATGTTAAAAAAAATGAATGGTTTCATTCGTGTGACATGCTCTATCGATTATACTAAAACAACAGCACGGACATCGTGTACTTATCTGCATAATTAACGACATTCACGTCGAATGAAATTCATCCCTAAAGTCAAAGTAAGCCAACACATTTATAGCCAGTAACGTTTTAGCCTAATTATCAAAAGCTGTATCACAATTTATTTTTATAGCCTGCTGCAGGCAGTAATCCAATCCATATTGAAGTCCATTGTCTCGCTGCTCAAAAGAACACTCATCCAAAGTGCCTTTGTTTTATTATCGTTCGTTTATTTACTGTGTTTGCCAAAAAGCTGAATCCGACAAACATACTTTCCTAATTAGGTCACTACGTACAGACGTACACGTGCGCCGACCTTCTTGCCTTCTATACCCACACAAATGTTGACTTGTGTGCTCTAAAAAGCGAAAAATTTAATGAGAATGGATACATTTACTCGTGTTCAAATAAATTAAGTGTTCTAGATTTTAACGGATCCACATGCCGCACAAAACACAAAGTGACGCGGCATCTAAGTGTGACATAAACACTACCCTCGAATCGAAACTTGGCTCATGGGTAATTACTAAATGTGTATGCGCTTTACAAATATTTTTTTTGTTTTTTGTTTTGTGATATTCGCCACGTGTCTGTGTTTTGTTTCATTTTTGGTTTGCTGTTTGATTGTTTGTTTGCCGGGAAACAGATGTTGACATAAAAAACAATTCACAAACATGTCTCGAGTCTTTTGACTGTTTTTTTTTTTTTTTTAGTTTTTTTTGTTGTTCCCCGTGGTTAGCGATAAGCATTATTCTAGTCCGCATGTCTGACGCGGAGTTGTTGATTTATGGCTGCTTGAGTCTTGGATATGAATGAATAAACAAAACAGTCGCTCGAACTGTTTTGAGAAATATTTTTAGACTGTGAATCAACAAAATTAGCTTTGAAATTGTATAGGAGTGGTTGAAAGTTAGCTGAGCGTGTGGGAAAAAAGTAAAAATAGAACCTTTCAGCAACTTCTTTTTTCAGAACGTACACTTATAATTAGTCAATTTAAAAGCAAATAGTTAAAGTTGTTCTGTGGGGGAAAGGTTAGCTCGTTAAAGCGATTTTAATGGGTGTGTCTTGAATTTGTGGATATTTTAGCAGGGTTATTGTATCGATTTAATAAAAATTTAAGGGTCGGATTCAGTGAAATATTACCGATTGGCATATTTTTACCCAAAGCAGAAGAAAAAGTTATCAAATTCAAGCAAAATATTAGAAAATGCATACTTTACGGCTGATTGGTTACTTACTTGTTATTGACGAATAACTTGGCTTAGGCGAAGTAGATAAACCAAAAAATTAGCTTATGCACTTCTTTGTCACAATATCTTTTAGAAACTGCAACATTCATGCAAATATATTGCATTTAAAGAAAGTTATAGGGTTTCACAGGATTTGTTTTAGGATTAAGCATAATTTTTCCTGTTGTCCGAACGACTTCGCACACTATCTTTGTTATGTTCAGCGCGTTCCTTGAAACACCTGCATTATTTTCTTGATGGTATATGTTATATTTTTAACAATGAAATCAATTCAGAACAACTTTGAGAGGAGATTTTTTTTCTGTTGGAGGTTTTTAAAATACCAGCTGGAGCACTCAGACCTGAATACCGGTCAATTGTACTACCAGTTTGCAACCTTCTATTTGTTATAGCTTTGCAAATGTTCGGAGAGAAGCCAAAAGACACTGCCATGATAAGGAGCCTAAGTTACCAGCTCTCATATCTGCGCCGAGTACCTGTAACCTCATGCGAGAAAAAACAGGACATTCACAGAGGAAGTGCTCTGCGGTGTCCTTATCTTCTCCCCAAGATTCACAGAGTGTGGTATCACTTAAGCCTAGCACCTTTAAATGCTCGGCAAAAGAGAAGTGCCCACTGGCAACGCCAATAAACTTTATACAGTCTTTTCTGCTACGAGCTAGCAAAAATGTTGCAGTCTTCTTACTAACGTTGGGGAGCATACGCTTGGTTTGTTTACCTCCAATTTAGCATGCCATGTACGGTTGTGCTCTTCACAGATCCAATCGTTGATAAAAGCCCTCACTGAGGACGCAGGCAGACCTAGCGACGACGGTTCAGATCCTGAGAAAGCTGTCTGAGATCCTTGCCTAGCAAGTTCATCGGCGATTTCATTTCCAGTTATGTCGTGATGGCCCGGAACCCAATTGAGACTCAAGGTATTTAATCTTCCGATCGCATTCAGAGAGCTCTTGCATTCCTGGATCACTTTCAAAGTGGTTAGAGGGTTGAGAAGGGCCTTAAGCACAGCTTGGCTGTCGCTGCAAACAAATATATTATTTATTATTATTATTATTAAAAAATCTTTATTTTTTCTTCTTCATTGTTGTACAATTTGAAATCAAATTAAAAGATTTACAAGCATGGCTTATAAGCCGTCTGCCGGTAAGATTTCTACTCTTAACAAATATACTTCTCCCCGTCCATCCGTTTTTCGTAACGTGGCTTAAGGCCATTAGGATAGTATACGCCTCCGCTTGGAAAACGGATGCGTATGATTCCAAAGATGTGTGCAGTCGTATGTCGTCGTTCTCCACAAAGGCACCAGCACCAGAACCCTCGTCGGTTTTGGAGCAATCTGTGAAGATACGATAACAGTTCTTTCCAGGCTCAGATTCTGGAACGAACCAGTCCTGAACCGAAGGAAAGTTGAATGAGTAATTTTTACGCAGTTTGAGCTTTGGGATCATCGTGTCAGACGGCATATCCATTAGACGTGAGTCAGAAGATATGCTGCTTGCGAGCTCCTCAAAGCTCCAGTGCGAATAGTGCCAGAGACCACCAAAGGAGATACTCAATATTTGATTGAGGGTATTTAATTGAATGGCGATGGAATAGACATCTTTCGAACTATGAACATTTGGATGCGACTGGAGTTTGAACATCGAAATCGAACGAGTAATCCTTGGACACTGGACGAGGATACCAAGAGTCTCTTCTTCTTCTTCTTTCCATTTCCGGCGTTACGAGAAGTGATCTTGAAGCGATCACAACTCTCCCACTTTTCTGCTTCACACTAGTGATCCGCCTGTGGGGTACGCCGCGCCGACCTCAGAAAGCGACCAAGAGCCAAAAGATACCAAGAGTCTCTACGGGTTAATAATGCGCTTTGCAGTGCACATGCGCCAAATATCTATGCCGCAAGTAGGTAGGTGAAAAAATCACAAAGGCTTTGAGCTTAAGCGTGAAAAGATATCTCATGGTGCTTGGCGGTCGAAAAAGTCTTTAAGCTTTTGAAGCCAAATGTATCCGCAAATACAAAACAAATCAGAAGACAATTGAATGAGATTGTTGTGAAGCTTCCGAAGAAAATAGAGCTTATTGTCGAAACGTCAGTCTTTTACTATTGGTGATATCTGATGAAAGTACTTCTCTCAGTTTTGTATTTGTAATTTAAGGTACTCTCCTCACAGATACACTACGTCTACGTGACTTGTGCTTGCTCTCTCAAAAGATAGTAGTTCGCGATAAATTGACGAAAAAAGTTGAAAAGGTGGGAGAATGAAACGCACCCTAAGGCTATAAATCAAGATAAATTTAAGGGAATGGAGGGGACCTACAATTTTCTGCCGGTTCCGAACGGCTAATTGAGAAAGCGCTTTTCATGGCAATGAATTTACAAACGGAGGGCTTGCCAATTCCTCGCGAAAGGCAAGGCCTCTATTGGGACACTAAGCACGAACCTCTGGGTTAACAGGCGAACATGCTCAAGGCTTTAGATCAGCTAGAGAAAATTTAAAGGATTGACGGACTAGGATTGACTGACTCTGGGCCAGTGTAGAAAAGGTGATACATGTTTCATTGCTCCAAGCGTTGTAGCTCGCGCTGGTCAAGATATTTTTACTCGTTTTTAACTTTCTGAAGAGTTTCCTTGCTGAAGGACAGATGTACCTACTGATCGGCAAGATCATCCTTTTGTAAACTGCCTCCTTGTTATTTTTGGTTCTTGCTGCTTGGAAAGTAGACGCTTTATATTTCCCCCTGACCTTGTCATGGCCCTCATCGTGTAGCATTTAAAACGATTATCGTCGTCTAATCATTCAACGTCAACGATATCGTCAGAAGGTTGTTTGATGTACATAAGTCTTTCGATGGGGATTTGTGGTAGGCTAAAAATTGTAGGTCCCATCCATTCTTGACAAAGAATAGTGGAGAGACATGTTCTTGCTCTTGAGCTTATCGAGCTATATTTTGTTACCCTATTTTTCAATTAATGTATATCGCCAAGCAACTAAACGTCCTCTTACATTCCCAGACTTGTTCGGTCAACTGGATCATACCAACCCATATTTGCCGAAGCTCTCTTTAATTTGCCAGCGTTCTTCTTCTTGTTATTGTGGGACTTTTCTCATAGTATAGCAATATCGATGAATGTAAATTGGAGCAGGTGTTGGAGTCATCGGCTAAACAAGAGTTTGGAGCTCTGGCTAGTTTGATGTGTAAATGTTGGAAAAAGAGGGCCTAGTTTGGATTCTTGTGGAACTTCAGTATTGATTTATTTACAAATAGAATACTTGGCTCCTATTTGTGCATAGAAAAATTATGTAAATCTGGCTTGATAATGTAGACTCTTTGATCATTTTGCGGTACTAGTCGAAAGCATCCTCAGAGCAGAAGCAGAAGCGATGCCAGTCTAGTCAATTGTCGCAGTAATTTTAAACTTTAAATAGAAAATTTTCTGTTCCAGTTTGCGGTAGAGCATCTGGTTGCTGGGATCTTTTACTCATCTCTCAACGTCTTCTACTCTTTTCGTTTTCTCTGTCACAAATACCATTGTATGAACGATAATGGTTTTCAGTGATTTTTCTACTTATGATGAACCTTCTAATTTGTTAGCATTTCACATTTTTCTGTCCAGACTGCCACTATTCAGGCGACAATGTTCTTATTCAACGTTGCTTCTGTTCTATGAATCTCGCATGTTTCAAGTTGACAAGTGAGACGGTTTCAGTTCTTGGGCCGCAAATGGATTACTTCGAAAGTAGTACAATTTTGTAGAGTTTTTGATGTCCGTTCTTGTAAGACGTGGTGATTCTCTTGTCATGTCAATTCACTCAAGTTCCTTATGGTTCTGATCTTAAAATCCATCGGAAGTTTCCAGTGCCCCCTATTAATTGACCTTGTCGTGGTGGGGGTGGACATCTTCTCCAGCATGCCAGCTGCAGAACCTGACCAACCAACATAACTCAAACAAAACCTCAATGTTGGAAAACTTGAACTGAAAAATTGAAACAAAAGTTAATAAAAGAAATTAAAAAAACTAACTAAGCATATACGTTCAAAAGTCGGCAGGTGTCGCGACTGCCGGCGATGGCTTGCCCTCGAAAGAAGATAAGTCGCCAGTGATAAATTTATTGACGAAGACGGAAAAAGCGATTAGCGGAAGGGCTGGGAAGCCAACTGCCATTCAAGGAAGGCCTCACAAGCCAACCAAGAAATGTTGAGAGCTTTCCGGTTCTAACGCCCCTCCTAAGGAAATGACCATACCAGTGGAAGAGTTGCAGTGACTATCTGTAACACTTCCACTCATACTACCCGTAAAATTGACTATTCCTGCAAGTAGAGAGGCCGAGACTTTCGGCTCTAATGCAAGCTGCGATGTGTTGGCCACCTTCGTCAAAAACTCCCATTCTCCAATTTCCCACACCCCATCCCATCAAATGTCAAAGGACTCAAGGTTTCGAACGGCTTATCGAGAAAGCACTTTCATGGCAATGAATTTACTAACGGAGGACTTGCCAATATCGATACCCGAGAAAAACCATTTTTGCCTGTGTTGGAACTTGAACCACGAACCTCTGGGTTAACAGGCAGACATACTATAATCATCACGCCACGGGTACCACTGCTGGCAAGACTGGTAGATCACAAAAATTGAGCAGAAATCAAAATAGAGACTCAGAATTCCATAAGTTCTACATCATCGTTATTTTTCAACATTGATTTAAGGCTTTAAGGCTTCTACTGAAGTTATTTTAATACCACCTTACCACTGGTGGGGGGACAGCAGCAGCACAAAGTCAATATTCACAAAAAAATTATCAAATAAAACAAAAGTCTTAGCTTTATTTTGACATGCAAAGTATTCTTAACACAGTTCGTTATTCTACACCATACTTTTTTTTTATTTAAAAACTGTCATAGGCTGTTATTGTTTCGAGGAAGTTCTTCACTGAGTAATGTACTGATGTAATTCGAGCCATCTTAATCTCCATGTTGGGTTGGGCTGGATTCTTTTCGGAACCTTTTGTGCTTGACAGATTATCCGTATTTTCTCACTACGATTGTGTCTTCGGCTTAGATCTAGAGAGTGTAGAAAGTTTTCTTAAATTTTTTCCATTTACGTCTTAGCACTATCCTAAAAGCGAGTCCTGATGAATATCAGAAGAGTAAGACGAAGAAGCTAAGCAGTAAAAGAAACGAGCTCTGCCACTTGAATAGAATCCAAGCTTTCGTCTGTTAAGAGCTATTGGTGCTGGCAACACAGTACAAAACTAGACTCTGCTTGAAGGTAAACCTTACAAATTAGCAAAAACGCAAACCTCGCTTGAGGATAGTTCATTACACACCGTAGATGAGGATAACATTGAGTGTTTCTCTCTCATCTCATTCAAAGTAAGCAGTTTGTTGGTCTTTCGTGTCTGATGTGAACAGAACTGAAAGAACCGATGAGGGCTGAGGAATCTTCAGAAACAAGTGAGGTATTCAACTCTTTATACTCATGTGTATTACATTACGAGGAGGCTTTACAACAAACCGCAATCTACTCTTTCTCGTACACAGTGACACCCATTAAAGTACTTTGCGAAGGGTAAGTTGCCAGATTCGTCGGCATAATCGTCTTTTTCCGTGTGCACTTATTTTTAATGTTTTTTTACTTGCGATTATAGGTACTATAAGGCAAGTCTTGCAATCGTGCAGAAAAAAAATTTCGAGATAACAATCAAACATGACATTACGATGATAGAGAATACGAAAAAAGTGGGTCCTGCAATTCTGTCTGTCTGTCTGTCTGTCTGTCTGTCTGTCTGTATATGGATCTACAGCCTGAACCGCTTGACCGATTTTCTTCAAAATTTGCAGCTAGGGTCTGTGGAGCATCCTACAGAGGGGTTTTTGGAATTGGGTCTCTAGGTCTTGAAATAACGGTACCTGCCATACAACCGATATGATAATACTTATTTTTCTCGAAAACGGCTCCAACGATTTCGATAAAATTTTGTGTGTTGGATTAATTTAGGATTGTTTTTCTTATGATGTAAAAAAATTTTTTGGAAAAGGCCTAAAAACGGTACCTCCCATAGTACCGTTTTTTTTAAAACCGACTTTCTCGTTAATGGCTGACACGATCTTGACGAAATTTTGGATTTAAGAAGTCGTAGGCTGTTAAAGAAAGACTGCATATCAATATTTAAAAAAACTTAGTTTTGGAAATTTTTATAAATTTTTTTAAAAAATTTTGATTTTTGAAAGTAACTTTGAAACCGTAACTTTTATTTTTTTAAAATTTTTTGTCAAAATAACTCCTTTTAAGATCTAGAACTTTGCATACTCGACTTTTAAAAAACAGTTTTTAAAAAAAAGTGAAAAATAAAAAACCGTTTTTTGGGAAAACTGCTCCAACGATTTTGATTAAATTTTCATCATTTATGTGTATGAGCGATTGCAAAAGAATGGCGTTTTTAGATTTTTGCTTGAAACCTTTGGAATATTTAATTTAATTTTTTCATTATTTTGCGTGATTTAATTCAATTTCCATAATTAATGTGTAGTTGGCAACCCTATACCACAAAATATATTATGAAGAGCTAATACCAAAACCTTTAACTCAGCCTTTAGATTTTGATATCGTATTTAGAACACAATCGCAAGTTCGTGCGACCCAGTCGTGCCCATTTTTTTTTTTTGTCATCAAAGGCATACTTGAAAATGCTGCAACCGTTACCAATGGCCTTAACGTTGAATGAATTATGAATCTTCCATTGGGTCTTATGTAGTTTTCCATTGAAGGAAAAGAATCGTTCAGAAGAGTTCGGAGGCATCCTTAAATCTTTCCTTGGGTGAAAAATGGTCACTTCTCATGATCTTTAGAGAATTGACAGCCAACACTCGATTGATAGTGAGAATCCACTCAAGAAGCAAATGACGACTCAAATGAGAACGACCAACGAATCGAGAAAAGAAATTTGAAAGAACTACTTTTTGTGAGCCATAGGTGTTTCATTCAAACAAAAACAACACGTCAAACTAAGCAGAAACATTTCTGGGTTTTCCATTGGTGAGTTTTTGAAATTAATGCTTCCTCTAGGGAAACCAATGGAAATCGACATCAGTTCCCCCAACGCCTTCAGTTTCTACACTTTTTCCATTTAAGGCCTCTCCAGAGGTGAAAAAGCCACCTTTGGTGCTGAACTTTGTGTTCAACTTGTGACATTTCCCCCGTAAAACATCAAAAGAGGATTCCCATCCGCCTTCAAGACCAACACGTGCACACAATTTTTATAAAAAAAAAACAGTCGATTCACGTTATTATGCTATCAATTCAAACTATTTGCTATTTTTCCTTCCCCTTGTCCTTAAAAAAAAAAACATCTGCCAATAAAGTCTCACGCTGACATCGCATTCTACTATCGCAAATAATCCAGAACCCATCTTTTAGCACAACACGTGTTGTCATAAAACATCCCAAGAGCTTATTGTACAACCCAAAGTGACAGCTTGACATCATGAATTATCCACTAAGAAATAAACTGTCGATATCCATCACTGTTTCGGAAGCATCAATAAATATCCTCTCTCGATTCGATGATAAATCTTTTTTGAGAAGCTCGATGCAATACCGATACGACACCAAATGCTCCCATTGTGTTTATGTGGTCTATTACCATAACATTTCACACCTCGTCCATAATTAAATCAGGACAGAGGACATAAACAACAAAACAAACAAAATCAAAAGAAAAGAAAAGAAAAAACAATTTTTCTGCGGGAAAGAGAAAAAGATCCAAATAAATGTCTCACTCAATAACGTGCCAGATATTTCACAGCCAAGCAAAATGGCAGCACTTGAGCGGGCAAAAGCAATAAACTGTCTGCTCGTTCACGAGCCCACATCAAAAATAACGATAATTTATTTTCGATCCTCGTTGTTGCTGGCCCTTGTGGTGGAACGAAAAAAAACTTTACTTCAAAAAATTTCAAATCAATTATTATTTTTGGATGTTGTTTTTTCCGGCCACACTATAGCTCTCCATATTCATTTAATGGTTGGCTATCGCAGTGCTCCAAATCTATGAATTCAGCCCACACGCTACACGTTTTTGTATCTTATCGATTAATCGCAGTTCCTATAAAAAGTCTCACCAGACTGTGTGTAGTCGTCGATGGAGTGCTTTCATTAGCCCCCAAAGTAAAGTAATCATTTTTACCATCATGTCTGTTTTTTTTTTTTTTTTTTTTTTATTTCACCCTTTGGCGTGGTAATGTTTTCACAGGTGTACGAGTACAAGTATCTGCACGCGTACGAGAAATTGATTAAACATTGTAAACGTTGGCTTTTGTAGCAGAGTTTAAGCACGAGTATGTTTGACTTAATAGTTGGGAGTTTATGGGAAAGTGGATCGAAATGTCCCCTCGGGGATTAAAACAAATTATTCACGTGGTGGATTGAGCTGTTTGAGGGAATGAACTGATTTTTAATCAGAAGGCTCACTTATCGATTTGTGGACTTTTTTCCGTAAGCAGTGATACGAGTACATAGATTTATTAAAATAGAACTCGATTGCCGTTAAAAAGTCAGGCAGTGGGGAGAGAGGTGTGTTTTGGAATGGTGGAAAAAACGCAAATTAGTTAAGACAGCCTTGTTCTTGAATGCCTACTGAAACTTGTCCGAAGGTTGGTTTTAGTTTGGACGACAAGTTAGTGGACTCCAAGGAGATTGAGAAACACATGATATAAGAAAGAGAGAATCGTTGAAGGTTAGGATGCATGGGGTGAAGCTGCAAGCAGCAATACCTTAGGTTAGGTTAAAGTGTCTGTCAGCTCGGCTAACACACTTAGGCCCTTTGAACCCATTGCGATACCACAATGGATCTAATGTATCCTCATCCTAATAGAGTTTGAGCTTACAATGATGCGGGAGAGACGCAGGTCCTCGATGTGAGTAAGATTACTAGGGTCATTATAGAAACACGAACCTAGGTGAATCCTACGTTTGTGAGGTAAAGCGGGGCATGAACAGAGAAGGTGGAAGATAGTGTCCTCCTTCTTCCTTTTCATCCATACAGCTTCTGCAAAAATCGTTTGAGGCGACTGACTCCTATAGCCTTGCACCGTCTTTCAATAAGACAATGTCCTGTCCTGTAATGACAAATATCGTCGCACTAATGTGTTTTCTGTTGAGAGAGCTCAAGCCTTTCGAACGCTAAAGATCTACCAGATTTGTTTCGTTGCGTTACACGTTTAACTGAGATGATCCCAGATAAGTTGTCTTGTATGCGTCCTGCTTGAGGAAAAGTTTGAATGTAGCGATTGGTATGCCGATACTCTCCGTTTTCGGTGAGAAGGGAAGAAGTGTTCCGTTTATGTAGAGTTCATCTGCTTTGCAGTTTCCTGGAATGTCTCTATGCCCCGGCACCCAGCAAAGGTGAATTGTTAAACTGCTCTGACATATCCCTGAGAGATGATCGGAAGTTGAAAGCTAGAATAGAGTTGAAGGAATCTGATTCCTGGGATTTTGATGGCGGCCTGACTGTTTGAGAAGATACATATACCCCTTTTGGATATATCATATATATGTAATGTTTTCTCTGAGCCAACACAGGGCTTCGCTAATTGCCATCACCTTCGCTTGGAACACGCTACAATGGTTTGGAAGACGAAGTGAGATCTTTAATTTCATTTCGTCTGATAAACACCACAACCTACTCCTTAATTTGCTTTGGAACTGTCCGTATAAAAATGGACGTATTCATTTTCCAAGAATGATTCCTTCCCATTCTGTTCTGAATGGAATGGCCACTCGGAAATTTGCACCAAATTCTAGTTTAGATGTGGTGAAGTCTGTTCTTAGTTTGGGAATTTGTTCAGAATGTCAGATTTTGTTGGTCCATTGTGAGACTTCTTGTAATCGAATAGCCGAACTCGCAGCTGTTTGTTTACTATAGATGTAAAGTGGAGCTCGGTGAAACAGGATGTCCAGTGCCGCTGAAAATGTGGTGCGTAAGGCACCGCTCATACATAACATATGCATGCTGAACGTTGGACATTGCTGAGACTGTCTAAATAAATTGTTTTAACTAGGCCAGTCCACCATGCTGAAACACAATAAGTAAGGATAGGTCTGATGACCGAGATGTAAAGCCAATGAGTGATGCTCTTAACGTTGAGGACACTGAATCCGAATTTCGGTAATAAATTTAAAAAATTTCGACTCATTGTTGGCTCGTATATCTTTCCATTATAAAATGGCAAACCATACTTAAGAGAAATGTCAAAAAACGGCAAGAAATTTCGCTCTACTTTTGTAGCGTCCTTGTTGAAAAACCCTTTATTTGGCTTCCAACTTAGCTTTCTATCAAAGCTAGACCCAAGTATTTAACCTCATTGAAGAAAGTTAGTTGTACGCCGTTAAAAAAAGGAATTTGAATTTGAATACGTGCAGAATTTTGTATTTCCTGGAGAAGAGTACCAGTTTAAATTTGTAAGGATTTATTCCTTGTCCACACCAACTGGTCCATTTTGAAAGTTTGCTTAGAGCATTTTGAAGCATCAGTTCTTTTAATGTGCTAAGATGCTTTCCTGGTGATTGCAATGGCAACATCGTCTGCATCATAAGCAATAACCCTGCAGCCATCCCCTTCCAAGGTTACCAGTATCGATCACCACCAAATTTGAGAGAAAAGGAGAGAGGACTCCACCTTGCGGAGTGCCTCTACTTACACCCCTTTTAGTAAAAGCCTCTCCCAGTGTTGAGTTTATGATTCGACTTTCAAAGAGTCTTTCTGCTCGGAAAATCGCAGATGTTTCGACGTTGTTAAAGGCGCCTCCAAAGTCTAGGAAAGTAACTATTGTGAACTCTTTATGATGCAGCGAGTATTCTATTGTATAACGGACTAGCGTGTGTAGAGCCGTTTCAACAGATTCACCCTTGTAATATGCGTGCTGGGCTTGAGAAAGAAGTGATTTGTCAAGCGTATTTCGTAAGTGGACTTCAATCAACTAATCTGTTGTTTTAATCACAAAAACAGATAGACTGATAGGTCGGAGTAGTTGGGGAATATTTTTCAGCTTTTGGTTTAAACACTACCTTTACTTTCATCCAAATAGCGGGAATTTGATCCAGTCTTAAGCAGCTCCTTAATATATTTTCCAACGTTGGTAAGCAACACCTTACTTAGTTCATAAAGAACCCTTTGTACTCCTCTGGATGACGGTTATCCTCCGTAAGGAGTAGAGACGTGTGATGGAGATTGTGATCTGTGGTGATTTGGAATTCTAATGAATTTCAGGGTGTTACTTAGTGGTGTGATGTAGTTGTAGCGGGGGCTGTTTTCCTGGTGTGAGGGCCAAGGCTGGGTACTCAAAAGGGAAGTCAAATGACCCTTCCTCTGCCTTTTAGTTGTTACATCTTCTTTATAAGTCAGATATGCTAATGTCCATTCTAATCATGTGGGTAGGCAATGAGTTGTGATCCGTGAGTATTACAGTCAATCTTGGAAATGTCTGGTCATGAATTACTTGTTTATTACTTTCTTAAGTAATTTCAGGGAGAGAGAAGATTCGTGTGTATGAGTTCTTGAAGAATCTGCTTTTCTTTTGGTCAATGAAACGTAATCCATTTCATTAACTTTCCCGATGTTTCGATAGGGTTTGCTGTCTTTTTCAACTGATCTTTATTGAGAATATAAACTCCGAATCAATCAAGTTTAATTAATTCTACTGCCGAATTTGTGTGGTTCGTGTTGATTCGTTCCAAACGAAACCGCTGTCTTTTCTGATAAAATGAATTTGTTGTTGGTCAATCTAAAATCAGCTCATTACAATCATTTGAATTAAATATCTCTTGGTTTAACCGGAGTTAGAACAAATTTGAAGACGTTAGCCTTGCGAATTGAAGCAAAAGTTGATGAATAGAATCGTGATCGCTGAAGCCGATTGTGAACAATAAGTTATAAAAGAAGTGAATAAGGTCCGCTTGCCAGATGGTGTTCTTTCTTCTCTTCTGTGTCTATGTTAGTTGTTTGTCGACTTGAACGGCTCAACGGATCTTTCGTCAAAGTAAAGGTAATGGTAGCTGACGATGTCACTGTGCTCTCTGTTAGATCCAAATTTTAGGCTAATTGTTCCACAGCTCAGGCTTCTCTGTATTTGATAGCAAATTGGTTGGTTATGAACGTTCTTTTCATTAATCTTCTTTAGACTTTCCTTTCGAAATTAAGTCGAAAGTCTAGAAGTAATCCTCAATAGCAGTTGTCTTTGATGTGGCGTACGCCACGAGCGGATCATTGTTGTGAATCAGTTAAGTGGGAGAGCTGTGATATCCTTGGGATCACGATGATCGTAATGCCGGAAAAACATTGAGAAGCAATCTTTTTGGTTTAAGTTTGTGAAGACTACTGACCATGGATGGTAGCAAGACATGAAAACTGTCTGCTCCAGTCATCACTTATGCATCACTTTCTTGGTAAAGCCAGGTCTCACATAAATACGTTATTGCTTCTTTCGTGAAGTTTCAAAATTGATATAAATATCTGTGTGTATTGGGGCCTTCCCCAGCATTCTGAGTCCTTCTCTCGGCACTCTGCAAAGTCTTCCTCTTCTTGATACTTTCATGTTGGGGTCTACTCTCAAGACTATTTTGTGCCTAAAAAGGTAGTGGTTTCTTTAGTAAATCGCATTGGAGCTTTGAGGATTTTAATACACACACATTTTTCGACTAACATCTAATGCATATTCCTGAGTCAATATAACTGAGTCAAAATAGACGTTCCACTTCCCGTCGGTTCAGGATTGCAGATTCGCTCTAGAATTTGAATCAGAAATGAATTGTTTTGTGATCTTTTTGAATAGTTCCAGAGCGGATGGTGGATCTGTGGTGGTGCCTTTGTGGAGAGCGTTGACATATGAGTCTCATTGGGCACATACGCGTCAGTCTTCCATGTTTCGAAATGGCTACAAAGCTGCATTACAAAGAATAGTTGGATAGGGAGAAGTGTTTGTTACTGCATCTGCAGCCACACTATGCTTAAGGCTCTACTCGACCTTCCAACTACTTCATTCAAGACCGCTTTGAATGAATGATTTTTAGTTTCCAGTTCATCACAGCATAAATGAAAACGAGGTAGTCGATGAACTTGCAAAGCAAGGATCTTAGACAGATTTTTCAGAACCCAAACCAGCACTTGGTCTGCCGGGCTTTTCAGTATAAGGGCTTCAATCAACGATTGGATCTGGCAAAACAGCAACCCTAAATGACATGCCTCAATTGGATGGAGATAAACTAAACGTATGCTCCCCAACGTTACTACAACATTTTCGATATCTCGTAGCATAAAAGAATGTAGAAAGCTTATTGGCGTTGCCACGGGGCACTTTACTTTTGGCAATGACCTAAAGTTATATGTACCACACTCTGTGAATCCTCTGGAAAGGACAACAGCACGCAGAGAACTTCCTTTGTGAATGTCCTACTTTTTATCTATTCAGGTTACGGACACTCGGCGCAGGCATGGTGAAAGCTGGTAATTTAGGCTCCATAACCTATAAATAAATAATGTTGCTATGTAATAGTACCTACAAAAGACCTGATTTTAAGTCTGATTGCTCCATTATTGTTTAGAAAACCTCCGAAAAAATATGATTTAAAAAAAAAGTGTAAGTTACAAATTACCATCAATTAGCCCCGTAATTTGAAGAGGCTAACAAGATGCAAATCAAAATGAAAAAAAATTTATTTTTTGCGTAGTATACAAATTCAATAAAAACTTCAATACCCTGTAGGCTGTAGCTGACATCGAACAAAGCATTAGAACTTTTGAAGATGAAAGAGAAAAGGAAATAGCGAGATCCAGGGTTACCAACCGCATTTTACAACACAATAGAAGAATAAAAAACACAACAATTGAAAAATTCATACTTAAAATACACAAAGATACACAAAAGTTCCTCAGAAAATACAAAAACGAAATTGTTGTCACCAAGGCAGATAAAGGCAATAAAACAGTTATAATGTATAAATCAGACTACTTTAATAAAATGTCAACACTACTAGAAGATAAAAATACTTACAAAACAATAAGAACAGATCCAACACCAAAACTACAAAAAACCAATAACAACATAGTCAATGAACTCTTCAAAAACAATTACATAGACCAATGGCAAAAACAAAAATTGTACTCTTCATCATCAACAGCACCAAGATTATACGGATTACCAAAAATACATAAACCCGATCTACCACTGAGACCTATTTCCTCTTCGACAAATGTTCCAAAATATAATATAAAATGAAAAACATAGTTAACGAAAATTTAAACATAAACAATTCATTTCAACTCAAAACTCAAATAGAAGACATGATTTTAGAGGAAGATGATTTTCTAGTTTCTTTTGACGCTGTTTCACTCTTCACGAATATTCCGACGTACCTCGCCATAAAAATCATAATGAAGAAGTGGGATACAATCAAAAACTTGACAAAAATCCCAAAAACCCAGTTCTTAAAGATTCTAGAATTTTGTCTGAAAGAGAACAATTATTTTAAATTCCAGGACAAAATTTACAATTAGACTTTTGGCATGCCCATGGGTAATCCTCTCTCTCCAACAATAGCAGATATAATTTTGAACGATTTAATTGAAAAAACAATAGACGAACTTAAAAAAGAAAAACAAATTGTTATTAAATACATCACCAAGTACGTAGACGACGTGTTTGCTATTGTCAAAGAAAAAGATAAGGACGAGATCTTGAAGTATTTGAACCATTACCACACTAAACTTAAATTCACAGTTGAAATAGAACAAAATCAAAACCAACCTTATCTAGACATCAGAATGTACAGAACAAGTAACAAAATTAAATTTAACTGGTATTCCAAAATAAAAACATCTGGAAGAATTATTAACTTCCTCTCCACTCAACCCCTACATCAAAAAATCAACACTGCAAACAATTTTATAAACAGAGTATTAAATATAAGCGATGAAGAATATAAAGAAGAAAACATAAAGAGAATAAAAACAATATTACACATGAACAATTTTCCACAGTACCTAATAAACAATTTAATAAAAAATAGCATCAACACACCAAACAATAACAAAAATTCTCCGAAAACTTGGGAAGTTGGCAACCCTATGAAATACTATGGCATTTCATACATTCCAAACCTAACTGATAAGAGAAACCTCAACCATATAATTAAGAGAGAAAATGTGACATTCGCTCATAAACCAAACACAACAATTAGACAACTGTTCACCAACACAAAAACAAAAATAGAAAAAGGACAACAACATGACATCATTTATAAAATTTGGTGCAATGGAAATGAGGGGGAGACGTGCAATCTGATCTACATCGGAACAACAAAAAGATCACTAGAGACGAGGTTGATCGAACACATAGCTTACATCCGCAACAGAAGAGAATCCACTGGGTTATCACAACATATAATAGAAACTGGACACTCTGCAGACTTTGATAATACAACAATAATGGACAAAGAAAAGAGAACAAACAATAGATACACACTTGAAAGCCTGCGTATACAACAAAACATAGACAAAACAATGAATACACAAGAAGATAGAGACAACACAATAGCCAGCTACTCTCTTGCATTAAGAGCGGTGTAATTTAAGAATAACTTTTTAAATTCTTGATTGTTTACTTTCATGCAGTTCATGTATTTTTTTCTCTTTAAGTTTTGTATTAAATTTCCGTTTATTTATGTTTATAACTCCTTTTATTTTAGAAGAAATAACTCAGTTTAAATTGTCAAAAATAGTGTTCATTATTATATGTAACAAACAACAAAAATCATGTAAGTTCACATCAAAATTTTTTTAAAAAGTTCAGATTGTTAAATATTTATGTTATCTCCAGATTTAATAAAAATTACCCTGAAGAAGTCGAGAAGTTACGACGAAACGTAGTAAAAAATATGAAATAAAGTTTTTTATTTGCATATTCAAATGTAAGTGACCAAAAAATGCCCAATTTAATATAAAAACAAACATAATTTAAACAATTGGTCAAATCGTTATTTATTCAATACCCTGTGTCATTAAGTCATCAAAATGTCTCATATACCTATTAGGGGAGCAAGTTTCAAATTGTAGCAAAATTATCAGCATTTTTTACTATCTGAATTGATTGATACTTTGTTTTCATTGTTTGATTTTGTAAAATTGCATGGAAGTGAATAAATGTAATTAAGTTTAATTATTCGAATTATTATTACTTATTAATCAGATGTAAATGTTCTGTGAAACATTTGGTGCAACTTGGGATTTCAGCTGAGTTAAAAGTTTAATTATTTACTATAATTTAACGATCGAATTTTTGAAGTTTAGGTGTAACTTCATAAAACTTTAATTTCTAATTTTTTTCCTCGGCTTCATTTAGAGTCAAGAAACTTCTTGTATTCTACATGGAAACAATTAAGGCATTAAGTTTCTCCGCTAATTTGACTTATTTTTCGGTCCCTGATTGGTCGAAAATTTAGTTTTTCATGTGATACGTGATTTCTGACTAATTAGAGGCCGAAAAAGGTTTTAATTGCCTGAAAAATTGAATTTTGATTAATACGCCTAATAGGGCACGCTCCCACATAATAGATCGAGTACCATACTCTTTGTTTTTGTTCCTCACTATAAGGCTGATAAAGTACCTAAGTGAATTAACTCTTTGATTTTGAGTGCCTTCCAAAGCGAAGTGATCATCAAAACAATTAATTGTTAGAGTCAAAATGACGTTGCAGGACCTTCTCAATACTTCAACAGTTGCTCCTTTTCGTCATTTTAATGCTTGCGAGCAGCGTCTTCTCTTAAAGCTGCGTTTCTAAGTTTCCGTTGCGTTTTCCAGAAGCTTTACATTTTGTTTCCGCCCAAAAAGTGACCACTCAGAAGAGAACTGTTTTAGTACATAGATGTCTTGCAATGTTCTAGGCAGACGGAGAGTGGAAAGACAAATGTTTTTCCACGGATATTGCCTTTCGCGAGGAATTGGCATGTCCTCCGATGGTAATTTTATTGCCATAAAAATCCTTTTCGATTAGATGCTTGGAATCAGCAGAGGTCCCTTCCATTCCTTCACAAGAGATATGGTTGTGAGATATGCGCTGGGTAACGGAGCTCCCCGCTCTATTGCGCCACCTTATTTTTTTTTATTTAAGTCACCTACGAAGAAATGCATTCTAAACACTGGTTATTTAAATACCACGTTTAAATGCTTGGCGAGATAGGACTGTTCCGACACTGGCACAACAAACTTTCTTCGGATGTCTTTTAAGTAAGTTAAAGGACATTTGTAATTCTGAAGCGTTGGAGAAGATACGTTTAGACTGACTGCGTCTAAGACGTGCCATCTACTAATGTGTTGTTGGTAGACCCAATCGTTGACAGAAGTCATCGCCAACGACTCTGATAGAATAAACTCTGGCCTAGGTCCTGAGAGTGCGAAAGGCCTTGCCTTATAAATTCATCTGCGATCGCGTTTCAAGTAGTGCCGTGATGGCCTAAAAGCTTATCAAGATCCAAATATTTGAGTCCTCCGACCGCATTCAGCGAGGTTTTTGCATTCCAGAATCACTTACTAAGAGGTTTGATGGTTGAGTAGAGCCATAAGCGCAGCTTGCCTTTCTCTGCATCAGGCACAACTACTTCTCCCATCCAACATTAATCATAATTAGCTCAAAACGATTTCAATAGCATCTCCGCTTGGAAGACCTACTCATATGTAGCGAGACGACCAGTCGTTTGACACCATAGCCCCAGCTCCTTCGTCGGCTCTGGAACCATCCGTGAATATGAGACAATAATCCTTTCCTAATTCAGATTTTAGAGTTCTAGAGTGTATTGACAGCAGTCTTTGTTGTTGTTGGCTGCTGTTGCTTGGTAACTTTCTCTGCTGCTGCCTGCCGTTGTTGTTTTGGCTGCAACGGTTGCTTGGCCTCGCATTCCGCTTTCCTGCGGGCCTCTTGCCTTGCTTTTATGGCCTCGATCTCCTCGAAAAGCTTCTGCAATGTTAAATTAAACTCTTGCAGTCGCTTTTCTTCATTCTTATCTGTGTTTACAGTAACCTAATCGTCATCTACACCGTCTCCGTCTGCTAGTGTAGAGTTGCCGCTGCCGGTGTAACGGCCCTCGCCACCGTTTGACTAATAGCCATATGTTGAGTTCAAGCTGACTATGGACTCCGTGTTGGTCGACATTCCATCTTCGTCGACATCCGCTGCTGCTCTTTTCTTTGCTTTTTACTTGGGCATCATGTTCGGCTTCGCTTTGAAACCTTTGAGTCATGCTTTTTTCTTTTGCATAATTTTGATCTGAAATTTTTTACTCGGTGATTTGTTTGTCGCTGATCACGACTCTGAGGTTAAATTTTTATAATTTTCAAATCCAAGATGGCGGGTCAAATTTGTGAACTTCAATCGAATTTCACTAAAATTGGTATACAAAGGTTTTTTGGACGAATAGTTTTGTAATCAACGGCCCCGAAAACCCCCGAAAACAAATATTTAGACTAAAATATGCAGTAGAATAAAGTTTGGTTGGTTTGTCGAAATGATTAGTTCAATTTCATGCATTTTTTCGCTATCTTGGGATCCGCCATTTTGAATTTTGCAAACATAACTGGTTTTGTGACCAAAATATGCAGTGAATTAATGTTTGTCTGGTTAGTCTAAAATATAAGTTCAGTTTCACATATTATGCCCACAATATGCAGTACAACATTTTTGACAGCGGTTTGAATATGTGGTGCTCTGTGCTACTGCCCTTGTTAAAAATTCCCCGATTTTATTACTTCTTAATAACCAACCGAATTTATTAAATACTGCCAATATCGCCAATACGTCTATGCGCTCTTGCAGTTGCTGAACGACGGTTAAAGGGAGAATTCCTCATCAGTGCGTTGAAAGCAGCAACCGAAGTGCTGTAGGAGGGCGCATAGTACAGCCAGGATATGTTGTTCTTTGAAATGTGATGAAAAGGGGAATAACGTGTTTTCGTTAAACTTTGCTCCACTTAACACCTGACGCATGGGAGATGGTTGGTCTGTTCATAGCCGTATAGATCCAAATTACCTTTTTGGTGACAGACCCCATTTGTTATGTTTCATCAAAGGCTTCCTTCGATTGCCAGACGACTGACAGTGTTTCAACAGTTTTCGACTCGACATGTTTGAATAAAAGAAGCTTGTTACCTAGGATTACTTCAAGATTTTTGACTTCTTTTTAGAACGTAAGCTGACGATTTTAAGTACGAGTAGTGTCAAAGCCTTCGATGAAGCGCAGAAATCCCAACCACCCAACCATATTCAACGAAGCCTTTGCTCCTTAAAAAACAGCCTGGTGGCTGGTTTCAACACAAAGCATGGCAACGTTGTTGGCATATACTGGTGTACTTATATTACAGAGCATTTCAATCAGACAGTCGATAACCATGCACCACAGAAAAGGTGACAAAACACCATATATTCATATTCAAAACACCTTAAAAGGTTGAAGACCTTAAACGGTAGTGAAACAGAGATGGAATGGAGGGGACCTACAATTTTCTGCCGATTCCGAACATCTAATCGTGAAAGCGCTTTTTATGGCAATGAATTTACTCTCGGAGTACAAGCCAATTCCCCACAAAAAACATCATTTGTTTTCTGTTTAGATTCAAACCATGAACCTTCCGCGTAAAAGGCCGATGTTACCATTGCGCCAAAGGTACACCAACCAAATACCATTAAACGCTTTCATATTTTACCTGAAGACTCCACTGTAATCGTTCTCTTCTTTATTATTTAACAATTTTTTATCCCACGATAGTAAATTTCGAATTGAGCCCCTTGATTATTGACAAAGAGCTTGACAACTCCACGCGCCGCAACACCACAATACAACCAGCTTCGAAATTCCACAATTAATTATTCCTTCCTCGTATAATGATATGAAAATGAAATGATAATCTTCTGAACTACCAACGACTGCAATGACAGGCAATTCATCTTCTATCAACACCATACCGTTTGGCCTACCGATGACTTCGTTTTATCAAATTTACACAAACAAAGAAAGCCTCACAATGAAGGTTGAAGACCTCTCAACTCATCATTCTATTGAATCACACCACGTCGCACCCCTTGAATGGGATCCATTGTGTGTAGCGATATGAAAATGTGTGTTAGTTTATGTATAGTGGAAGGTTCTTTCAAGTTTTCAATTTAAATCCACTACTTCCATTCTGTCCGTTCTTCATAATATCGCGTCGTTGTAGGTAAGCTAGAGTACCTACCCACTCCTACGTGAGCTGAGTAGGGCACATAAACTTTTATGACGATCACGTGTGACAACAATTGAGTGAAACACATCAAACAAACAAAAAGCTTGGGAAATCGGTTTTCGCCAAATTATTTTGCCCAAACTATCAAAAGTTGAATAATTCCCAAAGGAAATAAAAAAATAAAAGAAGAAGACAAACAATTTAGACACACGTGCCCATTTTCTCTGACAATCGTACAAACACGCGCGGTGTTCCTCCTCCATTGTCATTTCGTGTTTATTATTTCTTCTCTTCTATTTTGTCTGCTTATAGTTTCGTGATGTTGCTCGTGCGTGTTACGCGTTTGAATTTATTAGAATGACGAATTGTTGTTATCTGTCATTTATCAAATCAAGATATGTAATGCCTTTCTATATGCGGTTTCGGTGTGTTTGTGTGTGTGTGTGAGGAAGCCGTTCCACGTCGAATCGTTGCGTCGGGTGGTCGGGTCAAATCCGGGTAGCGTCGTCTGTAGTCATGGATTGTGATAAGCAACAAGCGAAATTTTTTCTTCAAAAATAGGAGGTTTTTTTTTTACCTAAAATAGACTAATTTCAGAAGTGATGGCTGTCTAAAGAATATCAAAGCAATTACTCATTCCGTTCGTTGAAATTGTTTTAATAGACAGAAAGATACACACGACAAATGACAACACATCTGGGAGGGTAGCTAGCAGTGGAGCGTGCTCTACAACGAGAATGTTGTAATGAGCTTTTCTCTTACGTTGGATTAACAAAAGGTTCGTTGAATAACCTTGGGAGAAAGTTTGTCTATTCTGAGAGTTTTGCATAGGAAAACTGTGTTGAGAAAGAAAAGGCAAGGTAATGGGAACAGGTACAGGTAAACTGACAGCACTACGTTAATAGATTCTATTCAAATTAAGGTATAAACAATGATAGAACTGGGCTTGGGTTATGTTAAGTTTTTCTCCTAGAAAGAGCTTGAATCATTTTTATGTTGTGGAAGTAGCATCAGTCCCTCACGGTTTTACACAAAAGACGCTCAAAACGGTCAAATTGCAGCTCTGAGGTGGCTAATCTCGGTGGATGCTTCATTTTGGCCAAAATTTCTGTAAAAAATGACACTCTTTGGCCTAAAAAGCACTCTACTTTGGAAGTGAGTAATTGTTCAATATTTCCCAATGCTGGTACTGTGGTACCCGTGGTGTGATGGATAGCATGTCCGCCTGTTAATCCAGAGGTTCGAGTTCGAATCCCAACAGAGGCAAAAATGTTTTTTCCACGGGTATCGCCTTTCGCGAGGAATTGGCAAGTCCTCCGTTAGTATTCATTGCCATGAAAAGCGCTTTCTCGATTAGCCGTTCGGAACCGGCAGAAAATTGTAGGTCCCCTCCATTCCCCCACAAGGCATGGTTGTGAGAAATGCGCTAGGCCCAGGGGCTCCTCGCTCTGTTGCGCCACCCTATTTATTTATTTATTTATTTATTTCCCAATGCTTTTGAAGAGGAAAGTAACTCATTACGCTCCGTCGAGGTAAGAAACGGAATTCCTGTTAAGATTTTGAGTGGGAAATAGCTTTCAGTGTCAAAATACCCCTTGGCTTTAACTGAATCACAAGATGGCCCATCCTGTATGTTACTTACTTAGGTGGGCATTACAGTTTGGGGTGAACCTAAGCCTCAACCAACATCCTTCTATAACGACTCCGATTTCGGGCGAGCTCTCTCCAGTTTCGCACTCCAAGTCGGTTGAGGTCTTCTTCCACTTAATTGCGCCACCTAAGACGAAGTCTTCTCTTTCCGCGATTTCCCTGCAATGTGCTTTCGAAAACCCATCGAGCCGGAGCGTTTGGGTCCATCCGCTCTACTTGACCCAGCCGTCGCGTCGCTGTCTCGCAATGCGTTTACTCTTCTAGCTATGCCCTTGCTGCGGTAGAGCTCAGCTCCTGGATGTAACTCTTTTTAATTTTTAGCCGTTTTCTGTTACAAGTTTCGCAAAAAAATTTTCGGAAAGAGTTCTTAGTTGAAAATAATGAAGTCACAGGTCTGTTGCTGTAGCTCTCCTTCTGATTACTTCTTCTTCTTCCACCCAAGACATCCTGCTGCTGAGCACAGAACGAGGGGAAGCCAAGGGAACGGGCACCCTAAAGACACATCAGCATGGATCTTATAACACTTCTGATATTCAATATCTACTGCGCCACAAAAAAACTATAGAAACAACAATCAAGGATGTCGCAGTGATCTTTTACGACCCCTGCTCTAAATAGAAGAGACTGATTGAAAAGACCGGCTCTCTTAAATGATCTGGAGCAAACGCAATAAATAGGTGTGATCGTTGAACTTTCCCCAGGGTTAACCCAGGTTTTCTTGACAACCCTATGAGTTGTCAAAAAAACCTGGGCTTTCCAGTCCTCAAAAAACGATAAACCTCAAATCACCACACATCCTTGTCAATAAAAAAAAAAATAGGTACATGTCATTTGACAGCTCTCAACTCGCCACAGCAAAAAGCTAGGGCGAGTTTGTTGAAAACCTAAGTCAACCCTAGGGCTCAAAAAATACTCAATTTTACATTCAGGGCGACATTGGGTTTCTCAAAAACGCTTTATGGCGACCCCATGACGACCCTAGGCCCTCAACGAACAAACCTAATACCTTTCTTAACTAGTACCGCTTGCAGTAGATCATCCAGATCTGTTGCAAGCAATAATAGTTTCTAAAGTAGAAAGCATACAATTTATTCAAACGGGCAAGAAATATCAGTAATGCGTAGGGTGACGAGATCATTTCTCCATAAAGAGAGGATATCAATAAGAATCTCCACATAAGCAAAGAAACCAGAAGCCTTTATTTGAGATGTTTGCAATGACAAGAACGAAGAAAGTAGTTCTAAACGTCTTTGAGGTGAAAAAACCCAGCAGGTGCGTTGTCGATTCGGAAGGAGTGATTTCAACTCTTACATATTTTTTTTTAAAGCTATCGCATCAAAAAACACTTTGACATATTAAAATTTTTATGATTTCGGATCAGTCGCGTTAATATTAAAAATATAAAATGAGTGCAATGCTGTACTCATCTCGAACGTTTCGGTACAAGTTACATTGAGCGTGGTCACCGGGAAACTGCTTTTGAAGTTTTATTCTCTTCTTTGACTACGCAAGTTGTAGCGGTGCGTAGACGGTTCTATATGAAGCTGTTGTTGTTGCTGAGTTGAAGATTGGGAGCTCTATAGTGTATTAGTGTACCATATCGCTGGATGTTTTTTTTGGCTATCTGGATAGGCGGTGCGATGTTGATGACGGGGTCCCATTTACGCGACAATTTTACGCTGTCATCGCGATTGAAATTTTGATGGCGTTTGATTTCAATCGCTTCGCGTATAAGCCGAGGCATAAAGTGATGCTCGTGAGCTAAGACTTTAGGTTGATCGAAGCGAACCCAGTGATGTTCGCATGGATTGTCTAGGATGTGCTCGACTATTGCCGACTTTTCCCGCTGTTTTTTACTGACATCACTTATATGTTCTTTTAAGCGGGTGGCAACACTTCGTTGGGTTTGTCCCACATAAGAAGATTCGCAGCTGCAAGGGACTGCATAGACGTACGGAATCAGCAATGGAAAGTGGTCCTTTGGTGATCGGAGGTATAGTCTTTCACCTTTTTTGGTGGTAAAAAGATGGATTTTACACCGTACCTCTTCAACACTTTCCCAACTCTATCCGTTCTCTACTTCATCTCTTTCCCGTGGCAAACCTGGCTTCCATATTCTTTGTCTTTTGGAATACCCATTCGTTTTAAGGACGTTGTCCAAGAACGTAAGTTCAGCGGCGAGGTGGTCATTATCACATATTCTATGTGCTCGCTGAACTAACGTAGACACAACCGATCTTAAGTTTGCCGGATGGTGATGGGAAGTAGCATGCAGGTAACTATTTGTATGTGTGCTCTTTCTATAGGTATGTCCTAATGTGCCATTCATATTCCTTGTTACCTTTACATCCAGAAATGCAATGGAATTATTGTTTTCTTTTTCCAACGTAAACTTTATTTATGGATGTTGCGAGTTAAGATGTTCCAGGAAACTCACTACGGCAGAACTTTTAAGGATACAAAATGTGTCATCCGCATATCTCAACCAGACTTTGGGTTTTTCGGCAGCACTACTCAAGGCCTTTTTTGAGGTATGCCTAGCGGAAAAGATAAAAAGAAGGACTAATTAGTCAATTAAAAAAAAAGATATCGGAAACAAAATTAAAAGCAAAAAAGAAGACTTGTCCTCTTTAAATAAGGCATCTGATCACCAATACAAATGGCCTAGTTTTAGCATTACAAAAAATTAAAGTTAAAAATACAGCGAAAAACAAATTTTTTTTTGTCTTTTGTTTAGAATATTAAGAACTCAACCTCAGCTCAAGAACCTCGTCATTGGTCCCAACGCTCGCTTTAACGACTCCCCATATGTGATCTTCATTGACAAAGAAAATTTGGTGGCAGGACAACTTGCTGATAGGTCAAAACTCTTAAATAGCACTTTGGCTGCACATACCAATGAAGTATGTGAATTAGACACTTTTTCGAACTCGATCGGTAGCAAGAAATAGGTATTGATGAACTAAGTGTACATAAATCCGCTTGTCCAGATGGTATCCACTCTGTTATTCTGAAGTGGTGTTCTTCTACGATAAGGAACCGCTGCGCAAGCTTTTCTAAGGTGATTTTATTATACGTGTGATTTTCAAGAAGAAATAAAACACGTATAATTTAATATTCTGGCCAATAATTAAGCTTTAATATATAGATAAGGTTCTGTCATTATGTTTTTGAAATGATTTCGGGCAAGTGGCCGCCGCCCGCCGCCGCGGCTGGCTCCAATAAATTCCAACCGAGATTCCCAATTGTCGACGATTTTTTGCAGCATTTGGGGCTGTATATTAGCAATAACGCGCCGAATATTCTCTCCCGAGTCAAACGCTTCGGGCTTTTCTTCATATGCACCCACAAAAATTAGTCCAACGGTGTTAATCGGTGCCCAACCTCGGAGGTAACTCATAGGCTTAACTCGAAATTATGTAAAAAATCGGTGTCAACAGTTATATCGTTTCGAGAAAATTTACCAAGCTACGCAGTGCCTATTGGTCGTGCGGCTTCAATTCCTTCGCGTTAAAATAGCAAACCAAATTGAACATAAATCAAGTTACAGCTGTCAAAAAAACTAGCTCCGATAAAGTACTGCTACATTGAAAACCACGAACAAAAACAGCCTTTATTTGTCCTATTCTTCCGGACACTTACTGAGTAGATGGAAAACTGCACTTGCCCAGACTTAAAGTGGTGAATATTCCTCCCTTTTTACTA